>JASDDO010000008.1:375064730-375683755 GCA_030015575.1 Agapanthus africanus | reverse complement strand
CAGAATCAACGCAGTCCCATCAATTAATCACACCAGAAAAGAACGAAAATAAAATGTACGTATATGACATCCGCATTCGTCACTGGGTCCCGTCATAACCCGTTAGGTTACTTAACTAACGACAGAGCGAGGACTGGACTAGCGCGGGTGCAAAACATATACAACATCTAATAGTATATATACCAATATACAATAATCGCTCCAGGCATGATAATATGCAACATTACATAAAAGTAATAAGCATCACAGAACAATATAGATAAATTGGGATCCCCGGGTTTCACAGAGCCGCTGCTGAAATCCGACGTTCCCCTGGTCGTGTGGATAGCCTGTGCAATGAAATCTAGACCCCTACGGGTGCGACAAGTTACCCGCCAAAACCTGAAGCGAGACAGCCCCCTACAGCAAAGTGAATGGTCCATCCTGCACTTCACGGAATCCGGTAACTTGAGCACCCCTCCTTAGGTCAACCTGTACCCCCTACGAGTGCGGCGATTAGTTTGCCAATTCTAGAGTGAGGCCCCTCTGCCTCTCAAAGCCATGAGATGCGGACCCGTTGTCCCCCAGAACCCGACTATCTGTGCACTCCGTCGCGGGGTAAAACCTAGTACAGAAATGAAAAATATATACAATGGGTACATCGACCTCAACCCGGTCGTGCCCCAAATGAATATTATACAAACAGGCAGTGACGGCAGTCCACATGTTGGACGCTCGCCCCGCAATATCAAATGTACAAATAAACTCAAACTGCACTACCATTGCACACTGCTAACCATCACGACAAATCCGCAACATCACAGCACAACACAGAACATCAACGCGAATGTCACGTTCGCAAATCCGTCTAAAAGGACTATAGCAATTAGACGCAATTTACCACTCAAATGACATTCCTGGTCGGAGATATAATGTAAGTACTGTAAACTAACACGTTTAAATTTCGATCGACAAAATTTCACGAAGTGTGCCCCACATACATCTGCTGTACAGTAACAAAAACTGGGCCCAAAAGATATATTCCAGAAACCAAAATATTCCATGTAGAAGCCCCAGAAGAAAAACTACCCTCTGATTCACCAAGACGGCCGCGTTTCCGCGGCCAAAGCATGGCTATGGCGGCGGATCCACGGCCGTACGGTCCGATCAGTTGGTCGTTTTTCTCCAGTTTTCTTTAAAAAGCCTGCTTAATTTTCTGGTATAGTCAAAATGATTTTTAGACCAGATTTAAAATCGACAAAAACTTTACACTTGAAATTTTCGATTTTCGAAAATCCGTTCGATCGATATTTTAAACGTGTTAGCACAAGTTAGTAAAGTTTAATGGCGAGGCTCTGATACTATGTAAGTCTACGGTAGCGCCCCGGCCGTCAAACTGACGCCAAATGCGGAACAAAAACTTTTATAACTGGCGCTATCGCATACTATAACCCGGATCTGCCATTAACGCTAAACTAACAAACTATAAAGAGGGTAGAAAGGTTATACCGAACGATCCGAGTCCTTCATTCTTTACCCATCATCCCACGCTCCTGTTGCGACTGCTCCGATCTCGTCGATCTCCGATCTTCTCGTCCAGGTGGCACCAAGTCATCGGATCTTTAAACGGGCTCCCACCTCTGACCCGAGGCAACTCGGTCAACAAGTTTGCTAAAAGAGATGACCAAGATTGATGTAGAGAATGAGTAGAACACTTTGTCTCACTTCGTCCAAAGCCATGGACGAACGGTTAATGAAGTTGCCTTTTGGAATGATATGAAATGAGAAATGAGCTATGAAATTTCCATACACCAAATCACATAAACTTTTTAATCAACAACCATATCTTTTTTCTACCAAGTGAGAGTCAGAAGAGGAGGGGAGGGGCCGACCATATATAGAGGTGGGGGTGAGTGTAGGAGCAAGGGGGGTGACCATAAGCAAAGCTTCTCACAAAAGATCTTAGCAAGAACAAGAATCATTAATGCAAAAGAATGAGTCACTAATACACCTCATCAACTCATTAAAGCAAACAATGAGTCACTAACCTAGTCACCTCTTCTAGAACCTTCCACACTCATGACTCACCTCATGACTCACCCAAAAGAAGAAAATATAAATCCGCATTAAACCGAATGTTTAATATGGGTGATAGAAAACTGGAAACTTGCAACTTCCAAAATCGATCCCGAAACGAATTTCAGGATAACCCCGTAATTGTATAAATATACCCGTATTTGTATTACGACCGAATACAAATGCAACTGAGACAAAGATATTATATCTACAAAGTATAATACATGGATCCGGCTTAAACCAAAGCCCACCAGTATTATCTGCCCGAAAATGATACGTGCGTAAACGCACGTGCATTTTCCGAACCCTGCCATAAAACCATACGGCCTCTACAACGTTTCGCCGGGAACTTGGGAAACTATCTGTGGGTAACTCTAATGACTCGTCAGTACCCTGGCAGTGGGTTTAACCATAAGCTGTCAGCGGCACTAGCTGTGCGTAACGGCTGCCCATGTACTGATCTCAAGGGTGGCCGATGCGCAAACTCATCCTGAAACCCTACTGGGCCTAACGGTGACAATGTATATACAGTTCGGTCCGTTCGTCTATGAGTATCGCATATCCGGCCTAGGGGGCTCGTAACGTCAGACCCCCAATAGAGGTATAAGTCGTGTCGGAGACAAGCCCTGAACACCCTGAGAAACTACCGGAGTACCTACCAGAAATTCTCACCTGCCTTGGCCAAGGACTTGGTGTAATGGCTTTCCTAGACACAGTGCGATATCCACCCCCAATACCGGGAGAGGCGAATCCCCTGCCGATCCGCTCACGTGCCTCCATGTGGCTCGGGATTGTACCCAAAAACTACTTGTTTGCACGACTCCTTTGAGCCGTGGTAGGGTAGAAATCAAAGCACAGTGGGAACTCACACTAGACAAATGACGACCTCAGGTCGATGAACTAACCTGTACACATGTCACCAGGGAACTGCTATCTGACGATATGTATAATACCAACTAGCAGATTCCCGGCGAGTCCTGTCCGGTGTACTCATAACCCAATAAGAACCTGCATACATCTTAGGTGATCATACTGACACCAGTGGCTTGTGAGACCGGCCACCGCCCCTTGTCGGGGTCTCGACTGTATACACTAGTCTACTCCGGAGTATCGATGCCCTGTCTCGAAACTCCCACGACTATGGACCACTATTAAGGATGTGCTTATGGACTATCCAACTCTCACGTATATGATCGCCCTCATACTGTTGGTAGTCAAGCAAGATCCTAAGGGCTCTATCAACGTGTAACATGTAATTAGTCACCTGAACATGTACACGACTGATAAAGGCAAACCAGATAGCATACTATCATCTCGAGTAAGACTGTCCTACCGGCATAGGTCCTCCTCAATCATTGCAATCACGTACCTGCGATCCAATAATTGACTTTGAGGGCATTATATCCAACAATAATAAAGGGATTATAGTGAGGGCAGGTAAGTATATGGTTACTGTAATGAATTAAGATAATGGAAGAGGCGTTACTAGGAATACCAGTTAACCTCTTTGAAACATTTTCATGTTTCAGTTTCACTGTGCGATATTAATTGAAAACTGTTTTCCCAATTGAAATCTAACTCCAGGGTATGTATTTACCAGATCAGTTTCTCACATCTGTATATTATTATAGATGGTGAGTGGGAGTAAGATATTGGGAATTAGGTGATTAGATCCTCATTATATCGGAATTCATTGTAATTGGTGATATTTAAGGAAATCATCTGGTTCTTTCCTAACGAAAATTTTTTGGTTTTGAATATCCGTTGTTATGCACCTATTTCAAATTGATATATCTGAAGTTTATTTTATAAAGTGAGATATAACTTTTTGAAATTATGTCTGTAACATTTACCTATATCAGTTGGTGGTTAGGTAAGGTGCATTCAGCAGCAGTGTAATTCTTCTTAAGCATAGTACAGTTTTCAACCTACGACGCATAAGGTTTGAGTTATTGAACTCAGAGGACTTATACAAAGTATTGTATGTTGTCCAGTGTCTATTAGGACAATGAGGTTGGTACCCGTACTATATTCTGTTTACTAATGACTTCTCCAGTTCTAGACAAGTATTTCGTTGAAATACAAGGTCCAGATTTTGAGAAGTAATAGGTATAAGAATAAAGAAAAGAACCATTTGTTAGAAGTCTCAGGATTCTTCGAGGTAGTCGAGGATGTAGATACTTGTGTTTGGTATTCCGTTGATAGTAATGGTTTTTCAGAACTTGCTTCTCCTTCAGGTTACTCATATATGGATTCGTTCCTAGATGAGTAGTGCTGATTGGCCTCTTTCCATTTGGTTGATATGCACTGGAGACAACTGCATGATTTTGAATCTGGTTCCAATTAAATTAGTGCCTTTGTTTCTATATGGTATATAGAATCAATTTGTATCTTAACGATATTAAGATATAGGGAGTTGTCCGGCTGATGCTTAAAACCAGAATCTGGACAAACTCAAGGCACGTTTCAGTAACGGCAGTTTGTGGGTTATCCCGAGCTTTGAAGAGGGTTAAATTTCTACCATCAGGAAGATCAATAGTGATATTGTTCTTGACTCGCCACAGTTTTAGTAAAATGGAATTTTTCAGAAAATAGAAGTGAGAGTATGGTAGAACTTGAAGTGATTCCAGAACCATAAACGATTACTGAAAATTTAATAGAACCTAAAGATTCAATTGGATTCGACATTCCATTATCGACTCCGCAGATTCAATTGGATTCGACATTCCATTATAAAATATACGTATCTAATCTAACATCTACCTAAGGGATTAAAATATTTATAACATATCCGAGTCAATGAATCTATCAATCGGCAATCCAGCCTCATAGTATTACGTACGGTATAATCCATCGTACGGCATCATTACGCAAATAGGGATTCTATCGACCTATACAATAATGAGGGTACGGATCTAACGTCTCGTACGGTATATCACTCATTATTCTCATAATATATATATATAATTCAAGTCACATCCGTATCGATCTTATATCATGTCTTGACAACAGTATCTATATTCTCATATCGTCTCTCATCCGTATATCGACATATTAAGCCAAGACATCTTATCTCATCAAATTCTCTTGTCATCTCATCAACATCTCACATCAAGTAATCTTATATATATTTATCATATTTTCTTGATCCCATAACACATCTATCTCAATCTTATCATATTCATCGATCTCATGCCATATCCTTATAGCTTTCGTCTCATATCTCGATATAGGTATTCAATCATTCATATCATATCCAATTAACTTTCTGATCATATCCATACTTTCCTAGTATAGGTTTCTCCGATTATATTCTATAAATCGGTTTCCATTTTATAATTGCGGGGGTGCTATACGCCATCTACCCGACTTCCCCCATAGATATAAATCTACTCATCTGCAATACTCCTCGCTAAGCCGAAGTCGATGTGATTCGTCGTCTTGGAAGTCCACGCGAGGTACCTACAAATCAACACATATCGCAACGTTATGAAAACCAAGTCCGAAAACCGATACGGCACACGAATTTCTTATAGGTTAGAACCTATAGCCTACGCATGCAAGAACAACCAAACAATCCTCGCTGTTGACGTACAAACGTCTAACAACCAAATGAAATCTCAAATCTCAAATCTCAAAACTAGGAATTCAAACAACGGAAAAACGTTGCCAAAACACTCACAAACAACTCCCAGATTTTATCTCAGGTTAATTGGGACTAAACAAGCAAGTACAGGGGATAGGTTATAAGGAAATTGAGCTACAGGAAAAACCCAAACACCATAGCAAGAAGGGGATCAGGCGAGAATGCCTTAAAATCCGGCGTTGCTGGCCGTACAGAGGAGATTTGGGTTTGTATTTTGGTGGTGGGTTTCTAGTAGTTTATCTAGGTTAATAAACTTGTTTGTTTATGTCAGAAACATCCCAGATAGCACCAGATTCCCTGTAGGCCAACATAACTTCACAAAACCGACACCGGATAAATCCTATGTTCGTGTATCGCGTTCTAATCTCTGTTCTTGGCCAGTAAAATCATCATTAAGGTCTTGCAAACTCTCACAACACTTCAATTTACCAATTACAAGTCAAGTTTCCCACTAAAACTTAACTTGGAATTTTTAAGATCACAAATCCACACTTAATCAAACTCTAAACTAAACTAAAAATCTAAGAAACTAATTACAAGATGAGAAGTGTAACTTATACCTCATGGGAGCAACTCAAGAAAAATCCTAGATGCTCAAAGTCTCTAAAATCCAAACTTGAAAGGTCCATAGGATTTAGGATGTGGTGGGGCTCATTTTTAATGAAGGTGGCATGGGGTTTTGGTGAAGATTTGGGGTGGTTGCCATGGGGTAGAGGAGTTGAAGGAGATGATGAAGAAGAAGAATGAAGGAAGTTGGAAAACATATGAAGAAGTCAAGGGTGTGCCATGCCATCCCCTCTCTCTCTTTCTCTCTTGAGCCTATGCCCCATGTCATAAAGTTTTCCCCCATTTCTCTCTCATCAATTATCCTCTCTTGTCTTCTCTTTTCTTTTCCTCACAAATAAAACCAATACCCCAATACAAATCAACAAACATGCAACAAAATATAACATGTCATGGTGCACTAACCATATAAAATGTGAAAAATACGGATTTGGCTTAAACGTGCTTAATAGTGTACTAATCAAGTTTATTCCAAACTTGCATATTATTAATTATAAAAATGCCAAAATCCGGTAAATATCTTTTTAATAAATAAAACATTTTAAATCTCCAATTATTTCCCAAATATTGGCTTATACTTATACCGTTTTACGAAAAACCACTATTCACAAATCGAATAGTTTTCACGAAATATATTATTTTAATATTAAAATTCCAAGAATATTATTTTATATTTCTGAAATGTTATATACGTACAGCTAGTGCCGCTAGCGTTCTCATGGTTAAACCCACTGTCAGTGTATTGACGAGTCTTTAGAGTCCCACACAGAGGGTTTTCACGGTTCAGGCGATATGGTGTAGATGACGTATGTTGGTACATACAGGTGTCCAATTAAATATGTGTACAGGCTGCACAGACTTTAGTCGGACAGTTGATAATACTAGCGGCTTAAGACTGAACCGGATTATTAAATCAGGTCTTCATTTAATAATTTATATATTTATTTATACATATGTATTCTAGTATTATTGTTCACTATTCAATTTCTCTCTTGGCTATTCGTATTTTTATACGAATACGCGTATATGTATTTTGATACGTAAACTGAGAAGTATTCCGTATTTATATGGAATAGCTTCTAGAAGTGGACATCTCATTTGTATGATTTTTCTTTTTGGAAATTGATTTGTTTTACAAATGAGGTGGAGGTGTGAGGTGGCATGAATATTGTTAATCATGTAGAGAGGTATGGCTTGGTTTTGTTTATTGCAAAAATGAGTGGAGATATTTTTGTGTGCAAGATTGAGAGAGAAGGGGGCATCCACTTGCTTTGGATGGGGTTTGCTCATTTTCTTTACTTCATCTCATGCTCACTCTCATTCTCACTTGGAGAAAACACTTAGCCATGATTCTTGAGTTGCTCATGTCATTGTTTCCTCACCTCCTTCATCTTCTTGAGTTGCTCTTTGAGCATTTGATGAGAGAAAATAGATAGTGAGACATTCCTACACCTCCACTCTCCATTGCTAGCAACCTTGGAGCGTCGGTTGCCTCGCTTGGCGAGGCTGGAGCTTGCACCATTTCCCACAGATGGATCATCGTAGATTGAGAAAGACCGTCAACCAAACTTGATCCGCAACCACTAGGAACTTAGGATGAAGGTTGAAGACCGAAGGATACAGATCAACTCAGTATAACCATTCCTAACTCTTTATATTGCTTGGTAGTATAGGGTTTATGGTAGATCCGGGCATCGGGTTGTGATAGCGCTAGTTTAGAAAAAAATTATTCTGCATTTGGCCACTGATTGATGGTTGGGGCGCTGCCGTAACCCAACAATTTGTATGCCCTAGAGGTCATTATTGTATATCATAGTAGATGCTTGGACATATATATAGAGGACTTTCTTGCTCGACATGATAGTATGCTATCTGGTTGCACTTTATCTTAACATGTACACTTGTTTTAGTTTACTATCTCATTGATACATGTTGATAAAGACCTTAGGATGTTGGCTTGACTACCAGGGCTATGATGCAGATCATACTAGTGGGGCTTGTGTAGTCCGCAAGCACATCCTTTAACAGTTCCTAGTTGAGAGAGTATCGAGACATGGCATCGATATTCCAGAATAGTGTGTACGTTTCTTGACTCTGTATGGGGCTATGGTTGATCCCACAACCATTGGTGTTTGACATCAAAGATTGTGCACAGGTTCTCATTAAAGAATGAGTACACCGAACAGGACTTGCCGAGAACTCCTAGATGGTATCAAACCTATCGTCAGATGGTAGTTCTCTGGTGACACTTGTGCTGGTTAGTTTGTAGACCTGAGATCGTCATGGAGTCTTGTGTGGTTCCCTCTGTGCTTTGATTTCCTCCCTACCACGGCTCAAGGGAGTCATGTAAACAGGTGAATTTTTGGTATAGTCCTGAGTCATATGGAGGCAATGAGCGATAGGAGGGGTTTCGTCTCTCCCGGTATTAGGAGTTGATTTTGCGCTATGCTCGATTGGCTATAATAGCAAGTCCCTGGCCAGGGCCAATTAGATTTACTGGTAAGTGTTATTAGTAGTTTCTTGAAAGGTTATAGTCTACACATCGGCATGACTTATCAAGTTAGCGAGGGTCTGAAGATTCTACCCCTCAGACTCGATATGTGACATATCAAACGAAGAGACCGGACGGTACAGTAAGTGTTGCTTATAGGCTTTACGAAAGTTTGGACAAGTTTGTTTGTTGATCTTCTATTAGTTCAATTCCTGGGTAACCTTTACGTCCAGCTAGTACCGCTGACAGCTTGTGGGTATCTGATCTGATCATTACCAACTGCTGGCGTATTAATGAGTCTTTAGAGTCCCCCACAGAGGTTTCCTAGCTCATGCAAAACGAAGTAGGGCATATATGGAGATATGTGCGGAAGCTTGATTAAATACGAGTATGTGATACCGTATTCTAATCTAGCGATATTTGATATCAGTCAGGTTATATGTGATATAAACAGATTATTGAATCAAGTGTTGATTCAATCATTTGATTAATATATATATATATATATATGTTTATATATTTGCTATTGTCCGGTTATATATGATATAACCGGATTATTAAATCATGTGTTGATTTAATAACTAATTGAATATTAGCCGGTTATATGTGATATAACCGGATTATTGAATCATGTGTTGATTTAATAATTTGATATACATACATACATACATACATACATACATATACATACATATATATATATATATATATATGCATATATATATTTATTTTGATATTATCTGGGTTATATATGATATAACCGGATTATTGAATCAAGTGTGGTTTTAATAATTTAATATATTTACATATATATTTGATATATATACATATGTTAACTAACATTAATCTCACTTAAGAATTTCTTCTCTTTATATATATTTATATATATATGTGATATATATATATATATATATATATATATATATATATATATTTGTATCTTGGTTGATGATAGATAGAACTAGGATGTTTGAGAATCACAAATGAGGTTATAGATGAGAAGATAATGGTTGGATTAATGAATTAAAAAGAAAAGAGAATGCGACATTATTCTTTGTTGCTTGTAGAAGCCTTGAGAAGCCATGACTCACCTCTTCTCTTTTGGATTTATTCATTGATATTTAGCACTATCAATCTCACCATATCTTATAGGCTCATGGTTTTAAAATCATCCAAGTTCATCTCCCTCTTCATCTCACTCTCTAGATTTTCTTGAGTTGAGAAAAGAAAAAGAGAAAATTATTTATAGTGAGCAAATCCCTTACTTCATCAACTTACACTATTCTAGCCCATTAGTTTAGGTTGTTTACTTCTCTAATACCTTGGTTAGTGAAGTGTGAGCTTGAGTGAGAGAGACTTCAAGGTGGATCATCTTCGGCGACGAAGAATACAAGCAAGCTTGAGTCTTTCTTCAAGTGGAGCCTTAAGAAGAGTTCTAGGGACTACTACTTGGAGCTTTAGAAGTGAAGAACTGGTCTACAAAGGTTGTAAACTCTCTTCACTTAGTCTAGAATTTGTTTGCTTGCTTTGAAACCCTAATTCTCTTGTTCGATTCTAGGTTAGTATGATTAGCAATCTAGATTTTTTTAAATTGCATACTTGATACTCATATAAACCTAGTAGAGGTACTAAGACATACTTTCATATTATATATGTATTCTAGTATTATTATTCACTATTCATTTTCTCTCTTGGCTATGCGTATATGTATTTCGATACATATACTGGGTTGTATTCCGTATTTATACAGAATTTGTTCTAGAAGATGGTCAGCTCATTTGTGAATAATCATTTATGAATATTCATGAAATGAAGTAGAGGGTGAGATAGCATTGAGCATGGTTGAAAACATGTAGAGAAGAATAGGCTTCATTTGTTTATTCACTAATTTGTTATGATATTTTATTTTGCATGGTTATAAAAATAAGGAAGCCATTCAACTATTTTCTCTTCTTCATTCATTCTCTCATTTTTCTTGACTTGCTCATGGCTATCTTTCCTCACCTTCTCCTCCATATTCTTTAGATGCTCTCTTGAGCTTATATTTGAGAGAAAAAGATCATGGAAAATTCCTACATTCCCACTCTCCATTCCTAACGAGCTTGGAGCGTCGGTTGCTTCACTAGGTGAGGCCGGTGCTTAGATCGGTTCCCTTGGCTGGATCATCTTCGACAAAGGAGACCGGCTTGCATACGTGACCCGGAGTTCTTGAGAGTATGCTAGAGTCCAACCCAATTGGAGCAAATGAAGACGCTACAAAGGTTGTGATTTCTATCTTGTTATGATTCTAGTTTAGGTGTTTGGTTCGATTCTTGGGTTTTAGTTTCTAGTGCCATAAAAAAATTTGTTTTTGAATTTCGCATTGGCCGCGGTTTAGCGGCGAGGTCACTAGGAACTTTCAATGGTACCATAGCCGCCCAAACACCATAAACTAGATAGATACGACTCCTGAATCCTGCCAGTTTTTGCCCCGTAAAATTGGAGAAAAAACAGTGAGGAATTTCATGCTACATTGATATTTTGACTCTCTGCGGGTTCTCGATTTGGACCGAAAAGCTGAGGGGAGATGCGTGGGGACCCCGTGGACATCCCGGGGGGATATAGGGAGGGTCCACACCCCTGAGATCACCCAAATGGTGTCCTTGGGGGTAAGGACCCGAAACTGCCTCAAATGGCAGTTTCGGGTATTCCTACCCCTTCGGCCACCTTAGGGTGGCCTAGGGGATAGGCACCCCCCTTAGGTGCCTCTGGGTCGACAATAATTTTGTGTCAGGGCACTCCATGAAGTTTCGGATCAATCTGAGCACATTTCGGACTCCCGTAGTGGGTTTTAGCATGGAATTTCTTGTCGGAATCTAGCACACTTGATTTTCGGTGATTTGGAAAATTGAAGTGTTAGCTATTTGTGTGTGGTATTCGATTGTCATAGGCTTTATGTTAGTTGCATGTATTATAATATTTGGAAAACCGTCATCTAATTGCGCTATACATATTAATTAGATGGGGTTACGGAATTGATACTCGCAAGTTTGCATATTCTGTGATGGATATTGCTTTGTTGATTATGGTTGTATTGGATTTGTCACGATGGATAGCCCGGTGTATGTAGTATTTGATGTAGTTCTCTATGATGTAATGTATATTCACATTGCGTGACGAGCATCCGAAATGTGTATTGCCGTCATCGCGGCTTGTATTATTCTTTCGAGTGCGTCCATGTTGCGGACGTAGTCACCGTTGTATATTCAGTTTTTCATTATATGAACTAGGATTATCCTACGACGGAGTGCTCGAGTATCTGGGTTTTAGAGGACAACTGGCCTCTATCTCATGGCATTGAGACCGGGGTGCCTTACTCTAGAATTAGCGGGCTATTCGCTGCACTTGTAGGGGGTATAGGATTGACCCGCGGAGGTGTGCCCAAGTAACTAGATTTCGGAAGTGATGGGTAGCCTACTCACTTTGTTGATTGGGGTTGTCTTCCTTCTAGGATTGAAGGGTGGCTTGCCGCACTCGGAAGGGTCTAAGATCCGATACGACGGGCTATCCACATGACCAGAAAAATTACATTTCATATTCGGCTCCATTGAAATGCACTTTTCCTAGTTTATCCACATTTCTATATTGTATTTGCTTCCACTGTAATTCTGCTATGATGTTGCTGTGATGTTACTTGATATCATGCGTGAGAAGAATTTTCATATATATTATATATATCTAGTAGACTCTATATATGTTTTGCAACTGCAATAGTCCTATCCCTGCCCTGCCGTAAGATAAATAATCTTACGGTGAAGACCTGGGACCCTGTGGCGAATGCTAATGGCATATACATGCATGCCTATTTTCGTTTCTTTCTGGCATGATATGTCACTACTACAAATAGGGGTTGCCCCTAAGGATAAATCCGTAGACGCAAACCTCTGCCCCTACGGCTATATTCCTAGGGGCACAAAAATACGTCATAGGTGCACATGCCGCAGGTGCAAGTTTTAGCCTTAAACATGCCCCTACGGTGAAATATTTGCCCCTACAGCTTAATGCGTTGGTCTACTGGTCCCTACGGATTTCACCATAGGGACAAAATATTTATTAAATTTATCGGTTTATAAAATAAAATAATTGCCCCTCCGGATAAATCCGTAGGGACAAATATATGCCCCTACGGCTTAAGGCGTAGGTACAAATGTGTAGGGGCAAAATATCAGGTATTCTGATATTTTGTCCCTACGGGTAAATTTGTAGGGGTAAAGCTAAGCCCCTACGGATTACTCCATAGGGATAAGACTAACCCCTGTTACTGAGTCCATATGGTCAAAATATCAGGTATCCTAATATATTGTCCCTACGGATAAATGTGTAGGGGAAAAGTTGGACCCTACGGATTAAACGGTAGGTGCAACATATGTACCTACGGATTAATCCATAGGGACATATTATCAGGTTTTTTAAAAAAAAAAGGGCTGCCTGTTTTTTTCTCGTCCTGTGCACAATAATATATACATCATATATGAAAGTAATCAACAAGCAGAATATATACAACAATATTCATAATCAACATCTCACGCATAATATATAAAAGAAATCAACAAGCAGAATACGATATCAATCTAAATCAATATGAACACCACCAATATCGTCCAAAATATGTACAATATGTATAATATAAATAAATACATGTTTAAAATATAAAAATCAAAAAGCTACCCTAGCTCGGTCTAGCTCCACCTCTGATAATCACCGTAATCTGGCGCATCTGCTCCTCGGATAAACCCTGAGTCAACAACTCGAGCAATGCGGACGGTGCGGGAGTTTGAGCGAGCTGTGGAGCTGGTCTGTGCAACCGCAGCCGAGGTAGTGGCTTGCGGAGCCGCAGCTGCGGGAGTCTGAGCAGGCTGTGGAGCTGTAGGAGCCGAAGGAGATGCATGTGGAGCCTCAACCGAAGTACCCGTTCGTGTCTGTTTAGTTTTGCGTGTAATAAATGAGTAAGAACTGTGTATTAGTCAAATTCGTATCATTATCAGGTTATTGCGAAACCCCAATCTATGAATACTTAGGGACTTAGGTCTCGTTTGGATATCTAGTTTGGAAAACCGTAGCTTATTTTAATCAAACAGTTCTATGTATGTTTGATTAATCAAAACTAAGTCTACAACCAAATAAGCTCAGGCTACGTACTATATTGGATATGTTGCTATCTATAATATGACATAATATTTTTCTATTAAGTATTATACATACCATCATCTTCTTCAACTCCTGGACGGTGGCCTTCAAGGTGTCAAGTTCTTACTCTAGACGTCGCTCACGGGAGATAGATGAAGTAACCGCCGGAGTGGAGTCCAACCTCATATGGGCCCTGCTAGGACCCAGTCCCCGGCCTCTCTCCCAACCTCCGTGGTGCCCTCCGTGTGTTGCGTCTAGGACTGGGGTCAGCAGCATCGGATCGTTCTGTCCAGTAAAATCGATCCCTGATGCCTCCGCCTGCTCAACCACCCGCTCTTACACCCACATTAACTAGTAAATATAAGTATATCATTTAAATTTAAACTTTTCAAAACAAAAATTTCAAATAGGGGTTGAATAAATATTAACACTTACGCAACACTCCTGGGTAGCAGTGTTGGGGTATCGAAGCTCGCTCGTGGCGGGATCTGTCGTGGTGCCGTGGACGGCAAGATACGCGGTCAGCACTCTCTGTGTACCATCCTGTGCCAGGGTCTGAGCTCTCTACAATTTGCAAAAAAATTACATATATTATAAAATAGCTCTTAATATTACATTATATCACAGTAGATCTATTGTAATTTACCGATACCTCCATGGCACGAGTAATATTCCTCGAGCCACCTGTATAAGTGGGGCGACCCCTCTTCGCCGACTTTCTATTCTCTTTATTTTGATCCGTCTGTTTCTACACAACACATTAGGATTTAGTTTTCTAATTAAGAAACACAAGAAATAAATTAAATACTAAACAATTAATTGCATTTAAAATACAAACCAGTTTGCGCTGAGAGTCGAAATATTGGCATAAGAGAGGCCATGTATCTACGTCGACTCTCGTAAAGGCCGAAATATGTAGGAGGGCTGCTCTTTCTGCCTTGGGGGTTGCCATCCACAAGGAATAGCAATCGATCTTCAGCTCGTTCCTATTGTATCGGACCTTCGATTGCATGTTCTTCATCAGGCCATGGTACAGAGCGTGAAGATCGAGCACCCTCCCAGGGTGATCAGGGTCGGATACAGGCTGAAAATCGTAATCCAACCTCAAATACAAAAAAAAACAATGTTATTAAATTGCAAGTGTTAATAATAAATATACTTGATAAATCAAATAAAAATATATATTAATACCCGAGTCTGATCCCAGAAGAGAGCGAATGAGCACCGGTGCTGGTCGCCCCACTCAACGTGAAGTGGATACTTCTTCACGAGGCGGCTCTCATCCCCCATATACCGGCCGAACCTCTCGGTATAATCGCTGGTATAGAGATAATCAGGAGTAAAGAAGAGGGGGAATGCTTCCTCCCCCTGGCTCTATCGGGCCTCAGCCTGTGAGACTGATTCGGGCCTCGAGTCCCCCTCTATGGATGGGGATGCCCTGCGTCTACCAGAAATATCAAGACAATAAATATTAAGACAAAGTGGTATTAAGAAATCAAGGTTTAACGAAAATTGAAGTGTGATATATACCTCCGGCGACAGAAACACGAGCCTGGGCCCGGGCAACAGCACGAGAGAGGCGATAGTTCCTCCGGTAAGGAACAGCCGGTGACCCGGACGTGGACGCATCCCCTCCAACTAGAAAATAAACATCGATAAAATTACATGAATATTTAAAGGATATGTAAAATGAATAAATATTTTTTATTTATTCATACAAACCTGCAGACTGAGCGGAGGGTATGGTAGTGACGGGAGTGGCCCCTGCACCGGGAGTGCCCTCTGCACCAGACGTAGACGCACCACCTATAATTAAACAATCAAACATTGACTATATAAGCAATTCCAAAAAGAATGCGTATATCAATAATATAACATTCTAAATCAACATGTATACATTATAGGATATATAAACATACCCGTAGATGCGGTGGTGGGCTCTGCCCCTGATGTAAGTACGTAAGAGCAAAAAGAATGTATCTATATTTATGATATAGCATTTTAAATCAATATACATATAAGTCTACGGTAGCGCCCCGGCCGTCAATCCAAGGCCAAACACGGAAAAAAAACTTTCTACGAAACTGGCGCTAACGCAGACTTTTACCCGGATCGTACCATTAACACTAAACTAGCTATCTACAAGAAGTTAGAATGGATATACCGATCAATATGTGTCCTTCGGTCTTTAGTCACCATCCCTAGCTCCTCACGGCATCTCCGATCTCGCTCGATCTCCGTCCTCCTCGTCGATAGGGCACCACGTCAAGAAGTCTTTTTATGGGCTCCCGCTTCAAACCGAATCAACTCGGACATGAAGTTTGCTAGCCGACATGTCCAAGGTGAAGTAGAGAATGTGTGTGATAACTTTGTCTCTATACACTCAATGAATCTCAACACATGAGATGGGATGAGTGGAGGTTGAAGAAGAAGCCATTGATGGAGAAAGTTGTGAGCTCAAGAAGAAGGAAGAAGAAGGAGCTAGCTTATTATGTTGAATCATAAAATGAGAGAGAGCACTAGAATAAATCTCAAGAGCCAACCCCAAGCTATTGTGTGTGCCCCTTCTCTCTCCACCTCTCATTTCAACACAATAAACAATCACTAATGTGACATTTGCATAAGAAATAAGACCATGAGTCACCAATGAAGCACATGTCTTATTTAATGCACAAAATCATCACTCCCACTCACAATTTCCACTATCTAAACATTAATCCAAATGTTTACAACAATAAAAAGATATGGCATCAACTAAAGTAAACTCGTGATGGATCACAAGGATACCCTTCACCTGTATATACATACCTGCATCCGCATTCCGAGTGAATGCCAATGCAATGAGACTAAAGTAATCCAACAAATCTAATACTAGGATCGGGCTTAAACCAAAGCCTACTAGTATGATCTGTCCGATCATGATCCATGCACGACTGCACGTATATGATCGAACCCTGCCATAATACCATACGGCCTATAAAACGTTTCGCCCGAAACTTGGGAAACTATCCGTGGGGGTCTCTAAAGACTCGTCAATACGCTGGCAGTGGGTTTAACTACGAGCACGTCAGTGGTACTAGATGTACGTAGGCTACCTTTATATTAACCAAAAGGGAAGCTGATGAGCGAACTCATCCAGAAACCCTACTGAGCCTATCAGTGACAATATCCGTACAATCCGGTCCATTCGTCTTTGAGTATCGCATGTCGGGCCTAGGGGGCTGGTAAACGTCAGACCCCTAAAAGCTGTATAAGTCGTGTCAAAGTGTAGCCCAGAACACCCTGAGATACTACTGGAATACCGACCAGTAAATCTCACTTAGCTTAGCCAAGGACTTTGTGTAATGGCTCTTCTAGACACAGCGCGATCTCACCCCCAATACCGGGAGAGACGAAACCCCTGCCGATCTGCTCACTGCCTTCATGTGGCTCGGGACTGTACCCAACTAAAACCTGTTTGCACGACTCCTTTGAGCCATTATAGGGTAGTAATCAAAGCACAGTGGGAACTCACACGAGACAAATGACGATCTCAGGTCGATGAATTAACCTGTACACATGTCACCAGGGAACTGCTATCTGATGCTAGGTATAATACCAAATAGCAAGTTCTCGGCGAGTCCTGTCCGGTGTACTCATAACCCAATGAGCACCTATATACATCTTAGGAGAACCAACGGACACCAATGGCTTGTGAGACCGGCCACCGCCCCTCGTCGGGGTCTCGACTGTATACATTAGTCTACTAATGGAGTATCGATGCACAATCTCGAAACTCCCACGACTAGGGACCACTTTAAGGATGTGCTTATAGACTACCCAACTCTCATGTATATGATCACCATCATACTGCTGGTAGTAAAGCAAGACTCCTAAGGGCTCCATCAACGTGTAATAGTGGTCTGTAATATTGCCTAAGTATGTACACGATGATAAAGATAAACCAGATAACATACTATCATCTTAAGTAAGACTGTCCTACTGGTATAGGTCCTCCCTCAATCATTGAAATTACGTGCCCGCGATCCAATAATTGACATGAGGGCACTATATCCAACAATCTCCTACTTGCACTTAAGGCCAATTATTGCGACGTCGCATACTCATAGCCCTACCGAACACCCAACTCCTCTACTAATCAGTTTGACAAAACTCGTTTTTAAAACTATTGCGTTCGAGAAATAGCCTCAGTGAGTGGATCAGCTCTGATGTTTCTTTCTATGTCTCTCTTTATCTCAAGTTCGCGGAGAAAACCATCTCCCGAAATGAGCAATACCTGTCTTAGAATATGTCTGGATATCTGATGGGACCTGGTTCACAAATGAACTCCAAATCCAGAAAACTTCTTAGACTGTATCGTCAATTGAATTTAATCAGTATCCTGCGTCATGCCTTCCTTAGTATCCATTTGGATCACCTGTCCAAACTATTGCCCCTCAAAAGAGAAGGAATACTATAACACTGACAATCACTCTGTCATCCAGGTCATCTTGGAAGCCTGGAATGATAACTGTCTCCCAAAGGAGGCTGTCGTTATCATATCCCTAGAACATCAACTTATGTTTTAATACTACTTCCGAACGTTTCTACAGGATTGAATCAATATCAACTTATTGCAGCTAGTGCGAAAACAACATCTGGTGTGGAACTTGACATCTCATGATCGACTTAATTGCCTAAGCAAGTGATATGCTAATCATGCACATCCCTCTCCACCATAGTATGTAAGACACCTTTAGAGAGGGTGACTCCTGTTAGTGTATATGCCCTAGAGGCCATTACTGTATCATACTAGTTTGTATATTACTTAATGGAAGCTTGGGATATTCACAGTTGTATATACAATCTTGCTCAAAATGGTAGTATGCTACTTGGTTTGTTTCTACTTTAATGTGTACATGTGTTTCTTTTAGCATATTATCTATACACATTAGTAGAGCCCTTAGGATCTTTGCTTGATTATCAGCGTTGTGATGGCAGTCACACTCGTGGGGGCTGGGTAATCTACAAGCACATCCTTATACACGTCCCTAGTCGTGGGATTATCGAGACAGGGCATCGATACTCCGGAGTAGACTAGCGTATGCGCTTCTCATCCCAGTGCGGGAGGCGGTCTGTCCCACAACCGTCAGTACGTCATACTTGAGATAGTATGCGGGTGCTCGTTAGGTACGAGTACACTGGACAAGACTCGTTGGGAACTGATGGTTGGTATTATACCTATCGTCAGTTATCAGTTCCCAGGTGACATGAGTACAGCTTAGTCCGCTGACTTGACATTGTCTCTTCGCCTCGAGTGTGTTCCCACTGCACTTTGATTACTACCATACCACGGCTCAAAGGAGTCATGAAAACAGGTAGTAGTTGGGTGCAGTCCCGAAGCACTTGGAGGCAGTGACGGTTAGACAGGATTCGTCTCTCCCGGTATTGGGGGTTGACATCGCGCTGTGTCTAGGAGAGCCATTACACGAGTAGTCCCTGTCCAGGGCAAGCGAGATATACTGGTAGGTTTCCAGTGTTATCTCAGGGTGTTATGGGCTTCACTCCGACACGACTTGTACCGCTATTAGGGGACTGACGTTTACCGCCCCCCTAGGCCCGCCATGCGATGTATCAGACGAACAGACCGGACTGTACGGAGACTGTCACATTCAGGCTCAGTAGGAGTTCAGATGGGGTTCACCTCGTCAGTCTTCTTATCGGCATCTACCTGGGGACCGTTACGTACAGCTAGTGCCGCTTGCGGTCTGTGGTTAGACCCACTGCCAGCGTAGTGTCGAGTCTTTAGTGTCCCACACAGAGGGCTATTCGCTTTTGGGCAAAACAGAGTAGAGGTCGCATGGTTTTTCGACAAGGTTCGTTCTCATCCGTGCACTTGTGCACGTTTGGAGTCCGGACGGATATTAGTAGCGGGCTCTGGTTTGAGCCAGATCCTAGTATATGTTTTGGGGTTACTTTTATCTCATAGTATTCATGTTCCTCGGAACACGAATGCGGGTGTGTATGCACAGATGATTGAGGCGGAGGAAGAGGATTTTCATTAGGGTTTCGGAACGGGTGTGTATGCACAGTTGACAGTCGTCTTTTTCCAAACCGTAATGAATTTGTGAATTATCAATTAATAATATTAATTAAATGAAAATGTGTCATGGTTGGGTTTGTTGACTTGTTGACCAAGGTTGACTTGTTGACCATGGTTGAAACATTGACTATCATCATTACACATCAAAGATGCTCTTTGATTCTAGCAAAACCATTTAATGTGAAATGATAATAGTCTTATCAAACCATCCATCAACTTTTCATTCAGATTAATTTTATTAATTTGATAATTCACTAGATATTGTTATGGTTGTAAAAAACCATTTCATTCTATCATATTCACTCTCTCTCCTCTCTTCTTCTTCCTCCTCCTCTAGTTCAAGGAGATTCATTCTCATGTGTTGAGAAACCTCTCCTTGAGATAAAAATACCCTAAACCACTCTCTACTCACTCTAGGGTTGAAGGTCTAGCAAGCTAAAGGCCTTAGTTCTCTCAAAGTTCGAGAAAGGAGCCCAAGGTTGAACCCTCAGGTGGATCCATCTTTGACGAAAGAAGGCGACGAGGAAAGCACCATCCACGCTCTACAAAGGTTTCAAGAAGAAGGAGTTCAAGTGAGGTATAACATCTTTTCCGAGTAGCTAACTCTCTTTAGCTTGATAGCTAGTTTTGTTTAGAAAAGATCCCGACTTTTGTTAGTCCATGTTGCCTAGTGCGATAAAAATTTGATTTTTATACCGTTTCCGCCTCCCCGCAAGAACCGGGGTCGGCAACATGGACTTACAGTGGTATCAAAGCCTAACTAAACATAAACTAGCTAGGTAGTAAAGTGTATAGAAGTTCGATCGGAAAAATCGCAAAACTACGACATGCAAAACCCTAAGTTTCTGTTAAAATTTTTTCTGCTCTAAAAATAAAAAGTCATACTCCAAAAATCATCTCAGGGTTTTGTGAAGAAGCCCACCAAAAATGGTCGAATGATCCCTTCAAAGCGCCGCGGTTCCGCGGCAATGGGTATACATTTGCCTCGGAACCGCCGCCGTTTTGACTCGGCTCATGACCGAGTTTGGTGCAGTGTTTTTAGGTTGTGGTTTTGGGATTTTTAAGATGGTTAATTTCAGCCCAGATTTTCCAGAAAAGAAATTTGTATTTGGGGGCCTATAAATCCGTATTTTTGATCGAACTTCACTAAACTTTGACTAATAGGTTATATTTGTGATGTTTTTATGTATTGAACGTCGGCTAATCGCTATATGTCGATTAGTGGGGGTTATACATATCTGTGATCTGTGTTTGATGATGGTATGTGTATATGAATGCGTTGGATTGTCGCGGGTGAATAGCCGGGGTGGATGTGAGATGAGTGTTTCTTTTTCTTTCATTCATGTAATATGTAAATTGATGTAATAATATTTATATGGTCGCACAACCGGGTCGGGGTTCTAGCCGTCATTGTATAATTCTTTTTACTGTTTTTGCTCCTAGGATAGACCCATGGAGGGGTGCACAAACTACCGGGTATCTCGAAGTGCCGAGTGGCCTACTCACAGAGTTGAGGGAGGTTGCTTCGCTTCGGGTACTTGGCGGGTAGTTTGCCGCACCCGTAGGGGTCTTGGGTGGGGTATTGGCTATTCACCGCGACCGTGTAATCCGCTTTTCGTTGCAGGCTCGAACGGATTGCGGATTCCTAGTATATCCAATGTATTCATCTGTGATCTGTAATGTCTATCATTGCTATATATTTATATATAATAACTATTTAGGCGTTGCTTATGTTTTACAGCCGCGCTAGCCCAGCCCCCGCTCTGTCGTTAGTTAAGTAACCTAACGGGTGATGACGGGGCCCCGTGGCGAATGCGAATGGCATAAGCGTACGTCATATTTTGGTTCTTTTCTGCAATGGTAGGATTAAATGATGGGATGCATTAAAAGAACTAATGCAAGAAAATAAACCAAGCAAAAGTCGATTGGAACACTTTGAAAACCACTCGGTTCTTTTCAAAACTAAACTTTTAAATGCGGAGCTTGAACCACTCCTTTTAAAAGCTATCCCGTTCCATCGATTATATCAAGTTTACTACGTTCACGGTTTCGCCAAAACCATTCGTAGCCCTCCATCATTTCAGTTAAATATTCGGTAGTATTCAAGCTATGTATTTTGACCTCACGCCAAGGCATAGTGATTGGTAGCTGCCGGATATTTAACTGTTGCATAGATAGAATGCGTTGATTTGAGACAGTCGTACTGCCATTTTGGCCTATGTCAAGGGTAGGTACGGGTGGGTTCAAATTAACCTGGATAATGATGGGTAGAACTTGACATGTGACTTATGACATTTTGACCTCACGCCAAGGGCATAAGAGCATGGGGCAAAAATCACATCGGGAGTTTCATAAGTACTGAAACTTGCTAGCGTTGCATACCATTTGGAGTGTGATGATTCTGGTAGGATTCCTTCAGTTTTGTCACGCGATGATATTTGGATCCCGATCCTACTGTGAATATATGCTGCTCCTCGGGAAATTTCTCACTAAACGATCAATGTTATAAACCTAGTAGGTGTCTAGAAAGGTGTTAGCAGGTCTACGCCCCCAGGGAAAAGAGGTTCTTAAATTAAGGAACTTCGCGAAAGCGTTGGAAAACCTCCCTCGAAGTACCGACACTGGCCTGGCTGAACGGTTAAGCAAGTATTGTACGGTGGGATTGATCCCGACTAATTCTTCCTTTATGGTTTGATGAGGGATTCGAGAGACTGGGAGCCATTCTGTTTAGACAAACTAAAAACCACTCTAAACTTGCAAGAGCATCATGCTGAGTGTTTCTTTTCTCTCTCCTAATTGCAGCAACCATTCAAGATGACCGGACTTAAGTTATTACTAGATAAAAACATACTGACAGGGCCAAACTACAAAGATTGGCTCAGGAATGTCAAGATGGCAATCACTTATGACAAGTTGGGGTATCTTCTTACCACCAAAGCTCCCCCTGTCCCAGGTCCCAAAACCAGCGTCGTAGATAAGGAAATCTATAAGACCTGGGAAGTAGACTGCGCGAAGGCCAAGTGCCTCGTGCTTGCCTCGATGGACAACGAACATCAGAGGAGGCATGAGAATATGGACCTTGAATGCATATTTCTCCATACAAAAGAACTGTATGGAGAGCAATCTCGTATCGCAAGATACGAAGTGTCGAAGAAGCTATTTTCGGCAAGATTGGCCGTCGGATCATCGGTAGCGGAACACGTGCTTAAGATGATTGGCAACATTTAGGAGCTCGTGGACCTTGGGACCACGTTGGAGAATGAACTCTATACGGACTTGATTCTCCAGTCCCTTCCTTCCACTTACGCCCAGTTCATCCTAAACTTCAACATGCAAGGAAAGGAGGTTGAACTTCCCGAGCTTCTGAACATGTTGAGGACTGCTGAGGGCACCCTACAAATGGGTAGGAGACATCCACTTTGTTTGTAGGAGGATCTTCCTCTTCTAAGTCCAAGGCGAAAGCCAAGGGAAAGAAGAAGAAAGCCCCCGCCAAACCAAGAGGCGGTGTCAGTAAAGTGGATACGAAGGGAAAGGCAAAAGCAACAAAGATTGCATGGAAGCTTGTGGGGAAAGAAGAGTGCTTTTACTGTCACAAGAGTGGACACTGGAAAAAGGATTGCAGGGCTTGGAAAGCCAGGACATAGGATTTGAAGCAGGTTGCGGCTTCAGCTTCAGGTGTGTATGTTATTGAAAACTGTCTATCAATAAACTCTACTTCCTGGGTATTGGATACCGGATCAGGATCTCATATCTGTAATTCTTTGCAGGCGTTAAGAAAGCGTAGGTTTTTGAAAGCAGGTGACATGACCCTCAGAGTGGCAAACGGAGCTAGCATGGATGCTGAGGCCGTGGGGGATTATCACCTGGGTTTGTCAGATGGACATTTTTTGGTTTTGCGTGGTTGTTATTTTGTACCAAATGCAACTTGTAATATCATTTCTGTATCTTTATTATCTAAAGAAGGTTATGAATTTGCATTTGTAAGTAATGTTGTGAACATTCACCTTAATCAAGTTCTGATTGGGTCAGGTGCATTAAGCAACGGTATATACGTATTAAACCAACCACAGATTTTCAACGTCCAGAATACACACAAAAGAAAGTATCCTGATATCAATCGGGCTTTCTTGTAGCATTGTAGACTAGGTCACATCAATGAGAGAAGGTTGACTAAGTTACATACAGAAGGATATTTGGATCCATTCGAGTATCAATCTTATGCAACTTGTCAATCCTGTCTCAAAGGAAAGATGACAAAGACTCCGTTCACTGGACACGGAGTAAGAGCGAGCGAGCTCTTGGAACTCGTACACAGCGACGTGTGCGGTCCAATGTCTACGCATGCACGAAGCGGTTATTCTTACTTCATTACTTTTACGTATGATTTTTCAAGGTTCGGACATGTCTTCTTAATGAAACATAAATCTGAAGCCTTTGAAAAATTCCAGGAATACAAGAATGAAGTAGAAAAACAAACAGGAAAAAGTATCAAGACACTAAGATCTGATCGAGGTGGTAAATACTTGAGTGCCGAGTTCCTGAATTACTTAAAAGAGAATGGAATTCTCTCTCAGCTTACTCCTCCATACACTCCGCAACATAACGGTGTATCGGAGAGACGGAACCGAACCCTATTGGATATGGTAAGGTCCATGATAAGTAACGCTGAGTTACCGCGATCATTCTGGGGATATGCGCTAGAATCAGCTGCATACCTTTTGAACCGAGTTCCAACCAAGACGGTGCCTACCACACCATATGAATTGTGGAGTGGGAAGAAACCCTATCTTCAATACCTGAAGATCTGAGGATGTCCATCTTTTGTCAAAAAGCAGCATGCGGACAAACTCGAGGCACGCTCTGTACTGTGCAAGTTTGTGGGATACCCAAAGAACACCAGGGGGTATCTTTTCTACCACGCAGAGGAACAAAAGGTATTTGTTTCTCGTAATGCCCACTTTCTAGAACACCAGTTCTTGGAAAAGGAAATTAGTGGGAGCGCAGTAGAACTGGAGGAAATTCCAGAACCACAAGCTATTACTGAAAGCTTGGTAGAACCAGAGGGTTCAAGAGATCAGGACATTCCTACGCCGCTCCGCAGGAGTAGTAGGCAGTCTCATCCGCCCGAGAGACACTACGGTTTTCTCATAGACGGGGATAGAGAGGACTGCATCATTGATAGTGATGAGCCTACTAGCTTCCAGCAAGCCATTCAGAGCGTTGACTCGGTAAAATAGCTGGATGCAATGCGGACCGAAATGGAGTCCATGTACACCAACAAAGTATGGACGTTGGACATTGCTCCAGATGGGGTAAAGCCCGTAGGATGCAAGTGGATCTTCAAAAGGAAGATTGGTGTAGATGGACAGGTTGAGACCTATAAGGCTTGGCTTGTTGCAAAGGGTTTTCGTCAAAGACCTGGTTTGGACTATGATGAAACCTTTTCTCCAGTGGCTATGCTGAAATCCATTCGGATCCTTCTTGCCATTGCTGCTTTCCACGATTATGAGATTTGGCAGATGGACGTAAAGACCGCTTTTCTAAATGGAAATTTAGAAGAGTGCGTCTATATGGACCAGCCAGAGGGTTTCATTCAGAGTGGGAGCAGCGGAAAGGTGTGCAAGTTGCTTAAGTCCATCTATGGATTAAAGCAAGCATCGTGGAGTTGGAACATCTGTTTTGATGAGACGGTCAAAGAATTTGGCTTTATCAAAAATCCAGATGAACCATGCATCTATAGTAGATTTGTAGCAAGAACTGTCGTATTCCTCGCTTTGTACGTGGATGACATTCTGTTGATAGGAAATGACATTCCTATGCTACAATCTGTCAAGGGGTTCTTGTCACACAGGTTCTCCATGAAAGACTTGGGTGATGCCTCCTACATTCTGGGGATCTAGATCTATCGTGATAGATCCAAGAGGATATTAGGACTTCGCAGTCCAGGTACATCGACACCATAGTGAAAAGATTCAGTATGGAAGATTCCAAGCGCGGTAATCTACCGGCTTGTCACGGGATCACCCTCTCCAAAGAGATGTCTCCCAAGACCGATTTGGAAAGGGATCACATGTCTATTATACCCTACGCTTCTGCGGTAGGCTCTATAATGTATGCGATGTTGTGTACCAGACCAGATGTGGCTTATGCACTGAGTGTAGTAAGCAGGTATCAGTCAAACCCTAGGGAGAAACACTGGATAGCGGTAAAGAACATTCTCAAGTACCTGAGAAGGACTAAGAAGATGTTCTTGGTGTATGGCGAAAAAGACCTCCAGATCGAGGCTTTTGCTGACTCCATCTTCCCGAGTGACAAGGATGATTCCAAGTCCATGTCGGGCTTTGTCTTTACCCTCAATGGAGGGGCGGTGTGTTGGAAGAGTTCCAAACAGGAAACCATTGCAGACTCGACTATGGAAGCGGAATACATCGCAGCATCTGATGCCGCAAAAGAAGCCGTCTGGATGAGGAAGTTCTTAAAAGAACTTCAGGTGGTTCCGTCCATTGTTGATCCAATACCTCTGTATTGCGACAACAACGGGGCTATAGTTTTAGCGAAGGAACCCAGGTCCCATCAGAAATCCAGACACATCTTGAGGCGGTATCACCTGATCAGGGAGATCGTGTATCGCCAGGAGATCGAGGTTCGGAGGGTTGCTTCAGAAGATAACACTGCAGATCCATTCACCAAGGCCTTGCCCCAGACTCAGTTCAAGCGGCTGATCGAGATGATAGGTCTTCGATACGCCAGTATATGGCCTTAGTGCAAGTGGGAGATTGTTAGTGTATATACCCTAGAGGCCATTACTGTATCATACTAGTTTGTATATTACTTAATGGAAGCTTGGGATATTCACAGTTGTATATACAATCTTGCTCAAAATGGTAGTATGCTACTTGGTTTGTTTCTACTTTAATGTGTACATGTGTTTCTTTTAGCATATTATCTATACACATTAGTAGAGCCCTTAGGATCTTTGCTTGATTACCAGCGTTGTGATGGCAGTCACACTCGTGGGGGCTGGGTAATCTACAAACACATCCTTATACACGTCCCTAGTTGTGGGATTATCGAGACAGGGCATCGATACTCCGGAGTAGACTAGCGTATGCGCTTCTCATCCCAGTGCGGGAGGTGGTCTGTCCCACAACCGTCAGTACGTCGTACTTGAGATAGTATGCGGGTGCTCGTTAGGCTACGAGTACACTGGACAGGACTCGTTGGGAACTGATGGTTGGTATTATACCAATCGTCAGTTATCAGTTCCCAGGTGACATGAGTACAGCTTAGTCCGCTGACTTGACACTGTCTCTTCGCCTCGAGTGTGTTCCCACTGCACTTTGATTACTACCCTACCATGGCTCAAAGGAGTCGTGCAAACAGGTAGTGGTTGGGTGCAGTCCCGAAGCACTTGGAGGCAGTGACGGTTAGACAGGATTCGTCTCTCCCGGTATTAGGGGTTGACATCGCGCTGTGTCTAGGAGAGCCATTACACGAGTAGTCCCTGGCCAGGGCAAGCGAGATATACTGGTAGGTTTCCAGTGTTATCTCTGGGTGTTCTGGGCTTCACCCCGACACGACTTGTAAAGCTATTAGGGGACTGACGTTTACCGCCCCCCTAGGCTCGCCATGCGATGTATCAGACGAACAGACCGGACTGTATGGAGACTGTCACATTCAGGCTCAGTAGGAGTTCAGATGGGGTTCACCTCGTCAGTCTTCTTATCGGCATCTACCGGGGGACCGTTACGTACAGCTAGTGCCGCTTGCGGTCTGTGGTTAGACCCACTGCCAGCATAGTGTCGAGTTTTTAGAGTCCCACACAGAGGGCTATTCGCTTTTGGACAAAACAGAGTAGAGGTCGCATGGTTTTGCGACAGGGTTCGTTCTCATCCGTGCACTTGTGCACGTTTGGAGTCCGGACGGATATTACTAGCGGGCTCTGGTTTGAGCCAGATCCTAGTATATGTTTTGGGGTTACTTTTATCTCATAGTATTCATGTTCCTCGGAACACGAATGCGGGTGTGTATGCACAGATGATTGAGGCGGAGGAAGAGGATTTTCATTAGGGTTTCGGAACGGGTGTGTATGCACAGTTGACAGTCGTCTTTTTCCAAACCGTAATGAATTTGTGAATTATCAATTAATAATATTAATTAAATGAAAATGTGTCATGGTTGGGTTTGTTGACTTGTTGACCAAGGTTGACTTGTTGACAATGGTTGAAACATTGACTATCATCATTACACATCAAAGATGCTCTTTGATTCTAGCAAAACCATTTAATGTGAAATGATAATAGTCTTATCAAACCATCCATCAACTTTTCATTCAGATTAATTTTATTAATTTGATAATTCACTAGATATTGTTATGGTTGTAAAAAACCATTTCATTCTATCATATTCACTCTCTCTCCTCTCTTCTTCTTCCTCCTCATCTAGTTCAAGGAGATTCATTCTCATGTGTTGAGAAACCTCTCCTTGAGATAAAAATACTCTAAACCACTCTCTACTCACTCTAGGGTTAAAGGTCTAGCAAGCCAAAGACCATAGTTCTCTCAAAGTTCGAGAAAGGAGCCCAAGGTTGAACCCTCAGGTGGATCCATCTTTGACGAAAGAAGGCGACGAGGAAAGCACCATCCAAGCTCTACAAAGGTTTCAAGAAGAAGGAGTTCAAGTGAGGTATAACATCTTTTCCGAGTAGCTAACTCTCTTTAGCTTGATAGCTAGTTTTGTTTAGAAAAGATCCCGACTTTTGTTAGTCCATGTTGCCTAGTGCACTAAAAATTTGATTTTTATACCGTTTCCGCCTCCCCGCAAGAACAGGGGTCGGCAATGCGGACTTACAGCTGCATCACCTGCAGATACACCCCCATGCCAGGAGTCGTCCATTCTAAAATACCTTTAGAATACTGTCTAAGTACCCAGATTGGGAAACTACCCAAATCTAGATCTAAAACCATAGATCTAGTAACCAGAATGTCTGATATAATATCCATATCCTATATGGAGAAACCACCGTGTGACAACCATAGTATAACCGATCGTAGTATTGGAATTTTACTTCCTACATTGTGCATGTCATCCAAAAACCAGGATATCACATTCTACTACCTTCTTAACATATCCATCTACTATTCTAATGAAGTCAAATACTTATGACCGTCACATCAGAAATAGATGATCTATCTCCGCTATATCTGCTTTAGTCTATAAATAGACATAAGCTACTTGTCCACTTTGCTTCCGCTGCCCCCACTGACTACGACAACCCTCTGGCTGAATCATATACACGTGCATTTCTAAAGCAAGTTGATAATGATGCTATAATCATCCTCCTGCCGGGTCTCATAGTCAGGAACAGCAGTAATGGCAAGTCTGGGTAAACAAGAACCTCCCTGTCACCATCCTTGAAGCTACTGGAGTACCTCTCGGGTGCCTGAGGTTACCCACCATATCTGCAGAGTGGCTAATGGAATGTCAAATCTGATTGAATCTTTAGGTCCTATTTAACTTTCAGTAATCGTCTTTGGTTCTGGAATCACTTCCAGTTCTACCATACCCCCACTCCTATTTTCTGGAAAAAAATCCATTTTATTAAAACTGTGGCGAGTCAAGAACAATATTACTATTGATCTCCTAGATGGTAGAAAGTTAACCCTCGTCATACCCCGGGTCAACCCACAAACAGCCATTACAGAAACGTGCCTTGAGTTATCCAGAGTCTGGTTTTAAGCATAAGCTGGACAACTCCATATACCTTAACATCATTAAGATATGAGCCATTCTATATACAATATAGAAACAGAGGCACTAATTTAATTAGAACCATATTCAAATCATGCAGCTATCTCCAGTTCATGTCAACTAAATGGAGAGAGGCCGATCAGCATTACTCAACTTAGGAGTGCATCCAAATATGAGTAACCAGAAAGAGAAACAAGTTTCTCAAAACCATTACTATCAACTGAATACCAAACACAAGTATCTACATCTTCGATCACCTTGAAGAATCCAGATACTTGCAACACCTGGTTCTCTACTTTATTCTTGTACCTATAACTTCTCGAAACCTAGACTTTGTATTTCTACGAAACACTTGTCTAAAAACTAGAGAAGTCACAAGTAAACAGAATATAGTACGAGGACCAACCCCTCTGTCCTAATGGACACTGGACAATATACAATGCTTTGTATAAGTCCCCTGAGTTTAATAACTCAAACCCTGTGCGTCGTAAGTTGAAAACTGTACTTATGCTTAAGAAGAATTACACCGCTGTTTAATACTCCTTACCTAGCCATCAACTGATATAGGAAATTTTATGGACATAATTTCAAAAAGTTATATCTCACTTTATAAAATAAACATACAGATATATCAGTTTGAAATTGGTGCATAACAACGGATATTCAAAACCTAATATTTGCTGTCCGGCAAAAACCCAGGCGATTTTCTTAAATATCACCAATTACAACGAATTCCGATATAATGAGGATGATCACCTAATTACCAATAACTCACTCCCACTCATCATCTGTAAAACCATACAGATATGAGAATTATACCTGGTAAATACATACCCAGGAGTAAGGATCTAATTAGGAAATCAGTTTTCTATTAACAATGCACAGTGAAATTGAAACATAAAAATGTTTCGAAAGGGTATCCAGGTATTCCTAGTAATGCCTCTTCCATTATCAGATTCACAACTATAACCGTATGTTTCTTTGCCGTCTCTCCAAATCCCTTTATTTGTCTTTAGTCATTACCTTCTGTACACCATTGTTAGGCTAAATGGTTTTCTTCCTTCCCTACCTTTCGGCACCGGCCTATGGTTTGGAAGAAGACTATCCAATAAGCATAATAGGTCTACTCTCATAATCCTAGGAGTACTCGTAATCTGAGAGAAGGTAATGATAAAAGACAACTGAATAAACCTTATTCCTATTTCTCCTGAACCAGAATATATCCTCGAACTGGAACAAGTTCCTTCAGGTTCGTATATAACCATACGATGGAGTATCCAATAACTGTGGATCTTCGTAGTGATACGGGGTGTTCTGGAGAAATACAAAGGTGAACTAGGAGTAGCGATGAAATACGTGGTTTGTTCGTGAATGATAGCTGTTGCAATTTACTTTACCCTCTTTCTGATCCCATTATTTGTCTTTACTTAATACCTTCTGTACACCACACTTAGACTAATTGGTTTTCTTCATTCTCTACCTTTCGGCACATGCCTATGGTTTGGAAGAAGACTATCCAATAAGCATAATAGGTGTACCCTTCTCCTAATCCTAAGAGCCCTCACAACTTGAGAGAAGGTAAAAGGAAAAGACAACTGAATAGTCATATCAATCTCTCCAGAACCAGAATCCATCCTTGAATCTGGAACAAGTTCCTTCGAGTTCGTATATAACCATACGATAGATTTATTCAATGGAAGTGGATGTTCGTAGTTGTAACGTTTTAGAAATCGTTATGTGAATTTCTCCGTTTTTGGGTACATTTGTCGGTATTTTCCGTTTTAAACCGACGGTGATCAAACGACCATATAGACTTGCCAGCACATAGTTTAGCTAAAATAAAGCTAGTGCGCAAGCTTTGGGGGTATATGGGACGTTTTGGTTCAATTTGAATTTTTCCCAATTTTAATATTATTTTAATGCGGTATTCACATTTTGGGAGATTTCGCTTAAGTGATCTTTTCAACAATTAAATTTGAGTAAACCCAAAACCCTTCACTAAATATCTAGATATTTGTTTGGGTTTAAGGATTTAATTTAAAAGAAATGAAAAGGAATTCAGGAGATGCATGAATGTGGTGTGAATGCATTTATGAGCTTAAAGGCAAGGAAATTGCTAGGAAACTCTACTCACTTCCTCACCCTCTCCTCCTTGGCCGAGACCTCCCTCTCTCTTCTGCCCTTGTGCATTTCTTTCCTCATTTACTTCAATTCAAGCACACTAATCTCCAAAATTCCATCATAAAATCCCAAAAATACCCCAAGTCTTGATGTTAGCATCTTGGAGCTAGGAAAGCTTGGAGCTTTGTGTTCTTGAGGATAGGTAATGATCCTTATCTGTTCTTTTTATAGTTTTTGTGGTATGTAGCTAGTTAGTTTCAGTTTAGATATGGTATGGTTAGGATTTGTGTGTTATATCTTATTTTAGTGTAGGTTTGTGATATCTGTGACCTGCTATGACCTGGATTTCGTACAGAAAAATCAAACAATATAGTTGTGATGTACTAGTGACCCTGGAGCACCACCTGAGACATGAGGACCACCCTACCGGCCGGGGCCGGCGACCTCTTTGACGAATTCCGGCGAGATCGGCTAGGGTTTGGAGTTGGGGTTTGGGTTTTTCTGGGTAGGTGTCTGTAGTGGTTTTGGTATATTTGGTTCTGTTTATTTGTTTAGTTTTCACTGTATACAAAATCTAGGATCACCAAGGTAGGTTGTAGTGTTTTGTGTTCGCTGGATACGTTATACGACACGGATCATGCACTTTGTGAGGTTTTTCTCTTAAGTTGTTTTCGTCGTGTCGCTACGCACGTTAGCCACAATACGAACACTTAAGAGGATGTTTTGTGTTGTTGTGTCGGTTAAATGTAGTGTGTGAGTGATTTGAGTCTATTATTAATATATGCTTGCTTTATTGTTTTGATGTGGTAGGTTCGCAGGAGGGGACTACGGACACTGCAGCAAAGGGAAAACAGGAGGTTGGCTACACTTAGCCAGGAGTGTTGGTGAGTAGATTTAACATCTACAGGGGAATCGCCCGCATGGCGTTATGCGTCTGGGCTAGAGATGTTAACTTTGATGCATATTCTATGTCATATTTAGAATTGCGCATTTACCCTACTGCTTAGTAAATTGTTGTGCTTGGACTAGTATCCTTAGGACACTGCACTATTATTGACGGCTCTTGTTGCACGAGCACTGATTGTATTCCACACACACCGTCAATAATTGCCATGTCACGCACAACCCACATATAGAATGATATTGTCTGGTTAGGGACATTGTGACATTGATTCATATTTCTTATCGCATATAACATATAGCATACCTGTATACCTACATGCTTACACATATGCTTTGTCAGGCTAGTTACCTGTATACCTATAGGGTATCGTACCATTAGCGATAGATACATACACACCTTAAGGACATAGCTACAGGTGTACTTTGCATTTCATACTTCGCTTATACCTTGAGGGTATATCACATCATTACTAATAGGTAGATACCTATATTTTCCGCTATACTTCATGTGTTCACATATATTTGGCTATAGCTACGTATTTACCCTTATTGATGTATTATTAAAAATTGGAGATTTTAGGAACCGCATGATATTTATATTAACTGGTTGCAGTTAATTAGTGGCTTTTCTTTTATACGCTTACATTACAGTTTTATGTTGTGTATACTTTATTCATGGATTTTCGCATGGAGATATGGAGTTTTCATGATGTTTTCTGGATTTGGGGACCGTGGGAGTTCATGAAATTATGCAATATTTGAAAAACCCGGTTTTCCTTGATATGATATTTCAACAGCCACCATGAGATTTATCGGTTCGGATATATATATACCCCACGCGATGAAAGCAGGGGTCCGTGTGCGGGTACATGGTGGGGCCCGGAGATACCCCGGGGCAAGAATCTCAGTGAGGAGATGAGTTAGTGGAGGAACCATACTTTCCGGTGACATTACCAATGACTCGGCGGTTATCATGGGGATACCGACGGGAGTCATGTGCGTATGGATACGTCGAGAGGCGGGGGTCAGAGCTAGGCACTCGAGCTTTCGGGATAGCGTATGATACGTACCTATCAGGGGGCCAGTCATGGAGACATCACCTGATAGATCAGCCTTTCTATGTCGATGCTTGACACATTGTTTATATGATATTTTATTCTCATGTATATATAACAGAGGATTAGGACGCTGTTATATATGCCCTTACACCAATATTAGTGGAATGGGATGCTAATATATGTGTATTGACATTAATTTATATACATCGTCATATTTTATTCATGCAAATATACCCAGAATGTAAAGGATTCATTGACATTGGATTTAGGACATGTGAGATATACTTGATATTGTACATACGGGATATGTGAGATCTACTTACTTGATGTTGTACATTCGAGATATGTGAGATTTACATGATATGAGAGCCAGTTTGGGGGCTGATTTATGGAAATTGGGAATTGTACTGTCTTGTTGGATTTTGTTCCTACCACGAGGTTAGGATTTCCGTGGAAATGATATGTTGTATTCCATACTCCACATTTACTGTTTATGCACTGCTTCATGCATTAGTGTACTCGTTAGAGTACCTTCCATGATTGCTGCATTTACATACCTTCATTCATATCATTTCTTCATGTATTAGTAGTACTGATATAGTACCTTCCATGATGCTGCATACAGATTGTCATACTATTATTGCTTCATGTGTAGTTGTACCTGTTAGTGTACCTTTCATGATTATTGCATTACATTTGACTATTCATTGATATTAAATGCTTATGTTAGATTCGCGTTGAACGTACATACTCGCGATTACCTGCATATGTTATTTATTATTCACGAGTTGGCAACTCACCCCCGTTGTGCCACAGTGTTTGCAGGTGTTTCTCAGAATAGTCAGAGGCAGGCTATTTTCTTCCATCGTATCATCTTTTGCAGCGGATACCGCTTCGTCTGACAGTATGCAGTTTTGCCCAGGTGGGTTTTGTAGTTATCCGATGTGTATTGTATATTCGTTGTATCCTTGTACTCTCCATCTACCAGTATTATGTATGACTTAGTGACTTGGTGTGAGGACGATATTGTATATTATTTTGTGACTTGGAGGTTTTTTTGCAGTTTTATTTATATCGTCTCTTTCTTCTCTACGGCGTCGTATATCTGTTGTGGTGATTTTTTTCCGCCGTTGGGCGTGGATTTTTCTCCCGTTTAGGATGTTTTACTTTATATTTATGTTGTACCCATTTTGGGGGCTTATTTTACAAAGGAGGTGCTGCCAAAATTTTAAGGGATAAAAGTAAGACTTTAAAGAATTTGGGTTGTGATTTCAAAGGTTTTGAATATACTATTATCACTTTCTTATTTCTTTTGATGGTTTAGATTTCTGGGTTTTGGCTTTCTTTTACTACGTTACGCCTGTAGACGTTGCATAGTATTAGGGCCGTCACGTGCCGATTTCGGGTCGTGACAAAGTTGGTATCAGAGCACTAGGTTTTTACCTTACAAAGTGTAGGATGACCTTGGTATGATGGAGTAGGTAGCTTAAGCAGAGTAACATAGTGTGTGTATGTCTGCAGCATACTCACGATGCAGTACTCCGCCTAAAGTGACCTAAGTGCAAATTGCTTGAAATTCTTTCCTTGATGATACATATTCTTATGATTCGATTTCCGTGTTCTTATCGAATATTATATTCTATTTATAGCCTTTGCTGCTGACGACTATTGGGACTCAGAGAGTTGCAGCGAGGGCCGAGGTCAGTATTGACTCGGGGAAAGCGAGGACTGACCAGGATGGCACGCTCGTTGCACAGGTGCAGACGGTTTCGCCTTCGACTGATAGTATCGTTAAGCTTGTGGCAGAGATGCAGGACTTGCTCTAGACGATGAGTTCATTGGTTGAGGCCATTCGAGCGCAGCGACAAGAGATTGTCACCCTTGTTACCCAGTTGTTCCTTGCAGTCAGCACTCGGCCTTGTGTTACTTATATAGCACCAGTGGACGCAGCCCGTTTGGACGGGGAGCGTTTTTCCGAGACTTTGGGAGTTCCGGAACAGAGGAGGGCTCGTACAGGTGTGCCAGCCCAGAGACAGAGGTTTATGCGTCGAGACAGATTTCGTGACCGTCGCGAGAGTAGTAGGGGCTTGGGACGAGGACAGTCGTTTAGCTCTCATCCCAAGGAGGGTCAGCAGCCATCGTATGGATGTTTTCGATGCGGGAGCCTTTATCACCACATCAGGGATTGTTCCTTAGTACCGCGTCAGACCCATGTTCAGAGAGGTCATGGTCGTGGAGGATTGGTTATGAGAGAACGGTCTGGCAGAGGAAGAGTTCTGACAGTTCCGGGTAGAAGGCAGACACGAAAGTTTGTTTCAACTCATCGGGACGGACAGGCGTCCAGTGCAGAGTTTTCAGGTATTCTTAATTTGTATGTTCTTTTGATTCATAGGTTGGTGTTGTTCGGGATCTTTTCAATTGTTGTTTACACACTTTGTGCGTTTGTTGGGCTGAGGGTTTTGTATGCTAGATCATTCGTTGTTGTGTTAACTTCTGTCAGCGATTCTTTTGTTGCGCGACACGTGTTTCAGTCGTGTGCCAGTCGGATAGGAGATAGTGATTAGTCCGTCGTTGTGATCCTTCTAGAGATGTTGGATTTGATGTTCTCCTGGGCACGGACGGGTTAGCTACGTGCTAGGCGTCTGTGGACTACCGTGAGAAAATAGTCAGGTATTGTTTTCCCCGGCAGGTCGGTTCTTGTTGTGCAGGTGGATAGTTGTGCCGCTTCTCACAGCTCGAATTCAGCTTTTTTCGCTAGTCGGCTTTTGAGGAGAGGATGTCGTGGATTCTTGGCGTTCAATCGAGATACCGTAGCCACAAGGGATTTGTTGGACCGGTTTCCTTTCGTGCGAGAGTTTTCCGACGTTGTTCCAGATGAGCCGGCGAAGCTTAGGGAGCTTAAGGATCAGCTGCAGAGTTGGTTGGTTAGGGGGCTGGTGCGTCTGAGTGTTTCGCATTAGGGAGCTCCTATTTCTGTTCGTCAAGGAGGAAGACGGCAGTTTGAGGTTGTGTGTTGATTGATCGTCAATTGAGCCGAGTTACAGTGTGGGTAGGTATCCTTTAGCTCGCCTTGACGATTTCTTCGATCGGCTCTAGTGTGCGAGACCTCTTTCTAAGTTTGTTTGGATCAGGTCATCATTGGTTGTGCGTTCGGAGTGTTGGCATTCTGAAGACTGCTTTTGTGCGTGCTACGGGCAGTTTGTGTTTTGGTGGTGTTGTTGGACTCACCAGTGCCCTAGCAGCATTCGTAGATATGATGAACAAGATTTCTTCAGGCCGTTCCTCGACCAGTTATTGTTGTGTTATTGAAGACATTCTGGTCTATACAATGTGTCGTGAGGAACAAGAGCAGCACTTGAGAATTTGTTTTGCAGACATTGGGAGAGCCCCAGCAATTTGCTAAATTCTCAGAGTGTTCCTTCAGGCTTGGTTATGTTGACTCCTAGGTCTAGTAGTTACGGGAGACGGTTTTCGTATGGACCTGAGGAGTATCGAGGCCGTACAGCTTGGGCCCATACTTATATCTGGGACAGAGGTCCGCAGATTTAGGCTTAGCAGGTTTTTTACCGCCGTTTCATGCAGGATTGCTAGTGTAGTGCTGCACCGTTAACTGGACTGACCTGAAAGGAGGTTCTTTTCTTAGGACTGAGGCATGCGTGCGGAGTTTTTGGCAGTTGAAGATTCGGTTGACAACTACATCAGTTCTTTCTTTGCTTTTGGTTCGGACGACTTTGTGGTTTCACAGTAATGTTTCACGAGTGGGGCTCGACGGTGTGCTGAGGTGACACTATAGAGTTATCACTTTTGCTTCCCGATGGTTGGAGGAAGTACGAGCAGGATATCCCACTCATGATCTGGAGATGGCCGCTGTGGTCGTGCGTAGAAGATCTGAGGATGCTACTTGTTCGGAGAGTCGTGTCAGATTTTCATGAATCACCAGAGCTTTATGTACATCTTCCTGCAGCGGGTTTTGATTGTTGAGACAGGCTTCTGCAGATTTACAGTTCTTGTGTGATCGTGGAGTACAGCTTAGGTTCGCCTCTTATGAGGGGACAGCTTGCTTATGTCCGTGCCCGACCACACTTCTTTAATCTCTTTCGCGAGGCACTGCCCGCCGACGCTCGTTCATTAGAGATACTTGAGCATACTCGGCTGGTTAATGATTCGGAGTCCTTGGTTTGTGACCAGGGTGTGCTACGTTTAGGGACGCGTTGTGTACCTATTGCTGATGGGCAGAGACGCGAAATCCTAGCACAGGCACATCAGTCAGCTTCGGTGTTCATTCAAGTTCCACCAACATTTGGCGTGACTTGTGAGATAGTTACTGGTGGACCGGGATGAAGAGTGATGTTTTGGATTTCGTTTTAAGGTGTCTGTCTTGTTGTGAGTTTGGGTTGAGCCTCTGAGGCCGGCTGGAGAGTTGCAACCTTTAACCGTTCCGAAGTGGGAATGGGAGCAGATCTCCATGAATTTCGTTATTGTAAGTCCATGCTACCCTTCCCCGGTTCTTACGGGTTTGCGGAAGTGGTGAAAAACGATTTTCAAGAGGGTGGTAACATGGACTACAAATACGGATCTTTGTTAAACAACTAACTAACAACCTAACTTGAGTTTACCTACTCGGTTAAGGGGCTTTACCTTTCTTGAACTCCTTCATCTTCAACTCCTCCCGGTGTTCAGATCGGCCTCACCACGTCGTCTCCTTGCGCCGAAGATGGATCCACCCGAAAGCTTCTACCTTTGGCTTCTTCTTCAAACTTTGAAGAAACTAGAACACTTGGCTTGCTAGGTCTTGTGAACTAGAATGAGTAGAGGATTGTTTTGGTGTCTTTTTATCTCTTCGGCAATGAGTCTCAACACATGAGAATGGTTTGCCTTGAGCTAGAGAGAGCAAGAGGATGAGGGAGAGCTTGAGAAGAGAGAGCTCAAGAGAGAGAAAGCAAATGAAAGAATGAGCCACTCTTTTCTCATCCAACCTCTCATAATCCAAAAGCCATCATAACAAAAATAGTAATCAAGTATTGTGTGATGGTTTAAGTCAAAATGGCTATATCATTTCATGCACTCATTTTGCATAAATAAACAAGCAAGCAAAAGTCTTTGCCATGGAATGATAGCTATTGTCATGATGATGGTCAACTAGTCTAACCTAGTCAACCGGTCAACAAAGTCAACAACTCATCAAAGTCAACCCCTCAACAACCATGTCACTATAATACTTAATTAATATTATTGTTAATCATATTTCTTATTCTCATTAGGGTTAAGCAAAAGTCAAGGGTCAACAGTCAACAGTCAACACCCCAATGAGAATCCTCTGCCTCTGTCTCTCTGTCATCTGCGCATACACACCCGCATCCGCGTTCCGAGGAACATGAATACAAACGAGATAAAACCAATCCCAAAACGTACACTATGATCTGGCTTAAACCAAATCCCGCTAGTGTTAACTGTCCGGACACTGTACGTGCACAAGTGCACGGATGTGACCGAACCCTGTCGCAATACCATGCGACCTGTCGCAATACCATGCGACCTCTACTCTTTAGCTTAAAGGCGAATAGCTTTCTATGTGGGACTCTAAAGACTCGACACTACGCTGGCAGTGGGTTTAACCACAGACCGCAAGCGGCACTAGCTGTGCGTAACGGTCCCCAGGTAGATGCCGACAAGAAGACTAACGAGGTGAAACCCACTTGAACTCCTATTGAGTCTGAATGTGACAATCTCTGTACAGTCCGGTCTGTTCGTCTGATACATCGCATGGAGGGCCTAGGGGGCGGTAAACGTCAGTCCCCTAATAGCGGTACAAGTCGTGTCGGAGTGAAGCCCAAAACACCCTGAGATAACACTGAAAACCTATCAGTATATCTCGCTTGCACTGGCCAGGGACTACTCGTGTAATGGCTCTCCTAGACACAGCGCGATGTCAACCCCCAATACCGGGAGAGACGAATCATGTCTAACCGTCACTGCCTCCAAGTGCTTCGGGACTGCACCCAACTACTACCTGTTTGCACGGCTCCTTTGAGCCGTGGTAGGGTAGTAATCTAAGTACAGTAGGAACACACTCGAGGCGAAGTGACAGTGTCAAGTCAGCGGACTAAGCTGTACTCATGTCACCTGGGAACTGATAACTGACGATAGGTATAGTACCAACCAACAGTTCCCGACAAGTCCTGTCCAGTGTACTCGTAACCCAACGAGCACCCGCATACTATATCAAGTACGACGTACTGACGGCTGTGGGACAGACCGTCTCCCACACTAGGATGAGAAGCGAATACGCTAGTCTACTCCGGAGTATCGATGCCTTGTCTCGATAGTCCTGCGACTAGGGACCTGCATAAGGATGTGCTTATAGATTACCCAGCCCCCACTAGTGTGACTGCCATCACAATGCTGGTAATCAAGCAAAGATCTTAAGAGCTCCATGTATAGGAGATATACTAAAATAAACACATGTACACATTGAAGTAGAAACAAACCAAGTAGCATACTACTATATTGAGCAAGATTGTTTATACAAGGTGAATATCCCAAGTTTCCATTAAGTAATATACAAACTAGTATGATACAGTAATGGCCTCTAGGGCATATACACTAACAATCTGCCACTTACACTAAGGCCATGTACTGGCGTATCGAAGACCTATCATCTCGATCAGCCGCTTGAAATGAGTCTGGGGTAAGGCCTTTGTGAATGGATCAGCAGTGTTGTCTTCCGTAGAAACTCTCCGAACCTCGATCTCCTGGCGACCCACGATCTCCCTGATCAGGTGATACCGCCTCAAGATGTGTCTGGATTTCTGATGGGACCTTGGATCCTTCGCTAAAGCTATAGCCCCGTTGTTGTCGCAATACAGAGGTATTGGATCAACAATGGACAGAACAACCTGAAGTTCAGTTAAGAACTTTCTTATCCAGACGGCTTCTTTTGCGGCATCTGCAGCAGCGATATATTCTGCTTCCATCGTCGAGTCAGCAACGGTTTCCTGTTTGGAACTCTTCCAACACACCGCCCCTCCATTGAGGTTAAAGACATAACCCGACATGGACTTAGAATCATCCTTGTCACACTGGAAGCTGGAGTCAGCAAAGGCCTCGATCTGGAGGTCTTTTCCGCCATAAACCAAGAACATCTCCTTAGTCCTTCTCAGGTACTTGAGAATGTTCTTTACTGCTATCCAGTGTTTCTCCCCAGGGTTTGACTGATACCGACTTACCACACTCAGTGCATAAGCTACATCTGGTCTGGTACACAACATCGCATACATTATAGAGCCTACCGCAGAAGCGTAGGGTATAATTGACATGCGATCCCTTTCCAAATCAGTCTTGGGAGACATCTATTTGGAAAGGGTGATCCCGTGACAAGCCGGTAGATTACCGCGCTTGGAATCTTCCATACTGAATCTTTTCAGTATGGTGTCGATGTACCTTGACTGTGAGAGTCCCAGTATCCTCTTGGATCTGTCACGATAGTTCCGGATCCCCAGAATTTATGAGGCATCACCCAGGTCTTTCATGGAGAACCTGTGTGACAAGAACCCCTTTACAGATTGTAGCATAGGAATGTCATTTCCTATTAAGAGAATGTCATCCACGTATAAAAAGAGGAATACTACAGTTCTCGCTACAAATCTGCTATAGATTCATGGTTCATCTGGATTTTTGATAAAGCCAAATTCCTTGCCCGTCTCATCAAAACAGATGTTCCAACTCTGCGATGCCTGCTTTAGTCCATAGATGGACTTAAGCAACTTGCACAACTTTTCGCTGCTCCCACTCTGAATGAAACCCTCTGGCTTGTCCATATAAACACACTCCTCTAAATTTCTATTTAGAAAAGTGGTCTTTACGTCCATCTGCCAAATCTCATAATCGTGGAAGGCAGTAATGGCAAGAAGGATCCGAATGGATTTCAGCATAGCTTCTGGAGAAAAGGTCTCGTCATAGTCCAAACCAGGTCTTTGACGAAAACCCTTTGCAACCAGTCTAGCTTTATAGGTCTCAACCTGTCCATCCACACCAATCTTCCTTTTGAAGATCCACTTGCATCCCACGGGTTTTACCCCATCTGGAGCAACATCCAACGTCCATACTTTGTTGGTGTACATGGACTCCATTTCGGTCCGCATTGCATCCAGCCATTTTACCGAGTCAACGCTCTAAATGGCCTGCTGGAAGCTAGTCGGCTCATCATAATCTATGATGCAATCCTCTCTATCCCCGTTTATGAGAAAACCGTAGTATCTCTCGGGCGGATGAGACCGCCTACTACTCCTGCGGAGCGGCGTAGGAATGTCATTTTCTTTTGAACCCTCTGGTTCTACTAAGCTTTCAGTAATAGTCTGTGGTTCTGGAATTTCTTCTAGTTCTATTTCGCTCCCACTTGTTTCCTTTTCTAAGAACTGGTGTTCCAGAAAATGGGCATTACGAGAAACAATGATCTTTTGTTCCTCTGCGTAATAGAAGAGATACCCCCTGGAGTTCTTTGGATATCCAACAAACTCGCACAGTACTGAGCGTGCCTCGAGTTTGTCCGCATGCTGCTTTTTGACAAAAGCCGGACATCCCCAGATCTTCAGATATTGAAGATAGGGTTTCTTCCCACTCCATATCTCATATGGTGTGGTAGGCACAGTCTTAGTTGGAACTCAGTTCATGTTAGTGTATATGCCCTAGAGGCCATTACTGTATCATACTAGTTTGTATATTACTTGATGGAAGCTTGGGATATTCACAGTTGTATATACAATCTTGCTCGAAATGGTAGTATGCTACTTGGTTTGTCTCTTCTTTAATATGTGCATGTGTTTCTTTTAGCATATTGCTGTTATACATATTAGTAGAGCCCTTAGGATCTTTGCTTGATTACCAGCGTTGTGATGGCGCTCACACTCGTGGGAGCTGGGTGATCTATAAGCACATCCTTATAAAGGTCCCTAGTCGTTGGACTATCGAGACAGGGCATCGATACTCCGGAGTAGACTAGCGTATGCGCTTCTCATCCCAGTATGGGAGACGGTCTATCCCACAGCCGTCAGTACGTCGTACTTGAGATAGTATGCGGGTGCTCGTTGGGTTACGAGTACACTGGACAGGACTCGTCGGGAACTGTTGGTTGGTTTTATACCTATCGTCAGTTATCAGTTCCTAGGTGACATGAGTACAGCTTAGTCCGTTGACTTGACACTGTCGCTTCGCCTCGAGTGTGTTCCCACTGCACTTTGATTACTACCCTACCACGGCTCAAAGGAGTCGTGCAAACAGGTAGTTTTTGGGTGCAGTCCCGAAGGACTTGGAGGCAGTGACGGTTAGACAGGATTCGTCTCTCCCGGTGTTGGGGGTTGACATCGCGCTGTATCCAGGAGAGCCATTACACGAGTAGTCCCTGGCCAGGGCAAGCAAGATATACTGGTAGGTTTCCAGTGTTATCTCAGGGTGTTCTGGGCTTCACTCCGACACGACTTGTACCGCTATTAGGGGACTGACGTTCACCGCCCCCCTAGGCCCGCCATGCGATGTATCAGACGAACAGACCGGACTGTACGGAGATTGTCACATACAGGCTCAGTAGGAGTTCAGATGGGGTTCACCTCGTCGGTCTTCTTATCGACATCTACCTGGGGACCGTTACGTACAGCTAGTGCCGCTTGCGGTCTGTGGTTAAACCCACTGCCAGCGTAGTGTCGAGTCTTTAGAGTCCCACACAGGGAGTTATTCGCCTTTAGGCAAAATGAGTAGAGGTCGCATGGTTTTGCGACAGGGTTCGTTCACATCCGCGCACTTGTGCACGTTTGCTGTACGGACAGTTTATACTAGCGGGCTTTGGTTTAAGCCGGATCCTAGTATATGATTTGGGATTGGTTTTTCTCATTGTATTCGTGTTCCTCGGATCACGAATGTGGGTGCGTATGCACAGTTACATGAGACAGAGGGAGAGGACCCTGATTAGGGTTAATGGCTATTGTTATTTTATTAACCCTAATGTTTATGTGTGTATTATTGTTAATTGATATTAGTTTAATAATTGAGCATGGTTATGGTTGTTGACCATTTGACCTTATTGACTTGTTGACCTTGGTTGACACTTTGACCATCATCATTTCATTTGGAAGATGTTCTTTGATCCTTGCAATTTACATTTAAAATGAAATGATAATGGTCATGTCTTGATTAAGCCATGACAATTATCTTACTAATTATCTAATTAAAATAATACGCATATATTAGTGAGAATGGTTTATTTTATTCTCATTCTATCATATACTTTCTCTCTCTTATTCTTCCTCTCCCTCAAGCTCTCCCCTCTCATGTGTTGAGAAACACTTGAGCTTGAGAAAAACGCTCTCTTGATCATCTCTACTCTCATCTAGGGTTCAAGGATTAGCACTTCTTGCACCCTAGTTACTTCTAGCTTGAAGTTGAAGCCAAAGATTGAGGCTTTCGGGTGGATCTTTCTTCGACGTGAGAAGACGACCAAGGTGACCTCCTTCCACCACTCCAAGGAGCAAGGAGAGAAGGACTTAAAGCCCAAGGTATAACCTTTCTAGCTCTAGTCCATGTTGCCTAAGCTCATAAAAATCCGATTTTTCTTCCGTTTTCCGCCTCCCCGCAAGCACCGGGGTGGGCAACGTGGACTTACAGTGGTATCAGAGCCTAACTAAACATAAACTAGCTAGGTAGTAGAGTGTATCGAAGTTCGAATCGGAAAAATCGAAAAACCAAGTTTTCGAAACCCTAAGTTTCTGTTAAAATTTTTTCTGGTCAAAACAAAATTTGTTATACTCCAAAAATCGTCTCAGGGTTTTGTGAAGAAAACCACCAAACCCGGTCCAGTGACTCGACCAAGGAGCCGCGGTTCCGCGGCAATAGCAAGCTATTGCCGCGCAACCGCAGCCAAGTTGGCTCTTCACTGGGTCGAGTTTGGTGCAGTGTATTTCTGGCTTGGTTTTAGGATTTTTCAGATGGTTTATTTGTGCCCAGATTTTCCAGAATAGAAATTTATTTTTGGGGGCCTATAAATCCGTATTTTTTTCCGAACATCAATACACTTTGACTATAAAGGTTATATCTGTGATGTTTGCATGTATTAAACATCGGCTAATCGCTATATGTCGATTAGTCGGGGTTATACATATCTGTGATCTGTGATTGATGCAAGTATGTGTATATGAATGGGTTGGATTGTCGTGGATGAATAGCCGGGGTGGATGTGAGATGAGTGTTGCTTTTTCTTTCATTCATTGTAATATGTAAATTGATGTAATATTATTATTTGTTTGGCCGCACAACCGGGTCGGGGTTGTATCCGTCATTGTATAATTCTTTTTACTGTTTTTGCTCCTAGGATAGACCCATGGAGGGGGTGAACAAACTACCGGGTATCTCGAAGTGCCGAGTGGCCTACTCACGGTGTTGAGGGAGGTTGCTTCGCTTCGGGTACTTGGCGGGTAGTTTGCCGCACCCGTAGGGGTCTTGGGTGGGGTATTGGCTATTCACCGCGACCGTGTAATCCGCTTTTCGTTGCAGGCTCGAACGGATTGCGGATTCCTAGTATATCCAATGTATTCATCTGTGATCTGTAATGTCTATCATTGCTATATATTTATATATGATAACTATTTAGGCGTTGCTTATGTTTTACAACCGCGCTAGCCCAGCCCCCGCTATGTCGTTAGTTAAGTAACCTAACGGGTGATGACGGGGCCCCGTGGCGAATGCGAATGGCATAAGCGTACGTCATATTTTGGTTGTTTTCTGCAATGGTAGGATTAAATGATGGGACACATTAAAAGAACTAATGCAAGAAAAATAAACCAAGTAAAAGTCGATTGGAACACTTTGAAAACCACTCGGTTCTTTTCAAAACTAAACTTTTAAACGCGGAGCTTGAACCACTCCTTTTAAAAGCTATCTCGTTCCATCGATTAGATCAAGTTCACTACGTTCACGGTTTCGCCAAAACCATTCGTAGCCCTCCGTCATTCCACATGAATGGTCAAAAAGTATTCAAGCTATGTATTTTGGCCAAAGTCAAGGCATAGTGATTGGTAGCTATTGGGTATTCATGTGCAGCATAGATAGATGCGTTGGTTTGGGACAGTCGTGCTGCCATTTTGGCCAAAGTCAAGGGTAGGTACAGGTGGGTCCAAATTAACCAGGAGAATGACGGGTAGAACTTGACATGGGGCAAAAATCCACATCGGGAGTTTCATAAGTACTGAAACTTGCTAGCGCTGCATACCATTTGGAGTGTGATAACTCTGGTAGGATTCATTCGGTTTTATCACACGATGATATTTGGATCCCGATCCTACTGTGAGTATATGCTACTCTTCGGGAAAACTCTCACTTAACGATCAATGCTATAAACTTAGTAGGTGTCTAGAAAGGTGTTAGCAGGGCTATGCCCACAGGGAAAAGAGGTTACTTAATTAAGGAACTTCGCGAAAGCGTTGGAAAACCTCCCTCGAAGTACCGACACTGGCCTGGCTGAACGGTTAAGCAAGTATTGTACGGTGAGAGTGATCCTGACTAATCCTTTCTTTACGGTTTGAGAAGGGATTCGAGAGACAGTGGGAGCCATCCAGTTTAGAAAAATTAAAAACCACTCTAAACTTGCAAGAGCATCATGCTAAAGTGTTTCTTTTCTCTCTCCTAATTGCAGCGACCATTCAACATGACCGGACTTAAGTTATTACTAGATAAAAACATATTGACAGGGCCAAACTACAAAGATTGGCTCAGGAATGTCAAGATGGCAATCACTTACGACAAGTTGGGGTATGTCCTTACCACCAAAGCCCCCCCTGTCCCAGGTCCCACCTCCAGCGTCGCTGATAAGGAAATCCGTAAGACATGGGAGATAGATTGCGTGAAGGCCAAATGCCTCGTACTAGCCTCGATGGACAACGAACATCAGAGGAGGCACGAGAATATGGACCTAGAGTCCATATTTCTTCATACTAAAGAACTGTATGGAGAGCAGTCTCGTATCGCAAGATACGAAGTGTCGAAGAAGTTGTTTTCGGCAAGGTTAGCCGTCGGATCATCGGTAGCGGAACACGTGCTTAAGATGATTGGCTACATTGAGGAGCTCGCGGACCTTGGGACCACGTTGGAGAATGAACTCTATACTGATTTGATTCTCCAGTCCCTTCCTTCCACTTACGCCCAGTTTATTCTTAACTTCAACATGCAAGGAAAGGAAGTAGAACTTTCCGAACTTCTGAACATGTTGAGGAGTGCTGAGGGCACCCTACAGAAAGGTAGGGAGACATCCACTTTGTTTGTAGGAGGATCTTTCTCTTCTAGATCCAGGGTGAAAGCTAAGGGTAAAAAGAAGAAAGCCCCCGCCAAACCAAGAGGCGGTGTCGGTAAAGTGGATACGAAGGGAAAAGGAAAAGCAACAAAGATAGCGGGAAAGCTGGTGGGGAAGGAAGAATGCTTCTATTGTCACAAAAGTGGTCACTGGAAACAGGATTGAAAAGCTTGGAAAGCCAGAACACAGGATTTGAAGCGAGTTGCGGCTTCAGCTTCAGGTGTGTATGTTATTGAAAACTGTCTATCGATAAACTCTACTTCCTGGGTATTGGATACCGGATCAGGATCTCATATCTGTAATTCTTTGCAGGCGTTGAGAAAGCGTAGAGTTTTGAAGGCAGGTGACATGACCCTCAGAGTTGCAAACGGTGCTAGCATGGATGCTGAGGCCGTGGGGGACTATCACCTGGGATTGTCGGATGGACATTTTTTTGTTTTACGTAGTTGTTATTATGTACCAAATGCAACCTGTAATATCATTTCTGTATCTTTATTATCTAAAGAAGGTTATGAATTTGCATTAGTAAGTAATGTAGTGAACATTCACCTTAAGCAAGCTTTGATTGGGTCAGGTACATTGAACAACGGTATATACGTATTAAACCAACCACAGATTTTCAATGTCCAGAATACACACAAAAGAAAGTCTCCAGAAATCAATAAAACTTTCTTATGGCATTGTAGACTGGGTCACATCAATGAGAGAAGGTTGACTAAGTTACACACAGAAGGATATTTGGATCCGTTCGAATATCAATCGTATGCAACTTGTCAATCCTGTCTCAAAGGAAAGATGACAAAGACTCCGTTCACTGGACACGGAGTAAGAGAGAAAGAGCTCTTGGGACTCGTACACAGCGACGTGTGCAGTCCAATGTCTACACATGCGCGAAGCGGTTATTCTTACTTCATTACTTTTACGGATGACTTTTCAAGGTACGGTTATGTCTTCTTAATGAAACATAAATCCGAGGCTTTTGAAAAATTCCAGGAATATAAGAATGAAGTAGAAAAACAAACAGGCAAAAGTATCAAGGAACTGAGATCTGATCGAGGTGGTGAATACTTGAGTGCCGAGTTCCTGGGTTACTTAAAAGAGAATGGAATTCTCTCTCAGCTTACTCCTCCATACACTCCGCAACATAACGGTGTATCGGAGAGACGGAACCGAACCCTATTGGATATTGTACGGTCCATGATGAGTAACGCTGAGTTGCCGCGATCGTTTTTGGGATATGCACTAGAATCAGCTGCATACCTTTTGAACCGGGTTCCAACTAAGACTGTGCCTACTACACCATATAGATGTGGTGTGGGAAGAAACCCTATCTTAATCATATTAAGACATGGGGATGTCCAGCTTTTGTAAAAAAGCAGCATGTGGACAAGCTCGAGGCACGCTCAGTACAGTGCAAGTTTGTGGGATATCCAAAGAACTCCAAGGGATATTACTTCTATTGCGAAGAGGAACAAAAAGTCCTTGTTTCTCGCCATGCCCACTTTCTAGAACACCATTTCATAGAAAAAGAATTAAGTGGGAGCGCAATAGAACTGGAAGAAATTCTAGAACCACGAGCTATTACTGAAAGCTTAGTAGAACCAGAGGGTTCGAAAGATCAGGACATTCCCACGCCACTCCGCAGGAGTAGTAGGCAGTCTCATCCACCCGAGAGATACTACGGTTTTCTCATTGACGGGGATAGAGAGGATTGCATCATAGACTGTGATGAGCCTACTAGCTTCCAGCAAGCCATTCAGAGCGTCGACTCGGTAAAATGACTGGATGCAATACGGACCGAAATGGAGTCCATGTACACCAACAAAGTGTGGACGTTGGACATTGCTCCAGATGGGGTAAAACCCGTAGGATGCAAGTGGATCTTCAAAAGGAAGATTGGTGTAGATGGACAGGTTGAGACCTATAAAGCTAGACTGGTAGCAAAGGGTTTTCGTCAGCGACCTGGTTTGGACTATGACGAAACCTTTTCTCCATTAGCTATGCTGAAATCCATTCGGATCTTTCTTGCCATTGCTGCCTTCCACGATTATGAGATTTGGCAGATGGACGTAAAGACAGCTTTTCTAAATGGACATTTAGAGGAGTGTATCTATATGGATCAGCCAGAGGGTTTCATTCAGAGTGGGAGCAGCGGAAAGGTGTGCAAGTTGCTTAAGTCCATTTATGGACTAAAGCAGGCATCGCGGAGTTGGAACATCTGTTTTGATGAGACGGTCAAGGAATTTGGCTTTATCAAAAATCCAGATGAACCATGCATCTATTGTAGATTTGTAGCGAGAACTGTAGTATTCCTCGTTTTATACGTGGATGACATTCTCTTAATAGGAAATGACATTCCTATGCTACAATCTGTCAAGGGGTTCTTGGCACACAGGTTCTCCATGAAAGACCTGGGTGATGCCTCATACATTCTGGGTATCCGGATCTACCATGACAGATCCAAGAGGATATTAGGACTTTCGCAATCCAGGTACATCGATGCCATACTGAAGAGATTCAGTATGGAAGATTCCAAGCGCGGTAATCTACCGGCTTGTCACGGGATCACCCTCTCCAAAGAGATGTCTCCCAAGAATGATTTGGAGAGGGATCGCATATCTATTATACCCTACGCTTCTGCGGTAGGCTCTATAATGTATGCGATGTTGTGTACCAGACCGGATGTGGCTTATGCACTGAGTGTGGTAAGCAGGTATCAGTCAAACCCAAGGGAGAAACATTGGATAGTAGTAAAGAACATTCTCAAGTACCTGAGAAGGACTAAGGAGATGTTCCTGGTGTATGGCGGAAAAGACCTCCAGATTGAGGCCTTTGCTGACTCCAGCTTCCAGAGTGACAAGGATGATTCCAAGTCCATGTCGGGTTTTGTCTTCACCCTCAATGGAGGGGCGGTGTGTTGGAAGAGCTCCAAACAGGAAACCGTTGCTGACTCGACTATGGAAGCGGAATACATCGCTGCATCTGATGCCGCAAAAGAAGCTGTCTGGATGAGGAAGTTCTTGAGCGAACTTCAGGTGGTTCCGTCCATTGTTGACCCAATACCTCTGTATTGCGACAACAACGGGGCTATAACTTTAGCGAAGGAACCCAGATCCCATCAGAAATCCAAACACATCTTAAGGCGGTATCACCTGATCAGGGAGATCGTTGATCGCCAGGAGATCGAGGTTCGGAGGGTTGCTTTAGAAGATAACACAGCAGATCCATTCACCAAGGCCTTGCCCCAGACTTAGTTCGAGCGGCTGATCGAGATGATAGGTCTTCGATACGCCAGTACATGGCCTTAGTGCAAGTGGGACATTGTTAGTGTATATGCCATAGAGGCCATTACTGTATCATACTAGTTTGTATATTACTTGATGGAAGCTTGGGATATTCACAGTTGTATATACAATCTTTCTCGAAATGGTAGTATGCTACTTGGTTTGTCTCTGCTTTAATATGTGCATGTGTTTCTTTTAGCATATTGCTGTTATACATATTAGTAGAGCCCTTAGGATCTTTGCTTGATCACCAGCGTTGTGATGGCGCTCACACTCGTGGGAGCTGGGTGATCTATAAGCACATCCTTATACAGGTCCCTAGTCGTTGGACTATCGAGACAGGGCATCGATACTCCGGAGTAGACTAGAGTATGCGCTTCTCATCCCAGTGTGGGAGACGGTCTGTCCCACAGCCGTCAGTACGTCGTACTTGAGATAGTAAGCGGGTGCTCGTTGGGTTACGAGTACACTGGACAGGACTCGTCGGGAACTATTGGTTGGTTTTATACCTATCGTCAGTTATCTGTTCCCAGGTGACATGAGTACAACTTAGTCCATTGACTTGACACTGTCACTTCGCCTCGAGTGTGTTCCCACTGCACTTTGATTACTACCCTACCACGGCTCAAAGGAGTCGTGCAAACTGGTAGTTTTTGGGTGCAGTCCCGAAGCACTTGGAGGCAGTGACGGTTAGACAGGATTCGTCTCTCCCGGTATTGGGGGTTGACATCGCGCTGTGTCCAGGAGAGCCATTACACGAGTAGTCCCTGGCCAGGGCAAGCGAGATATACTGGTAGGTTTCCAGTGTTATATCAGGGTGTTCTGGGCTTCACTCTGACACGACTTGTACCGCTATTAGGGGACTGACGTTCACCGCCCCCCTAGGCCCGCCATGCGATGTATCAGACGAACAGACCGGACTGTATGGAGATTGTCACATACAGGCTCAGTAGGAGTTCAGATGGGGTTCACCTCGTCAGTCTTCTTATCGACATCTACCTGGGGACCGTTACGTACAGCTAGTGCCGCTTGCGGTCTGTGGTTAAACCCACTGCCAGCGTAGTGTCGAGTCTTTAGAGTCCCACACAGAGAGCTATTCGCCTTTAGGCAAAATGAGTAGAGGTCGCATGGTTTTGCGATAGGGTTCGTTCACATCCGCGCACTTGTGCACGTTTGCTGTCCGGACAGTTTATACTAGCGGGCTTTGGTTTAAGCCGGATCCTAGTATATGATTTGGGATTGGTTTTTCTCATTGTATTCGTGTTACTCGGATCACGAATGCGGGTGCGTATGCACAGTTACTTGAGACAGAGGAAGAGGACCTTGATTAGGGTTAATGGATATTGTCATTTTATTAACCCTAATGTTTATGTGTGTATTATTATTAATTGATATTAGTTTAATAATTGAGCATGGTTATGGTTGTTGACCATTTGACCTTATTGACTTGTTGACCTTGGTTGACACTTTGACCACATCATTTCATTTGGAAGATGCTCTTTGATCCTTGCAATTTGCATTTAAAATGAAATGATAATGGTCATGTCTTGATTAAGCCATGACAATTATCTTACTAATTATCTAATTAAAATAATACACATATATTAGTGAGAATGGTTTATTTTATTCTCATTCTATCATATACTTTCTCTCTCTTGTTCTTCCTCTCCCTCAAGCTCTCCCCTCTCATGTGTTGAGAAACACTTGAGCTTGAGAAAAACCCTCTCTTGATCATCTCTACTCTCATCTAGGGTTCAAGGATTATCACTTCTTGCACCCTAGTTACTTCTAGCTTGGAGTTGAAGCCAAAGGTTGAGGCTTTCGGGTGGATCTTTCTTCGACGTGAGAAGACGACCAAGGTGACCTCCTTCCACCACTCCAAGGAGCAAGGAGAGAAGGACTTAAAGCCCAAGGTATAACCTTTCTAGCACTTAGCTAGTTTCTAGTTAGCTTTAGCTTGTTTTTGTTTAGGAAAGATCCTTCATTGTGTAGTCCATGTTGCCTAAGCTCATAAAAATCCGTTTTTTATTCCGTTTTCCGCCTCCCCGCAAGCACCGGGGTGGGTAACGTGGACTTACAGTTCAAAAGGTATGCAGCTGATTCTAGTGCATATCCCCAGAATGATCGCGGTAACTCAGTGTTACTCATCATGGACCGTATCATATCCAATAAGGTTCGGTTCCGTCTCTCCGATACACCGTTGTGGAGTGTATGGAGGAGTAAGCTGAGAGAGAATTCCATTCTCTTTTAAGTAGTCCAGGAACTCGGCACTCAAGTATTCACCACCTGGATCCGATCTTAATGTCTTGATACTTTTGCCGGTTTGTTTTTCTACTTCATTCTTATATTCCTGGAATTTTCCAAAGGCTTCGGACTTATGTTTCATTAAGAAGACATAACCGTACCTTGAAAAGTCATCCGTAAAAGTAATGAAGTAAGAATAACCGCTTCGCGCATGTGTAGACATTGGACCGCACACGTCGCTGTGTACGAGTCCCAAGAGCTCGCTCGCTCTTACTCCGTGTCCATGTAAGTCTACGGTAGCGCCCCGGCCGTCTACAGACGCCAAATGCGGAACAAAAACTTTTTGACTGGCGCTATCGTATACTTTAACCCGGATCTACCATTATTGCTAAACTAACAAACTGTAAAGCGTGTAGAAAGGTTATACCGAACGATCCGAGTCCTTCGTTCTTTAACCATCATCCCACGCTCTGTTGCGGCTGCTCCGAACTCGTCGATCTCCGTTCTGCTCGTCCAGGTGGCACCACGTCACTGATTCTTTAAACGGGCTCCCGCCTCTGACTCGAGGCAACTCGGTCGTCAAGTTTGCTAAAAGAGACGACCAAGAATGATGTAGGGAATGAGCAGATTACTTTGTCTCACTTCGTCCAAAACCGTGGACGATCGGTTAATGAAGTTGTCACTCGAATCGGGTGATGGAATGAAAAAGGCTATGAAATTTCCATGCACCCTAAACCATAGTCTTTTCTCTCAAGAATGAAAATTAATCTCTCTATCTCTCACAATGCACTAGTAAAATAGGGGGTTGCCCCTACGGATATTGGAATCCGTAGGGGCAGATTTAACTTGGCCCTACGGATTAATCCGTAGGGCTAAAAGGTTGCCCCTACGGGCACAGACGTCCAAGAATAAAAATATTAATTCTTAATTTGGTGTTTGCCCCTACGGAGCCGCAAACAAAGGACCTACGGGTATATCCGTAGGGGCAAGTAAATATCGATTTAACAAAACCCCAGATCGATCGCCTACGCTCACTTTCTCTCTCTCTCTCGATCGCGCGCGAAAAAAATCCCCAAATCGCCACGCCGTCGTCGCCACCGCCGGTTTCATCGCCACCGCAGTTCTCGTCGCCACCGCGGTTCAGGTCGTCGCCACCGCCGTTCAGGTCGTCGCCCCAGCCCCAGCAGCAGCCGTTCAGGTGAGTAAATCTCGAGGTAAATTAAAGAATTTTTAGATTATTTTGGGCTTAGGGTTCGTGGCTGGGTCTGGGGTTGCGCGTGCGAGTTGGGATTGGGCAGGGGTCGCGGTCGCGGTCGGGGTTGGGGTCGGGGTCGGGGTACGGTTAGGGTTGGGGTTCGGCTGCTGCTGGGGTGGGGCTGGGGTTAGGGTTTTCCTTAGGGTTGGTGTTTGGGTTTAGCTGGCCGCGCTGGGGTTAGGGTTAGGTTGGGGCTGGGCTGGGGCTGGGGGCTGGGGCTGGGGCTGGGTTGTGGTTAAGTGGTGGGGAGTTGGAAAAAAACAAGAAAATGAAAGAGTAATGAATGTGAGAAATTAAGAATGAGAACAATTGCACAACAAATTTTTTGACAAGAAAATGAGAGAGTAATGAATGTGAGAAATTAAGAATGAGAACAATTGCACAGAAAAAGCTATGCTTGACTAGGGGGGATGGTTCTATGTGCTTTCAGAGAGCAACTTGGGGTTAGGGTTAGGTGGATTGATGACAACAAAATACCATAATTTATAACTATATTACTCATATAATGTGTATGTCATGTGAAAGCTAGATGAAGGTCGAGGCAAGCACAACAAATTTGTTGGATGGGACAATGTCAATAGGAGCTCAATGCTATTTGGAAAAATAATAATTCAAAAACATAGTGGAGTTTCCGATTGGTGGCATGGACTAGTTTGATGTATGTAGTTGTTTTGATTTATGAAAAAATGGGGAGACAACATGCATGTATGAATATAGGTAACATCTGCCAATATGCCATATCCAGACCGCAATCTATTTTTGCCTATTGGCTAATATGAAAATATCGGACCGCGTATATGACATAATCAAAGTTGTTAAATCTTGATACGGTTTGTGTTTCGTTTTTTTATTTATCAGTTCTATCAATGTTGCGTATAACGCTTTATGATATCAGTATCCTACATTTGTAGTTTTAATTGTTGATTGTTATAGATGAATACCATTGCAATAATAGTTTTTGGTTGATGAATGCTATTGCAATGTAGGATGATCAGTTCTATCAATCTTGATCTCAATGGTTTAAAATCATGTTACACATACAACACGAAAGCACAACAAACTCATAATTAGAGAGCGACTCGAGATATTCAGGTTAAAACCAATATATGATACTCGATGATAATATGAAACCTTCATATTCCCATCGATACTCATATATGAAACTAAAAGCGCCACTTAGTCCCCGTCTATCGGTTAACATACGTGCGATGCTCGTCGTGACGTAGAACTATACGAAGGTTGTTAAATATCGGACAGTATAGCTCGATACTAACAACCGTCGTATAGTCTACGCGACGAGAAAATTCAATCGTATGGTAACCCATAGATTTGTCCCGTATGGACAAGTTAAGAATGTATAAAGCAAACACCTTCATTCACTTGTGTTTTCATCCGTTTCGAGATATTTTGTCGGTACCTTTCCGCTGGTTCTCCGTGTACAAAGATAGATTAGATGTTCATTTCAACATTGTTTCACAGCTTTGAAATGATTATCTATTCTATTACAGTGTACTCGGAGAACAGCGGGGAGGTGCTGCCGAAATTTACTCGAAACGGTTGAAAGCACAAGTGATGGGCGTTCGCTCTATACATTCTTAATGGGATAGAAGCCTACCCCCGACAGCCGGAACACACACATACAACAAGAATACACAACAAACGCATAATTAGAGAGCGGTTCGAGATGTTCGGGTTAAAACCAATATATGATACTCGATGATAATATGAAACCTTCATATTCCCATCGATACTCGTATATGAAACTAAAAGCGCCACTTAGTCCCCGTCTATCGGTTAACATACGTGCGATGCTCGTCGTGACCTAGAACTATACGAAGGTTGTTAAATATCGGACAGTATAGCTCGATACTAACAACCGTCGTATAGTCTACGCGACGAGAAAATTCAATCGTATGGTAACCCATAGATTTGTCCCGTGTGGACGAGTTAAGAATGTATAATGCAAACGCCTTCATTCACTTGTGTTTTCATCCGTTTCGAGATATTTCGTCGGTACCTTTCCGCTGGTTCTCCGTGTACAAAGATAGATTTGATGTTCATTTCAACGTTGTTTCACAGCTTTGAAATGATTATCTATTCTATTACAGTGTACTCGAAGAACAGCGGGGAGATGCTGCCGAAATTTACTCGAAACGGTTGAAAGCACAAGTGATGGGCGTTCGCTCTATACATTCTTAATGGGATAGAAGCCTACCCCCGACAGCCGGAACACATACATACAAACGCATAATTAGAGAGTGATTCGAGATGTTCGGGTTAAAACCAATATATGATAATATGAAACCTTCATATTCCCATCGATACTCATATATGAAACTAAAAGCGCCACTTATTCCCCGTCTATCGGTTAACATAACGTGCGATAATTTATTCTTTTCAACGACAAACGCACACACAAAGCATATACACGGATTTTCTCCTTTGTCAGTAACTATCCCGTTCTTATATTTCTCAATATAGTCAGCATAACCTACAATTTTTATGTTATTCAGTCTAACATGGCCCATGAGTACGTCAGAGTTAAGGACTGGATGTATGTGGATTGGAAACAACGTATGCAACCTAAGTTTGTCGCAGGAGTTGCTGCTTTCCTTGAATTTGCACGCGCACATAATAAGATCATAATAGAGAAGATTCTCTGTCCGTGCGATAGATGTGGAAATAAGTACTGGCAGAAGGTAGAATTGGCAGAGCTTCATATTGTAATACATGGGTTTACTAGACTTTATTCAAGTTGGAAATATCACGGGGAAGGAGAAGAATGCAATACTGCGGTAGAAGAAGAAGGAGAACAAGATAATGCGGCAGGAGAAGAAGAATTCGGTAATACGGCAGGAGACGGAAATTTATTTCCATCAGAAGAAATGGAGGATATGGTAGAGGCTGCCCTAGGTGAATCTATTCGTACCGAAGATGACATTCCTTCCGGTCAAGGACCACGTGCGGATAAATATGAAAATTTCATGAATGATGCTAGGAAACCAATTTATGAGAATGCGAAGTATTCCACCCTCTCATGGTTCGTCCAACTTTTCCAGATTAAGTACCTAAATGGATGGAGCAACAAGTCATTCACAATGCTTCTTTCGTTCTTGAAAGATTCTATGCCTCCGGGAAATAATGTGCCCGAAAGCTGGTACGAAGCCCAGAAAATGATGTCTGATTTGGGTCTAAAGTGCGAGAAGATTCAAGCATGTCCTAAAAATTGCGTGTTGTACCGGAAAGAGAATTCAGATTTGAAAGAGTGTCCAACATACGGAGAGGCCAGGTATAAGCCGAAAGATTCTGATAAGAAGCCTGATATACCTATGAAGATAGCACGATATTTTCCCATAACACAGAGGCTACAGAGGCTATTCAGGTGCAAGAAAACAGCCGAGGCAATGATTTGGCATCACCGTGCTCCTCCAAGCGAAAATGGAAAAATGAGCCATCCAAGAGATTCACCGGCATGGAAGGATTTCGATAGGAGGCACGCAATATTCAGTAGCGATCCTCGCAATGTCCGGCTCGGACTGGCTACCGATGGCTTCTGCCCATTCAACTATATGGCTGGAAGTCACAGTACATGGCCCGTTGTAATGATAATTTATAATCTGTCGCCTTGGTTGGCTATGGACCAATCATACTTTATGATGCCTCTTCTTATCGACGGACCAAACTCACCGGGGAACAATATCGACGTCTATCTCCGACCTCTGATCGAGGAGCTGAAAACTTTGTTCATTGATGGTGTAGAGACATATGATTCAAACACAAATACAACCTTCATACTGCGTGCGGCTTTAATGTGGACAATTAATGACTTTTCTGCATATGGAATGCTATCAGGTTGGTCCGTACATGGTCACAAAGCATGTCCTCATTGCCATGAACACACAACATCAAAATTTTTGAATTTTAGCAGGAAGGTTTGTTATTGCGGCAATCGACGTTTTCTGCCTCCAGACCACCCCTATAGGTTAGACACGGTTCACTTTGATGGTCATCAGGAGCTTCTTGGACCTCCATCCCCATTATCCGGAGAGGACGTGACTGCTAAATGGGATGGTTACAATAACGTGACCTTCGGGATGGATCCGACGAAACAGGTCAAACCACAATATTGGAACAAGTTAAGCATTTTCTTCGAGCTTCCGTACTGGTCTACAAATTCAGTGTGTCATTGTCTGGACGTCATGCATATAGAGAAGGGAGTATCAGAGCACATACTTAACTTGCTTCTGTATAAAGACGGGAAATCGAAAGACAACATGAATGCTCGGATGGATCTACAAGAGTGGGGAATAAGAAGTGAATTGCACCCTAGACCGGTAGCGGGTAAACCGGGCAAGTTTGTACTTCCCAATGCCGCTTATCATATGTCACAACCGGAGAAGAAAAGATTCCTGCAGGTGTTGCATGATTTGAAAGTCCCCACAGGTTTCTCAGGATCATTCAGTAAGAAAATAAAAATTGTGAAGGGCAAGATCGATGGGCTGAAAAGTCATGATCATCATGTTATCGTGGAGCACCTTCTTCCATTAGCCCCCAGGACTTCTCTCCCCGACTTGGTTGGTCTAGTAATCAACGACCTATGTTGTTTTTTCAGGGAGTTGTGTGCTAAAACACTGGAGGTTGCGACGCTGGATAAACTAGAAAATTCTATTGCGTTGATACTTTGCAAGTTTGAGCGTATTTTCCCACCGTTATTTTTCGATATCATAATACACTTGACGGTTCATCTTGCAACTGAGGCGAAGTTAGCCGGACCAGTACAATATCGATGGATGTATCCCGTCGAGAGGTACGTGTAATTTTTCGTTTCGCGCAATTTATAAATTTATTGTTGTCATGTATGCCCGTATTTATTTATTCAACATATTCTCATTAGGTACCTCTACACTCTTAAGAAGTATATACGCAATAAAAATCGACCAAAGGGTTCTATCATGCAAGGTTATCTTCTTGATGAAGCAACCACATTTTGTTCCCGCTATCTGGACGAGAACATTGAGACAAGGCTTAACCGACCACGAAGAATTCAAGACGGGCCATATGGTAAAGACGAGTATAAGAGGGTAGACACTATGTTTATCAACAAGATATACCGGTTTATCTTGCTTAATTGCGCATATCTTGAACAAATTAGAGAGCAAGTTCTTTTGGATTAATTGTTATATCTGTGTTTGTGTGTGTATGAAATGACATAATATTAATGTCACAATTACTTGTCGAAAACAGAACTCATTTTAACGAGGTACGTCAGGGGCATCCTGATTGGAATGAAGAACGTTTGGAAAAATACCATCAGGATAATTTTTGTGATTGGGTCACAGATCATGTAAGTTATTCGAATAACATTTTATTGCTATCAGTTTTAATCTAAACTTGTATCGTTATGTATTTTGTCGTAAAATTTGTTTTGTTAGATCCACGATCCGAACTTGTCTGCATCATTTGAGAGTGATTCAAGATGTTTAGCTCAATTTCCTAGTATGGATTTGGTGTCCTTGGATACAAATTCGAAGTTAAGGACATAGAAACATCTAGAACCACTCAGAATAGTGGGATTGCGACGGTAGGATCGGACGGTGTGATTTACTATGGGTACTTAAATTGTATACTCGGCATCCACTATCCCGGACGATCAGAACCCTTTTATATATTCCAGTGTACTTGGTACGATCCGCGAACCGATACGGACAGGTGGAGAAGCAGTCTTGGGACTTGGAAAGATGAATATGGATTGACCAGTGTGAACACACTTCGATTTTACGGTCAGGACGATCCGTTTATCTTTCCGAACCAAGCTTTCCAAGTATACTACTCCCAGTGTTTGAAGCATCCGGGGTGGAGTGTTGTATGCCGATGGAAACCTAGAGATGTCTACGATGTCCCAGAATACGAGGACAACGATGAGGACGAAGAAGAGAGAAGGCTTAAAGTGCTCCGACCGTCTGTTTCGAAGGACGGGTTGTCTTCGACCGATCATGAAGTTACGTGGGTTAGAAATGACATCGACGATGTAATCCAAGTAGATATGTATGATGCGCCCAGGAAACGAAAAAGGTTATCAGTAATGTTATATTATTACTTCACATTTTACGCTCTAGATTATATATAGTCAATACTTTTAATGATTGTCTAATGCGTCCACGAACCGTTTATCTAGATTTGATGACGATGTCGGGAGCGGCGAGGGGCGGCAGGAGCTCCAGCCGCGGTAGAGGCAGAGGCAGAGGCAGAGCGGTTCTGCCGCCCGGAGAGCTCCGTAGGGAGCTTCAGAGGGCCGGTCTTGCACCCAGATCGGAGACCCCTTCGGATGCCTCATTCCGTGTTGATTTGGCCACACCTCCAGGTATACTGCACGCATATCCATTTTGAATGTAATATTATAGATATTCATGCATGTTTATGTCAAAATTACTTATATTGTCAATGTTTGATTGTCTAGTTGTTGGTGATGCGTCCACATCTGGGACAGAGGCCACCCCCGCTCCTCTAGGTATGTTTATATATCATATAGTGTATGTATATTGATTTAGAATGCTATATCATAAATACACACATTCCTTTTGCTCTTACTTAGCAATTTTTATTATTATCTAGCTGTAGGTGGTGACACCACCGCACCTGCGGGTATGTTTATATATCCTATAGTGCATGCATATTGATTTAGAACGTTATATTATTGATCTACAAATTCTTTTTGCAATTACTTATATAATCTATTTTTAATTGTCTAATTATAGGTGGTGCGTCCACACCTTCCGCAGGGGCCACTCCTGCCGCTTCCATACCCTCCGCATCGTCTGCAGGTTAGTATGAATAAATTTAAAATATTAATTCATTTTACATATGCTCTATAGAATAAATATGAACTTCATGGAAATTTAGCGTCGATGTTTATTTTATAGTTGGAGGGGATGCGTCCGGGTCCGGGACCCCGATTGTTCCTCACCGGAGGAACTATCGTCCCGCTCGTGCTGCTGCTCGGGTCCGGGACCCCGGTTGTTCCTCACCGGAGGAACTATCGTCCCGCTCGTGCTGCTGCTCGGGCCCAGGCTCGTGCGCTAGTCACCGGAGGTATATATCACACTTGAATTTTTGTTTAACCTTGATTTCTTAATACAACTTTGTCTTATTATTGATTGTCTTGATATTTCGTGCAGACGCAGGGCCTCTTCATCCCTAGAGGGGGACTCGAGGCTCGAATCAGTCCCATAGGCTGAGGCCTGATAGAGCTAGGGGGGAGGCAGCATTCCCCCCTATTTTTTACCCTTGACTATCGCTTTACCGGTCCTCATGCCGAGAGGTTCGGCCGGTATTTGGGGGACGAGAGCCGGATCGTGAAGAACTATCCACTTCACGTTGAGTGGGGCGAGCAGCACCAGCGCTCATTCGCCCTCTTCTTTGATCAGGCTCGGGTATGTATTAATATATATTTTCATTTGATCTATATATTTATTATTAACACTTGCAATCTAATAACAATGTTTTTTTTTGTATTTTCAGTTGGATTACGATTTTCAGCCTGTAGCCGACCCTGATCACCCGGGGAGGGTGCTCGACCTTCATGCTCTGTAAAATGGCCTGATGAAGAACATGCAGGCCAAGGTCCGATACAACAGGAATGAGCTGAAGGCCAACTGCTACTCCCTGTGGATGGCAACCCCCGAGGCAGAGAGAGCGGCCCTCCTATCTACTCCGGCGTTTGCGAGAGTCGACGTAGAGACATGGCCTCTATTGTGCGCTTATTTCGACTCCCAACGCAAACAGGTATGTATTTTAAATTTAATTCATTATTTATGATATAATTTATTTCTTTGTGTTTCTTAATTAGAAAACTAAATGTTAATGCGTTGTGCAGAAACAGGCTGCTCAGAATACGGAGAACAGGAAGTCGGCGAAGAGGGGTCGCCCCACTTACACAGGTGGCTCGAGGAACATTACTCGAGCCATGGAGTTATCGGTAAATTAAGAGTTATTCTCTAATATTCTGCAATATTAAGAGTTATTCTCTAATATTTCTAATATTAAGAGTTACTTTCTAATATTGCAGACATCTCGGACCGTGGCGTCAGGTGGTACACCGAGCGTGCTGTCCGCATATCTTGCCGTCCACGGCACCTCGACAGATCCCGCCACGGGCGAGCTTCGATATCCCGACGTCGCTACCCAGGAGTACTGCGTAAGTGTTAATATTTTTTCTACCCAAATTTGATATTTTAGTTTTGGAAGGTTCAAGTTTAAACTTTATACTTATACTTTACTGCTTAATATGGGTGTAGGAGCGGGTGGTTGAGCAGGCCCAGGCCTCGGGGATCGATTTTACCGGACAGAACGATCCGAGGCTGCTGACCCCAGTTCTGGATGCCGCACACGGAGGGCACCACGGAGGTTGGGAGAGAGGCCGGGGATTGGGCCCTAGCAGGGCCCATATGAGGTTGGACTCCACCCCGGCGGTTACTTCCTCCGTCTCCAGTGACCGGCATGTCCATCAGGAACTGGATAGCTTGAGGGCCACCGTTCAGGAGTTGAAGGAGATGCTGGTATGTATACTACTTTATAGTAAAATATCATTTCATATTATATACATATCAACATATCCATAATTAGTACGTAGCTTGAGCTTATTTGGTTTTAGACTTAAGTTTGATTAATCATACATACATATGTAATTAAAATAAACAACGCTTTTCCAAACTAGATATCCAAACAGGGTTTCGAAATAACTTAATAATGATACGAATTCGAATAATACACAGTTCTTACACGCTTCTTACACACGTTATGTCCAGACGCGACAGGGTAGATCGGCCGAGCCTCCACATGCATCTCCTTCGGCTGCGGCTCCGCAAGCCACTACATCGGCTGTGGTTCCGCAGACAGCTCCTGTAGCTCCACCGCCCACTCAGACTCCCGCAGCCGCGGCTTCCCAAGCGACTACCTCGACGGCGGCTGCGCAGACCACATCGCCAGCTCCACATGCCGCTCAGACTCCCACTCGCGACGAATTACAGAGTTTATTGACCGAGGAGCAGGCGCGCGTTATTCTATCGTTGTTCAGAGGTGCAGCTGGACCGAGCTAGGGTAGATTTTTGGTTCTTATTTTTTGAAACATGTATTTATTTATATCATACACATTGTACTACATTTTGAAACGATATTGATATTGGTTTGTATTTATATCATATTCAGTTTTTGGGTTTCTTTTGTATATTATATATATGTGTGAGATGTGATTATGAATACTGCAATATATGATTTGATTGATGTATATATTATTGTGCACAGGGCGGGAAAAAATCAAGCAGCCCATTTAAAAAAAAAATATAGACAATATGTACCTACGGATTAATCCGTAGGCACACATGTTGCCCCTACGGATATATCCGTAGGGGCAAAATATCAGCAGTAACTGATATTTCCCCCCCGATCTCAGTGCCAGGGGGTTGGGATAACCCCTACGGACATATCCGTAGGGGCCACTGCCTCTCCCCTACGGCGTTATCCGTAGGGGCCAAATATCAGGAATCCTGATATTTTGCCCCTACGTAAACGTACCTACGCACATATCCGTAGGGGGTAGCACATGGACCTACGGACATATCCGTAGGTACAAGTAATATATTAAAAAAATCGTAAATAATATAAAATCTTATACCCTACGGCTTAATCCGTAGGGGCAACAGGACCTACACATAAATCCGTAGGGGCAAGAATTTGCCCGTAGGGGCAAGTTCAGGGCCTCAACTTGCACCTGCGGCCTTTGCACCTACGGGGTATTTTTTCGCCCCTGCGCATATATCCGTAGGGGCAGTGGGTTGCCCCTACGGATAAATCCGTAGGGGCAACCCTTATTTGTAGTAGTGATGGTGGCCGGCCACTATAAAAGGAGGTGGAGGGTGAGTGTAGGAGAGGGGGGGTGACCATAAGAGAAAAGATCATGAAGAAATATCCTTAAGTAAACAAGAACATTAAAACTTAAAGCATGAGTCATTATAATACATCATCAAGTCTTTAATGCACCATTTAATGTCAAGATGACTCATTAGCCACCTTACCACTTCTAGAACCTTCTAGAAGTATCCACACTCATCTCAAGAAAAGACAAATCCGTCTTTAACCGAATGTCAAAAGACGGCTGATAAAAAGCTGGAAACTGGCAACTTCCAAAAGTGATCCCGAAACGAATTTCAGAATAACTCCGTAACTGTATAAATATACCCGCATTTGTATTACGACCGAATACAAATGCAACTGAGACAAAGATATTATATCTACTCAATATAATACTTGGATCCGGCTTAAACCAAAGCCGACCAGTATCAACTGCCCGAAAAATAACACGTGCGTAAACGCACGTGCATTTTCCGAACCCTACCATAAAACCATAAAGCCTCTACAACGTTTCGCCTGAACTTGGGAAACTGTCTGTCGGGGACTCTAATGACTCGTCAGTACCCTGGCAGTGGGTTTAACCACAAACCGTCAGCGGCACTAGCTATGCGTAACGGCTGCCCATGGACTGACCTCAAGGGAGGCTGATGAGCGAACTCATCCAGAAACCCTACTGAGCCTAACAGTGACAATGTATATACAGTCCGGTCCGTTCGTCTATGAGTATCGCATATCTGCTTAGGGGGCTAGTAACGTCAGACCCCCAATAGCAGTATAAGTCCTGTCGGAGTGTAGCCCAATAACACCCTGAGATACTACTGGAGTACCTACCAGTAAATCTCCTGCCACGGCCGTGGGCTTTGTGTAATGGCTCTCTTAGACACAGCACGATCTCACCCCCAATACCGGGAGAGACGAATCCCCTGCCGATCCGCTCACGTGCCTCCATGTGGCTCGGGACTGTACCCAAAAACTACCTGTTTGCACGACTCCTTTGAGCCGTGGTAGGGTAGAAATCAAAGCACAGTGGGAACTCACACGAGACAAATGACGACCTCAGGTCGATGAACTAACCTGTACACATGTCACCAGGGAACTGCTATCTGACGATATGTATAATACCAACTAGCAGGTTCCCGGCGAGTCCTGTCCGGTGTACTCATAACCCAATGAGCACCTGTATACATCTTAGGTGATCCAACTGACACCAGTGGCTTGTGAGACCGGCCACCGCCCCTCGTCGGGGTCTCGACTGTATACACTAGTCTACTCCGGAGTATCGATGCCCTGTCTCGAAACTCCCACGACTAGGGACCACTAATAAGGATATGCATATAAACTACCAAACTCTCACGTATATGATCGCCATCATACTGTTGGTAGTAAAGCAAGATCCTAAGGGCTCTATCAAAGTGTAACATGTAATCAGTCACCCGAACATGTACACGACTGATAAAGGCAAACCAGATAGCATACTATCATCTCGAGTAAGACTGTCCTACCGGAATAGGTCCTCTGCAATCATTGCAATCACGTACCTGCGATCCAATAATTGACTCTGAGGGCACTATCTCCAACAATCTCCCACTTGCACTTAAGGCTAATTATTGCGATGTCGACTACTCACAGCCCGTGTGAAACCGAACATCCAAATCCTCTACTAATCAGTTTCACAAAGCCCGTTTGTAAAACTATTGTGTTCGAGAAATAGCCTCAGTGAGTGGATCCTTCTAGATGTTTCTTTCTATATCTCTCTAAATCTCAAGTTCGCGGAGAAAGCCATCTCCCGAATTGAGTAATACCTGTCTTAGAATATGTCTGGATATCTGATGGGACCTAGTTCATAAATGAACTCCAAATACAAACTTCTTAGACTGTATCGATCACTGAACCTAATCAGTATCCTGCACCAAGCCTCCCACAGTATCCTCTTGGACCACCTGTCCATAATACTGTCCCTCATCAGAAGGAAAAACTATAACTCTGACAATCACTCTGTCAACCATGTCACCTTTGAAGCCTGGAATGATAACCGTCTCCCGAAGGAGGCTGTCGTCATCAAATCCGTAGAACATGTACTTATGTTCTAAAACTGCTTCCTTATGTTTCTCCAGGATTGGATTAATACAAACTTATTGCATCTAGTGCAAAAACAACATCTGGTGTGGTACTTGACATCTCACGATTGACTCAATTGCCTAAGCAAGTGATCTGCCAATCATGCATATCCCTCTCCCCTTTAGTCTGTAAGACACCTTTAGAGAGGGTGACTCCATCACCTGCAGGTACACCACCATGCCAGGAGTCATCTTATTCTAAAAAACCATTAGAATACTGTCAAAGTACCCACATTAGGAAACTACCCAAATCCAGATCTAAAACCATAGATCTAGAAACCAGAATGTCAAATATTATATCCATATCCTGTCTGGAGAAACAACTGTGTGACGACCACAGTACAACCGATCGTAGTATAGGAATTTTACTTCCTACTCTGTGTATGTCATCCAAATGACATCACACCCTACTACCTTCTTAACAGATCCATCCCCTATTCTGATTGAAGTCAAACCCATGACTGTCACATCAAAACTAGATGATCTATCTCCGCTATAACTGCTCAAGTCTATAAATAGACATAAGCATCTTGCCCACTATGCTTCCGATGCTCCCACTGACTACGACAACCCTCCTACCGGGTCTCATAGCCTGGAACAACAGTAGTGTCAAGTCTGGGTAAACAAGAACCTCCCTGTCACCGTCCTTGAGGCTACCGGAGTACCTCTCGGGTGTCTGAGGTTACCCACCATATCTGCGGAGTGGCTAGTGGAATGTTAAACCTGATTGAATATATAGGTCCTATTAAATTTTCCGTAATCGTCTGCGGTTCTGGAATCACTTCCAGTTCTACCATACTCCCACTACTGTTTTCTGAAAAAAGTCCATTTTACTAAAACTGTGGCGAGTCAAGAACATTATCACTATTGATCTTCCAAATAGTAGAATATCAACCCTCGTCATAGCCAGGGTCAACCCACAAACAGCCATTACAGAAACGTGCCCTGAGTTATCCATAGTCTGGTTTTAAGTATAAGCTGGACAACTCCTCGTACCTTTACATCTTTTAAGGTACGAACTATTCTATATCCAATATAGAAACTTTGGCACTTATTTAATTGGAACCATATTCAAAACATGCAGCTGTCTCCACTGCATATCAACTTAATGGAAAGAGGCTAATCAGCATTACTCAACTTAGGAATCCATCCAATTATAAGCAACCTGAAAGAGAAACAAGTTTCTCAAAACCATTACTATCATCTGAATACCAATCACAAGAATCTACATCTTCGATCTCTTTGAAGAATCCCGATAGATGTGACACCTGGTTCTCTACTTTATTCTTATACCCACAACTTCTCAAAACTTAGACCTTGTATTTCTACGAAACACTTGTCTAAATATTAGAGAAGTCATAAGTTAACAGAACATAGTACGAGGACCTACCCCTTTGTCCTGATGGACACTTGGACAACATACAATACTCTGTATAAGTCTGCTGAGTTGAACAACTCAAAACCTGTGCGTCGTAGGTTGAAAACTGTACCCTGGCGATTTCTTCAAAATCACCAATTACAACGAATTCTGATATAATGAGGATGATCACCTAATTCCCAATAACTTACTCCTACTCATCATCTGTAAAACCATACAGATATGAGAATGAAACCTGGTAAATATATACCCTGGAGTAAGTATCCAATCGGGAAAACAGTTTTCCTTTAACAATGCACTGAAACATGAAAATGTTTCCTAGGGGTATCTTGGTATTCATAGTAATGCCTCTTCCATAATCCAATTCATGACTTCAACCGTATATTTTATTGTCATCTCTCCAAATCCCTTTATTTGTCTTTAGTCATTACCTTCTGTACACCATCGTTAGGCTAAATGGTTTTCTTCCTTCCCTACCGTTCGGCACCAGCCTATGGTTTGAAAGAAGACTATCCAGTAAGCATATATAGGTGTACCCTCCTAAACCAAGAAGTACTCGCATTTTGAGAGATGGTGATGATAAAAGACAACTGAATAATACCTTATTCCTTTAAAGGCGAAATAGGAGTGGCGATGAAGTACGCGGTTTTGGTCGTGAATGATAACAGTCGCAATTTACTTTGCCCTCTTTCTAATCTCTTTATTTTGTCTTTACATATTACCTTCTGCACACCCTACTTAGGCTAATTGGTTTTCTTCATTCCCTACCTTTCGGCACCAGCCTATGGTTTGGAAGAAGACTATCCAATAAGCATAATAGGTGTACCCTCCTAAACCAAGAAGTACTCGCATTTTGAGAGAAGGTGATGATAAAAGACAACTGAATAATACATTATTCTATTTCTCCTGAACCTTGATCCATCCTCGAAGAAGTCCCTTCGAGTTCGTATATAACCATACGATGGATCTATCCAATGGAAGTGGATGTCCGTAGTAAAACGGGTGTTCTGAGAAATGCAAAGGGTAAAAGAAGGAGTGGCAATGACTTATGCAACTCAGACAATCCAAAAGCCAGTATTTTAAGAAGGTTCGGTCAGCTTGGTCACTGAGTCATAGTCTAGGGTCGGTCAAAGGTCGCTGCCAAAGAGAGAGAGAAAAGAAACACTCTTCGTGCACTCTAACCTAGATCAGAATGGTTCTCACTTTATCTAATCCGGAAACGTCCCACTTTCCTGTCAAATTCTCCCCCAAACCTGAAAGAAGAATCAATTGGGATCACCCGAAGAGTAAACCAACTCATCAGTGGGAATCGGGATCCAACTCTCATCGCATGATAACGTGATGGAATGCATCCACGTTACTCATACTCCAGAAGGTATGCGCATACTTGGCAAGTTTCAGTTTCTTTAGAAACTCCCGATATGATTTTTGCCCCATGCTCTTATAACCTTGGCTTTGGTCAAAATGTCAAAAGTCACATGCCAAGTTGTACCCGTCACTATCTTGTCAATTTGAACCCACCCGCACATGCCCCTGACTTTGGCCAATCGGCAGAACGACTGTCCCAAACGAACTCATCTATCTATGCAACAAATGAATACCCAGCAGCTACCAAACACTATGCCTTAACTTTGGCTAAAATGCATAGCTTGAATACTACTGAATACCTAAAAGAAGTGACGGAGGGCTACGGCTGGTTTTTTGGCGAAAAACCTTTAACGTAACGAACTTGATATCGCTGAAGGAACCTGATAGCTTTTTAAAATATAGTGGCGAAAATCTTTTGCTAAAGAGGTCACTCCCGGTGAAGGGATCTCGGCTCTTTCCTCGTGGAATGAGGTGCAGGATATTCCACTGAATACCGCGATGCAAAGCAACTTGTAATCGACTATAGTGAAGTTATTACCCTGATGCAAACTTCTGCCCAAGGGGTCAGTCCCGATGAAGGGATATCGGCCCTTGCCCCGTCGAATGAGGTGCAGGATATTCCACTGAATACCGCTATGCAAAACAAAAGGAAACGTCTTTGCAATAACACTTTTTAAATTTGTTCCAACAACTGCAAACAGGTTTTTTTTCCTTTGCATTGATCAGAATCAACGCAGTCCCATCAATTAATCACACCAGAAAAGAACGAAAATAAAATGTACGTATATGCCATCCGAATTCGTCACTGGGTCCCGTCATCGCTCGTTAGGTTACTTAACTAACGACAGAGCGGGGACTGGACTAGCGCGGGTGTAAAACATATACAACATCTAATAGTATATAAGCCAATATACAATAATCGCTCCAGGCGTGATAATATGCAACATTACAGAAAAGTAATAAGCATCACAGAACAATACAGATAATCTGGGATCCCCGGGTTTCACAGAGCCGCTGCTGAAACCCGACGTTCCCCTGTCGTGTGGATAGCTTGTGCAATGAAACCTAGACCCCTACGGGTGCGGCAAGTTACCCGCCAAAACCTGAAGCGAGGCAACCCCCTACAGCAAAGTGAATGGACCACCCAGCACTTCACGGAATCCGGTAATCTTGGGCACCCCTCTGTGGGTCAACCTGTACCCCCTACGAGTGCGGCGAATAGCCTGTCAATTCTATAGTGAGGCCCCTCTGCCTCTCAAAGCCATGAGATGCGGACCCGTTGCCCTCCAGAACCAGGCTATCCGTGCACTCCGTCGCGGGGTAAAACCTAGTACAGAAATAGAAAAATAGTACAACAGGTACATCGACCGCAACCTGGTCGTGCCCCAAAAGAATATTATACAACAGGCAGTGACGGCAGTCCACATGTTGGACGCTCGCCCCGCAATATCAAATGTACAAATAAACTCAAACTGCACTACCATTGCACACTGCTATCCACCATGACAAATCCGCAACATCACAGCACAACACAGAACATCAACGCGAATGTCACGTTCGCAAACCCGTCTAAAAGAACTATAGCAATCAGACGCGGTTTACCGATCAAATGACATTCCCGGTCGGAGATATAATGTAAGCACTGTAAACTAACATGTTTAAATTTCGATCGACTAAATATCATGAAGTGGGCCCCACGAACAACTGGTGAACAGTAACAAAATCTGGGCCCAAAAGATATATACCAAAAAACCCAATTTCCAGAGAAGAATATACTGTGCAAATTTGGGGGCAAAATCACACCAAATGGCCGCGGATGCGCGGTCAAACCAAGGGTTTGACCGCGATTCCGCGGCGGTTTGGTCGTATCATGTGCCCAAATTTTTTACAGTATTCTTAGAAAACCCTGCACAACTTTCTGTAATATGTAGAATAATTTTAGGAACCCATTTAAAATCGACAGAAACTGTGAAGCTTGAAAATTGTGTTTTTCGATATCCGGTTCGATCGATATTTTAAACGCATTAGCACAAGTTAGTAAAGCAAAATGGTGAGGCTCTGATACCACTGTAAGTCTACGGTAGCGCCCCGGCCATCTACAGACGCCAAATGCGGAACAAAAACTTTTTAACTGGCGCTATCGTATATTTTAACCCGGATCTGCCATTATTGCTAAACTAACAAACTGTAAAGAGTGTAGAAAGGTTATACCGAACGATCCGAGTCCTTCGTTCTTTAACCATCATCTCATGCTCTGTTGCGGCTGCTCCGATCTCGTCGATCTCCGATCTGCTCGTCCAGGTGGCACCACGTCACTGATTCTTTAAACAGGCTTCCGCCTCTGACTCGAGGCAACTCGGTCGTCAAGTTTGCTAAAAGAGACGACCAAGAATGATGTAGAGAATGAGAAGATTACTTTGTCTCACTTCGTCCAAAACCGTGGACGATCGGTTAATGAAGTTGCCACTCGAATCGGGTGATGGAATGAAAAAGGCTATGAAATTTCCATGCACGCTAAACCATAGTCTTTTCTCTCAAGAATGAAAATTAATCTCTCTATCTCTCACAATGGTGGCCGGTCACTATAAAAGGAGGTGGAGGGTGAGTGTAGGAGGGGGGGTGACCATAAGAGAAAAGATCATGAAGAAATATCCTTAAGTAAACAAGAACATTAAAGCTTAAAGCATGAGTCATTATAACACATCATCAAGTCTTTAATGCACCATTTAATGTCAAGATGACTCATTAGCCACCTCACCACTTCTAGAACCTTCTAGAAGCATCCACACTCATCTCAAGAAAAGGCAAATCCGTCTTTAACCGAATTTCAAAAGACGGCTGATAAAAAACTGGAAACTGGCAACTTCCAAAAGTGATCCCGAAACGAATTTCAGGATAACCCCGTAACTGTATAAATATACCCGCATTTTTATTACGACCGAATACAAATACAACTGAGACAAAGATATTATATCTACTCAATATAATACTCGGATCCGGCTTAAACCAAAGCCGACCAGTATCAACTGCCCGAAAAATAACACGTGCGTAAACGCACGTGCATTTTCCGAACCCTGCCATAAAACCATGCGGCCTCTACAACGTTTCGCCCGAACTTGGGAAACTGTCTGTGGGGGACTCTAATGACTCGTCAGTACCCTGGCAGTGGGTTTAACCACAAACCGTCAACGACACTAGCTATGCATAACGGCTGCCCATGGACAGACCTCAAGGGAGGATGATGAGCGAACTCATCCAGAAACCCTACTGAGACTAACAGTGAAAATGTATATACAGTCCGGTCCGTTCGTCTATGAGTATCGCATATCTGCCTAGGGGGCTAGTAACGTCAGACCCCCAATAGCAGTATAAGTCGTGTCGTAGTGTAGCCCAATAACACCCTAAGATACTACTGGAGTACCTACAAGTAAATCTTCTGCCACGGCCGTTGGCTTTGTGTAATGGCTCTCCTAGACACAGCACGATCTCACCCCCAATACCGGGAGAGACGAATCCCCTGCCGATCCGCTCACGTGCCTCCATGTGGCTCGGGACTGTACCCAAAAACTACCTGTTTGCACGACTCCTTTGAGCCGTGGTAGGGTAGAAATCAAAGCACAGTGGGAACTCACACGAGACAAATGACGACCTCAGGTCGATAAACTAACCTGTACATATGTCACCAGGGAACCGCTATCTGACGATATGTATAATACCAACTAGCAGGTTCCCGGCGAGTCTTGTCCGGTGTACTCATAACCCAATGAGCACCTGTATACATCTTAGGTGATCCAACTGACACCAGTGGCTTGTGAGACCGGCCACCGCCCCTCGTCGGGGTCTCGACTGTATACACTAGTCTACTCCGGAGTGTCGATGCCCTGTCTCGTAACTCCCACGACTAGGGACCACTAATAAGGATATGCGTATAAACTACCCAACTCTCACGTATATGATCGCCATCATACTGTTGGTAGTAAAGCAAGATCCTAAGGGCTCTATCAAAGTGTAACATGTAATCAGTCACCTGAACATGTACACGACTGATAAAGGCAAACCAGATAGCATACTATCATCTCGAGTAAGACTGTCCTACCGGAATAGGTCATCTGCAATCATTGTAATCACGTACCTGCGATCCAATAATTGACTCTGAGGGCACTATCTCCAACAGTCCAGTGAACAGAGTTTTTGTCATCTTTCCTTTGAGACAGGATTGACAAGTGGCATACGATTGATATTCGAACGGATTCAAATATCCTTCTGCATGTAACTTCGTCAACCTTCTCTCATTGATGTGACCCAGTCTACAATGCCATAAGAAAGTCTGATTTATTTCCGGAGACTTTCTTTTGTGTGTATTCTGGAAATTGAAAATCTGTGGTTGGTTTAATACGTATATACCATTGCTTAATGTACCTGACCCAATCAGAACTTGATTAAGGTGAATGTTTACAACATTACTTACAGATGCAAATTCATAACCATCTTTAGATAATAAAGATACAGAAATGATATTACTAGTTGCATTGGGTACAAAATAGCAATTACGCAAAACCAAAATGTGTCCATCTGACAACCCCAGGTGATAGTCCCCCACGGCCTTAGCATCCATGCTAGCTCCGTTTGCAACTTTGAGGGTCATGTCACCTGCCTTCAAAACCCTACGATTTCTCAACGCCTGCAAAGAATTACAGATATAAGATCCTGATCCGGTATCCAATACCCAGGAAGTAGAGTTTATTGATAGACAGTTTTCAATAACATACACACCTGAAGCTGAAGCCGCAACTTTCTTCAGATCCTGTGTTCTGGCTTTCCAAGCCCTGCAATCTTTCTTCCAGTGACCACTCTTATGACAGAAAAAGGACTCTTCCTTATCCATAAGCCTTCCCGCTACCTTTGTTGCTTTTGTCTTTTCCTTCGTATCCACTTTACTAACACCACCTCTTGGTTTGGCGGGGGATTTCTTCTTCTTTCCCTTGGCTTTCGCCTTGGATCTAGAAGAGGAAGATCCTCCTACAAACATTGTGGATGTTTCCCTACCTTTCTGTAGGGTGCCCTCTGCACTCCTCAGCATGTTGAGGAGTTCTGAAAGTTCAACTTCTTTTTCTTGTAACTTGAAGTTCAGGATAAACTGGGCGTAAGTGGAAGGAAGGGACTGGAGAATCAAGTTCGTATAGAGCTCGTTCTCTAACGTGGTCCTAAGTTCCGCGAGCTCCTCAATGAAGCCAATCATCTTAAGCACGTGTTCCGCTACCGATGATCCGATGGCCAAACTTGCCGAAAATAGCTTCTTCGACACTTCGTATCTTGCGATACGAGATTGCTCTCCATACAGTTCTTTTGTATGGAGAAATATGGATTCGAGGTCCATATTCTCGTGCCTCCTCTGATGTTCATTGTCCATAGAGGCAAGCACGAGGCACTTGGCCTTCGCGCTATCGATCTCCTAAGTCTTACGGATTTCCTTATCCGCGACGCTGGAGGTGGGACCTGGGACAGGGGGAGCTTTGGTGGTAAGGAGATACCCTAACTTGTCATAAGTGATTGCCATTTTGACATTCCTGAGCCAATCTTTGTAGTTTGGCCCTATCAGTATGTTTTTATCTAGTAATAACTTAAGTCCGGTCATGATGATTGGTCGCTGCAATTAGGAGAGAGAGAATAAACACTTTAGCATGATGCTCTTGCAAGTTTAGAGTGGTTTTTAATTTGTCTAAACAGGATGGCTCCCACTGTCTCTTGAATCCCTTCTCAAACCAAAGAGGAAGAATTATTCAGGATCAATCTCACCGTACAATACTTGCTTAACCGTTCGGCCAGGCTGGTGTCGGTACTTCGAGGGAGGTTTTCCAACGCTTTCGCGAAGTTCCTTAATTTAAGAACCTCTTTTCCCTGGGGGCGTAGCCCCGCTAACACCTTTCTAGACACCTACTTGGTTTATAGCATTGATCGTTAAGTGAGAAATTTCCCGAGGAGTAGCATATACTCACAGTAGGATCGGGATCCAAATATCATCACGTGACAAAACTGAAGGAATCCTACCAGAATCATCACACTCCAAATGGTATGCAGTGCTAGCGAGTTTCGGTTCTTTTGAAACTCCCAATGTGGATTTTTGCCCCATGCTCTTATGACCTTGGCGTGAGGTCAAAATGTCATAAGTCACATGTCAATTTCTTCCCATCATTATCCAGGTTAATTTGAACCCACCCGTACCTACCCTTGACGTAGGCCAAAATGGCAGTATGACTGTCTCAAACCAACGCATTCTATCTATGCAACAGATAAATATCCGGCAGCTCCCAATCACTATGCCTTGGCGTGAGGTCAAAATACATAGCTTGAATACTACTGAATATTTAACTGAAACGATGGAGGGCTACGGATGGTTTTGGCAAAACCGTGAACGTAGTGAACTTGATATGATCGATGGAACGAGATAGCTTTTAAAAGGAGTGGCTTAAGCTCCGCGTTTAAAAGTTCTTTTGAAAAGAAACCGAGTGGTTTTTAAAAGTTTTCCAACGACTTTTACTTGGTTTATTTTTTCTTGCATTAGTTCTTTTAATGTGTCCCATCATTTAATCCTACCATTGCAGAAAACAACCAAAATATGACGTACGCTTATGCCATTCGCATTCGCCATGGGGCCCCGTCATTACCCGTTATGTTACTTAACTAACGACAGAGCGGGGGCTGGGCTAGCGCGGCTGCAAAACATAAGCAACGCCTAAATAATATCATATATAGATATATTGCAATGATAGCCATTTCAGATCACAGATGAATACATTGGATATAATAGGAATCCGCAATTTGTACGAGCCTGTAACGAAAAGCGGATTACACGGTCGCGATGAATAGCCAATACCCCACCCTAGGCCCCTACGGGTGCGGCAAACTACCCGCTAAATATCCGAAGTGGAGCAACCTCCCTCAATGACGTGAGTAGGCCATTCGGCACTTCGAGATACCCGGTAGTTTGTGCACCCCACCTTGGGTCTATCCTAGGAGCAAAAACAGTAAAAAGAAATTATATAATGACGGCTACAACCCCGACCCGGTTGTGCGGCCAAAAATAATATTACATCAATTTACATATTACATGAATTGAAAGATAAAAGGAAAAACTCTCATCTCACAACCCCCGGCTATTCATTCGCGACAATCCAAAGAATTCATATACACATACCATCAACATTACAGATCACAGATATGTATAACCACCACTAATCGACGTATAGCGATTAGCGGACGTTCAATACATATATCACGTCACAGATATAAACCCGTTAGCCTTAGTCTTTAGAATTTCGATAAAAATACGGATTTTCAAGCCCAAAAACGAATTTTGCTTTCTGGAAAATCTGGGCTGAAAAGACATGCTCCAAAAATTCCAAAATACCCCACAGAGTATACTGCAATGAAACCGATCCACGGCCGAGCCAACTCGGCCGCGGATCCGCGGCAAGAAGCTGTTCTTGCCGCGGAACCGTGATGAGTTGGACGGCTCTGTGGATCGTTTTTCTGCAGTATACTATATAAACCCTGAGTCGATTTTTGGTATATGTCAAATAATTTTTACAGCACTTTGAAAATCGATAGAAAGTTTGAGTTCCGGGTGTATTTCGCGACTTTTTCTCCGATCGAACTTCTACATACATTGCTAACATGTTAGATAGTGTTAACTAGGCTCTGATACCACTGTAAGTCCATGCTACCCTTCCCCGGTTCTTACAGGGTTGCGGAAGTGGTGAAAAACGATTTTCAAGAGGGTGGTAACATGGACTACAAATACGGATCTTTGATAAACAACCAACTAACAACCTAACTTGAGTTTACCTACTCGGTTAGGGGGCTATACCTTTCTTGAACTCCTTCATCTTCAACTCCTCCCGGTGTTCGGATTGGCCTCACCTCGTCGTCTCCTTGCGCCGAAGATGGATCCACCCGAAAGCTTCTACCTTTGGCTTCTTCTTCGAACTTTGAAGAAACTAGAACACTTGGCTTGCTAGGCCTTGTGAACTAGAATGAGTAGAAGATTGTTTTGGTGTCTTTTTATCTCTTCGGCAATGAGTCTCAACACATGAGAATGGTTTGCCTTGATCTAGAGAGAGCAAGAGGAAGAGGGAGAGCTTGAGAAGAGAGAGCTCAAGAGAGAGAAAGTAAATGAAAGAATGAGCCACTCTTTTCTCATCCAACCTCTCATAATCTAAAAGCCATCATAACAAAAATAGTAATCAAGTATTGTGTGATGGTTTAAGTCAAAATGGCTATATCATTTCATGCACTCATTTTGCATAAATAAACAAGCAAGCAAAAGTCTTTGCCATGGAATGATAGCCATTGTCATGATGATGGTCAACTAGTCCAACCTAGTCAACCGGTCAACAAAATCAACAAAGTCAACCCCTCAACAACCATTTCACTATAATACTTAATTAATATTATTGTTAATCATATTTCTTATTCTCATTAGGGTTAAGCAAAAGTCAATGGTCAACAGTCAACAGTCAACAACCCCAATGAGAATCCTTTGCCTCTGTCTCTCTGTCATCTGTGCATACACATCCGCATCCGCGTTCCGAGGAACACGAATACAAACGAGATAAAACCAATCCCAAAACGTACACTATGATCTGGCTTAAACCAAAGCCCGCTAGTGTTAACTGTCCGGACACTGTACGTGCATAAGTGCACGGATGTGACCGAACCCTGTCGCAATACCATGCGACCTGTCGCAAAACCATGCGACCTCTACTCTTTAGCCTAAAGGCGAATAGCTTTCTGTGTGGGACTCTAAAGACTCGACACTACGCTGGCAGTGGGTTTAACCACAGACCGCAAGCGGCACAAGCTGTGCGTAACGGTCCCTAGGTAGATGCCGACAAGAAGACTGACGAGGTAAAGCCCATATGAACTCCTACTGAGTCTGAATGTGACAGTCCTTGTACAGTCCGGTCTGTTCGTCTGATACATCGCATGGCGGGCCTAGGAGGCGGTAAACGTCAGTCCCCTAATAGCGGTACAAGTCGTGTCGGAGTGAAGCCCAGAACAACCTGAGATAACACTGGAAACCTACCAGTATATCTCGCTTGCCCTGGCCAGGGACTACTCGTGTAATGGCTCTCCTAGACACAACGCGATGTCAACCCCCAATACCGGGAGAGACGAATCCTGTCTAACCGTCACTGCCTCCAAGTGCTTCGGGACTGCACCCAACTACTACCTTTTTGCACGACTCCTTTGAGCCGTGGTAGGGTAGTAATCTAAGTACAGTGGGAACACACTCGAGGCGAAGTGATAGTGTCAAGTCAGCGGACTAAGCTGTACTCATGTCACCTGGGAACTGATAACTGACGACAGGTATAGTACCAACCAACAGTTCCCGACGAGTCCTGTCCAGTGTACTCGTAACCCAACGAGCACCCGCATACTATCTCAAGTACGACGTACTGATGGCTGTGGGACAGACCGTCTCCCACACTGGGATGAGAAGCGCTTACGCTAGTCTACTCCGGAGTATCGATGCCCTGTCTCGATAGTCCTGCGACTAGGGACCTGCATAAGGATGTGGTTATAGATTACCCAGCCCCCACTAGTGTGACTGCCATCACAACGCTGGTAATCAAGCAAAGATCCTAAGGGCTCCACTAATGTGTATAGGTGATATACTAAAATAAACACATGTACACATTGAAGTAGAAACAAACCAAGTAGCATACTACTATATTGAGCAAGATTGTTTATACAAGGTGAATATCCCAAGCTTCCATTAAGTAATATACAAACTAGTATGATACAGTAATGGCCTCTAGGGCATATACACTAACATTTATGGTGTCTACCCAGGTTTAGTAAGGGTGTGGCTTCATTTGGGTGTTTGTTGTCCGGTCATACTCAGTTTGCTCAGTTGTTCTTTATTAAGTTTGTACGTTGCACAGAGTTCCTTCATGGGTCGTATCCAATGAAGGCACCCTGTTTGCTTGCCATCTTGGGCAGGAACTTCAGGAAGGCTTGGGTACTGGTCGAGCCTTAGCTCTGTATTTCCATCCGCAGGATGATGGTTTTACGAGAACGGGCTATACCGACTCTAGAGGTTATGCTTGTGCGTACGTACTTATTGTTATCGGCAGTTGGTATCGTCACTAGCCAGTGTTAGAGTTATCCTTCGATAGCTGTTATCAGGAGACACTCCAATTGGCAACCTTTAGGTTAGTTGTAGGTTGTGTCGATCACTAATCTGTTTTTCTGACTCTACGTAGTAGGGTTTTGGACCCCAGCTAGTCTAGAGACTTCGGAGATGATCCAGTTGGTTCAGGTCAGGATGAGAGTAGCCCAGTGCAGACAGAGGTCTTATGCCGACCAGAATGGTCACAGACTTGGGTTCGCAGTGAGAGATCATGTATTCCTACGGACTTTCCGATGAATAACGTGTTGAATTTTTAGAAGCTTATCCCAGGATTAGAGGTTCTTTTGAGATCCTCAAGCGAGTTAGTTTCGTTGCCTTTAATTTGGCACTTCCGCCCAGATTATTGACTATTCACCCCGTTTTCTTTGTGTTGATATTTTGCAAATACTTTCATGACCTTTCTCACATGATTCAGCATCAGACCATTAGCTTTAACGCGATCTTTTCGTTCACCGGCCGCCATTTGTGTTAGTGGCTCGGCAGGTGGAGAAACTTCGGTCAAGGGTCTTGCCATCTGTGGAGAGTTTTCTTTGACGTAGCCGTTAAGTGAGGTGGTCACTTGGGAGGCTACGAGCAAGATATGAGACTTTGTAATCTTCTCTTCGAAGGTACGCTTAGTGAGAATTTTAAATCCGGGGACGAATTTTTATAAGGGGCGGGGGAGATTGTAACGTTTTAGAAATCGTTATGTGAATTTCTCCGTTTTTGGGTAAAATTGTCGGTATTTTCCGTTTTAAACCACTGTGATCAAACGGCCATATAGACTTTCCAGCACCAAGTTTAGCTAAAATAATGCTAGTGCGCAAGCTTTGGGGGTATATGGGACGTTTTGGTTCAATTTGAATTTTTCCCAATTTTAATATTATTTTAATGCGGTATTCACATTTTGGGAGATTTCGCTTAAGTGATCTTTTCAACAATTAAGTTTGAGTAAACCCAAAACCCTTCACTAAATATCTAGATATTTGTTTGGGTTTAAGGATTTAATTTAAAAGAAATGAAAAGGAATTCAGGAGATGCACGAATGTGGTGTGAATGCATTTATGAGCTTTAAAGGCAAGGAAATTGCTAGGAAACTCTACTCACTTCCTCACCCTCTCCTCCTTGGCCGAGACCTCCGTCTCTCTTCTGCCCTTGTGCATTTCTTTCCCCATTTACTTCAATTCAAGCACAATAATCTCCAAAATTCCATAATAAAATCCCAAAAATACCCCAAGTCTTGATGTTAGCATCTTGGAGCTAGGAAAGCTTGGATCTTTGTGTTCTTGAGGATAGGTAATGATCCTTATCTGTTCTTTTTATAGTTTTGTGGTATGTATCTAGTTAGTTTCAGTTTAGATAAGGTATGGTTAGGATTTGTGTGTTATATCGTATTTTAGTGTCTGTTTGTGATATCTGTGACCTGCTATGACCTGGATTTCATACAGAAAAATCAAACAGTATAGTTGTGATGTACTAGTGACCGTGGAGCACCACATGAGACACGAGGACCACCCCACCGGCCGGGGTCGACGACCTCTTTGATGAATTCCGGCGAGATCGGCTAGGGTTTGGAGTTGGGGTTTGGGTTTTTCTGGGTAGGTGTCTGCAGTGGTTTTGGTATATTTGGTTCTGTTTATTTGTTTAGTTTTCACTGTATACAAAATCTGGGATCACCTAGGTAGGTTGTAGTGTTTTGTGTTCGCGCGATACGTTATACGACACAGATCGTGCACTTTGTGTGGTTTTGCTCTTAAGTTGTTTTCGTCGTGTCGCTACGCACGTTAGCCACAATACGAACACTTAAGAGGATGTTTTGTGTTGTTGTGTCGGTTAAATGTAGTGTGTGCGTGTTTTGAGTCTATTATTAATATATGCTTGCTTTATTGTTTTGATGTGGTAGGTTCGCAGGAGGGGACTACGGACACTGCAGCAAAGGGAAAACAGGTGGTTGGCTACAGTTAGCCAGGAGTGTTGGTGAGTAGATTTAACATCTACAGGGGAATCGCCCGCATGGAGTTATGCGTCTGGGCTAGAGATGTTATCTTTGTCGCATATTCTATGTCATATTTAGAATTGCGCATATACCCTACTGCTTAGTAAATTTTTGTGCTTGGAATAATATCCTTAGGACACTGCACTATTATTGACGGCTCATGTTGCACGAGCACTGATTGTATGCCACACACACCGTCAATAATTGCCATGTCACGCACAACCCACATATAGAATGATATTGTCTGGCTAGGGACATTGTGACATTGATTCATATTTCTTATCGCATATGACATATAGAATACCTGTATACTGTTGGAGATAGTGCCCTAAGAGTCAATTATTGGATCACAGGCACGCGATTGCAATGATTGAGGGAGGACCTATACCGGTAGGACAGTCTTACTCAAGATGATATTATGCTATCTGGTTTATCTTTATCATCGTGTACTGCTTTAGGTGACCTTATGAGTCTCTATTGCACGTTGATAGAGCCCCTAGGATTCTTGCTTAACTACCAGCAGTATGAGGGCGATCATATACGTGGGAGCTGGGGTCTATAAGCACATCCTTAAAAGGTCCCAAGTCATGGGAGTTTCGAGACAGGGCATCGATACTCCAGAGTAGACTAGTGTATACAGTCGAGACACCGACGAGGGGCGGTGGCCGGTCTTACAAGCCACTGGTGTCAGTTGGTTCACCAAAGATGTATACAGGTGCTCATTGGGTTATGAGTACACCGGACAGGACTCGCCGGGAATATTCTAGTTGGTCTTATACCTGACGTCAGATAGCAGTTCCCTGGTGACATGTGTACAGGTTAGTTCATCGACCTCAGATCGTCATTTGTCTCGTGTGAGTTCCCACTGTGCTTTGATTACTACCTTACCACGCTCAAAGGAGACGTGCAAACAGGTTTTAGTTGGGTACAGTCCCGAGCCACATGGAGGCAGTGAGCGGATCTGCAGGGGTTCGTCTCTCCCGGTATTGGTGGTGAGGTCACGCTGTGTCTAGGAGAGCCATTACACAAACCCCTCGGCCGAGGCAGGAGAATTACTGGTAGGTATTCCAATAGTATCTCAGGGTGTTCTGGACTACACTCCAACACGACTTGTACCGCTTTTGGGGGTCTGACTTTTACCAAACCCCTAGGCCCGCCATGCGATGTTCATAGACGAACGGACCGGACTGTACAGATATTGTCACTGACAGGCTCAGTAGGGTGTCAGGATGAGTTCGCTCATCGACGTCCCTTTTTGGTCAGTACCTGGTAGCCCGTTACATATTGGCTAATACCTCTGACGTGCTAGTGGTTAAATCCAAAGCCAAAGTATTGATGAGTCTTTAGAGTCCCCAACAGAACAGTTTCTCAAGTTTCGGGCGAAACGTTGTAGAGGCCGTATGGAGATATGGCAGGGTTCGATCAGATACGTGCGGTATTGCACGGATCGTGATCGGACAGATTTTACTAGCGGGCTTTGGTTTAAGCCGGATCCTAGTATTGTACAGTGTAGATTTTGTCTCTTTGCATTTGTATTAAGTGGGAATACAAATGCGGGTATGTATATACAGTCGCGGGGTTTTCTTGTAATTTATTACGGGATCAGTTTTCTGAAGTTGCCAGTTTGCATTCCGTTCCGGCCAGTTTTCCTTTGTTCCTCCACTGCCGGACTTTATCGATGGAGGGGTTATTTGCAAGTTTGCAAATTAGCTATTGTGGAGGGTTTATTTCGATATGGAAAGATTATGATAGCATCTTTTCTTTTCATGCATCATTTCTTTTGCATTAAATGAGATTAGAAAGGATTAGAAATTGATTTGACTTTGTTATCATCACTTTTGGATGTGGTCACCTCTTTTGATTCCTACACTCACCTCCCTTCTTGGATTATTCTTTTTCCCTCCACCATTTGGTTCATAGAGGGGCCGGCCACTTGAGAGAGGGAGAGGTTCATTTTGCATGAGGGAAAATTTATCATCTCATCCCATGCTTGAAAAATGAGAGCTCCATTCTTTTTCAAAGATCATTCCTTCTCTCCTCCATCTAAAAAGGCAACTTCACAACCCCTAGAGACAATGGTTTCTACACTAGTCTGCAGTATTCCTTGGACGCGTCGGCTAGCCAACTTCGCACCCGAGTTGCCTTGGTCCAGAGGTGGGAGCCTGTAAAAGAACCCGGCGATGTGGTGCCCGTTTCGACGAGGAGGCGACAACCGGAGATTCCACGAGGAGATCGGAGTGGAGGCGAAGACCGAAGGACACGGATCGCTTGGTATAGCTCTCTACTCATTTTCTAGTATGCTAGTGTTAGGTTAATGGCCCGATCCGGGATTTCAGTGTGCGGTGGTGCCGGTTTTTAGTTTTTAGAAAAGTTTCGTTTCCGCATTCCGGCGTCGGATTGACGGCCGGGGCGCCGCCGTTCACTTACAGTGGTATCAGAGCCTCGCCATTAACCTAGTCTAGCTTGCTCTAACTTGTTTAGAACTTCGATCGGACGAATTTTCAAAAACCGCATTTTCTTTGCATTAGATTCTGTCGAAATTTTTTTGGGCTCTAAAAATTTTTCGGGTTGTTGCAGAAACACATGCAGGCAAATTTAAGCATTCTGCAAAAATTTGGTTGGGTGATGCTTCAGTTAGACAGCGGAAATGCGGCCAAACCCCTAGTTTGGCCGCGTTTCCGCGGTGGAAGGAAGTCAACGCCGTACCAAAATTTTACAGAGGGCTTTATACATGGAAATAGGGTTTTTGGAATATTCTTTTTGGGCCCAGATTTTCTCTGAGTGCTACAGTTGTGCTTGGGGCCCACTTAGGTTAATTTGATCGATCGAAAAGTTCAGACATGTTGGTTCACAGTATTTACATTATATCTGCGACCGTGAATGTCACTCGATCGGTAAATCCAGTCTATCTGCTATAGCCCTTTTAGACGGATTTGCGAACGTGACATTCACGTTGATGTTGTGTGTTGTGCTGTGATGTTGCGGATTGGTCGTGGGGGATAGCATGGATGCAATTTTAGTACAGTTTTGATTTATATGTACATTTGATATTGCGGGGCAAGCGTCCGACATGTGGACTGCCGTCACTGCCTGTTTGTATATTATTCTTTTGGGGAACGACCGGGGTGAGGTCGATGTACCCGTTGTATATTTTACTTTCTGTACTAGGATTACCCCGCGGAGGGGTGCATGGATAGCCGGGTTCTAGAGGGCAAAGGGCCCGCATCTCATGGCATTGAGACGGAGGGGGCTTCACTCTAGAATTGGCGGGCTATTCGCCGCACTCGTAGGCGGTACAGGTTGACCCAGGAGGGGTGCCCAAGTTACCGGATTCCGTGAAGTGCTGGGTGATCCATTCACGTTGCTGAAAAGGGCTGCCTCGCTTCAAGTTTTGGCGGGTAACTTGCCGCGCCCGTAAGGGTCTAGGATTTCATTGCACAGGCTATCCACACGACCAGGGAAACGTCGGGTTTCAGTAGCGGCTCTATGAAACCCGGGGATCCCAGATATCTGTATTGTTCTGTGATGCTTATTACATTTCTGTGATGTTGCATTTTATCACGCCTTGAGCGAATATTATATATTGATATATATACTAGTAGATGTTGTATATGTTTTACATCCGCGCTAGTCCAGTCCCCGCTCTATCGTTAGTTAAGTAACATAACGGGTGATGACGGGACCCAGTGGCGAATGCGGATGGAATATACGTACATCATTAATTTCGTTCTTTATTGGTGTCATCAATTGATGGGACTGCGTTGATTCGGATCAATGCAAGTGAAACAAACCTATTCTGATGTTGTTGGAACACTTTTCAAAAAACTGTTATTGCAGGGGCGTTCACTTTTGTTTTGCACAGTGGTATTCAGTTGGAATATCCTGCTCCTCAGTCGACGAGGCAAGGGCCGAGATCCCTTCACCGGGAGTGACCCCTTGGACAGAAGTTTGCGTCAGGGCAATAACTTCACTATAGTCGTTTACTTTTGCTTTGCATCGTGGTATTCAGTTGGAATATCCTGCACCTCATTCTACGGGGAAAGAGCCGAGATCCCTTCACAGGGAGTGACCTCTTTAGCAAAGGTTTTCGCCACTATATTTTTAAAAAGCTATCCAGTTCCTTCAACGATATCAAGTTCATTACGTTAAAGGTTTTTGCCAGAAACCATTCGTAGCCCTCCGTCGTTTCATATGGATAGTCAATAAGTATTCAAGCTGTGTATGTTGGCCAAATTCAAGGCACGGTGATTGGTAGCTATTGAGTATTCATTGTAAGTCCACGTTTCCCACCCCGGTGCTTGCGGGGAGGCGGAAACGGTATAAAAATCGGATTTTAAGCACTCAAGGCAACATGGACTAACTAAAGGCGGGATCTTTTCTAAACAAAACTAACTAACAAGCTAAAGAGAGTTAGCTACTCGGAAAAGAGGTTATACCTAGGGCTTTATGTCCTTCTCTCCTTGCACCTTCGATTGAACGGGAGTGATCTCCTTGTCGTCTTCTCTCGTCGAAGAAGGATCCACCCGAGAGCCTCAACCTTTGGATTCAACTTCAAGCTAGAAGTAACTAAGATGCTAGAAGTGCTAATCCTAGAACCTTAGATGAGAGTAGAGATTATTTTAGAGTGGTTTTACTCAAGCTCATGTGTTTCTCAACTCATGAGAGGGGATAGCTTGAGGAAGAGCAAGAGAGAGAAAGCATATGATAGAACGAAATGGTTTTTACAACCATAACAAAATATATGTGATTTTTTAAATAATAATATTAATCAAAAATGAAAAGGTGATGGTTAGTTTGAAGAGACCATTATCATATCAAAATAAATGTTTTTACAAAGATCAAAGAGCATCTAAAAAGCTAATGATGATGGTCAATGTTTCAAACCTAGTTAACTAGTCAACCTTGGTCAACAAGTCAACAAGCCCAACCATGACACAATTTCTCTTAATTAATATTATTAATTGATAAATCACTAGATCATTAGGGTTTGGAAAAAGACGACTGTCAACTGTGCATACACACCCGTTCCAAAACTCTAATGAAAAAGCTCTTCCTCCGCCTCAATCAACTGTGCATACACACCCGCATTCATGTTCCGAGGAACACGAACACAAAGAGATAAAACCAATCCCAGATCATATACTAGGATCCGGCTTAAACCAAAGCCCTCTAGTATCAGCTGTCCGGACAACAAACGTGCACAAGTGCGCGGATGTGAACGAACCCTGTCGCAAAACCATGCGACCTCTACTCATTTTGCCAAAAGGCGAATAACTCTCTGTGTGGGACTCTAAAGACTCGACACTACGCTGGCAGTGAGTTTAACCACAGACCGCAAGCGGCAATAGCTGTACGTAACGGTCCCCAGGTAGATGCCGATAAGAAGACTGACGAGGTGAACCCATCTAAACTCCTACTGAGCCTGAATGTGACGGTCTCCGTACAGTCCGGTCTGTTCGTCTGATACATCGCATGGCGGGCCTAGGGGGGCGGTAAACGTCAGTCCCCTAATAGCGGTACAAGTCGTGTCGGAGTGAAGCCCAGAACACCCTGAGATAACACTGGAAACTTACCAGTATATCTCACTTTCCCTGGCCAGGGACTACTCGTGTAATGGCTCTCCTAGACACAGCGCGATGTCAACCCCCAATTCCGGGGGAGACGAATCCTGTCTAACCGTCACTGCCTCCAAGTGCTTCGGGACTGCACCCAACTACTACCTGTTTGCACGACTCGTTTGAGCCATGGTAGGGTAGTAATCAAAGTACAGTGGGAACACACTTGAGGCGAAGTGACAGTGTCAAGTCAGCGGACTAAGCTGTACTCATGTCACCTGGGAACTGATAACTGACGATAGGTATAATACTAACCAATCAGTTCCCAACGAGTCCTGTCCAGTGTACCCGTAACCTAACGAGCACCCGCATACTATCAAGTACGACGTACTGACGGCTGTGGGACAGACAGCGTCCCGCACTGGGATGAGAAGCGCATACGCTAGTCTACTTCGGAGTATCGATGCCCTGTCTCGATAATCCCACGACTAGGGACGTGTATAAGGATGTGCTTATGGATTACCCAGCCTCCACGAGTGTGACTGCCATCACAACGCTGGTAATCAAGCAAAGATCCTAAGGGCTCTACTAATGTGTATAGATAATATGCTAAAAGAAACACATGTACACATTAAAGTAGAAACAAACCAAGTAGCATACTACCATTTTGAGCAAGATTGTATATACAACTATGAATATCCCAAGCTTCCATTAAGTAATATACAAACTAGTATGATACAGTAATGGCCTCTAGGGCATATACACTAACAATCTCCCACTTGCACTAAGGCCATGTACTGGCGTATCGAAGACCTATCATCTCGATCAGCCGCTCGAATTGAGTCTGGGGAAAGGCCTTGGTGAATGGATCTGCAGTGTTATCCTCTGAAGCAACCCTCCGAACCTCGATCTTCTGCCGATCCACGATCTCCCTGATCAGGTGATACCGCCTCAAGATGTGTCTGGATTTCTGGTAGGACCTGGGTTCCTTCGCTAAAGCTATAGCCCCGTTGTTGTCGCAATACAGAGGTATTGGATCAACAGTGGACGGAACCACCTGAAGTTCTTTCAAGAACTTCCTCATCCAGACGGCTTATTTTGTGGCATCAGATGCAGCGATGTATTCCGCTTCCATGGTCGAGTCTGCAACGGTTTTCTTTTTGGAACTCTTCCAACACACCGCCCCTCCTTTGAGGGTAAAGACAAAACCCGACATGGACTTGGAATCATCCTTGTCACTCTGGAAGCTGGAGTCAGGAAAGGCCTCGATCTGGAGGTCTTTTCCGCCATACACCAAGAACATCTCCTTAGTCCTTCTCAGGTACTTGAGAATGTTCTTTACCGCTATCCAGTGTTTCTCCCCAGGGTTTGACTGATACCTGCTTACTACACTCAGTGCATAAGCCACATCTGGTCTGGTACACAACATCGCATACATTATAGAGCCTACCGCAGAAGCGTAGGGTATAATAGACATGCGATCCCTTTCCAAATCAGTCTTGGGAGACATTTCTTTGGAGAGGGTGATCCCGTGACAAGCCGGTAGATTACCACGCTTGGAATCTTCCATACTGAATCTTTTCAGTATGGTGTCAATGTACCTGGACCGCGAAAGTCCTAATATCCTCTTGGATCTATCACGATAGATCCGGGTCCCCAGAATGTAGGAGGCATCACCCAGGTCTTTCATGGAGAACCTGTGTGACAAGAACCCCTTGACAGATTGTAGCATAGGAATGTCATTTCCTATCAACAGAATGTCATCCATGTACAAAACGAGGAATACGACAGTTCTTGCTACAAATCTACTATAGATGCATGGTTCATCTGGATTTTTGATAAAGCCAAATTCTTTGACCGTCTCATCAAAACAGATGTTCCAACTCCGCGATGCCTGCTTTAGTCTATAGATTGACTTAAGCAACTTGCACACCTTTCCGCTGCTCCCACTCTGAATGAAACCCTCTGGCTGGTCCATTTAGACACACTCGAAAAGCGGTCTTTACGTCCATCTTCCAAATCTCATAATCGTGGAAGGCAGCAATGGCAAGAAGGATCCGAATGGATTTCAGCATAGCCACTGGAGAAAAGGTTTTATCATAGTCCAAACCAGGTCTTTGACGAAAACCCTTTGCAACAAGTCTAGCCTTATAGGTCTCAACATGTCCATCTACACCAATCTTCCTTTTGAAGATCCACTTGCATCCTACGGGTTTTACCCCATCTGGAGCAATGTCCAACGTCCATACCTTGTTGGTGTACATGGACTCCATTTCGGTCCGCATTGCATCCAGCCATTTTACTGAGTCAATGCTCTGAATGGCCTGCTGGAAACTAGTAGGCTCATCACTATAAATGATGCAGTCCTCTCGATCCCCGTCTATGAGAAAACCGTAGTATCTCTCGGGCGGATGAGACTTCCTACTATTCCTGCGGAGCGGCGTCGGAATGTCCTGATCTTTCGAACCCTCTGGTTCTACTAAGCTTTCAGTAATAGCTTGTGGTTCTGGAATTTCTTCCAGTTCTACTGCGCTCCCACTAATCTCCTTTTCCAAGAACTGGTGTTCTAGGAAGTGGGCATGACGAGAAACAAAAACCTTTTGTTCCTCTTCGCAATAGAAGAAATATCCCTTGGAGTTTTTCGGATATCCCACAAACTTGCACTGTACTGAGCGTGCCTCGAGTTTGTCCGCATGCTGCTTTTTGACAAAAGCTGGACATCCCCATGTCTTAATGTGATTAAGATAGGGTCTATTCCCACACCACATCTGATATGGTGTAGTAGGCACAGTCTTAGTAGGAACTCGGCTCAAAAGGTATGCAGCTGATTCTAATGCATATCCCCAGAATGATCGCGGTAACTCAGCGTTACTCATCATGGACCGTACCATATCCAATAGGCTTCGGTTCCGTCTCTCCGATACACCGTTATGTTTCGGAGTGTATGGAGGAGTAAGCTGAGAGAGAATTCCATTCTCTTTTAAGTAATTCAGGAACTCGGCACTCAAGTATTCACCACCTCGATCAGATCTTAGTGTCTTGATACTTTTGCCTGTTTGTTTTTCTACTTCATTTTTATATTCCTGGAATTTTTCAAAGGCTTCGGATTTATGTTTCAATAAGAAGACATATCCGTACCTTGAAAAGTCATCCGTAAAAGTAATGAAGTAAGAAAAACCGCTTCATGCATGCGTAGACATTGGACCGCACACGTCGTTGTGTACGAGTCCCAAGAGCTCGCTCGCTCTTTCTCCGTGTCCAGTGAACAGAGTCTTTGTCATCTTTCCTTTGAGACAGGATTGACAAGTTGCATAAGATTGATATTCGAACGGATCTAAATATCCTTCTGTAGGTAACTTAGTCAACCTTCTCTCATTGATGTGACCTAGTCTACAATGCCATAAGAAAGCTTGATTGATATCTGGAGACTTTCTTTTGTGTGTATTCTGGACGTTGAAAATCTGTGGTTGGTTTAATACGTATATACCGTTGCTTAATGTACCTGACCAGTCAGAACTTGATTAAGGTGAATGTTCACAACACTACTTACAAATGCAAATTCATAACCTTCTATAGATAATAAAGATACAGAAATGATATTTCAAGTTGCATTTGGTGCAAAATAACAACCACGCAAAACCAAAAAATGTCCATCCGACAAACCCAGGTGATAGTCCCCCACGGCCTCAGCATCCATGCTAGCTCCGTTTGCAACTCTGAGGGTCATGTCACCTGCTTTCAAAAACCTACGCTTTCTCAACGCCTGCAAAGAATTACAGATATGAGATACTGATCCGGTATCCAATACCCAGGAAGTAGAGTTTATTGATAGACAGTTTTCAATAACATACACACCTAAAGCTGAAGCCGCAACCTGCTTCAGATCCTGTGTCCTGGCCTTCCAAGCCCTGCAATCCTTTTTCCAGTGTCCACTCTTGTGACAGTAAAAGCACTCTTCTTTCCCCCACAAGCTTCCCCGCTACATTTGTTGCTTTTGTCTTTCCCTTCGTATCCACTTTACTAACACCGCCCCTTGGTTTGGCGGGGGCTTTCTTCTTCTTTCCCTTGGATTTCGCTTTGGACTTAGAAGAGGAAGATCCTCCTACAAACAAAGTGGATGTCTCCCTGCCCTTTTGTAGGGTGCCCTCAGCAGTCCTCAACATGTTCAGAAGCTCGGAAAGTTCAACCTCCTTTCCTTGCATGTTGAAGTTCAGGATGAATTGGGCGTAAGTGGAAGGAAGGGACTGGAGAATCATGTCCGTATAGAGTTCATTCTCCAATGTGGTCCCAAGGTCCGCGAGCTCCTCAATGTAGCCAATCATCTTAAGCACGTGTTCCGCTACCGATGATCCGACGGCCAATCTTGCCGAAAATAGCTTCTTCGACACTTCGTATCTTGTGATACGAGATTGCTCTCCATACAGTTCTTTTGTATGGAGAAATATGGATTCAAGGTCCATATTCTCGTGCCTCCTCTGATGTTCATTGTCCATAGAGGCAAGCACGGGGCACTTGGCCTTCGCGCAGTCTAGTTCCCAGGTCTTATAGATTTCCTTATCTACGACACTGGTTTTGGGACCTGGGACAGGGGGAGCTTTGGTGGTAAGAAGATACCCCAACTTGTCATAAGTGATTGCCATCTTGACATTCCTGAGCCAATCTTTATAGTTTGGCCCTGTCGGTATGTTTTTATCTAGTAATAACTTAAGTCCGGTCATCTTGATTGGTCGCTGCAATTAGGAGAGAGAAAAGAAACACTCAGCATGATGCTCTTGCAAGTTTAGAGTGGTTTTTAGTTTGTCTAAACAGGATGGCTCCCACTGTCTCTCGAATCCCTCCTCAAACCATAAAGGAAGAATTAGTCGGGATCAATCCCGCCGCACAATACTTGCTTAACCGTTCAGCCAGGCCAGTGTCGGTACTTCGAGGGAGGTTTTCCAACGCTTTCGCGAAGTTCCTTAATTTAAGAACCTCTTTTCCCTGGGGGCGTAGCCCCGCTAATACCTTTCTAGACACCTACTAGGTTTATAGCATTGATCGTTTAGTGAGAAATTTCCCGAGGAGTAGCATATACTCACAGTAGGATCGGGATCCAAATATCATCGCGTGACAAAACTGAAGGAATCCTACCAGAATCATCACACTCCAAATGGTATGCAGCGCTAGCAAGTTTCAGTACTTATGAAACTTCCGATGTGATTTTTGCCCCAGGCTCTTATGACCTTGACTTTGGCCAAAATATCATAAGTCACATGTCAAGTTCTACCTTGACTTTGGCCAACATACATAGCTTGAATACTATTGACTATTCATGTGAAACGACGGAGGGCTACGAATGGTTTTGGCTAAACCGTGAACGTAGTGAACTTGATATAATCGTTGGAACGAGATAGCTTTTAAAAGGAGTGGCTCAATCTCCGTATTTAAAAGTTGGTTTTTGAAAAGAACCGAGTGGTTTTTAAAGTGTTCCAACGACTTTTACATGGTTTATTTTTCTTACATTAGTTCTTTTAATGCGTCCCATCATTTAATCCTACCATTGCAGAAAACAACCAAAATATGACGTATGCTTATGCCATTCGCATTCGCCACGGGGCCCCGTCATCACCCGTTAGGTTACTTAACTAACGACAGAGCGGGGGCTGGGCTAGCGCGGCTGTAAAACATAAGCAACGCCTAAATAGTTATCGTATATAGATATATAGCAATGATAGACATTACAGATCACAGATGAATACATTGGATACACTAGGAATCCGCAATCCGTTCGAGCTTGCAACGAAAAGCGGATTACACGGTCGCGGTAAATAGCCAATACCCCACCCAAGACCCCTACGGGTGCGGCAAACTACCCGCCAAGTACCCGAAGCGAAGCAACCTCCCTCAACACCGTGAGTTGGCCACTCGGCACTTTGAGATACCCGGTAGTTTGTGCACCCCCTCCATGGGTCTATCCTAGGAGCAAAAATAGTAAAAAGAATTATACAATGACGGCTACAACCCCGACCCGGTTGTGCGGCCATACAAATAATATTACATCAATTTACATATTACATGAATTGAAAGAAAAGAAAACTCTCGTCTCACAAAAACCCCCGGCTATTCACCCGCGACAATCCAACGCATTCATATATACATACCATCAACAAACACAGATCACAGATATGTATAACCCCTACTAATCGACGTATAGCGATTAGCAGACGTTCAATACATATAAACATCACAGATATAAACGATTAGTCAAAGTATAGTGAAGTTCGATCAAAAATACGGATTTATAGGCACCCCAAATACAAATTTCTATTCTAGAAAATCTGGGCAGAAATAAACCATCTTAAAAATCCCAAAACCTTACCAGAAGAATACTGCACGAAACTCGGTCCAGAACAGAGTCAAAACGGCAGCGGTTCCGCTGCAATAGGCATGCTTTTGCCGCGGAACCGCCGTGCTTTGAACTGTTCACTTGACCGTTTTTGGTGTGCTTCTTTATAAAACCATGAGCCGATTTTTGAAGTATGATTTTTTATTTTTTGAGCAGAAAAAATTTCAACAGAAACTTAGGGTTTTGTATTTTTAGTTTTGCGATTTTTTCCGATCGAACTTCTATACACTTTACTAACTAGCTGGTCTATGTTTAGCTAGGCTCTGATACCACTGTAAGTCCACGTTGCCCACCCCGGTGCTTGCGGGGAGGCGAGAACGGTATAAAAATCGGATTTTTAGCACTCAAGGCAACATGGACTAACTAAAGGCGGGATCTTTTCTAAACAAAACTAACTAACAAGCTAAAGAGAGTTAGCTACTCGGAAAAGAGGTTATACCTAGGGCTTTATGTCCTTCTCTCCTTGCTCCTTGGAGTGAACGGAAGTGAACTCCTTGTCATCTTCTCTCGTCGAAGAAGGATCCACCCGAGAGCCTCAACCTTTGGCTTCAACTTCAAGCTAGAAGTAACTAAGATGCTAGAAGTGCAAATCCTAGAACCTTAGATGAGAGTAGAGATTATTTTAGAGTGGTTTTACTCAAGTTCATGTGTTTCTCAACTCATGAGAGGGGAGAGCTTGAGGAAGAGGAAGAGCAAGAGAGAGAAAGCATATGATAGAATGAAATGGTTTTACAACCATAACAAAATATATGTGATTTTTTAAATAATAATATTAATCAAAAATGAAAAGGTGATGGTTAGTTTGAAGAGACCATTATCATATCACAATAAATGTTTTTGCAAAGATCAAAGAGCATCTAAAAAGCTAATGATGATGGTCAATCTTTCAAACCTAGTCAACTAGTCAACCTTGGTCAACAAGTCAACAAGACCAACCATGACACAATTTCACTTAATTAATATTATTAAATGATAAATCACAAGATCATTAGGGTTTGGAAAAAGACGACTGTCAACTGTGCATACACACCCGTTTCAAAACCCTAATGAAAAACCACTTCCTCCGCCTCAATCAACTGTGCATACACACCCGCATTCATGTTCCGAGGAACACGAACACAAAGAGATAAAACCAATCCCAGATCATATATTAGGATCCGGCTTAAACCAAAGCCCGCTAGTATAAACTGTCCGGACAACAAACGTTTACAAGTGCGCGGATGTGAACGAACCCTGTCGCAAAACCATGCGACCTCTACTCATTTGCCCCAAAGGCGAATAACTCTCTGTGTGGGACTCTAAAAACTTGACACTACGCTGGCAGTGGGTTTAACCACAGACCGCAAGCGGCACTAGCTGTACGTAACGGTCCCCAGGTAGATGCCGATAAGAAGACTGACGAGGTGAACCCATCTGAAATCCTACTGAGCCTGAATGTGACAGTCTCCGTACAGTCCGGTCTGTTCGTCTAATACATCGCATGGCGGGCCTAGGGGGCGGTAAACGTCAGTCCCCTAATAGCGGTACAAGTCGTGTCGGAGTGAAGCCCAGAACACCCTGAGATAACACTGAAAACCTACCGGTATATCTCACTTGCCCTGGCCAGGGACTACTCGTGTAATGGCTCTCCTAGACACAGCGCGATGTCAACCCCCAATACCGGGAGAGACGAATCCTGTCTAACCGTCACAGCCTCCAAGTGCTTCGGGACTGCACCCAACTACTACCTGTTTGCACGACTCCTTTGAGCCGTGGTAGGGTAGTAATCAAAGTACAGTGAGAACACACTTGAGGCGAAGTGACAGTGTCAAGTCAGCGGACTAAGCTGTACTCATGTCACCTGGGAACTGATAACTGACGATAGGTATAATACCAACCAATCAGTTCCCAACGAGTCCTGTCCAGTATACTCGTAACCTAACGAGCACCCGCATACTATCTCAAGTACGACGTACTGACGGGTGTGGGACATGTAAGTCCACGTTGCCCACCCCGGTGCTTACGGGGAGGCGGAAAACATAATAAAAATCGGATTTTATCAACTATAGGCAACATGGACTATGCTTTAAGGATCTTTACTAAACAAAAACTTGCTAAAGCTAACTTGAAAGTAGCTAAGTGGTAGAAAGGTTATACCTTTGGTCTCTTAGTCCTTCTCTTCTTTCTCCTTGGAGTAGTGGAAGGAGGTCACCTTGCTCGTCTTCTCACGCCGAAGAAAGATCCACCCGAAAGCCTCAACCTTTGGCTTCAACTCCAAGCTAGAAGTAACTAGGGTTCAAGAAGTGCTAGTCCTTCAACCCTAGATGAGAGTAGAGAAGATCAAGAGAGGGTTTTTCTCAAGCTCAAGTGTTTCTCAACACATGAGAGGGAGAGAGCTTGAGGGAGAGGAAGAACAAGAGAGAGAAAGGATATGATAGAATGAGAAATAATTGAGCCATTCTCACTAATATGTGTGAATTATTTTAATTGAATAATTAGCTAGATAATTGTCATGGTTAATCATGGCATGACCATTATCATTTCAATTTGCAAAGATCAAAAAGCATCTTCCAAAAGAAATGATGATGGTCAAAGTGTCAACCTAGGTCAACAAGTCAAAGAGGTCAAATGGTCAACAACCATAACCATGGACAATTATTAAACTAATTATTAATTAACAATAATACACACATAAACATTAGGGTTAATAAAATGACAATAGCCATTAACCCTAATCAAGGTCCTCTCCCTCAATCTCAAGCAACTGTGCATACGCACCCGCATTCGTGATCCGAGGAACACGAATACACTGAGAAAAACCAATCTCAAATCATATACTAGGATCCGACTTAAACCAAAACCCGCTAGTATAAACAGTCCGGAAAGCAAACGTGCACAAGTGCGTGAATGTGAACGAACCCTGTCGCAAAACCATGCGACCTCTACTCATTTTGCCTAAAGGCGAATAGCTCTCTGTGTGGGACTCTAAAGACTCGACATTACGCTGGCAGTGGGTTTAACCACAGACCGCAAGCGGCACTGGCTGTACGTAACGGTCCCCAGGTAGATGTCGATAAGAAGAATGACGAGGTGAACCTCATCTGAACTCCTTCTGAGCCTGTATGTGACAATCTCCGTACAGTCCGGTCTGTTCGTCTGATACATCGCATGGCGGGCCTATGGGGGCGGTGAATGTCAGTCCCCTAATAGCGGTACAAGTCGTGTCGGAGTGAAGCCCAGAACACCCTGAGATAACACTGGAAACCTACCAGTATATCTCGCTTGCCCTGGCCAGGGACTACTCGTGTAATGGCTCTCCTAGACACAGCGCGATGTCAACCCCCAATACCGGGAGAACAAATCCTGTCTAACCGTCACTGCCTCCAAGTGCTTCGGGACTGCACCAAAAAACTACCTGTTTGCACGACTCCTTTGAGCCGTGGTAGGGTAGTAATCAAAGTGCAATGGGAACACACTCGAGGCGAAGTGACAGTGTCAAGTCAGCGGACTAAGCTGTACTCATGTCACCTGGGAACTGATAACTGATGATAGGTGTAATACCAACCAGCAGTTCTCGACGAGTCCTGTCCAGTGTACTCGTAACCCAATGAGCACCCGTATACTATCTCAAGTACGACGTACTGACGGCTGTGGGACAGACCGTCTCCCACACTGGGATGAGAAGCGCATACGCTAGTCTACTCCGGAGTATCGATGCCCTGTCTCGATAGTCCAACGATTAGGGACCTGTATAAGGATGTGCTTATAGATCACCCAGCTCCCACGAGTGTGGGCGCCATCACAACGCTGGTAATCAAGCAAAGATCCTAAGGGCTCTACTAATATGTATATCTGCAATATACTAAAAGAAAAACATGCACATATTAAAGCAGAGACAAACAAAGTAGCATACTACCATTTCGAGCAAGATTGTATATACATCTGTGAATATCCCAAGCTTCCATCAAGTAATATACAAACTAGTATGATACAGTAATGGCCTCTAGGGCATATACACTAACAATCTCCCACTTGCACTAAGGCCATGTATTGGCGTATCGAAGACCTATCATCTCGATCAGCCGCTCGAACTAAGTCTGGGGCAAGGCCTTGGTGAATGGATCTGCTGTGTTATCCTCTGATGCAACTCTCCGGACCTCGATCTCCTGGCGATCAACAATCTCCCTGATCAGGTGATACCGCCTTAAGATGTGTTTGGATTTCTGATGGGATCTGGGTTCCTTCGCTAAAGCTATAGTCCCGTTGTTGTCGCAATACAGAGGTATTGGGTCAACAATGGACGGAACCACTTGAAGTTCTCTCAAGAACTTCCTCATCCAGACAGCTTCTTTTGCGGCATCAGATGCAGCGATGTATTCCGCTTCCATCGTCGAGTCAGCAACGGTTTCCTGTTTGGAGCTCTTCCAACACACCGCCCCTCCATTGAGGGTGAAGACAAAACTGTAAGTGCACGGCGGCGCCCCGGCCGTCAATCCGACGGCCAAATGTGGAAGCGGTGATAAACTTTAATTTTTCTTGAACTGGCAAACCGCCGCGCGCTAATACCCGGATCGAACCATTAACTAGTCCTAGCAAACTACAAGATGGGGAAGAGAGATATACCGACTGATCCAAGTCCTCCGGTCTTCTCGTCGTCGTCCCGATCTCCTGCGGAAGCTCCGGTCTCCACCTCGTCGCCGGAAGTGCACCACATCGCCTACATCTTTTACGGGCTCCCACCTCAATGCCGAGGCAACTCGGGCACGAAGCTGGCTAGTCGACGTGCCCAAGATTCGCTGTAGAATGTGTAGTGAAGAAGTCTCATATTTGGGGTAGTGGAATTGCCTTTGTGGTGGAGGAAAAGATACAAGAACAATGTAGAGGAACTTCTGGGGATTTTGGAACATGTAATGAACAAAACCCCACACCCACAAAAATTGGGCAGCCCCCTCCCAATATGGCCGGCCAAAACAATGAGGAAGTAGAGAGAATGAGAATTAGAGAGTCAAAAAAATGGGAGCCATACTCATCTCTTATAAAAGAGAGAGAGAGGAATGGTTATCATATGAACCAATGATAACAAGGCAAAACCAACACTCAACTAACAACCATCTCTCATCATCAACAATCATGTCCACAAAAGTCATGCCATCATGACAAGAAGTCAAGTCAAAAGGTCAAGGTATGGAGCAACCATGATGAAGTCAAAAAGTCAAGTGATCATGACATGGCAATATGCAAAAGACCCCCTCCACAAATGCCTATTTGCAACAATGCAAATAAGCTCTCCTCCACCAAACTTCGGCCAATGAACGATACAAAGGAAATCGGCCGAAACGAAAAACAAACTGGCAACTCCAGAAAACTGGTCCCGTAATAAATTACAGGAAAACCCCCGCTACTGTGCATACACACCCGCATCTGTATTTCGACCGAAATACAAATGCAATGAGACAAAATCTTCACTGTACTATACTAGGATCCGGCTTAAACCAAAGCCGGCCAGTAATATCCGTTCGATCCTGATCCGTGCAATACCGCACGTATCTGATCGAACCCTGCCATATATCCATACGGCCTATAGTACAAACTTTCCGATCCTGATCCGTGCGATACCGCACGTATCTGATCGGACCTTCCCATATCTCCATACGGCCTCTACAGCTTTTCGCCCGAAAGCTGAGTAACTGAATGTGGGGGACTCTAAAGACTCGTCAACACCTTGGTTGTGGATTTAACCACTAGCACGTCAGAGGTATAAGCCAATACGTAACGGGCTACCAGGTATTGACTAAAAGGGACGTCTGTGAGCGAACTCAGCCTGACAACCCAACTGAGCCTGTCAGTGACAATATCCGTACAGTCCGGTCCGTTCGTCTATGAGAATCGCATGGCGGGCCTAGGGGGTTGGTAAAAGTCAGACCCCCAAAAGCGGTACAAGTCGTGTCGGAGTGTAGCCCAGAACACCCTGAGATACTACTGGAATACCTACCAGTAAATCCCCTTGCCTCGGCCGAGGGCTTCGTGTAATGGCTCTCCTAGACACAGCACGACCTCACCCCCAATACCGGGAGAGACGAACCCCTGAAGATACGCTCACTGCCTCCATGTGGCTCGGGACTGTACCCAACTAAAACCTGTTTGCACGACTCCTTTGAGCCGTGGTAGGGTAGTAATCAAAGTACAGTGGGAACTCACATGAGACAAATGACGATCCCCAGGTCGATGAACTAACCTGTACACATGTCACCAGGGAACTTCCATCTGACGTCTGGTATATGACCAACTAGCATGTACCCGGCGAGTCCTGTCCGGTGTACTCATAACCCAATGAGCACCTGTATACATCTTAGGTGAACCAACTGACACCAGTGGCTTATGAGACCGGCCACCACCCCTCGTCGGGGTCTCGACTGTATACACTAGTCTACTCTGGAGTATCGATGCCTTGTCTCGAAACTCACACGACTAGGGACCATTTAAGGATATGCTTATAGACCCCCAGCTCCCACTTATATGATCGCCCTCATACTGCAGGTGGTCAAGCAAGAATCCTAGGGGCTCGACCAACGTGTAATAGCGACCTGTAAGGTCACCTAAAGCAGTACACGATAATAAAGGTAAACCATATAGCATACTATCATCTCGAGTAAGACTGTCCTACCGGGATAGGTCCTCCATCAATCATTGCAATCACGTACCTGTGACCTAATAATTGACTCTGAGGGCACTATCTCCAACAAAAACCCGACATGGACTTGGAATCATCCTTGTCACTCTGGAAGCTGGAGTCAGCAAAGGCCTCAACCTGCAGGTCTTTTCCGCCATACACCAAGAACATCTCCTTAGTCCTTCTCAGGTACTTGAGAATGTTCTTTACTGCTATCCAATGTTTCTCCCCTGGGTTTGACTGATACCTGCTTACCACACTCAGTGCATAAGCCACATCCGGTCTGGTACACAACATCGCATACATTATAGAGCCTACCGCAGAAGCGTAGGGTATAATAGACATGCGATCCCTCTCAAAATCATTCTTGGGAGACATCTCTTTGGAGAGGGTGATCCCGTGACAAGCCGGTAGATTACCGCGCTTGGAATCTTCCATACTGAATCTCTTCAGTATGGCGTCGATGTACCTGGACTGCGAAAGTCCTAATATCCTCTTGGATCTATCACGGTAGATCCGGATACCCAGAACGTATGAGGCATCACCCAGGTCTTTCATGGAGAACCTGTGTGACAAGAACCCCTTGACAGATTATAGCATAGGAATGTCATTTCCTATTAAAAGATTGTCATCCACGTATAAAACGAGGAATACTACAGTTCTCGCTACAAATCTACAATAGATGCATGGTTCATCTGGATTTTTGATAAAGCCAAATTCCTTGACCGTCTCATCAAAACAGATGTTCCAACTCCGCAATGCCTGCTTTAGTCCATAAATGGACTTAAGCAACTTGCACACCTTTCCGCTGCTCCCACTCTGAATGAAACCCTCTGGCTGATCCATATAGACACACTGCTCTAAATGTCCATTTAGAAAAGCTGTCTTTACGTCCATCTTCCAAATCTCATAATCGTGGAAGGCAGCAATGGCAAGAAGGATCCGAAGGGATTTCAGCATAGCTACTGGAGAAAAGGTTTCGTCGTAGTCCAAACCAGGTCGCTGACGAAAACCCTTTGCTACCAGTCTAGCTTTATAGGTCTCAACCTGTCCATCTACACCAATCCTCCTTTTGAAGATCCACTTGCATCCTACGGGTTTTACCCCATCTGGAGCAATGTCCAACGTCTATACTTTGTTGGTGTACATGGACTCCATCTCGGTCCGCATTGCATCCAGCCATTTTACCTAGTCGACGCTCTGAATGGCTTGCTGGAAGCTAGTAGGCTCATCACAGTCTATGATGCAATCCTCTCTATCCCCGTCAACGAGAAAACCGTAGTATCTCTCGGGCGGATGAGACTGCCTACTACTCCTGCGGAGTGGCGTGGGAATGCCCTGATCTTTCGAACCCTCTGGTTCAAACAAGCTTTCAGTAATAGCTCGTGGTTCTGGAATTTCTTCCAGTTCTATTGCGCTCCCACTTAATTCTTTTTCTATGAACTGGTGTTCTAGAAAGTGGGCATGGCGAGAAACAAGGACTTTTTGTTCCGCTTCGCAATAGAAGTAATATCCCTTGGAGTTCTTTGGATATCCCACAAACTTGCACTGTACTGAGCTTGCCTCGAGCTTGTCCGCATGCTGCTTTTTTTACAAAAGCTGGACACCCCCATGTCTTAATGTGATTAAGATAGGGTCTCTTCCCACACCACATCTGATATGGTGTAGTAGGCACAGTCTTAGTTGGAACCCGATTCAAAAGGTATGCAGCTGATTCTAGCGCATATCCCCAAAACGATCGCGGCAACTCAGCGTTACTCATCATGGACCGAACCATATCCAATAGGGTTCGGTTCCGTCTCTCCGATACACCGTTATGTTGCGGAGTGTATGGAGGAGTAAGCTGAGAAAGAATTCCATTCTCTTTTAAGTAACCCAGGAACTCGGCACTCAAGTATTCACCACCTCGATCAGATCTCAGTGTCTTTATACTTTTGCCTGTCTGTTTTTCTACTTCATTCTTATATTCCTGGAATTTTTCAAAAGCCTCGGACTTATGTTTCATTAAGAAGACATAACCGTACCTTGAAAAATCATCCGTAAAAGTAATGAAGTAAGAATAACCGCTTCGCGCATGTGTAGACATTGGACCGCACACGTCGCTGTGTACGAGTCCCAAGAGCTCGCTCGCTCTTTCTCCGTGTCCAGTAAACGGAGTCTTTGTCATCTTTCCCTTGAGACAGGATTGACAAGTTGCATACGATTGATATTCGAACGGATCCAAATATCCTTCTACATGTAACTTAGTCAACCTTCTCTCATTGATGTGACCCAGTCTACAATGCCATAAGAAAGTTTTATTGATTTCTGGAGACTTTCTTTTGTGTGTATTCTGGACATTGAAAATCTGTGGTTGGTTTAATACGTATATACCGTTGTTCAATGTACCTGACCCAATCAAAACTTGATTAAGGTGAATGTTCACTACATTACTTACAAATGCAAATTCATAACCTTCTTTAGATAATAAAGATACAGAAATGATATTACAGGTTGCATTTGGTACATAATAACAACTACGCAAAACCAAAAAATGTCCATCTGACAATCCCAGGTGATAGTCCCCCACGGCCTCAGCATCCATGCTAGCACCGTTTGGAACTCTAAGGGTCATGTCACCTGCCTTCAAAACTCTACGCTTTCTCAACGCCTGCAAAGAATTACAGATATGAGATCCTGATCCGGTATCCAATACCCAGGAAGTAGAGTTTATCGATAGACAGTTTTCAATAACATACACACCTGAAGCTGAAGCTGCAACTCGCTTCACATCCTGTGTTCTGGCTTTCCAAGCCTTGCAATCCTGTTTCCAGTGACCACTTTTGTGACAATAGAAGCATTCTTCCTTCCCCACCAGCTTTCCCGCTATATTTGTTGCCTTTACTTTTCCCTTCGTATCCACTTTACCGACACCGCCTCTTGGTTTGGCGGGGGCTTTCTTCTTCTTGCCCTTGGCTTTCGCCCTGGACCTAGAAGAGGAAGATCCTCCTATAAATAAAGTGGATGTCTCCCTACCCTTCTGTAGGGTGCCCTCAGCACTCCTCAACATGTTCAGAAGTTCGGAAAGTTCTACCTCCTTTCCTTGCATGTTGAAGTTAAGAATAAACTGGGCGTAAGTGGAAGGAAGGGACTGGAGAATCAAATCAGTATAGAGTTCATTCTCCAACGTGGTCCCAAGGTCCGCGAGCTCCTCAATGTAGCCAATCATCTTAAGCACGTGTTCCGCTACCGATGATCCGACGGCCAACCTTGCCGAAAATAGCTTCTTCGACACTTCGTATCTTGCGATACGAGACTGCTCCCCATACAGTTCTTTTGTATGAAGAAATATGGACTCTAGGTCCATATTCTCGTGCCTCCGCTGATGTTCATTGTCCATCGAGGCTAATACAAGGCATTTGGCCTTCGCGCAATCTATCTCCCATGTCTTACGGATTTCCTTATCCGCGACGCTGGAGGTGGGACCTGGGACAGGGGGTGCTTTGGTGGTAAGGACATATCCCAACTTGTCGTAAGTGATAGCCATCTTGACATTCCTGAGCCAATCTTTGTAGTTTGGCCCTGTCAATATGTTTTTATCTAGTAATAACTTAAGTCCGGTCATCTTGAATGGTCGATGCAATTAGGAGAGAGAAAAGAAACACTTTAGCATGATGCTCTTGCAAGTTTAGAGTGGTTTTTAATTTTTCTAAACTGGATGGCTCCCACTGTCTCTCGAATCCCTTCTCAAACCGTAAAGAAAGGATTAGTCAGGATTACTCTCACCGTACAATACTTGCTTAACCGTTCAGCCAGGCCAGTGTCGGTACTTCGAGGGAGGTTTTCCAACGCTTTCGCGAAGTTCCTTAATTAAGTAACCTCTTTTCCCTGTGGGCGTAGCCCCGCTAACACCTTTCTAGACACCTACTAAGTTTATAGCATTGATCGTTAAGTGAGAGTTTTCCCGAGGAGTAGCATATAATCACAGTCGGATCGGGATCCAAATATCATCGCGTGATAAAACCGAAGGAATCCTACCAGAATCATCACACTCCAAATGGTATGCAAAGCTAGCAAGTTTCAGTACTTATGAAACTCCCGATGTGGATTTTTCCCCCATGCTCTTATGACCTTGACTTTGGCCAAAATATCATATGTCACATGTCAAGTTCTACCCGTCATTCTCCTGGTTAATTTGGACCCACCCGTACCTACCCTTGACTTTGGCCAAAATGGCAACACGACTGTCCCAAACCAACGCATCTATCTATGCTGCACATGAATACCCAATAGCTACCAATCACTATGCCTTGACTTTGGCCAAAATACATAGTTTGAATACTTTTTGACCATTCATGTGGAATGACGGAGGGCTACGGATGGTTTTGGCGAAACCGTGAACGTAGTGAACTTGATCTAATCGATGGAACGAGATAGCTTTTAAAAGGAGTGGTTCAAGCTCCGCGTTTAAAAGTTTAGTTTTGAAAAGAACCGAGTGGTTTTCAAAGTGTTCCAATCGACTTTTACTTGGTTTATTTTCTTGCATTAGTTCTTTTAATGCATCCCATCATTTAATCCTACCATTGCAGAAAACAACCAAAATATGACGTACGCTTATGCCATTCGCATTCGCCACGGGGCCCCGTCATCACCCGTTAGGTTACTTAACTAACGACTGAGCGGGGGCTGGGCTAGCGCGGCTGTAAAACATAAGCAACGCCTAAATAGTTATCATATATAAATATATAGCAATGATAGACATTACAGATCACAGATGAATACATTGGATATACTAGGAATCCGCAATCCGTTCGAGCCGGCAACGAAAAGTGGATTACACGGTCGCGGTGAATAGCCAAATACCCCACCCAAGACCCCTACGAGTGCGGGAAACTACCCGCCAAGTACCCGAAGCGAAGCAACCTCCCTCACCACCGTGAGTAGGCCACTCGGCACTTCGAGATACCCGGTAGTTTGTGCACCCCCTCCATGGGTCTATCCTAGGACCAAAAACAGTAAAAAGAATTATACAATGACGGCTACAACCCCGACCCGGTTGTGCGGCCAAACAAATAATAATATTACATCAATTTACATATTACAAATGAATGAAAGAGAAGCAACAATCATCTCACATCCACCCCGGCTATTCACCCGCGACAATCCAACCCATTCATATACACAAACCAGTATCAATCACAGATCACGGATATGTATACCCCCGACTAATCGACATATAGCGATTAGCCGACGTTCAATACATGCAAACATCACAGATATAACCTTCATAGTCAAAGTGTAGTGAAGTTCGGAAAAAATACGGAATTATAGGCCTCCAAAAATAAATTTCTATTCTGGAAAATCTGGGCATATATAATATATCTCAAAAATCCTAAAACCAAGCCAGAGATACACTGCACCAAACTCGACCCAGTGAGGAGTCCAAACGGCGGCGGTTCCGCGGCAATAGCTTGCTATTGCCGCGGAAACGCGGCGGTTTAGTCGACTCACTGGACCGGGTTTTGTGGTTATCTTTAAAAAACCCTGAGATGATTTTAGGTGTATGACAAATTTTGTTTTGACCAGAAAAATTTTTAACAGAAACTAGGGTTTTTGAAAACTCGGTTTTTGGATTTTTCGGTTTCGAACTTCGTTACACTTCACTACCTAGTTAGTTTATGTTTAGTTAGGCTCTGATACCACTGTAAGTCCACGTTGCCTACCCCGGTGCTTACGGGGAGGCGGAAAACATAATAAAAATCGGATTTTATCAACTATAGGCAACATGGACTATGCTTTAAGGATCTTTACTAAACAAAAACTTGCTAAAGCTAACTTGAAAGTAGCTAAGTGGTAGAAAGGTTATACCTTTGGTCTCTTAGTCCTTCTCTTCTTGCTCCTTGGAGTAGTGGAAGGAGGTCACCTTGCTCGTCTTCTCACGCCGAAGAAAGATCCACCCGAAAGCCTCAACCTTTGGCTTCAACTCCAAGCTAGAAGTAACTAGGGTTCAAGAAGTACTAGTCCTTCAAACCTAGATGAGAGTAGAGAAGATCAAGAGAGGGTTTTTCTCAAGTTTAAGTGTTTCTCAACACATGAGAGGGAGAGAGCTTGAGGGAGAGGAAGAACAAGAGAGAGAAAGGATATGATAGAATGAGAAATAATTGAGCCATTCTCACTAATATGTGTGAATTATTTTAATTGAATAATTAGCTAGATAATTGTCATGGTTAATCATGACATGACCATTATCATTTCAATTTGCAAAGATCAAAAAGCATCTTCCAAAAGAAATGATGATGGTCAAAGTGTCAACCTAGGTCAACAAGTCAAAGAGGTCAAATGGTCAACAACCATAACCATGGACAATTATTAAACTAATTATTAATTAACAATAATACACACATAAAAATTAGGGTTAATAAAATGACAATAGCCATTAACCCTAATCAAGGTCCTCTCCCTCAATCTCAAGCAACTGTGCATACGCACCCGCATTCGTGATCCGAGGAACACGAATACACTGAGAAAAACCAATCTCAAATCATATACTAGGATCCGGCTTAAACCAAAGCCCGCTAGTATAAACTGTCCGGACAGCAAACGTGCACAAGTGCGCGAATGTGAACGAACCCTGTCGCAAAACCATGCGACCTCTACTTATTTTGCCTAAAGGCGAATAGCTCTCTGTGTGGGACTCTAAAGACTCGACATTACGCTGGCAGTGGGTTTAACCACAGACCGCAAGCGGCACTAGCTGTACGTAACGGTCCCCAGGTAGATGTCGATAAGAAGACTGACGAGGTGAACCCCATCAGAACTCCTACTGAGCCTGTATGTGACAATCTCCGTACAGTCCGGTCTATTCGTCGGATACATCGCTTGGCGGGCCTAGGGGGCGGTGAATGTCAGTCCCCTAATAGCGGTACAAGTCGTGTCGGAGTGAAGCCCAGAACACCCTGAGATAACACTGGAAACCTACCAGTATATCTCGCTTGCCCTTGCCGGGGACTACTCGTGTAATGGCTCTCCTAGACACAGCGCGATGTCAACCCCCAATACCGGGAGAACAAATCCTGTCTAACCGTCACTGCCTCCAAGTGCTTCGGGACTGCACTAAAAAACTACCTGTTTGCACGACTCCTTTGAGCCGTGGTAGGGTAGTAATCAAAGTGCAATGGGAACACACTCGAGGCGAAGTGACAGTGTCAAGTCAGCGGACTAAGCTGTACTCATGTCACCTGGGAACTGATAACTGATGATAGGTGTAATACCAACCAGCAGTTCCCGACGAGTCCTGTCCAGTGTACTCGTAACCAAACGAGCACCCGTATACTATCTCAAGTATGACGTACTGACGGCTGTGGGACAGACCGTCTCCCACACTGGGATGAGAAGCGCATACGCTAGTCTACTCCGGAGTATCGATGCCCTGTCTCGATAGTCCAACGACTAGGGACCTGTATAAGGATGTGCTTATAGATCACCCAGCTCCCACAAGTGTGAGCGCCATCACAACGCTGGTAATCAAGCAAAGATCCTAAGGGCTCTACTAATATGTATATCTGCAATATGCTAAAAGAAACACATGCACATATTAAAGCAGAGACAAACCAAGTAGCATACTACCATTTCGAGCAAGATTGTATAAACATCTGTGAATATCCCAAGCTTCCATCAAGTAATATACAAACTAGTATGATACAGTAATGGCCTCTAGGGCATATACACTAACAGGACAGACCGCTTCCCGCACTGGGATGAGAAGCGCATACGCTAGTCTACTCCGGAGTATCGATGCCCTGTCTCGATAATGTAAGTCCACGTTGCCCACCCCGGTGCTTGCGGGGAGGCGGAAAACGGAATAAAAATCGGATTTTTATGGACTTAGGCAACATGGACTAGAGCTAGAAGGATCTTTGCTAAACAAAAACTTGCTAAAGCTAACTACAAACTAGCTAAGTGCTAGAAAGGTTATACCTTGGGCTTTAAGTCCTTCTCTCCTTGCTCCTTGGAATGGTGGAAGGAGGTCACCTTGATCGTCTTCTCACGCCGAAGAAAGATCCACCCGAAAGCCTCAACCTTTGGCTTCAACTCCAAGCTAGAAGTAACTAGGGTGCAAGAAGTGCTAATACTTGAACCCTAGATGAGAGTAGAGATGATCAAGAGAGGGTTTTTCTCAAGCTCAAGTGTTTCTCAACACATGAGAGGGGAGAGCTTGAGGGAGAGGAAGAACAAGAGAGAGAAAAGAAATGATAGAATGATAATGGAATAAACCATTCTCACTAATATATGTGTATTAATTTAATTAGATAATTAGTAAGATAATTGCCATGGCTTAATCAAGACATGACCATTATCATTTCATTTTAAATGCAAATTGCAAGGATAAAAGAGCATCTTCCAAATGAAATGATGATGGTCAAAGTGTCAACAAAGGTCAACAAGTCAATAAGGTCAAATGGTCAACAACCATAACCATGCTCAATTATTAAACTAATACCAATTAACAATAATACACATATAAACATTAGGGTTAATAAAATGACAATAGCCATTAACCCTAATCAAGGTCCTCTCCCTCTGTCTCAAGCAACTGTGCATACGCACCCGCATTCGTGATCCGAGGAACAAGAATACAATGAGAAAAACCAATCCCAAAACATATACTAGGATCCGGCTTAAACCAAAGCCCGCTAGTATAAACTGTCCGGACAGCAAACGTGCACAAGTGCGCGGATGTGACCGAACCTTGTCGCAAAACCATGTGACCTCTACTCATTTGGCCTAAAGGCGAATAGCTCTCTGTGTGGGACTCTAAAGACTCGACACTACGCTGGCAGTGGGTTTAACCACAGACCGCAAGCTGCACTAGCTGTACGTAACGGTCCCCAGGTAGATGTCGATAAGAAGACTGACGAGGTGAACCCCATCTGAACTCCTACTGAGCCTGTATGTGACAATCTCCGTACAGTCCGGTCTGTTCGTCTGATACATCGCATGGCGGGCCTAGGGGGCGGTGAACGTCAGTCCCCTTAGCGGTACAAGTCGTGTCGGAGTGAAGCCCAGAACACCCTGAGATAACACTGGAAACCTACCAGTATATCTCGCTTGCCCTGGCCAGGGACTACTCGTGTAATGGCTCTCCTGGACACAGCGCGATGTCAACCCCCAATACCGGGAGAGACGAATCCTGTCTAACCGTCACTGCCTCCAAGTGCTTCGGGACTGCACCCTAAAACTGTTGGAGATAGTGCCCTCAGAGTCAATTATTGGATCGCAGGTACGTGATTGCAATGATTGCGGAGGACCTATACCGGTAGGACAGTCTTACTCGAGATGATAGTATGCTATCTGGTTTGCCTTTATCAGTCGTGTACATGTTTAGGTGACTGATTACATGTTACACTTTGATAGAGCCCTTAGGATCTTGCTTTACCACCAACAGTATGATGGCGATCATATACGTGAGAGTTGGGTGGTTTATACGCATATCCTTAATTGTGGTCCCTAGTCGTGGGAGTTTCGAGACAGGGCATCGATACTCCGGAGTAGACTAGTGTGTACAGTCGAGACCCCGACGAGGGGCGGTGGCCGGTCTCACAAGCCACTGGTGTCAGTTGGATCACCTAAGATGTATACAGGTGCTCATTGGGTTATGAGTACACCGGACAGAACTCGCCGGGAACCTGCTAGTTGGTATTATACATATCGTCAGATAGCAGTTCCCTGGTGACATGTGTACAGGTTAGTTCATCGACCTGAGGTCGTCATTTGTCTCGTGTGAGTTCCCACTGTGCTTTGATTTCTACCCTACAACGGCTCAAAGGAGTCGTGCAAACAGGTAGCTTTTGGGTACAGTCCCGAGCCATATGGAGGCACGTGAGCGGATCGGCAGGGGATTCGTCTCTCCCGGTATTGGGGGCGAGGTCGTACTGTGTCTAGGAGAGCCATTACACAAAGTCCATGGCCATGGCAAGAGATTTACTGGTAGGTACTCCAGTAGTATCTCAGGGTGTTATTGGGCTACACTCCGACACGACTTATAATGCTATTGGGGGTCTGACGTTACTAGCCCCCTAGGAAGATATGCGATACTCATAGACTAACGGACCAGACTGTATATACATTGTCACTGTTAGGCTCAGTAGGGTTTCTGGATGAGTTCGCTCATCAGCCTCCCTTGAGGTCAGTCAATGGGCAGCCGTTACGCATTGCTAGTGCCGCTGACGGTTTCTGGTTAAACCCACTGCCAGGGTACTGACGATTCATTAGAGTCCCCCACAGACAGTTTCCCAAGTTCGGGCGAAACGTTGTAGAGGCCGTATGGTTTTATGGCAGGGTTCGGAAAATGCACGTGCGTTTACGCACGTGTTATTTTTCGGGCAGATGATACTGGTCGGCTTTGGTTTAAGCCGGATCCGAGTATTATATTGAGTGGATATAATATCTTTGTCTCAGTTGCATTTGTATTCGGTCGTAATACAAATGCGGGTATATTTATACAGTTTCGCGGTTATCCTGAAAGTCGTTTCAAGATCACTTTTGAAAGTTGCCAGTTTCCAGTTTTCTATCAGCCGTCTTTTAACATTCGGTTAAAGACGGATTTATATTTTCTTCAGATGAGGTGAGTCAGTGTTCTAGAAGCATCTAGATGAGGTGACTAGGATTAATTGGTGTTGTGTTTTCATTGGTTGCATTAATGGTTATATGATGTGTATTAGTGACTCATGCATTATCATTAAAGCTTCTTGTTTTTCTTAAGGATATTTTGTGAGAAGCTTTCTTTTATGGTCACCCCCTTGATTGCTCCTACCATCACCTCCCTCTTTGATAAATAGTGGCCGGCCATTCTTTGTGAGAGTGAGTGAGAATGATTTCATTTTAGAGAGAAAAGACTATGGTTTTGGGTGTATGTAAATTTCATATCTCGTTTCGTTCCATCACCCGATTAAAATGGCAACTTCATTAACCGATCGTCCACGGACATGGACGAAGTGAGACAAAGTCATCTACTCATTCTCTACATCATTCTTGGTCGTCTCTTTTAGCAAACTTGACGACCGAGTTGCCTCAAGTCAGAGGCGGGAGCCCGTTTAAAGAATTAGTGACGTGGTGCCACCTAGACGAGGAGATCGGAGATCGACGAGATCGGAGCAGCCGCAACGGAGCGTGGGATGATGGTTAAAGAACGAAAGACTCGGATCGTTCGGTATAACATTTCTACACTCTTTACAGTTTGTTAGTTTAGCAATAATGGCAGATCCGGGTTAAAGTATACGATAGCGCCAGTTAAAAGTTTTTTGTTCCGCATTTGGCGTCTGTAGACGGCCGGGGCGCTAACGTAGACTTACAGTGGTATCAGAGCCTAACCATTTTGCTATACTAACTTGTGCTAACACGTTTAAAACATCGATCGAACCGGAAATCGAAAATTGCAAAATTCCAAGCTCACAGTTTCTGTCGATTTTAAATGGTCTCCTAAATTTTTTCTACATGTCTTAAAAATCTGTGCAGGCTTTTCTAAGAACACGGACCAAATTTGGGCACGTGATCCCACCAAGACGCCGCGGAAACGCGGCCAAATGGTTTAGCCGCGGATCCGCCGCCACTTAGTGAGATCATGTTCCCAAAATTGAACAGTATGTTCTTCTCTGGATTTTGTGGTTTGTGGTATATATCATTTGGGCCCAGGTTTTGTTAATGTTCACCAGTAAGTTGTGGGGCCCACTTATTGATATTTGGTCGATCGAAATTTAAACATGTTAGTTTACAGTGCTTACATTATATCTCCGACCGGGAATGTCATTTGATTGGTAAACCGCGTCTGATTGCTATAGTTCTTTTAGACGGGTTTGCGAACGTGACATTCGCGTTGATGTTCTGTGTTGTGCTGTGATGTTGCGGATTTGTCGTGGTGGATAGCAGTGTGCAATGGTAGTACAGTTTGAGTTTATTTGTACATTTGATATTGCGGGGCGAGCGTCCAACTTGTGGACTGCCGTCACTGCCTGTTGTATAATATTCTTTTGGGGAACGACCAGGTTGCGGTCGATGTACCTATTGTACTATTTTTCATTACTGTACTAGGTTTTGCCGCGAGACGGAGTGCACGGATAGCCGGGTTCTGAGAAGCAACGGGTCCGCATCTCATGGCTTTGAGAGGCAGAAGGGTCCCACTCTAGAATTGGCAGACTATTCTCCGCACTCGTAGGGGGTACAGGTTGACCCAAGGAGGGGTGCCCAAGATTACCGGATTCCGTGAAGTGCTGGGTGGTCCATTCACTATGCTGTAGGGGGCTGCCTCGCTTCAGGTTTTGGCGGGTAACTTGCCGCACCCGTAGGGGTCTAGGTTTCATTGCACAGGCTATCCACACGACAGGGGAACGTCAGGTTTCAGCAGCGGCTCTGTGAAACCCGGGGATCCCAGATTATCTGTATTGTTCTGTGATTCTTATTACTTTTCTGTAATGTTGCATATTATCACGCCTGGAGCGATTATTGTATATTGGTTTATATACTATTAGATGTTGTATATGTTTTACACCCGCGCTAGTCCAGTCCCCGCTCTGTCGTTAGTTAAGTAACCTAACGGGTGATGACGGGACCCAGTGACGAATGCGGATGGCATATACGTACATTTTATTTTCGTTCTTTTCTGGTGTGATTATTGATGGGACTGCGTTGATTCTGATCAATGCAAAGGAAAACAAACCTGTTTGGATGTTGTTGGAACAAATTTAAAAAGTGTTATTGCAAAGACGTTTCCTTTTGTTATGCATAGCGGTATTCAGTGGAATATCCTGCACCTCATTCGACGGGGCAAGGGCTGATATCCCTTCACCGGGACTGACCCCTTGGGCAGAAGTTTGCGTCAGGGTAATAACTTCACTATAGTCGATTACATGTTGCTATGCATAGCGGTATTCAGTGGAATATCCAGCACCTCATTCCATGAGGAAAGAGCCGAGATCCCTTTACCGGGAGTGACCTCTTTAGCAAAAGGTTTTCGCCACTATATTTTAAAAAGCTATCAGGTTCCTTCAGCGATATCAAGTTCACTACGTTAAAGTTTTTTCGCCAAAAACCAGCCGTAGCCCTCCGTCATTTCATATGAATGGTCAGTAGTATTTAAGCTATGTTGGTCTGGCCCTTAGCTAGGACATAGTGATTGGTAGCTGCTGGGGTGTTCACATGTTGCATAGATAGATGCGTTGGTTTGGGACAGTCGTACAGCCTTGTTGGCCCTTAGTCAAGGGCGAGTACGGGTGGGTTCAAATTAACAAGATAATGATGGGAAGAACTTGACATGTGACTTATGATGGGTTGGCCCTTAGTCACGATCATAAGAGCATGGGGTAAAAATCATATCGGGAGTTTCTAAAGAAACTGAAACTTGCCAGGCATGCGCATACCTTCTGGAGTGTGATAACGCGAGTGGATTCCGTCACGTTATCATGCGATGAGAGTTGGATCCCGATTCCCACTGATGAGTTGGTTTACTCTTCGGGTGATCCCGATTGATTCTTCTTTCTGGTTTGGAGGAGAATTTGACAAGACAGTGGAAGGTTTCCGGATTAGATAAAGTGATAACCATTCTGATCTAGGTTAGAGTGCACGCAGAGTGTTTCTTTTCTCTCTCTCTTTGGCATCAACCTTTGACCGAACCTAGACTATGACTCAGTGACCAGGTTGACCGAACCTTATACTGGCTTTTTGGATTGTCTGAGTTGCATAAGTCATTGCCACTCCTTCTTTTTCCCTTTGAATTTCTCAGAACACCCGTATTACTACGGATATCCACTTCCATTGGATAGATCCATCGTATGGTTATATACGAACTCGAAGGGACTTCTTCGAGGATGGATCCAGGTTCAGGAGAAATAGAATTGGTTTATTCAGTTGTCTTTTATTATCACCTTCTCTCAGGTTGCGAGGGCTCCTTGGTTTAGGAGAGTACACCTATTACGCTTATTAGATAGTCTTATTCCAAACCATAGGCTGGTGCCGAAAGGTAGGGAATGAAGAAAACCAATTAGCCTAAGTAGGGTGTGCAGAAGGTAATATGTAAAGACAAAATAAAGGGATTAGAAAGAGGGCAAAGTAAATTGTGACTGTTATCATTCACGACCAAAACCGCGTACTTCATCGCCACTCCTATTTCACCTTTAAAGGAATAAGGTATTATTCAGTTGTCTTTTATCATCACCTTCTCTCAAGATGCGAGTACTCCTTGGTTTAGGAGGGTACACCTATTATGCTTACTGGATAGTCTTCTTCCATGGCATAGGCTGGTGCCGAACGGTAGGGAAGGAAGAAAACCATTTAGCCTAACGATGGTGTACAGAAGTTAACGACTAAAGACAAATAAAGGGATTTGGAGAGATGGCAATAAAATATACGGTTGAAGTCATGAATTGGATTATGGAAGAGGCATTACTATGAATAACATGATACCCTTACGAAACATTTTCATGTTTCAGTGCATTGTTAAAGAAAAACTGTTTTCCCGATTAGACACTTACTCCAAGGGTATGTATTTACCAGGTTTCATTCTCATATCCGTATGGTTTTACAGATGATGAGTGGGAGTAAGTTATTGGGAATTAGGTGATCATCCTCATTATATTGGAATTCGTTGTAATTGGTGATATTTGAGGAAATCACCAGGGTACAGTTTTCAACCTACGACGCACAGGTTTTGAGTTGTTTAACTCAGCGGACTTATACAGAGTATTGTATGTTGTCCGAGTGTCCATCAGGACAAAGGGGTAGGTCCTCGTACTATGTTCTGTTTACTTATAACTTCTCTAGTATTTAGACGAGTGTTTCGTAGAAATACAAGGTCTAAGTTTTGAGAAGTTGTGGGTATAAGAATAAAGTAAAGAACCAGGTGTCACAAGTATCGGGATTTTTCAAAGAGATCGAAGATGTAGATTCTTGTGATTGGTATTCAGATGATAGTGGTGGTTTTTGAGAAACGAGTTTTCTCTTTCAGGTTACTCATAATTGGACGGATTCCTAAGTTGAGTAATGCTGATTAGCCTCTTTCCATTAAGTTGATATGCACTGGAGACAGCTGCATGATTTGAATATGGTTCCAATTAAATTAGTGCCAAAGTTTCTATATTGGATATAGAATGGTTCGTACCTTAAAAGTTGTTAAGGTACGGGGAGTTGTCCAGCTTATGCTTAAAACCAGACTCTGGATAACTCAGGGCACGTTTCTGTAATGGCTGTTTGTGGGTTGACCCTGGCTATGACGAGGGTTGATATTCTACCATTTGGAAGATCAATACTTGCCACAGTTTTAGTAAAAATGGATCTTTTTCAGAAAACAGTAGTGGGAGTATGGTAGAACTGGAAGTGATTCTAGAACCGCAAATGATTACGGAAAATTTAATAGGACCTATATATTCAATCAGGTTTGACATTCCAATAGCCACTCCGCAGATATGGTGGGTAACCTCAGACACCCGAGAGGTATTTCGGTAGCCTCAAGGACGGTGACAGGGAGGTTCTTATCTACCCAGACTTGACACTACTGTTGTTCCAGGTTGTGAGACCCGGTAGGAGGGTTGTCGTAGTCAGCGGGAGCAGCAGAAGCATAGTGGGCAAGTAGCTTATGTCTATTTATAGACTTGAGCAGTTATAGCGGAGATAGATCATCTAGTTTTGATGTGACAGTCATGGGTTTGACTTCAATCAGAATAGGGGATGGATCTGTTAAGAAGGTAGTAGGGTCATGGTATCTGGATGACATACACAAAGTAGGAAGTAAAATTCCTATACTATGATCGGTTGTACTGTGGTCGTCACACAGTTGTTTCTCCAGACAGGATATGGATATAATATTTGACATTCTGGTTTCTGGATCTATGGTTTTAGATCTAGATTTGGGTAGTTTCCCAATGTGGGTACTTTGACAGATATTCTGATGGTTTTTAGAATAGATGACTCCTAGCATGGTGGTGTACCTGCAGGTGATGGAGTCACCCTCTCTAAAGGTGTCTTACAGACTAAAGTGGAGAGGGATGTGCATGATTGGCAGATCACTTGCTTAGGCAATTGAGTCAATCATGAGATGTCAAGTACCACACCAAATGTTGTTTTTGCACTAGATGCAATAACTTTGTGTTAATCCAATCCTGGAGAAACATAAGGAAGCAGTTATAGAACATAAGTACATGTTCTACGGATTTGATGACGGCAGCCTCCTTCGGGAGACGATTATCATTCCAGGCTTCAAAGGTGACATGGTTGACAGAGTGATTGTCAGAGTTATAGGTTTTCCCTCTGATGAAGAGGGACAGTATTATGGACAGGTGGTCCAAGAGGATACTGTGGGTGGCATGGTGCCGGATACTAATTAGGTTCAGTGATCGATACAGTCTAAGAAGTTTGGATTTGGAGTTCATTTATGAACTAGGTCCCATCAGATATCCAGACATATTCTAAGACAGGTATTACTCAATTCGGGAGATGGCTTTCTCCGCGAACTTGAGATTAAGAGAGTTATAGAAAGATACATCTAGGAGGATCCACTCACTGAGGCTATTTCTCGAACACAATAGTTTTACAAACTGGCTTTGTGAAAATGATTAGTAGAGGAGTTGGATGTTCGGTTTCACACGGGCTGTGAGTAGTCGACATTGGAATAATTAGCCTTGAGTGCAAGTGGGAGATTGTTGGAGATAGTGCCCTCAGAGTCAATTATTGGATCGCAGGTACGTGATTGCAATGATTGAGGAGGACCTATACCGGTAGGACAGTCTTACTCGAGATGATAGTATGCTATCTGGTTTGCCTTTATCAGTTGTGTACATGTTCAGGTGACTGATTACATGTTACACTTTGATAGAGCCCTTAGGATCTTGCTTTACCACCAACAGTATGATGGCGATCATATACGTGAGAGTTGGGTGGTTTATACGCATATCCTTAATTGTGGTCCGTAGTCGTGGGAGTTTCGAGACAGGGCATCGATACTCCGGAGTAGACTAGTGTGTACAGTCGAGACCCCGACGAGGGGCGGTGGCCGGTCTCACAAGCCACTGGTGTCAGTTGGATCACCTAAGATGTATACAGGTGCTCATTGGGTTATGAGTACACCGGACAGGACTCGCCGGGAACCTGCTAGTTGGTATTGTACATATCGTCAGATAGCAGTTCCCTGGTGACATGTGTACAGGTTTGTTCATCGACCTGAGGTCGTCATTTGTCTCGTGTGAGTTCCCACTGTGCTTTGATTTCTACCCTACCACGGCTTAAAGGAGTCGTGCAAACAGGTAGCTTTTGGGTACAGTCCCGAGCCATATGGAGGCACGTGAGCGGATCGACAGGGGATTCGTCTCTCCCGGTATTGGGGGCGAGGTCGTACTGTGTCTAGGAGAGCCATTACACAAAGTCCATGGCCATGGCAAGAGATTTACTGGTAGGTACTCCAGTAGTATCTCAGGGTGTTATTGGGCTACACTCCGACACGACTTATACTGCTATTGGGGGTCTGACGTTACTAGCCCCCTAGGCAGATATGCGATACTCATAGACGAACGGACCAAACTGTATATACATTGTCACTGTTAGGCTCAGTAGGGTTTCTGGATGAGTTCGCTCATCAGCCTCCCTTGAGGTCAGTCCATGGGCAGCCGTTACGCATTGCTAGTGCCGCTGACGGTTTGTGGTTAAACCCACTGCCAGGGTACTGACGAGTCATTAGAGTCCCCAACAGACAGTTTCCCAAGTTCGGGCGAAACGTTGTAGAGGTCGTATGGTTTTATGGCAGGGTTCGGAAAATGCACGTGCGTTTACGCACGTGTTATTTTTCGGGAAGATGATACTGGTCGGCTTTGGTTTAAGATGGATCCGAGTATTATATTGAGTGGATATAATATCTTTGTCTCAGTTGCATTTGTATTCGGTCGTAATACAAATGCGGGTATATTTATACAGTTTCGGGGTTATCCTGAAAGTCGTTTCAGGATCACTTTTAGAAGTTGCCAGTTTCCAGTTTTCTATCAGCCGTCTTTTAACATTCGGTTAAAGACGGATTTATCTTTTCTTCAGATGAGGTGAGTCAGTGTTCTAGAAGCATCTAGATGAGGTGACTAGGATTAATTGGTGTTGTGTTTTCATTGGTTGCATTAATGGTTAGATGATGTGTATTAGTGACTCATGCATTATCATTAAAGCTTCTTGTTTTTCTTAAGGATATTTTGTGAGAAGCTTTCTTTTATGGTCACCCCCTTGATTGCTCCTACCATCACCTCCCTCTTTGATAAATAGTGGCCGGCCATTCTTTGTGAGAGTGAGTGAGAATGATTTCATTTTAGAGAGAAAAGACTTTGGTTTTGGGTGTATGGAAATTTCATATCTCGTTTCGTTCCATCACCCGATTAAAATGGCAACTTCATTAACCGATCGTCCACGGACTTGGACGAAGTGAGACAAAGTCATCTACTCATTCTCTACATCATTCTTGGTCGTCTCTTTTAGCAAACTTGACGACCGAGTTGCCTCAAGTCAGAGGCGGGAGCCCGTTTAAAGAATCAGTGACGTGGTGCCACCTAGACGAGGAGATCGGAGATCGACGAGATCGGAGCAGCCGCAACGGAGCGTGGGTTGATGGTTAAAGAACGAAGGATTCGGATCGTTCGGTATAACCTTTCTACACTCTTTACAGTTTGTTAGTTTAGCAATAATGGCAGATCCGGGTTAAAGTATACGATAGCGCCAGTTAAAAGTTTATTGTTCCGCATTTGGCGTCTGTAGACGGCCGGGGAGCTAACGTAGACTTACAAAAACTACCTGTTTGCACGACTCTTTTGAGCCGTGGTAGGGTAGTAATCAAAGTGCAGTGGGAACACACTCGAGGCGAAGTGACAGTGTCAAGTCAACGGACTAAGCTGTACTCATGTCACCTGGGAACTGATAACTGACGATAGGTATAATACCAACCAACAGTCCCCGACGAGTCCTGTCGAGTGTACTCGTAACCCAACGAGCACCCGTATACTATCTTAAGTACGACGTAATGACGGCTGTGGGACAGACCGTCTCCCACACTGGGATGAGAAGCGCATACGCTAGTCTACTCCGGAGTATCGATGCCCTGTCTCGATAGTCCAACGACTAGGGACCTGTATAAGGATGTGCTTATAGATCACACAGCTCCCACGAGTGTGAGCGCCATCACAACGCTGGTAATCAAGCAAAGATCCTAAGGGCTCCACTAATATGTATACCAGCAATATGCTAAAAGAAACACATGCACATATTAAAGCAGAGACAATCCAAGTAGCAAACTACTATTTCGAGCAAGATTGTATATACAACTGTGAATATCCCAAGCTTCCATCAAGTAATATACAAACTAGTATGATACAGTAATGGCCTCTAGGGCATATACACTAACAATCTCCCACTTGCACTAAGGTCATGTACTGGCGTATCGAAGACCTATCATCTCGATCAGCCGCTCGAACTGAGTCTGGGGCAAGGCCTTGGTGAATGGATCTGTTGTGTTATCCTCTGATGCAACTCTCCGGACCTCGATCTCCTGGCGATCTACGATCTCCCTGATCAGGTGATACCGCCTTAAGATGTGTCTGGATTTCTGATGGGATCTGGGTTCCTTCGCTAAAGCTATAGCCCCGTTGTTGTCGTAATACAGAGGTATTGGGTCAACAATGGACGGAACCACCCGAAGTTCTCTCAAGAACTTCCTCATCCAGACAGCTTCTTTTGCGGCATCAGATGCAGCGATGTATTCCGCTTCCATTGTCGAGTCAGCAACGGTTTCCTGTTTGGAGCTCTTACAATACACCGCCCCTCCATTGAGGGTGAAGACAAAACCCGACATGGACTTGGAATCATCCTTGTCACTCTGGAAGCTGGAGTCAGCAAAGGCCTCGATCTGTAGGTCTTTTCCGCCATACACGAAGAACATCTCCTTAGTCCTTCTCAGGTACTTGAGAATGTTCTTTACTGCAATCTAATGTTTCTCCCCAAGGTTTGACTGATACCTGCTTACCACACTCAGTGCATAAGCCACATCCGGTCTGGTACACAACATCGCATACATTATAGAGCCTACCGTAGAAGCGTAGGGTATAATAGACATGCGATCCCTCTCCAAATCATTCTTGGGAGACATCTCTTTGGAGAGGGTGATTCCGTGACAAGCCGGTAGATTACCGCGCTTGGAATCTTCCATACTGAATCTCTTCAGTATGGCGTCGATGTACCTGGACTGCGAAAGTCCTAATATCCTCTTGGATCTGTCACGGTAGATCCGGATACCCAGAATGTATGAGGCATCACCCAGGTCTTTCATGGAGAACCTGTGTGACAAGAACCCCTTGACAGATTATAGCATAGAAATGTCATTTCCTATTAAGAGAATGTCATCCACGTATAAAACGAGGAATACTACAGTTCTCGCTACAAATCTACAATAGATGCATGGTTCATCTGGATTTTTGATAAAGCCAAATTCCTTGACCGTCTCATCAAAACAGATGTTCCAACTCCGCGATGCTTGCTTTAGTCCATAAATGGACTTAAGCAACTTGCACACCTTTTCGCTGCTCCCACTCTGAATGAAACCCTCTGGCTGATCCATATAGACACACTCCTCTAAAAGTCCATTTAGAAAAGCTGTCTTTACGTCCATCTGCCAAATCTCATAATCGTGGAAGGCAGCAATGGCAAGAAGGATCCGAATGGATTTCAGCATAGCTACTGGAGAAAAGGTTTCGTCGTAGTCCAAACCAGGTCGCTGACGAAAACCCTTTGCTACCAGTCTAGCTTTATAGGTCTCAACCTGTCTATCTACACCAATCTTCCTTTTGAAGATCCACTTGCATCCTACGGGTTTTACCCCATCTGGAGCAATGTCCAACGTCCACACTTTGTTGGTGTACATAGACTCCATTTCGGTCCGCATTGCATCCAGTCATTTTACCGAGTCGACGCTCTGAATGGCTTGCTGGAAGCTAGTAGGCTCATCACAGTCTATGATGCAATCCTCTCTATCCCCGTCAATGAGAAAACCGTAGTATCTTTCGGGCGGATGAGACTGCCTACTACTCCTACGGAGTGGCGTGGGAATGTCCTGATCTTTCGAACCCTCTAGTTCTACTAAGCTTTCAGTAATAGCTCGTGGTTCTGGAATTTCTTCCAGTTCTATTGCGCTCCCACTTAATTCTTTTTCTATGAACTGGTGTTCTAGAAAGTGGGCATGGCGAGAAACAAGGACTTTTTGTTCCTCTTCGCAATAGAAGTAATATCCCTTGGAGTTCTTTGGATATCCCACAAACTTGCACTGTACTGAGCGTGCCTCGAGCTTGTCCACATGCTGCTTTTTTATGAAAGCTGGACATCCCCATGTCTTAATATGATTAAGATAGGGTTTCTTCCCACACCACATCTGATATGGTGTAGTAGGCACAGTCTTAGTTGGAACCCGGTTCAAAAGGTATGCAGCTGATTCTAGTGCATATCCCCAAAACGATCGCGGCAACTCAGCGTTACTCATCATGGACCGTACCATATCCAATAGGGTTCGGTTCCGTCTCTCCGATACACCGTTATGTTGCGGAGTGTATGGAGGAGTAAGCTGAGAGAGAATTCCATTCTCTTTTAAGTAACCCAGGAACTCGGCACTCAAGTATTCGCCACCTCGATCAGATCTCAGTGTCTTTATACTTTTGCCTGTTTGTTTTTCTACTTCATTCTTATATTCCTGGAATTTTTCAAAAGCCTCTGATTTATATTTCATTAAGAAGACATAACCGTACCTTGAAAAGTCATCCGTAAAAGTAATGAAGTAAGAATAACCGCTTCGCGCATGTGTAGACATTGGACCGCACACGTCGCTGTGTACGAGTCCCAAGAGCTCGCTCGCTCTTACTCCATGTCCAGTGAACGGAGTTTTTGTCATCTTTCCCTTGAGACAGAATTGACAAGTTGCATACGATTGATCTTCGAACGAATCCAAATATTTTTCTGTGTGTAACTTAGTCAACCTTCTCTCATTGATGTGACCCAGTCTACAATGCCATAAGAAAGTTTTATTGATTTCTGGAGACTTTCTTTTGTGTGTATTCTGGACATTGAAAATCTGTGGTTGGTTTAACACGTATATACCGTTGTTCAATTTACCTGACCCAATCAAAGCTTGATTAAGGTGAATGTTCACTACATTACTTACAAATGCAAATTCATAACCTTCTTTAGATAATAAAGATACAGAAATGATATTACAGGTTGCATTTGGTACATAATAACAACTACGCAAAACCAAAAATTGTCCATCCGACAATCCCAGGTGATAGTCCCCCACGGCCTCAGCATCCATGCTAGCACCGTTTGCAACTCTGAGGGTCATGTCACCTGCCTTCAAAACTCTACGCTTTCTCAACGCCTGCAAAGAATTACAGATATGAGATCCTGATCCGGTATCCAATACCCAGGAAGTAGACTTTATCGATAGACAGTTTTCAATAACATACACACCTGAAGCTGAAGCTGCAACTCGCTTCACATCCTGTGTTCTGGCTTTCCAAGCCTTGCAATCCTGTTTCCAGTGACCACTTTTGTGACAATAGAAGAATTCTTCCTTCCCCACCAGCTTTCCCGCTATCTTTGTTGCCTTTACTTTTCCCTTCGTATCCACTTTACCGACACCGCCTCTTGGTTTGGCGGGGGCTTTCTTCTTCTTGCCCTTGGCTTTCGCCCTGGACCTAGAAGAGTAAGATCCTCCTACAAACAAAGTGGATGTCTCCCTACCCTTCTGTAGGGTGCCCTCAGCACTCCTCAACATGTTCAGAAATTCGGAAAGTTCTACCTCCTTTCCTTGCATGTTGAAGTTAAGAATAAACTGGGCGTAAGTGGAAGGAAGGGACTGGAGAATCAAATCAGTATAGAGTTCATTCTCTAACGTGGTCCCAAGGTCCGCGAGCTCCTCAATGTAGCCAATCATCTTAAGCACGTGTTCCGCTACCGATGATCCGACGGCCAACCTTGCCGAAAATAGCTTCTTCGACACTTCGTATCTTGCGATACGAGACTGCTCTCCATACAGTTCTTTTGTATGAAGAAATATGGACTCTAGGTCCATATTCTCGTGCCTCCTCTGATGTTCGTTGTCCATCGAGGCTAATACGAGGCATTTGGCCTTCGCGCAATCTATCTCCCATGTCTTACGGATTTCCTTATCCGCGACACTGGAGGTGGGACCTGGGACAGGGGGAGCTTTGGTGGTAAGGACATACCCCAACTTGTCGTAAGTGATTGCCATCTTGACATTCCTGAGCCAATCTTTGTAGTTTGGCCCTGTCAATATATTTTTATCTAGTAATAACTTATGTCCGGTCATGTTGAATGGTCGCTGCAATTAGGAAAGAGAAAAGAAACACTTTAGCATGATGATCTTGCAAGTTTAGAGTGGTTTTTAATTTGTCTAAACTGGATGGCTCCCACTGTCTCTCGAATCCCTTCTCAAACCGTAAAGAAAGGACTAGTCAGGATCAATCCTACCGTACAATACTTGCTTAACCGTTCAGCCAGGCCTGTGTCGGTACTTCGAGAGAGGTTTTCCAACGCTTTCGCGAAGTTCCTTAATTAAGTAACCTCTTTTCGCTGTGGGCGTAGCCCCGCTAACACCTTTCTAGACACCTACTAGGTTTATAGCATTGATCGTTAAGTGAGAGTTTTCCCGAGGAGTAGCATATACTCACAGTAGGATCGGAATCCAAATATCATCGCGTGATAAAACCGAAGGAATCCTACCAGAATTATCACACTCTAAATGGTATGCAACGCTAGCAAGTTTCAGTACTTATGAAACTCCCGATGTGGATATTTGCCCCATGCTCTTATGACCTTGACTTTGGCCAAAATTTCATAAGTCACATGTCAAGTTCTACCCGTCATTCTCCTGGTTAATTTGGACCCACCCGTACCTACCCTTGACTTTGGCCAAAATGGCAGCACGACTGTCCCAAACCAACGCATCTATCTATGCTGCACATGAATACCCAATAGCTACCAATCACTATGCCTTGACTTTGGCCAAAATACATAGCTTGAATACTTTTTGACCATTCATGTGGAATGACGGAGGGCTACGAATGGTTTTGGCGAAACTGTGAACGTAGTGAACTTGATCTAATCGATGGAACGAGATAGGTTTTAAAAGGAGTGGTTCAAGCTCCGCGTTTTAAAAGTTTAGTTTTGAAAAGAACCGAGTGGTTTTCAAAGTGTTCCAATCGACTTTTACTTGGTTTATTTTCTTGCATTAGTTCTTTTAATGCATCCCATCATATAATCCTACCATTGCAGAAAACAACCAAAATATGACGTACGCTTATGCCATTCGCATTCGCCATGGGGCCCCGTCATCACCCGTTAGGTTACTTAACTAACGATAGAGCGGGGGCTGGGCTAGCGCGGTTGTAAAACATAAGCAACGCCTAAATAGTTATCATATATAAATATATAGCAATGATAGACATTACAGATCACAGATGAATACATTGGATATACTAGGAATCCGCAATCCGTTCGAGCCTGCAACGAAAAGCGGATTACACGGTCGCGGTGAATAGCCAATACCCCACCCAAGACCCCTACGGGTGCGGCAAACTACCCGCCAAGTACCCGAAGCGAAGCAACCTCCCTCAACGCCGTGAGTAGGCCACTCGGCACTTCGAGATACCCGGTAGTTTGTGCACCCCTCCATGGGTCTATCCTAGGAGCAAAAACAGTAAAAAGAATTATACAATGACGGCTACAACCCCGACCCGGTTGCGCGGCCATACAAATAATAATATTACATCAATTTACATATTACAAATGAATGAAAGAGAAACAACACTCATCTCACATCCACCCCGGCTATTCATCCGCGACAATCCAACCCATTCATATACACAAACCGGTATCAATCACAGATCACAGATATGTATAACCCCAACTAATCGACATATAGCGATTAGCCGACGTTCAATACATGCAAACATCACAGATATAACCTTTATAGTCAAAGTGTATTGAAGTTCGAAAAAAAATACGGAATTATAGGCCCCCAAAAATAAATTTCTATTCTGGAAAATCTGGGCACAAATAAACCATCTGAAAAATCCTAAAACCAAGCCATACGAAAACTGCACCAAACTCGACTCAGTGAAGAGTTAAAACGGCGGCGGTTCCGCGGCAATAGCTTGCTATTGCCGCTGAACCGCGGCGGTTTAGACGACTCACTGGACCGGGTTTGCTGTGCTTCTTAAGAAAACCTTGAGATGATTTTTGGTGTATAACAAATTTTGTTTTGACCAGAAAAAATTTTAACAGAAAACTAGGGTTTTGAAAGTTTGGTTTTTCGATTTTTACGTTTCGAACTTCGATTCACTTCACTACCTAGCTAGTTTATGTTTAGTTAGGCTCTGATACCACTGTAAGTCCACGTTGCCCACCCCGGTGCTTGCGGGGAGGCGGAAAACGGAATAAAAATCGGATTTTTATAGACTTAGGCAACATGGACTAGAGCTAGAAGGATCTTTGCTAAACAAAAACTTGCTAAAGCTAACTACAAACTAGCTAAGTGCTAGAAAGGTTATACCTTGGGCTTTAAGTCCTTCTCTCCTTGCTCCTTGGAGTGGTGGAAGGAGGTCACCTTGATCGTCTTCTCACGCCGAAGAAAGATCCACCCGAAAGCCTCAACCTTTGGCTTCAACTCCAAGCTAGAAGTAACTAGGGTACAAGAAGTGCTAATACTTGAACCCTAGATGAGAGTAGAGATGATCAAGAGAGGGTTTTTCTCAAGCTCAAGTGTTTCTCAACACATGAGAGGGGAGTGCTTGAGGGAGAGGAAGAACAGGAGAGAGAAAAGAAATGATAGAATGATAATGGAATAAACCATTCTCACTAATATATGTCTATTAATTTAATTAGATAATTAGTAAGATAATTTTCATGGCTTAATCAAGACATGACCATTATCATTTCATTTTAAATGCAAATTGCAAGGATCAAAGAGCATCTTCCAAATGAAATGATGATGGTCAAAGTGTCAACCAAGGTCAACAAGTCAATAAGGTCAAATGGTCAACAACCATAACCATGCTCAATTATTAAACTAATACCAATTAACAATAATACACATATAAACATTAGGGTTAATAAAATGACAATAGCCATTAACCCTAATCAAGGTCCTCTCCCTCTGTCTCAAGCAACTGTGCATACGCGCCCGCATTCGTGATTCGAGGAACACGAATACAATGAGAAAAACCAATCCCAAAACATATACTAGGATCCGGCTTAAACCAAAGCCCTCTAGTATAAACTGTCCGGACAGCAAACGTGCACAAGTGCGCGGATGTGACCGAACCCTGTCGCAAAACCATGCGACCTCTACTCATTGTGCCTAAAGGCGAATAGCTCTCTGTGTGGGACTCTAAAGACTCGACACTACGCTGGCAGTGGGTTTAACCACAGACCGCAAGCGGCACTAGCTGTACGTAACGGTCCCCAGGTAGATGTCGATAAGAAGACTGACGAGGTGAACCCCATCTGAACTCCTACTGAGCCTGTACGTGACAATCTCCGTACAGTCCGGTCTGTTCGTCTGATACATCGCATGGCGGGCCTAGGGAGGCGGTGAACGTCAGTCCCCTAATAGCGGTACAAGTCGTGTCGGAGTGAAGCCTAGAACACCCTGAGATAACATTGGAAACCTACCAGTATATCTCGCTTGCCCTGTCCAGGGACTGCTCGTGTAATGGCTCTCCTGGACACAGCGCGATGTAAACCCCCAATACTGGGAGAGACGAATCCTGTCTAACCGTCACTGCCTCCAAGTGCTTCGGGACTGCACCCAAAAACTACCTGTTTGCACGACCCCTTTGAGCCGTGGTAGGGTAGTAATCAAAGTGCAGTGGGAACACACTCGAGGCGATGTGACAGTGTCAAGTCAACGGACTAAGCTGTACTCATGTCACCTTGGAACTGATAACTGACGATAGGTATAATACCAACCAACAGTCCCCGACGAGTCCTGTCCAGTGTACTCGTAAGCCAACGAGCACCCGTATACTATCTCAAGTACGACGTACTGACGGCTGTGGGATAGATCGTCTCCCACACTGGGATGAGAAGCGCATACGCTAGTCTACTCCGGAGTATCGATGCCCTGTCTCGATAGTCCAACGACTAGGGACCTGTATAAGGATGTGCTTATAGATCACCCAGCTCCCACGAGTGTGAGCGCCATCACAACGCTGGTAATCAAGCAAAGATCCTAAGGGCTCCACTAATATGTATACCAGCAATATGCTAAAAGAAACACATGCACATATTAAAGCAGAGACAAACCAAGTAGCATACTACCATTTCGAGCAAGATTGTATATACAACTGTGAATATCCCAAGCTTCTATCAAGTAATATACAAACTAGTATGATACAGTAATGGCCTCTAGGGCATATACACTAACAGATAATCCCACGACTAGGGACGTGTATAAGGATGTTCTTGTGGATTACCCAGCCCCCACGAGTGTGACTGCCATCACAACGCTTGTAATCAAGCAAAGATCCTAAGGGCTCTACTAATGTGTATAGATAATATGCTAAAAGAAACACATGTACACATTAAAGTAGAAACAAACCAAGTAGCATACTAACATTTTGAGCAAGATTGTATATACAACTGTGAATATCCCAAGCTTCCATTAAGTAATATACAAACTAGTATGATACAGTAATGGCCTCTAGGGCATATACACTAACATTCATATGCTGCATAGATAGATGCGTTGGTTTGGGACAGTCGTATAGTCTTATTGACCTTCGTCAAGGGCTTGTATGGGTGGGTTCAAATTAACCTGGACAATGACCGGTAGAACTGGACATGTGACTTATGATTTGTTGGCCTTCGTCAAGGTCATAAGAGTATGGGGTAAAAATCACATCGGGAGTTTCTAAAGAAACAGAAACTTGCCAGATATGCACATACCTTCTGGAGTGTGATAACGTGAGCGGATTTCGTCACGTTTTCATGCGATGATAGTTGGATCCCGATTCCCACTGATGAGTTGGTTTACTCCTCGGGTGATCCCGACTAATTCTTCTTTCAGGTTTGGAGAAGAATTTGAGGTTACAGTGGGAGGTTTCCTGATTAGATAAAGTGATAACCATTCTGATCTAGGTTAGAGTGCACGTTGAGTGTTTCTTTTCTCTCTCTCTTTTGCAGCGACCATGACCCGACCCTAGACTATGACTCAGTGACCAAAATTAACCAAACCTTCTTAAACACTGGCTTTTGGATTGTCAGAGTTGCAAACCTCTTTGCCACTCCTACTTTTACCCTTTTCTCCAGGACACCCCGTATTACTACGAACGTCCACTTCCATTGGACAAAACCATCGTATGGTTATATACGAACTCGAAGTAATTTATTCGAGGATGGTTTCCGGTTCTGGAGAAAATGAATAGGACTATTCAGTTGTCTTTTCCTTTTACCTTCTCTCAGGTTGCGAGTACTCCTTGATTTAGGGGATAGTACACCTATTACGCAAATTGGATAGTCTTATTCCAAACCTTAGGCTGGTGCCGAATGGTAGGGAATGAAGAAAATCAATTAGCATAACGATGGTGTACAGAAGGTATTAAGTAAAGACATATCAAGGGATTAGTAAAAGGGCAAAGTAAATTGCGACTGCTATTCACGACCAAATCAAGTATTTCATTACCACTCCCAATTCACCTTTGTATTTCTCCCGGACACTCCGTATCACTATGAAGATCCACAGTTATTTGGATATTCCATCGTATGGTTATATACGAACTCGAAAGGAACTTGTTCCAGTTCGGGGATGGATTCTGGTTCAGGAGAAATAGGAATAAGGTTTATTCAGTTGTCTTTTATCCTCACCTTCTCTCAGGTTGTGAGTGCTCCTAGGATTAGGACAGTACACCCATTATGCTTATTGGATAGTCTTCTTCCAAACCATAAGCTGGTGCCGAACGGTAGGGAAGGAAGAAAACCATTTAGCTTAAGAGGGTGTACAGAAAGTAATGAATAATGACATATAAAGGGATTTGGAGAGATGGCAAAGAGATATACGGTTATAGTTGTGAATCTGGATAATGGAAGAGGCATTACTAGGAATACCCGGATACCCCGACGAAACATTTCAATGTTTCAGTTTCACTGTGTACTGTTAAAAGAAAACTGATTTCCCAATTAGTCCTTGCTCCAGGGTATGTATTTATCAGGTATGATTCTCACATCTGTATGGTTTTACAGATGATGAGTGGGAGTAAGTTATTGGGAATTAGGTGATCATCCTCACTATATCGGAATTCGTTGTAATTTGTGATATTTGAGTAAATCACCTGGGCTGTTTGCCGGACGGCAAATATTTGGTTTTGAATATCCGTTATTATACACCAATTTCAAATTGATATATCTGTACGTCTATTTTTATAGAGTGAGATATAACTTTTTGAAATTATCTCTATGACGTTTACCTATATCAGTGGATGGTTAGGTAAGAAGCATTAAACAGCGGTGTAATTCTTCTTAACCATAAGTACAGTTTTCAACCTACGACACACAGGGATTGAGTTATTAGATTCAAGGGACTTATACATAGTATTGTATGTTGTCCAGTGTCCATTAGGACAAAGGGGTTGGAACTCGTACTATATTCTGTTTACTTGTGACTTCTCTAGTTCTTAGACATGTGTTTCGTAGAAATGCAAGGTCTAAGTTTTGAGAAGTTATAGGTATAAGGATAAAGTAGAGAACCAGGTGTTGCAAGTATCGGGATTCTTCAAGGTGATCGAAGATGTAGATACTTGTGTATGGTATTCAGTTGATAGTAATGATTAAGAGAACTTGCTTCTCTTTCAGGTTACTCATAATTGGAAGTATTCCTAAGTTGAGTAACGCTGATAGGCCTCCTTCCATTTAGTTGACATGCACTGGAGACAGCTGCATGATTTGAATCTGGTTCAATTAAATAAGTGCCTCTGTTTCTGTATTGGATATAGAACAGTTCATATCTTAACGATGTTAAGGTACGGGGAGTCGTCCGGCTTATGCTTAAAACCAGACTCCGGATAACTCAAGGCACATTTCTGTAATGGCTGTTTGTGGGTTGACCCAGGCTATGACGAGGGTTGACTTTCTACCATCAGGAAGATCAATAGTGATATTGTTCTTGACTCGCCACAGTTTTAATAAAAATGGATTTTTTCAGAAAACAGTAGTGGGCGTATGGTAGAACTGGAAGTGATTCCAGAACCGCAAACGATTACTGAAGATTTGATAAGAACCTAAAGATTCAATCTGGTTTGACATTCCATTAGCCACTCCGCAGATATGGTGGGTAACCTCAGGCGCTCGAGAGGTACTTCGGTATGCTCAAGGACGGTGACAGGGAGGTTCTTGTTTACCCTGACTTGCCATTGCTGTTGTTCCAGACTGTGAGACCCGGCAGGAGGATGAGTATAGCGTCGTTCTAAACTAGCTTTATAAGTGTACGTGTATATAACTCTGCCAGAGGGTTGTCGTAGTCAGTGGGAGCAGTGGAAGCATTGGTGGACAAGTGGCTTATGTCTATTTATAGACTAAAGCAGATACAGTGGAGATAGATCATATATTTCTGATGTGACAGTCATAGGTTTGACTTCATCAGAATAGGGGATGGATCTGTTAAGTAGGTAGTAGGGTGTGATGTCCTGGTATTTGGATGATATACATAGAGTAGGAAGTGATATTCCTATACTGCGATCGGTTATACTTTAGTTGTCACACAGTGGTTTATCCACATAGGAATTGGATATTATATCAGATATTCTGGTTACCAGATCTATGGTTTTAGATCTAGATTTGGGTGGTTTCCCAATCTGGGTACTTTGATAGCATTCTAGTAGTATTTAGAATGGACGACTCCAGGCACGGTAGTGTACCTGCAGGTGATGGAGTCACCCTCTCTAAAGGTGTCTCATAGACTAAAGGGGAGAGGGATGTGCATGATCGGCAGATCACTTGCTTAGGCAATTGAGTTGATCATGAGATGTCAAGTACCACACCAGATATTATTTATGCACCAGATGCAGTAAGTTGATATTTATCCAATCCTGGAGAAACGATCGGAAGCAGATTTAGAATATAAGTTGATGTTCTAGGGAAATGATAACGGCAGCCTCCTTTGGGAGACAGTTATCATTCCAGGCTTCCAAGGTGACCTGGACGGCAGAGTGACTGTCAGAGTTATTGTTTTCCCTCTGACGAGGGGTAGTATTTTGGACAGGTGGTCCAGGTGGATACTGAGGGAAGGATGGCGCAGGATACTGAATAAGTTCAGTTGACGATACAGTCTAAGATGTTTGGATTTGGAGTTCATTTATGAGCTAGGTCCCATCAGACATCCAGACATATTCTAAGACAGGTATTGCTCATTTCGGGAGATGGCTTTGTCCGCGAACTTGAGATAAAGAGAGACATAGAAAGAAACATCAGAGCGGATCCACTCACTGAGGCTATTCCTCGAACACAATAGTTTCACAAACGAGCTTTGTGAGACTGACTAGTAGAGGAGTTGGGTGTTCGGTATCACACGGGCTGTGAGTATTCGACATCGCAATAATTAGCCTTGACTGCAAGTGGGAGATTGTTGGAGATAGTGCCCTCAGAGTTAATTATTGGATCACAGGCACGTGATTGCAATGATTGAGGGAGGACCTATACCGGTAGGACAGTCTTACTCAAGATGATAGTATGCTATCTGGTTTATCTTTATCATCGTGTACTGCTTTATGTGACCTTACGAGTCGCTATTGCACGTTGATAGAGCCCCTAGGATTCTTGCTTGACTACCAGCAGTATGAGAGCGATCATATACGTGGGAGATGGGGTCTATAAGCACATCCTTAAAAGGTCCCTAGTCGTGGGTGTTTCGAGACAGGGCATCGATACTCCAGAGTAGACTAGTGTATACAGTCGAGACCCCGACGAGGGGCGGTATCCGGTCTCACAAGCCACTGGTGTCAGTTGGTTCACCTAAGATGTATACAGGTGCTCATTGGGTTATGAGTACACCGGACAGGACTCGCCGGGAATATGCTAGTTGGTCTTATACCTGACGTCAGATAGCAGTTCCCTGGTGACATGTGTACAGGTTAGTTCATCGACCTGAGATCGTCATTTGTCTCGTGTGAGTTCCCACTGTGCTTTGATTACTACCCTACCACGCTCAAAGGAGACGTGCAAACAGGTTTTAGTTGGGTACAGTCCCGAGCCACATGGAGGCAGTGAGCGGATCTGTAGGGGTTCGTCTCTCTCGGTATTGGGGTTGAGGTCGCGCTGTGTCTAGGAGAGCCATTACACAAAGCCCTCGGCCGAGGCAGGAGATTTACTGGTAGGTATTCCAGTAGTATCTCAGGGTGTTCTGGACTACACTCCGACATGACTTGTACCGCTTTTGGGGGTCTGACTTTTACCAACCCCCAAGGCCCGCCATGCGATGCTCATAGACTAACGGACCGGACTGTACGGATATTGTCACTGACAGGCTCAGTAGGGTGTTAGGATGAGTTCGCTCATCAACGTCCCTTTTTGGTCAGTACCTGGTAGCCCGTTACGTATTGGCTAATACCTCTGACGTGCTAGTGGTTAAATCCACAGCCAAAGTATTGACGAGTCTTTAGAGTCCCCCATAGACCAGTTTCTCAAGTTTCGGGCGAAACGCTGTAGAGGCCGTATGGAGATATGGCAGGGTTCGATCAGATACGTGCGGTATTGCACGGATCGTGATCGGACAGATTTTACTAGCGGGCTTTGGTTTAAGCCGGATCCTAGTATTGTACAGTGTAGATTTTGTCTCTTTGCAATTGTATTCAGTGGGAATACAAATGCGGGTATGTATATACAGTCGCGGGGTTTTCCTGTAATTTATTACGGGATCAGTTTTCTGAAGTTGCCAGTTTACATTCCGTTCCGGCCAGGTTTTCTTTGTTCCTTCACTGCCGGACTTTATCGATGGAGGGGTTATTTGCAAGTTTGCAAATTAGCTATTGTGGAGGGTTTATTTGGATATGGAAAGATTATGATAGCATCTTTTCTTTTCATGCATCATTTCTTTTGCATTAAATGAGATTAGAAAGGATTAGAAATTGATTTGACTTTGTTATCATCACTTTTGGATGTGGTCACCTCTCTTGATTCCTACACTCACCTCTCTTCATTGATTATTCTTTTTCCCTCCACCATTTGGTTCATAGAGGGGGGCCACTTGAGAGAGGGAGAGGTTCATTTTGCATGAGGGAAAATTTATCATCTCATTCCATGCTTGAAAAATGAGAGCTCCATTCTTTTTCAAAGATCATTCCTTCTCTCCTCCATCTAAAAAGGCAACTTCACAACCCCTAGAGACAATGGTTTCTACACTAGTCTACAGCATTCCTTGGACGCGTCGGCTAGCCAACTTCGCGCCCGAGTTGCCTCGGTCCAGAGGTGGGAGCCCGTAAAAGAACCCGGCGATGTGGTGCCCGTTTCGATGACGAGGCGATGACCGGAGATTCCGCGAGGAGATCGGAGTGGAGGCGAAGACCGAAGGACACGGATCGCTTGGTATAGCTCTCTACTCATTTTCTAGTATGCTAGTGTTAGGTTAATGGCCCGATCTGGGATTTCAGTGCGTGGTGGTGCCGGTTTCTAGTTTTTAGAAAAGTTTCGTTTCCGCATTCCGGCGTCGTATTGACGGCCGGGGCGCCGCCGTGCACTTACATATACCTACATGCTTACACATATGCTTTGTCCGGTTAGTTACCTGTATACCTATAGGGTATCGTACCATTAGCGATAGGTACATAAACACCTAAGGACATAACTACAGGTGTACTTTGCATTTCATACTTCGCTTATACCTTGAGGGTATATCACATCATTACTAATAGGTAGATACCTATATTTTCCGCTATACTTCATGTGTTCACATATATCTGGCTATAGCTACGTATTTACCCTTATTGATGTATTATTAAGAATTGGAGATATTAGGAACCGCATGATATTTATATTAACTGGTTGCAGTTAATTAGCAGCTTTTCCTTTATAAGCTTACATTACAGTTTTATGTTGCGTATACTTTATTCATGGATTTTCGCATGGAGATATGTAGTTTTCATGATGTTTTCTGGATTTGGGGACCGTGGGAGTTCATGAAATTATGCATTATTTGAAAAACCCGGTTTCCCTTGATAAGATATTTCAGCAGCCACCATGAGATTTATCGGTTCAGATATATATATATATATATATATATATATATATATATATATATATATATATATATATATATACCCCACGCGAGGAAAGGAGGGGTCCGTGTGCGGGTACATGGTGGGGCCCGGAGGTACCCCCGGGCAAGAATCTCAGTAAGGAGATGAGTTAGTGGGGGAACCATACTTTCCGGTGACATTACCAATGACTCGGCGGTTATCATGGGGATACCGACGGGAGTCATATGCGTATGGATACGTCGAGAGGCGAGGGTCAGAGCTAGGCACTCGAGCTTTCGGGATAGCGTATGATACATACCTATCAGGGGGCCAGTCATGGAGACAGCACCTGATAGATCAGCCTTTCTGTGTCGATGCTTGACACATTGTTTACATGATATTTTATTCTCATGTATATATAACAGTGGATTAGGACGCTGTTATATATGACCTTACACAAATATTAGTGGAATGGAACACTAATATATGTGTATTGACATTAATTTATATACATCGTCATATTTTATTCATGCAAATATACCTAGAATGTAAAGGATTCATTGACATTAGATTTAGGACATGTGAGATATACTTGATATTGTACATACGGGATATGTGAGATCTACTTGATGTTGTACATTCGAGATATGTCAGATATACTTGATATTGTACATACGGGATATGTGAGATCTACTTGATGTTGTACATTCGAGATATTTGAGATATACTTGATATTGTACATACGGGATATGTGAGATCTACTTGATGTTGTACATTCAGGATATATGAGATTTACATGATATGAAAGCCAGTTTGGGGGCTGATTTGTGGAAATAGGGAATTGGACTGTCTTGTTGGATTTTGTTCCTACCACGAGGTTAGGATTTCCGTGGAAATGATATGTTGTATTCTATACTCCACATTTACTGTTTATGTACTGCTTCATGCATTAGTGTACTCGTTAGAGTACCTTCCATGATTGTTGCATTTACATACCTTCATTCATATCATTTCTTCATGTATTAGTAGTACTGATATAGTACCTTACATGATGCTGGATACAGATTGTCATACTATTATTGCTTCATGTGTAGTTGTACTTGTTAGTGTACCCTTCATGATTATTGCATTACATATGACTATTCATTGATATTAAATGCTTATGTTATATTCACGTTGTACGTACATACTCGCGATTACCTGCATATGTTTATTACTATTCACGAGTTGGCAACCCACCCCCGTTGTGCCACAGTGTTTGCAGGTGTTTCTCAGGATAGTCAGAGGCAGGCTATTTTCTTCCATCGTATCATCTTTTGCCGCGGATACCGCTTCGCATGACAGTGTGCAGTTTTGCCCAGGTGGGTTTTGTGGTTATCCGATGTGTATTATATATTCGTTGTATCCTTGTACTCTCCATCTAGCAATATTATGTATGACTTAGTGACTTGGTGTGAGGACGATATTGTATATTATTTTGTAACTTGGAGGTTTTTATGCAGTTTTATTTATATCGTCTCTTTCTTCGCTACGGCATCGTATATCTGTTGTGGTGATTGTTTTCCGCCGTTGGGCGTGGATTTTGCTCCCGTTTGGGATGTTTTACTTTATATTTATGTTGTGCCCATTTTGGGGGCTTGTTTTTCAAAGGAGGTGCTGCCAAAATTTTAATGGATAAAAGTAAGACTTTAAAGAATTTGGGTTGTGATTTCAAAGATTTTGAATATACTATTATCACTTTCTTATTTCTTTTGATGGTTTAGATTTCAGGGTTTTGGGTTTCTTTTACTACGTTACGCCTGTAGACGTTGCGTAGTATTAGGGCCGTCACGTGCCAATTTCGGGTCGTGACAGTAGTGATACAGGGAGTTCTAGAGAAATGCAAAGGGTAAAAGAGGAGTGGCAATGATGTATGCAACTCAGACAATCCTAAATATAGTGTTTTAAGAATGTTCGGTTAACTTGGTCACTGAGTTATAGTTTAGGGTCAGGCTATGGTCGCTGCCAAAGAGAGAGAGAGAAAAGAAACACTCTGCGTGCACTCTAACCTAGATCAGAATGGTTATCAATTTATCTAATCAGGAAACCTCCCACTGTATTCTCAAATTCTCCTTCAAACCTGAAAGAAGAATTAGTCGGGTTCATCCGAGGAGTAAACCAACTCATCAGTGGGAATCGGGATCCAACTATCATCGCACGATAACCTAATGGAATCACTCACGTTATCACACTCTAGAAGGTATGCGCATGCCTGGCAAGTTTCAGTTTCTTTAGAAACTTCCGATGTGATTTTTACCCCATGCTCATATGACCTTGACTAAGGCCAACAAATCATAAGTCAGATGTCAAGTTCTACCCGTCATTGTCCAGATTAATTTGAACCCACCCGTACGAGCCCTTAACTAAGGCCAACAAGGCTGTATGACTGTCCCAAACCAACGAATCTATCTATGAAACAGAAAAGTAACAAATCGCTACTATACACTATGCCTTGACTAAGGCCAACAAACATAGCATGAATACCAAGTGCTACCCGTCTGAAATGACGGAGGGCTACTGATCACACGCCAAAAGCGTGTCGGATATTTAAAAGTTCTAAAGTTTAACCGCGATCAGGACGGTGTCGCTTTGCAGCTAGCCGCGATGAGCACGGGTCGATCCACAGGGAGATGGTAAGTTTTACGTTCTTGTTTTTAACGAGTTTTGTTCGTTATCTAACCTATGTGTTATATTCAAGTATAAGGCTTGTTAGGAAATGTAGGATAATGTAAGTTAATGGATTCCGTATTCAAGTACTTTGAGCCGAACTTAACCAATGAAGCTAGAACAATCAGCAACAACGTGGATTAGGGGACTTAAGCACGGTATTCATGGAATCCGGCTTATCGACCCTTGTCCGTCCGTTCTTGTCTCTTGCTTTTGCCTCCGGCCAAACCGAATGCAACCGGTCACGGTTAGGAATCACCTTTACCTTGGTAGGGTAGGGTGCCTAACGGAGCGCTTGCGTAGGTTTGGGCGGAGTTTCAAATGGAAAAGACGGGAAAAGGAAATGAAAAACGAAACGTTAACTTACAATATCTTTCTCTTTTCCTAACAACAATATTCACACCATTCACAAAACAAACAAAAAAGAGATAACAAAAGAGAAGAACAAAGAAAAGAAAAGATTACAAGCAAGTAATTAAAGTGCATGGAATTTAAGTGCGAGAATTAAAAGAGCAAGAATAAAATGCAAGTAAGTAAAAGATTAGGAACCAAAGAACATATTGCAAGACATGGGTTCAATAACCCAAACTTAAACTTGCAAGCTCAATAAAGAGGTTGCAAGATCAAGAGAGGGCAAAGAACTCATGGTGAAGGAAGCGCAAAAGAACACTTTATTAAACTTCAAGAATGATACAACCCCTTGAGATCAATAACCAACTCTTAAACTTTCAAGCTCAATAAAGAGGTTGAAGGATCAAGAGAAGGTTAAGACTTCAAGGGGATTATGCTATTTACATGAAAAGAGAAAAGAAAACTTGGACTAAAGAATGACAATCCAAGACTAAAAGAATGACTAAAGAATGATCCTTGAACCTTTGCCCACTGCCTGCTTTTATAGGCTCCAAAGAATGGAGGGAAATTCGAATTTTTAGATCAACACAAAATCTTTAGCATTGAATAAACATTACTTCATGTCCATTTGTGCCTTGATTCTTGTCTTCCCCATCATGGACCATGCTGATTTGTCTATTTGAATTTGATTTGCACTCAGTTTCGGAAGGATATTTGAATCTTTAAATCACACGCATAATCTTCACCATTAAATGCTCTTTACTCCATTCCCACATGTTGCTTGATTCATGGCTTCCCCATTATGGCTCATGCTGATTTGTTTGATTCCTTTTTGATTTGAACACATGCTTTTTAGTCTTGAATGCATATAAAATCATATGCATATAAAATCATCTCCTTGAATGCATATAAAATCATATCCACATGTGCTTAAAAGTCTTGTGTACACACTTGTTGTGTTGGACCATTTAGATAAAAAAATGTGTACACAACTTGTTGCGTAAAGGAACTCCTGAAGTATTGGTCGGTTTGCGTTTCTGGTCGCAGTGTCTTCCCTCAAGTGATATATCCGTGCTTTTGGATGCAGTTCCAGTATTTTTTCATGGATACCTGTAATCTGTAATACTGAGTAGACATTGGTTAATAATACTGATAAATACAACAAATAGATAATGAATGGGCGGTATTAGAATGCAGTTTTCTGATTTGAACAAATACCCCCAAACTTATCTTTTGCTCGTCCCGAGCAAAACCATTTATTCAAAAAAGAAAATCCTAACCGCACTTTCGCAGGGAACGCGATTGCACTGAGCGTGTGCAACAATCCGTTAAACCTCTAGGTGTCCCTAGTAGGAGGAGTGTTGTCTCCTGAGGGTTTTCAGCGGATACTACCTGCAAAATCCCGTCAATCTAGTTTTGCGAAATGACTATGATTCAAACCCTAAGGTTTTGTTTAAAAGATAACAATTCTATTATCCTAAATTTAGAACTATCGAACCTTTATTTTTCACACCTCGCTTCTCTTTTAACTTAAGATTTTATATGTCTTTACGTGTAGTGCAAATAGTGTCGTTAAGTTTCAAAAGGATCGAAAAATCATTATGTCACAAAATAAAGCCCAGATAAAGATTTAAAAAGGATCACATAAGTTTTATAAAGAGTTAAGTATTTCTCAAGTTTCGTTTTCCAGTAAGGTTTCAAATTCAGAATTTCTATCTTGCTTAACTGGAAACTAGGTCTTATTTTTGACTCCACCTTTTTCTTGTATTCATTTCATACACACCTTTGTGAACGTGCAATAGTCATTATCATAGAATAAAACCTCCATATCTCCGCTAGAAATACTTTTTTATAAAAACCTGTCTTTTGTCAAGATTATTCTCACACAAAGAACCGTTAGGAATTTTAACTCGGAGAGAACACTTGCTTGACTTTGTTTTAATCTGGACTTTCTAGGCTTCTTAGCGAGCTTTGGGCCAATGCTCCCAAACCAGTTGGTTTTAGGGCATTAGGTGTAGAGACACCCCAGCGGACTAAATTACTCAAGTTACCTAGGCCCAAAAACAAAAGACAATGATGATTTAATGCGAACGGAGATATAACCGGTAGTTCAATTTTTTTGTTGATATAAGACGTGTTTAGTGGATTATGTGTGTAATCATTCCAATCAAGATTCAGATGGGTTATTCTTCAGAATTAGTTCCAATTAAGGCGTCAATAATATCTCTTTATAAACTAGTCTTGATATTACCTATTTCAGAACAAACTTATTTGATCCTCAGAAAATAATTTATCCATTTAAAAGTTTTCAGACATAATAGACTTGCCATCTAAGTTTCAAAACTCACGATACGTGTAGTGTGATGTAAAGACGTATATTAGCTATAGTTAACTTCAAAGGAGAGTTATCTTTCAAGTTTTCAAAATCTAAAAATAAGATTTAGTTATTCTTATCTTATCAAACAAACCGTCGAAATATTGAATCTAAGTTCTCCCACTAGCTAACTTGACGACAAAGTATTTATGTTTTTAGAAAATTTTCTGATTTTTATGGGTTTTTTAAATAAGTATGCAAATGCAGAATATACAAATGAATGCGAAGGTAGAAAGCTTACCGAGCACACCCCCAAACTTAAAATTGACAGTGCCCTCACTGTTAGGCTACACCAAGAGGGTCAAAATTGTCGGCGCTCCTTAAAAGAAAATTATATACAAAAATAAAAGCAAACCAAAAAAAAAATATACACAAAAAGGTTCCCCCCAAACTTAAGTAAAACTGTGTTTCCATTGTTAAGCGTTGAACTTCAGGATTAGGAGGGAAAGAGAACAGTATCAAGCTATATAAGGCCTTACAAAGGCCAAAAGTGAGCACCAACCATTCAAAAATTCTATCTCTGTAATATGCGGGTTGGTGAAAGAAGATGAAGAGAAAAGAAATGGAGAATACGCGAGACCGTATGGAGATAGAAGTGGGATACGGTCTCGGTATATGAGAGAAAGAATGGTGAAAGGGAAAAAGAAATGGTGTACGAACTTGAGGGTGAAAATGGAGCGAATAAATTAGCACAATATGAAATTACCGATATGTAAAAAGCGATTGTGCTAATCTATCAACCCGTCGAGAGATTGGGTCAAATCCCTCAAGATTCGTCAGAAAACATGGGAACGCCGAACTCGGTAAACCAGACATAGTAAATGAAAGTGATACAGTTTCTTGCAAGGTCGGAACGATGGAAGGGATGAAGGGGAGTGATTTAGGGATAGTCTTATTCTCACCTAAGTAAACTGTCTCGAACTCGAAAGATTCCATCAATGGTTTGAATTGACTGTGAGCAACCGAGTTTGATGGTTCAACTAACTCATCTGAAAATTCGAAGGACTCAAACTCGGGCGGTGAGTCTTCAACATCGTCCAAAAAAGTGAAACACTCGTAATCATTATCGGCTGTGAGAAGAGTGTCAGATTCAAGGAGGAACGCACTAGTGGCGTCAAATGTGCTGTGATTGAACAGAAATTTTTCAAACTCACAGTCCTCCTGCATGATCTTTTGCGTGGTCGGAACGATGTAAAGGATGGAGGGTGATTTAGGAAGTATAACAGTTAAAGGTTCAGGAGGATGAATTGGAAAATCCGACACATCAAACAAAAATGGTTCATCCTCAATACTATCCTCAATACTATCCTCAATACTCTCCTCAATACCATCCTTATAATTCACGTCAAAAATTATCGCATCCATGCAAATCTCATCAAAATCAAGACGCATATGAAGTTCGGGAGAAACATTTAATGACTCGGGATGATGAATTGGAGAGAAAATTTCAGTCAAATCTAGGGGTTCATCATCCAAAATACTCCCTGCGTCAATATCCTCAATCAAGTGAAAATTAATATTCTCAGACTCCTCATCAAAAGCATGGATTTCAATCGATTCTGGTTCTAAGATGGAAGTGTAGAGGTCAAAAGGTTTAGGATTGGTTTCACTTGGAATGGACCCTTCAAAATCTGGTAAATCAAACACTACAAAATCGCACAACTCATTAAACGTTCTATCTTTAATCGGTAAATCTTTTAGGACACTAGATACACATTCAAAACTGGAGTGGTGTGATTCAATTTTCAATGGGTAGGTTTGATTAGGAAGGGTGTACAGCTCACTTTCACTACTCAAATTCTCAGCCTGTCCTACCGCCTCATCATACATTGTAAAATGTGGAGCTATTTGAAAACTAGCTACCGGGTCACTAGGTTGTATAAGGGCGGCCATGGACGCATTCAAATCCATCATCTGTTGGTATGACGCTACCCTAAAGTCTTCCAACAACTGTTCCAGACTAGACATGGGTTGTGAAGGGGTTTCAGTAAAAGATTCAAAGTTGTTTGAATACTGGAAACTCCCAAAAGGTTGTTCAGAAGCAGTGTCTAGGGCAGGTGAAAAAGTTGGGTAGGACTCGTAGGAATTGAATGGCTGGACAGGGGTAGGATCAACATACGAATAAGAAGGTGAATGGAATTGTTGATCCACAGAATTTGTAATAGTGAAAGGAGTGAAAGATCGGCTACGGGATTGTTCAATATGGTCAGCGAGGGACAAAGGACGACTTGCAAAAGGGGTATCAACATAAGAGGGTGGGGGAGGTTGAAAAGGTTGATACAAAGTGGATTGCGGAGTGCAAGTGTTTGTCCTAGACGCGTCTATACGATCTTTCAATGAAATTTTTGGCATGGATGGATAGTTCGAAGTTCGACCAAAAGAAGAACCGTAAGAAGTTATGTCTGGTTGTGGGTACCAAAGTTCAGCAAGGGTTTTTCGAGGTGGGGTACCCATGATATGAAGAGAGAAAGAAAGAAAGGAAGAGAAAAGGAGGGGAAAAGAATGTGGTTTTTTTTATAGTTTTTTTTTATTTAGTTATTAACAAAAGAATGAAATATACGAAAAAGAATCTGGATAAAAACAATCACGACACAAAAATACCACACACCTAATCGTTCTAGGGTTCACCTAGGTCAACTAGACCTGCTGAAGAACTTGATTGTCGAAGTAAAATTGTGTCAAGAAACAGGCTCAAGATATACTGATCACGAGGCCAGGTAAGTGCAGAGATAAGGGGAGGTTTTCCGACGCTTTCGCGAAGGTCCTTAATTAAATAACCCTTTCTCTTTTGGCGGTTTCGCCGTTAACACTTTCCTAGACACCCCGTAAATAATATACCGTTAAGCGGTGTTCTAAACACAGTTAACCTCTCCTAGTGAGCGTGAAGTCATTAAGGCTTAAAGTCTAATTTCTTTTAAAATTTGTGTGGGTAAACGTTATGCTCAAGTTCGTGATTTGTGGGCCATGGAAAAGGTGATGAAATCCTTTACCGTATGTTGTGGAGTTCGCTTGCCCTTAAATCCGTATTAATGTATGCAATGTGCAAATCAATGAAAAAATTTGTTCAAAATTTCAAACAATCTCTTTTTTTTTAAGCGCGGCACTGCAACAAATACGGGTTAGTCAATTTTTTTTTGGCGTTTGCTAGCGAACTTGCAAGGAATCCTGCAAAGATATTATATTGGAAGCGTCGGATTTGAGAAGAAGGTGTTAGTATAGTACGTACCGTTAAGTTGTGGGTTAAGAAACCACCGTTGAATCAAATCCGGTAAGCTTGAAAAGTTCGCTTGCGCGGGTCAAACTACCCGGATCTTTGGCACTGTACTTCGTAATCACCCTAGCTTTGAACGTACATTTTGCTCCCCATAATCACCGTTCGCAATTCCGCAAAATCTACAAATGTCGGAAAAACGGATTATTATTGCGAAAAAGCGATACGAATGCCTAAATACCTGCACACTAAAAATTATAAAAAAAACAATAAAAATTAGACAAAAAGTAGAACACTGGAGCACAGAGCAGAAATTGGAGGCAAAAGGTGGTGAACGGGCCGGCGTCGCCGGTTTTGGTGATGATGTCGCCGGCCAATTTGATGAGGTAGGGCTCCAAATTTCAACAGTAGTCTCAGTGTTCCACTAATACCACACTGGTATTATTTATCTTTTTATGTTTAGTTACAGAGTGCAAGCATGTATAAAATCCAGAGAACAAAATAAAAAATTGAGTTAAGAATGTTAGGTTTTTTTTTTGGTTTTGAAAATTTTGAGATTTTTAGTTTGTTTTGAAAAAGTGTAAATGGATATTCACAAGATTAACCCGAAATAACAAAAACAAAAAACGTTACCGCCTCCCCGGCAACGGCGCCATTTGATCACACGCCAAAAGCGTGTCGGATATTTAAAAGTTCTAAAGTTTAACCGTGATCAGGACGGTGTCGCTTTGCAGCTAGCCGCGATGAGCACGGGTCGATCCACAAGGAGATGGTAAGTTTTACGTTCTTTTTTTAACGAGTTAACAACGTGGCGGATTTGTTCGTTATCTAACCTATGTGTTATATTCAAGTATAAGGCTTGTTAGGAAACGATAGGATAGTGTTAGTTAATGGATTCCGTATTCAAGTACTTTGAGCCGCACTTAACAATGAAGCTATAACAATCGGCAACAACGTGGATTAGGGGACTTAAGCACGGTATTCATGGAATCCGGCTTATCGACCCTTGTCCGTCCGTTCTTGTCTCTTGCTTTCGCCTCCGGCCAAACCGAATACAACCGGTCACGGTTAGGAATCACCTTTACCTTGGTAGGGTAGGGTGCCTAACGGAGCGCTTGCGTAGGGTTTGGGTGGAGTTTCAAATGGAAAAGACGGGAAAACGAAATGAAAAACGAAACGTTAACTTACAATATCTTTCTCTTTTCCTAACAACAATATTCACACCATTCACAAAAACAACAAAAAAGAGATAACAAAAGAGAAGAACAAAGAAAAGAAAAGATTACAAGCAAGTAATTAAAGTGCATGGAATTCAAGTGCGAGAATTAAAAGAGCAAGAATAAAATGCAAGTAAGTAAAAGATTAGGAACCAAAGAACATAATGCAAGACATGGGTTCAATAGCCCAAACTTAAACTTGCAAGCTCAATAAAGAGGTTGCAAGATCAAGAGAGGGCAAAGAACTCATGGTGAAGGAAGCGCAAAAGAACACTTTATTAAACTTCAAGAATGATACAACCCCTTGAGATCAATAACCAACCCTTAAACTTTCAAGCTCAATGAAGAGGTTGAAGGATCAAGAGAAGGTTAAGACTTCAAGGGGATTATGCTATTTACATGAAAAGAGAAAAGAAAACTTGGACTAAAGAATGACAATCCAAGACTAAAAGAATGACTAAAGAATGATCCTTGAACCTTTGCCCACTGCCTGCTTTTATAGGCTCCAAAGAATGGAGGGAAATTCGAATTTTTAAATCAACACAAAATCTTTAGCATTGAATGCACATAACTTCATGTCCATTTGTGCCTTGATTCTTGTCTTCCCCATCATGGTCCATGCTGATTTGTCTATTTGAATTTGATTTGCACTCAGTTTTGGAAGAAAATTTGAATCTTTAAATCACACGCATAATCTTCACCATTAAATGCTCATTACTCCATTCCTACATGTTGCTTGATTCATGGCTGCCCCATTATGGCTCATGCTGATTTGTTTGATTCCTTTTTGATTTGAACACATGCTTTTTAGTCTTGAATGCATATAAAATCATATGCATATAAAATCATCTCCTTGAATGCATATAAAATCATATCCACATGTGCTTAAAAGTCTTGTGTACACACTTGTTGTGTTGGACTATTTAGATAAAAAAATGTGTACACAACTTATTGCGTAAAGGAACTCCTGAAGTATTGGTCGGTTTGCGTTTCTGGTCGCAGTGTCTTCCCTCAAGTGATATATCCGTGCTTTTGGATGCAGTTCCAGTATTTTGTCATGGATACCTATAATCTTCAATACTGAGTAGACACTGGTTAATAATACCGATAAATACAACAAATAGATAATGAATGGGCGGTATTAGAATGCAGTTTTCTGATTTGAACAGCTACGAATGGTTTTTGGCGAAAAAACCTTTAACATATTGAACTTAATATCATTGAAGGAACCGGATAGCTTTTTACAAATATATAATGGCAAAAACCTTTGCTAAAGACGTCACTCCCGGTGAAAGGATCTCGGCTCTTTCCCCGTAGAATGAGGTGCAGGATATTCCAACTGAATACCGCGATGCAAAGCAAAAAGCAATCGACTATACTGAAGTTATTACCCTGACGTAAACTTCTGTCCAAGGGGTCACTCTCGATGAAGGGATTTCGGCCCTTGCCTCGTCAAATGAGGTGCAGGATATTTATAACCGAAAACCACTGTGCAAAACAAAAGAGAACGTCCTTGTAATAACAGCCCTTTGAAAATTGTTCCAACAACGTCAAACATGTTTTTTTTCCTTGCATTGATCTGAATCAATGTTGTCCCATCAATTAATCATACCAATAAAGAACGAAAATATGATGTGCGTATATGCCATCCGCGTTCGCCACTGGTCCCGTCATCACCCGTTAGGTTACTTAACTAACGACAGAGCGGGGACTGGACTAGCGCGGTAAAACATATAGAACATCTAGTTGTATCTATATCAATATATAATAATCACTCGTCACAGAAAAGTAATAAGCATCACAGAACAATACAGATAATCTGGGAGCCCCGGGTTTCTTTTGAGCCGCAACTGAAACCCGACGTTCCCCTGGTAGTGTGGATAGCTTGTGCAATGAAAACCTAGACCCCTACGGGCACGGAAAGTTACCCGCCAAAACCAGAAGAGAGGCAGCCCGCTTCAGCAAAGTGAATGGACCACCCAGCACTTCACGGAATCCGGTAACTTGAGCACACCACCTTGGGTCAACCTATACCTCCTACGAGTGCGGCGAATAGCACGCCAATTCTAGCGTGAAGGCCCCTACGTCTCAAAGCCATGATATGCGGGCCTGTTGCCCTCTAGAATCCGGCTATCCGTGCACCCCACCGTGGGGTAATCCTAGTACATAAAAGAAAATATGTACAACGGTGACATCAACCACAACTCGGTCGTGCCCCAAAAGAATAATATACAAACAGGCAGTGACAGCAGTCCACATGTCGGACGCTCGCCCCGCAATTTCAAATGTATAAATAATACTAAACTGCACTAACATTGCACCAAGCTATCCATCACGATAATCCGCAACATCACAGCACAACACAGAACATAAACGTGAATGTCACGTTCGCAAATCCGTTTAAAAGGACTATAGTGATTAGACAAGATTTACCGATCAAATGACATTCACGGTCGTAGATAGAAATGTAATGCATTGCAAAACTGTAAACGATGTTAGAAATATCGACTCCGAAATAACCCCCGAATAGCCCCAATAACCTGATAATACTTTATCCAAACTGGGCTATACAAACAACACCACTGAACCAACTTCCCAGAGAGAAGACCACACCCAAAACATCAACCCCAAAAGCCTCCAATTGGCCGGCGACCACGGATTTTAGGGGATAGGGCTCGGCCAAAATTCGAGGGGTGGGGGTCGTCTTTAGGGTGTGGTCATGTGGTCTCCTGAGTAGTCTTCTGCACATGTTTAAATAATTTTTCAAGAACATTTCAAAAACAACAGAAACTGCAAATTAAGTGGCAGTGTTTAGGTTTTGTTTCGGTTTCGATACTTTAACATTGTCTAAACAAGCTAGCAAAGGGTTAATGGCGTGGCTCTGATACCATGTAAGTCTATGGTAGTGCCCCGGCCGTCAATCCGAGGCCAAACGCGGAAACAAAAACTTTTTACGAAACTGGCGCTAACGCAGGCTTTTACCCGGATCGTACCATTAACACTAAACTGGTTATCTACAAGAAGTTAGAATGGCTATACCGATCGATCCGTGTCCTTCGATCTTTAGCCACCATCCATAGCTCCTCGCAGCATCTTCGATCTCGCTCGATCTCTGGTCTCCTCGTCGAAAGGGCACCATGTCAAGAAGTCTTTTTACGGGCTCCCGCTTCAAACCGAAGAAACTCGGACATGAAGTTTACTCGCTGACATGTCAAAGGTGAAGTAGAGAATGTGTGTGATAACTTTGTCTCTATACACTCAATGAATCTCAACACATGAGATGGGTTGAGTGGAGGTTGAAGAAGAAGCCATTGATGGAGGAAGTTGTGAGCTCAAGAAGAAGGAAGAAGAAGGAGCTAGCTTATTGTGTTGAATCATAAAATGAGAGAGAGCACTAGAATAAATCTCAAGAGCCAACCCCAAGCTATTGTGGCTGCCCTCTCTCTCCACTTCTGATTTCAACACAATAAACAATCACTAATGTGGCATTTGCACAAGAAATAAGACCATGAGTCACCAATGAAGCACATGTCTCATTTAATGCATAAAATCATCACTCCCAATCACAATTTCCACCATCTAAACATTAATCCAAATGTTTACAACAATAAAAAGATATGGCATCAACTAAAGTAAACTCGTGACGGATCACAAAGATACCCCTCACCTGTATATACATACCTGCATCCGCAATCCGACTGAATGCGAATGCAATAAGACTAAAGTAACCCAACAAATTTAATACTAGGATCCAGCTTAAACCAAAGCCCACTAGTATGATCCGTCCGTTCATGATCCATGCACGACTGCACCTATATGATCGAACCCTGCCATAATACTATACGGCTTCTACAACGTTTCGCCCGAAACTTAGGAAACTATCTGTGGGGACTCTAAAGACTCGTCAATACGCTGGCAGTGGGTTTAACCACGAGCACGTCAGTGGTACTAACTGTACGTAACGGCTACCCTTGTATTGACCCAAAGGGAAGCTGATGAGCGAACTCATCCTGAAACCTTATTGAGCCTGTCATTGACAATATCCGTACAATCTGTTCCGTTCATCTATGAGTATCGCATGTCGGGTCTAGGGGGCTGGTAAACGTCAGACCCCCAAAAGCGGTACAAGTCGTATCGGAGTGTATCCCAGAACACCCTGAGATACTACTGGAATACCTACCAGTAAATTTCACTTGCCTTGGCCAAGGACTTCGTGTAATGGCTCTCCTAGACACAGCGCGATCTCACCCCCAATACCGGGAGAGACGAAACCCCTGCCGATCCGCTCACTGCCTCCATGTGGCTCGGGACTGTACCCAACTAAAACCTGTTAGCACGACTCCTTTGAGCCGTGGTAGGGTAGTAATCAAAGCACAGTGGGAACTCACACGAGACAAATTACGATCTCAGGTCGATAAACTAACCTATACACATATCACCAGGGAACTGCTATCTGACGCTAGGTATAATACAAACTAGTAGGTTCCCGGGGAGTCATGTCCGGTGTACTTATAACCTAATGAGCACCTGCATACATCTTAGGTGAACCAACCGACACCAATGGCTTTTGAGACCGGCCACCGCCCCTCGTCGGGGTCTCGACTATATAAACTAGTCTATTAATAAAGTATTGATGCCTAGTCTCGAAACTCCCATGACTAGGGACCACTTTAAGGATGTGCTTATAGACTACCCAACTCTCATGTATATGATCGTCATTATACTGCTGGCAGTTAAGCAAGAATCCTAAGGGCTCCATCAACGTGTAATAGTGATCTGTAATATCACCTTAAGCATGCACACGATGATAAAGATAAACCAGATAGTATACTATCATCTTAAGTAAGACTGTCCTACCTGTATAGGTCATCCCTCAATCATTGAAATCACGTGCCTGCAATCCAATAATTGACTTGAGGGCACTATATCCAACAATACATGCACTATATGATATATAAATATACCTGGAGGTGCGGGAGTGGTTCTGTCCCTGATGTGGATGCACCAACAGCTAGACAATCAAACATCGACTATGTAAGTAATTTTGACTTGAATATGCATGTATATCTATAATATTACATTCAAAATGAATAGGGGCGTAACATACCTGGAGGTGCGGGAGTGGCCTCTATCCCTGATGTGGACGCACCACCAACAACTAGACAATCAAACATTGACTATGTAAGTAATTTTGACATGAATATGCATGTATATCTATAATAGATATTACATTCAAAATGAATATGCGTGCAATTTACCTGGAGGTGTGGTAAAGTCCACGCGGAAGGAGGCATCCGAAGGGGTCTCCGATCGGGGTGCAAGACCGGTCCTCTGAAACTCCCTACGCAGCTCTCCGGGCAGCAGAACCGCTCTGCCTCTGCCTCTGCCGGTGCCGCGGCTGGAGCTCCTGCCGCCCCTCGCTACTCCCGTCGTCGTCATCAAATCTAGATAAAACTGTTCGTGTACGCATTAGACAATCATTACATATGCATGCTATATATGTATAGATTGTAAAATGTGAAGTAATAATATAACATTACTTATAACCTTTTTCGTTTCGTGGACGCATTAGACATATCTACTTGGATTTCATCATTGATATCATTTCTAACCCACGTAACTTCATGATCATCCGAAGACAACCCGTCTTTCGAAACAGATGGTCGGAGCACTCTAAGTCTTCTCTCTTCTTCATCCTCACCGCTGTCCTCGAATTCTGGGACATCGTAAATATCCCTGGGTTTCCAATGGCATACGACGCTCCATCCCGGATGCTTCAAACACTGTGCATAGTATACTTGGAACGCTTGGTTCGAAAAGATAAACGGATCTTCCTGACCGTAAAATCGAAGTGTGTTCACACTGGTCAATCCATATTCATCTTTCCAAGTCCCAAGATTGCTTCTCCACTTATCCGTATCGGTTCGTGTATCATACCAAGTACACTGAAATATATAAAAGGGTTCTGATTGTCCGGGATATTGGATGCCGAGTAAACAATTTAGGTATCCATATTAAATCACACCATCCGATCCTACCGTCGCAATCCAACTATTCTGAGTGGTTATAGATGTTTTTATGTCCTTAACATCGAATTTGTATCCAAGGACACCGAATCTCTTATAATATGCAAGCTCCATACTAGAAAACTGAGCTAAACATCTTGAATCACTCTCTAATAATGCAGATAAGTTCGGATCGTGGATCTAACAAAACAAATTTTACGACAAATACATAACGATATAAGTTTAGATTAAAACTGATAGCAATAACATATTATGCGAATAACTTATATGATCTGCAACCCAATCACAAAAATTATCCTAATTTTATTTTTCCAATCGTTCATCGTTCCAATCAGGATGCCCCTAACGTACCTCGTTAAAATGAATTCTGTTCTTGACAATAAATTATGACATTAATATTATATCATTTCATACACACAAACATAAATATAACAATTAATACAAAAAAACATACTCTCTAATTTTTTCAAGACATGCGCTATCGAGGAGGATAAACTGGTATATCTTGTTGATAAACGTAGTGTCTACCCTCTTATAATCGGCTTTACCATATGGCCCGTCCAGGATTCTTCGAGGCCGCTTAAGTATCGTCTCAATGTTCTCGTCCAGATAGCGGGAACAAAATATGGTTTCTTCATCTAGAAGATAACCTTGCATGAAAGAACCCTCTGGTCGATTTCTATTGCGTATATACTTTTTAAGAGTGTAGAGGTACCTAAAGAAAAATATGTTAAATAAATAAATACGGGCATACAGGACAACAATAATTTTACAAATTGCGCGAAACAAAAAATTCTACATACCTCTCGACGGGATACATCCATCGATATTGTACCGGTCCGGCTAACTTAGCCTTAGTTGCAAGATGAACCGTCAGGTGTATTATGATATCAAAGAATGACGGTGGGAAAATACGCTCAAACTTGCAAAGTATCAACGCAATAGAATTTTCTAGTTTCTCTGGCGTCACAACATCCAGTGTTTTAGCGCATAATTCTCTGAAAAAACAACATAGGTCATTGATTACTAGACCAACCGATTCAGGGAGGGAAGTCCTGAGGGCTGATGGGAGAAGGTGCTCCATAATAACATGGTGATCATGACTTTTCAGCCCATCAATCTTGACATTCACAATTTTTATCTTCTTGCTGAATGATCCTGAGAAACCTGTGGGAACTTTAAAATCATGCAACACCTGCAGCAATCTTTTCTTCTCCGGTTGTGACATATGATAAGCGGCATTGGGAAGTACAAACTTGCCTGGTTTACCCGCTACCGGTTTAAGATGCAATTCACTTCTAATTCTCCAGTCTTGTAGATCCATCCGAGCATTAAGGTTGTATTTTGATTTCCCGTCTTTACAAAGAAGCAAGTTGAGTACGTGCTCGGATACTCCCTTCTCTATGTGCATGACGTCCAGAAAATGATGCACTAAATTTGTTGACCAGTACGGAAGCTCGAAGAAAATGCTTAACTTGTTCCAGAATAGTGGTTTGACCTGTTTTGGCGGATATATCCCGAAGGTCACATTATTGTAACCATCCCACTGAGAAGTCACGTCCTCTCTGGACAATGGGGCTGGAGATCCACGAACCTCCTAATGACCATCAAAGTGAACATCGTCTAACCTGTAGGGGTGGTCTAAAGGCAGGAAACGTCGATGGCCGCAATAACAAATCTTCTTGCTAAAATTCAAGAATTTCGATGTTGTATGTTGATGGCAATGAGGACATGCTTTGTGACCATGTACGGACCAACCTGATAGTATTCCATATGCAGGAAAGTCATTAATTGTCCACATTAAAGCCGCACGCAGTATGAAAATTGTATTTGTGTTTGCATCGTAAGTCTCTACACCATCAATGAACAATGATTTTAACTCCTCGATCAGAGGTCGGAGATAGACGTTTTCCGAGTGAGTTTGGTCCGTCGATAAGAAGAGGCATTATAAAGTATGATTGGTCCATAGCCAACCAAGGCGACAGATTATAAACTATCATTACAACGGGCTATGTGCTGTGGCTTCTAGCCATATAGTTGAATGGGAAGAAGCCATCACTAGCCAGTCCGAGCCTGACATTGTGAGGATCGCTACTGAATATTGCGTGCCTCCTATCAAAATCCTTCCATGCCGGTGAATCTCTTGGATGACTCATTTTTCCATCTTCACTTGAAGGAGCACGGTGATGCCAAATCATTGCCTCGGCTATTTTCTTGCACTTGAATAGCCTCTGCAGCCTCTATATTATGGAAAAGTATCGTGCTATCTTAACAGGTATATCGGGCTTCTTATCAGAATCTTTCGGTTTATACCTGCCCTCTCCGCATGTTGGACACTCTTTCAAATATAAATTCTCTTTCTGGTACAACACGTAATTTTTAGGACATGCTTGAATCTTCTCACACTTCAGACCCAAATCAGACATCATCTTCTGGTCTCCTTACCAGCTGTCGGGCATGTTATTTCCCAGGGGTATAGAATCTTTCAAGAACGAAAGAAGCATTGTAAATGACTTGTTGCTCCATCCATTTAGGCACTTAATCTGGAAAAGTTGGACGAACCATGAGAGGGTGGAATACTTTGCATTCTCATAAATTGGTTTTCTAGCATCATTCATGAAATTTTCATATTTATCCGCACGCGGTCCTTGACCGGAAGGAATGTCATCTTCGGTACGAATAGATTCACCTAGGGCGGCTTCTACCATATCCTCCATTTCTTCAGATGGAAAGAAATTACCGTCTTCTTCTTCCGCGTTACCGTCTTCTCCTGTCGTATTATCGTCTTCTCCTTGTTCTTCTGCCGCATTACTGTGTTCTTCTCCTTCCCCGTGATATAGCCAAGTTGTATAAAGTCTAGTAAAACCATGTTTTACGATATGAAGCTCTACCAATTCTACCTTCTTCCAGTACTTATTCCCACATCTATCGCACGGGCATAGAATCTTCTCTATCACGATCTTATTATGTGCGCATGCAAATTCAATAAAAGCAGCAACGCTTGTAACAAACTTAGGTTGCATACGTTGTTGCCAATCCTCATACATCCAGTCCTTAACTCTGACGTACTCATGGGCCATGTTAGACAGTATAACATATAAATTGTAGGTTATGATAACTATATTGAGAAATCTAAGAACGGGATGGTTACATACAAAGGAGAAAATCCGTGCATATACTTTGTGTGTATGTTTGTCGTTGAAAAGAATAAATTATCGATAATCAAAATTAGATTTGAGGATAACCATGTATGAGTTGTATTCTATATATGTGTGTTTCAATTTATGATTTCGCTTAAGTGTAAGGTTGTTAGTGTGTATGTGTTGTGTGTGCGTTTGTTGTGTATTCGTGTTGTATGTGTGTGTTTCGGCTGTCGGGGGTAAGGTTTCTATCCCGTTAAGAATGTATAGAGTGGACACGCATTCGCTTGTGCTTTCAACCATTTCGAGTAAATTTCGGCAGCACCTCTCCGATGTTCTCTGAGTACACTGTAATAGAATAGATAATCATTTCAAAGCTGTGAAATAACGTTGAAATGAACATCTAATCTATCTTTGTACACGGAGAACCAGCAGAAAAGTACCGACGAAATATCTCTAAATGGATGAAAACACAAGTGAATGCAGGTGTTTGCTTTATACATTCCTAACTTGTCCACATGGGACAAATCAATCGGTTATCATACGATTGAATCTTCTCGTCACATAGACTACACAACGGCTGTTAGTACCGAGCTATGTCGTCCGATATTTAACAACCTTTGTATAGTTCTATGTCACGACGAACATCGAACGTATGTTAACCGATAGACGGGGACTAAGTGGTGCTTTGAGTTTCATATATGAGTATCGACGAGAATATGAAAGTTTCATATTATCATCGAGTATCATATATTGGTTTTAACTTGAACATCTTGAATCACTCTCTAATGATGCGTTTGTTGTGTATTCGTGTTGTGTGTGTGTGTTTCGGCTATTAGGGGTAAGGCTTCTATCCCATTAAGAATGTATAGAGCGGACACCCATTCGTTTGTGCTTTCAACCGTTTCGAGTAAATATCGGCAGAACCTCCCCGCTGTTCTCCGAGTACACTGTAATAGAATAGATAATCATTTCAAAACTGCGAAACAACGTTGAAATGAACATCTAATCTATCTTTGTATACGGAGAACCAGCAGAAAAGTACCGACGAAATATCTCGAAACGGATGAAAACACAAATGAATGCAGGTGTTTGCTTTATACATTCCTAACTTGTCCACACGGGACAAATCTATCGGTTATCATACGATTGAATCTTCTCGTCACATAGACTACATGACGGTTGTTAGTACCGAGCTATACCGTCCGATATTTAACAACCTTCATATAGTTCTATGTCACGACAAATATCGAACGTATGTTAACCGATAGACGGGGACTAAGTGGCGCTTTGAGTTTCATATATGAGTATCGATGAGAATATGAAAGTTTCATATTATCATCGAGTATCATATATTGGTTTTAACTTGAACATTTAACATGAATATGTTTAACGTTTACGTTTCGTTATTAAGGGTTCGAAATTTCATGTTTACGGTAAATTTTTCTTGCGTTTATGGTAAAGTTATACGTTTATGTTATCATCGAGTATCCTACTGCAATGAACAAGTGCACCCTAAACCCTAACCCTAAATAACCCAAATTAACCTAATTAACCACAATTAACCATAATCGTTACCCTGACACAAATTATCCCTAATCAACCCAAACTTAACCCAATTTACCCAAATTAACCTAATCAGCCCAAACTTAACCCAATTTACCCTAATTAACCCTAATCAACACCCTAACCCTTTTAAATTATCACTAATTAACCCAAATTAACCCTACCCTCTAATTAACCCTAGCCTCTAACCCTAAACCTGAACCAAACCTTAACCCTAACCCTTATTACACTGACCCTAAGCCCAACTAATTAACCCTAACCCAAGCCCCAACCCCAACCGAACCCAAACCCTAACCCCAACCCCAACACCAAACGAACCCTAACCATAACTGAACTCTAACCCTAACCTTAACCCCAACCCCAGCCCCAACCCCAACCGAACCCTAACCCTAACCCAAACCCCAACCCCAACCCCAACCCCTGTTGGGTTACTAGTCACACTCAAGAGGTTCCACAAGGCATCAACCATGCCAAAATCAAATTTTTCTTGTGCCGAGAAACCCTAATGCTAGATCGTTAACTAGAGGCAAAGGCGAAACATGTAAGTAAACAACTTTATTGCTAAGTGAATGGAAATACAACCTTTGTAGATCCGGTCCTCCACTTCTCTAGCTCCGTGTTGACGTCCCTCCGCTGCGATCATCGGAATCCCTGACCCTTGCGTCGATTTCATCGGAGAAATGGGCGGGCTAGGTCGTTGACTTCGATGCCGAAGATGATCTACGTCGAGGCGACTCAAACTCAAGCTCCATCTTCACTAGCTCATGAAACTTGTGAAGAAAACACCCTATACAATATGGAAAGTGGTAGAGGATGAAGAAATAGGAAGTGGGTTCACTTTGGATTTGGATTTCTCACTTGGATTCATCACTTGAAATTTTGTAGCAAAGGTTTTCTTTCTTCTTGAAGAAGAAGAAGAAGAGAGAAAAAGAAAATGAATAATCAAAAAGAAAATCAAGTGATGGTTATCATTTTGCAACCATGGGTTAGATAAACTCATGTAGAGAATAGACCATGGTTAAGGTAAATGGTTAGGGTTAAGGAATAAAACAAAATGGTAAGACAATTTCAAAAGAGCTAGAAAAATCATGAAGCTTCTTGCACAAAACAAAGAAAGCAACTACCATTTTATTTTTTCCAAAAATGAATAAACAAAATAAATGAGTAAATCAAACCCTAACCATTAACCTAATCATAGTTTAAAGCAAACACATACCCAAGTTTGCATGTATCATCAAACATGATACAAACTAGTGCACAAACATATATTATATATACAATGTGCACATTCAAGTGAGATAATCAATCTTAAGTGAACCAATACTAGTTAATGTAAAGTAATATATCAAATATATAATTATACATTAAATCATTAAATCAACACTTGATTTAACGATCCGGTCATATCGCATATGACCGACTAATATCCAATGTATCGACTTATCGAATCAATCCTCGATTCGATAACTAGGTTATATCGCATACAACCAATCGATACATTCATCGCGAGAATAGAATACGGTATCACATACACGCATTAATCTCGGTCCCGCACATATCTCATATGCGCTCCTATTTCATTTCGCTTTAGCCAGGAAACCTCTGTGTAGGACTCTAAAGACTCGTCAATACGCCGGCAGTAGTTGATGATCATATCAAACACCAACAAGCCGCAAGCGGTCTGCTAAACGTAACGGCCACCCGAGTATTGAGCGATCAGAAGATCAACGAGCAAGGCCGCTCACACTCCTGTGAATCCAACCAGTAACACTTACCGTACAGTCCGGTCTGTTCGTCTAATATGTCGCATATCTCGCCTAGGGGTGGTAAACGTCAGACCCCTGTAGCTCGATAAGTCGTGTCGATATGAGGTCTATAACAGTTCGAGATACTACTGATAACAGTTACCAGTAAATCTCAGAAACCCTGGCCAGGGATTTCGGGTTATAGCCAATCGAACACAGCGCAACATCAACTGCCTATACCGGGAGAGACGAATCCCTTCCTATCGCTCATTGCCTCCATATGATTCGGGACCGTACCCAAAAACCACCGTTTTGCATGCCCTCTTGGACGTGGTAAGGTGGAAATCAAAGCACAGTGGGAATCACACAAGACTCTATGACGATCTCGGGTCTACAGACTAACCTGTACCAGTGTCACCAGAGAACTGCCATTTGACGTAAGGTATAATACCATCTGGGAGTTCTCGGCGAGTCCGTCCAGTGTACCCAGTCTCCACTGAGCACCCGTATATCATCTCTGATGTCAAACACCAATGGATATGGGATCATCCATTGCCCATCTGTATGGGTCGAGAAGGTATACGCTAGTCTACTCTGGTATATCGATGCTCCGTCTCGATATACCCACGACTAGGGACCTTGAAGGATGTACTTATGGACTACCATGTCCCTACTAGTATGATCCACATCATAGTCCAGGAAGTCAAGTACACATCCTAAGGGCTTTACCAACATGTAACAGAGAGACAATCAGTATACACGTTAAGGTAAAGAGCAACCAGATAGCATACTATCACGTCGAGCAAGAAAGTCCTCCCTATATATGTTCCAGCATCCATTACAACATACATCCTATGTACAGTAATGGCCTCTAGGGCATACATATAACTAACAATCTCCCACTTGCAGTAGGGCCATCTGTAGCAGTGGTTGCAGTATCTCATACTCAACTATCTCATAAAAGTCTCTCTCTGGGAATAGGCCTTTGTGAGTGGATCCGCCGTGTTTTCCTCTGAGTCTACTCTCCTAACCTCGATCCCCTGGAGATCAACCATCTCCATGATCATGTGACACCGCCTTAGAATATGTCTGGATCACTGATAGGACGGGCATTCCTTGGCATAAGCCACAACTCCATTGTCACACATTGGGAGGAACGAAGTTCATCTCATGAACTAATATACACCCAAACTTCCTCTTTGGTAGCATCTTTGGTAACGATGTATCTTGCCTTTATCGTCTAGTATGCCACGGTATCCAGCTTGGAACTCTTCCAACATACCGTCCCTCCACTGAGGGTAAAGACAATGCCTGTGACTGACATCCAGTCGTCCTTATCACCCTGGAACCTTTCCAGTGATTCTCCCCAGGATCGATTGATACCATCTCATTATAACTAGTGAGAGTCCTAACATCCAATTAAATCTATCTCATAGATCCAAAAACTAGGATTTAGCAGGTATCACTTTGATCCTTTATCGAGAATCCTTATGATAAGCGGAGATTGACCGAGCGTAGCATAGGAAACTCCTTCCCTATCAAGAGTTTGTCATCCACGTACTCTACGAGGATCACCACCATACTCCCTACTACCTTTTTGTATATACAAGGTTCATCTACCATTTTGATGATGTCAAACTGTTTGACTAACACATCAAAACAGATGTTCCAACTCCGCGATGCCTGATTCATCACATAAAACATCTTGCACACGTTTCCGCTGCTCCCACTGTCTACGAAGCCCTCTGGCTGTGTACTTATAGACGCTCTCTTCTAAATCAATATTTAGAAAAGCAGTCATGACACCCAACCGCCAGATATCGTAGTCATGGAATGTAGCCGTGGCAAGTAGGATCCGGATGGACATAAGCATAGCTACTTAGAAAAGGTTTCATCATAATCCATACTTGGTCAATGATGCAAACTTTTTACAAGTCTAGCTTTGAAAGTCTCAACTTTTCCATGTACACCAAGTAATCTTCTCAAGATATACTTGCTCCTGATGGGGATTTAACCCTTCAGATCAAGCAACTAAAGTCCTTACTTTGTTGGTGTATAAGGATTCCATCTCAGATCGCTAAGCATCCAGCCATTCTTACAGAGTCCCACTCTTGATGGGTAGCTCGAAACTAGTTGGGTCATCATCTCATGATGCATTCCTCGCTCCCACTGTCATAGAGAAACAGAAGTATCTCTCAGGTGGGTGAGGAACCCTACTAGATCGGCGGAGAGGCTGAGGTTCGTTGGAAACAATTGAATCCTTTGGTTCTATCAAATCATCAGCTGCAATTGTATAGCTGGAACATTTCCAGTTCAACATAATAGACCTTGCCTCGAGCTTGTCCGGATTTTGCATTTTAGACATAGGCCGGACAACCCCAAATCTTAACAAACTTAAGATATGGGCTCTTCCCTTTCCATATCACATATGAAGCGGTAGGCAACTGTTTTGATTTAAACCCTATTCAATAGGTATGCAACTTCTCAATCGCATAACTCCCAAAAGGAAATAGGAAACTCAGCAGTACTCATCATAGAGCACACCATATCACATAGGGTGATATTGCTCCACCCCGATACACCGACGTGCTGTGGTGTATACGGAGGAGTAACACTGAGAGAGAATCTCATTCTCCTTTAGAATAGTCCAGGAATTCCATGTACAAGTATTCTCCTCCCTGATCTCATCAGAGGACATAATACTTCTACCCGATTTTGGTTCTCTACTTCTAACTTATATTCTTTGAATATCTCAAAAGGTTCGGACTTGTGTTTCAACAGGAACATATGTCTTAATCTAAAGAGATCATCAGAGAATGTAATGAAGTACAAAGAACCTGTCTTGGCATGTGTAGACAGGGGACCTACATACATCAACATGTATCATCCCAAGAGTTCACTAACTCTTTCTCTGTTTCCAGTAAACAGAGCTATGGTCATCTTATCTCTGTGACATGACTGGCAAGTTTCACAAGATGTAAATTCAAACTAATTTAAATATGCATCTAAATGTAACTTGAGCCAGTCGGGTCACATTGATATGACCTAGTCTACAATGCCTCAAGAAGGATTCGTTCATTTCTGAACTCTTCCTCTTGTGTGTATTCTGTATACTTGGAACTGTAGTTTGATTTAGAACGTCAATGCTTTTAGATAACGTGCCTGAACCGATCAACTTTTGATATAGGAAATGTTCAAAACATTATCCAACAATACAAAATTATATCCTTCTTTAATAAATAAAGAGACTGATATGATTTTGTATATCAGGTTCGGTATCTAATATCATTTGTTCAGAATCAATGTATTTGGAAATACAGGATGACAGTGACCAACAGACTTGGCTGCAACACTTGCACCCTTTTCTGCTCATGAAACTTATCACCCGTTCTCAGTTCTCTACCTTTTGTAGCCCTATGTAATAGATTACATATCTGGGATCCTGATCCGGTATCAAATATCCAGGACGTAGAGGATACAGAGAAACAGTTCTTTGTAATGAACACACCCGAAGGAGATGCATCATATGCACTTTCTTCGTTTGGGCGGCATAAGAATTCAGGTATTCCTCTATTTCCTGCTCTGTCTTATAACAATTATAAGTTGGAGCGGGACCAACGTTCCCCAGCTCAGTATAACAAGCGGGTTCGGTCAATATATCCATTTTATTATCTTGATTAAGGCGTGATATGGTCGCTACCTAGAGAGAGAGAGAAGAAAACACTCATCGTATGCTCTTGCAAGATCAGATTGGTTATTATTTTATCTAATCAGGATGGCTCCCACTGTTTTAATCAAATCTTCCTTCAAACCCTAAAAGGAAAGACTAGCCGGGATTAATTACACGCTACAAGTTCGCCAATCTTTCAGCCAGGCCAGTGTCGGTACTTTGAGGGAGGTCTCCCGTGCTTTCGCACGAACCTAATTAATGTAAATCTCGTTTTCCCAGAGGCGTAACCTCATTGACACCTTTCTAGACACCTACTTGATCGGCTAATTGTAATGTGTAAAACACTCCCAGGAGTAACAATTACTCGCAGCGGGTATCGGGATCCAACTATCTCATAGAAGGTATGCAATCTCATTGCAAATTTCAACACTTGAAATTTCCTATAATTTTGCCCGTAGCGTCCCATGACCTTGACGCCGGCCAACAAACCATAGTGCGCTAGTTAAATTCAACCCGTCATTTCCTGATTGAATTAAACCCACCCGCAAGACCCTTGACGCAGGCCAACAAAGTCGCACGACAACCCTAATCTAATCTGTATCATATGCATAGACAGATAAATACTAGTTAGCTACAGCACACTACGCCTTGACGCAGGCCAACAAACGTAGCACGATTACTAAGTAGGACTTATCTGAAATGACGGAGGGCTACGACAGGTTTTTCTGAAAACCTATTGCGTAATGAACTTGATATCGTTGTAGAATCAAATGATTTTAAAATGGAGTGTTTTTTAGGCTTTTCTAGTTTCGCTAAAGGGGTCACTCCCGGTGAAGGGATCGTCGGCCCTTTCCTCATCGAATAAGGTGCAGGATATATCATATATACCACTGTGCAAAGCAAAAACTATATAAGCAATCAAAAAAACAAACCGACGGTTGTAGCATCTGCCAGTTATTGCTAAAGGAGTCACTCCCGGTGAAGGGATCTCGGTCCTTTCCTTTTCGAATAAGGTGCAGGATGTTCTACTAGGAACACCGCGATGCAAAGCAAGAACTGTAGCTACCTGTTTTTGAAAATTCGATTCCACAACATCTTTTAGGTTTCTTTTCTTTCATTAATCACATTAATGACGTCCCATCATTTAAGTTACCTAAACATCACAAATAAATACGACGTACACCTATGCCATCCGCATTCGCCACGATGTCCCCTCGTGCACCGTTAGGTTAGGTAACTAACGGCAGAGCGGGGCAGGGCTAGCGCGGGTGTAAAACATAAGTAATGCCTATATAATATATCATATATACTATATACAGTATTTATCACAGAACATCAAATGATCACATCACAGATATCGCAGCAGAAGAAACATATGAAACATTGGATATACTAGGACGTCTGTGTTTTCAATACGAGCCAGTATAAAACACGGATTCCACGGTCGCGATGAATAGCCAAACCCACACCCCTAGACCCCTACGAGAGCTGCAAGCAACCCTACCAATTCTAGAGTTAAGAGACCCGGACTCGACTCCTCGAGTTGGTCTCCCTCTGGACTCCAGAACCCGGTTACTTGTGCTCTCCTCCTTGGGTCTATTCTAGTGCGGAAAAGTAAATAATATACAAATGGTGACAACTTCCGCAACCTGGAAGTGCCCCAATATTACATACAAGTTTTTACATGAATGAAAATGAAAAACACTCATCTCACATAAAAAAAAACCCGGCTATTCAAACACGATGATCCAATATAACATATCCAACAACACATAACATCACATGTCATCAACGTAAGTAAATATGCCCATCCCAATTGTCGTTGACATATAGCAACGAAACCGGCGATATCACATATTACACTTACGGTCGCAGAAAAGAAAGTGTAAAACTACAACAGTTGGAATCCGCAAACTCTTTAGACATCGCATGCCCAACCAAATAAATTCCTTAGACATCGCATGCCTAACAATTATAAACCCCGCATTTTAGTCTCATTATCAAAAACTCTTTTCAATATCTAGTCGGGTAATTCAACAAGATTCCCGACAACCTGATCGAATGCTCGTCGCAAACTTTAGTAGACGGTCGCACCCCGAGATGCCGTCGACGGAGTGCACTAAGGCGGAACACCGCTGCCGCGAGCACCCGAACGGATGCTTTTGGTGACGGGGTTCTCCAACAGTCACTTGGTCAGGGCTATGGGGCGTGGCTGTCTATTAAATTTACCCGGCGAGTATCCGCGTACGCTACGTGATTGCGACGGACTTTTGATCACAACAAAATTCCGTGGCAACCGATCAAGTGAGACTAAAGTGCTATGTTTATAACATTCAAATCAGTTATCTCATAACTACTTGTGGATTCCAAATATTGTATCACATTCCAGATAAATAGAAAATGTCAAACTTTCCGATCGAACAGTCAAACACCCAAGTTTTCCCGAAACAGTTCAACACATGAAATAAGTTTAAAAACATTCACTTCATGCCTCAGTACCAACGGTCCAGCTGTAGAAGGGTCAAGCCAACGCCTCATATGTGGCACGCTGTACTGCCCCAAACCCGAAGGTTCAAAGGGCAGTTCAAGACGGTCACATAATCGAGTTAAGGTTTGTTGTCTTCTAGAGGGTCCATCGCGTTACTTGCACTACTTAGAACGTCTTTAAACCACGGAAAAATCCAACACTTAGAAATTTTCCGGCAGGGAAAAAAGTGGGTATTTATATCCGGTCGAACTTTTTAACATATTCTAAAATTACCCGGAAAAACACATAGACGAATTAGACTTCCCGATCGAAACACCGAGTCCCCAATACAACCCAGAAAACTCAACTCTTGAGTATATATTAAAAAATTCCCAGAAAATACAGCACCTCCAGAAACAAATTACTGTGCAAACCACGTGGCCTAACTCACCAATATGGCCGCGGAACCGCCGCACAAGCAGGGGTGGGGCCGCGGTTCCGCGGCGCTTTGGTCGAGTTAGGGTCACGTGCTGTGCAGTAACTCATACAATTCCCTGCTGAATTTTTTGGATATTTTTAATTTGGAAAAATCCACTTTTTCAGAAAAAGTCCAGAGAGTGGTTTTGAATTAGGGTTTCGGGTTTGATCGGGTTTCTAACATCGTCTACACATAGCCTAAGGCTCTAGCTAGGCTCTGATACCACTGTTGGGTTACTAGGCACACTCAAGAGATTCCACAAGGCATCAACCATGCCAAAATCAAATTTTTCTTGTGCCGAGAAACCCTAATGCTAGATCGTTAACTAGAGGCAAAGGCGAAACATGCAAGTAAACAACTTTATTGCTAAGTGAATGGAAATACAACCTTTGTAGATCCGGTCCTCCACTTCTCTAGCTCCGTGTTGACGTCCCTCCACTGCAATCATCGGAATCCTGGACCCTTGCATCGATTTCATCGGAGAAATGGGCGGGCTAGGTCGTTGACTTCGATGCCGAAGATGATCTACGTCGAGGCGACTCAAACTCAAGCTCCATCTTCACTAGCTCATGAAACTTGTGAAGAAAACACCCTATACAACATGGCAAGTGGTAGAGGATGAAGAAATAGGAAGTGGGTCCACTTTGGATTTGGATTTCTCACTTGGATTCATCACTTGAAATTTTGTAGCAAAGGTTTTCTTTCTTCTTGAAGAAGAAGAAGAATAGAGAAAAAGAAAATGAATAATCAAAAAGAAAATCAAGTGATGGTTATCATTTTGCAACCATGGGTTAGATAAACTCATGTAGAGAATAGACTATGGTTAAGGTAAATGGTTAGGGTTAAGGAATAAAACAAAATGGTAAGACTTTTTCAAAGGAGCTAGAAAAATCATGAAGCTTCTTGCACAAAACAAAGAAAGCCACTACCATTTTATTTTTGCCAAAAATGAATAAACAAAATAAATGAGTAAATCAAACCCTAACCATTAACCTAATCATAGTTTAAATCAAACACATACCCAAGTTTGCATGTATCATCAAACATGATACAAACTAGTGCACAAACATATATCATATATACAATGTGCACATTCAAGTGAGATAATCAATCTTAACTGAACCAATACTAGTTAATGTAAAGTAATATGTCAAATATATAATTATACATTAAATCATTAAATCAACACTTGATTTAACGATCCGGTCATATCGCATATGACCGACTAATATCCAATGTATCGACTTATCGAATCAATCCTCGATTCGATAACTAGGTTATATCGCATACAACCAATCGATACATTCATCGCAAGAATAGAATACGGTATCACATACACGCATTAATCTCGATCCCGCACATATCTCATATGCGCTCCTATTTCGTTTCGCTTGATCCAGGAAACCTCTGTGTAGGACTCTAAAGACTCGTCAATACACCGGCAGTAGGTGATGATCATATCAAACACCCACAAGCCGCAAGCGGTCTGCTAAACGTAACGGCCACCCGGGTATTGAGCGATCAGAAGCTCAACGAGCAAGCCCGCTCACACTCCTGTGAATCCAACCAGTAACACTTACCGTACAGTCCGGTCTGTTCATCTGATATGTCGCATATCTCGCCTAGGGGTGGTAAACTTCAGACCCCAGTAGCTCGATAAGTCGTGTCGATATGAGGTCTATAAAAGTTCGAGATACTACTGATAACACTTACCAGTAAATCTCAGCAACCCTGACCAGGGATTTCCGGTTATAGCCAATCGAACACAGCGCAACATCAACTCCCTATACCGGGAGAGACGAATCCCCTCATATCGCTCATTGCCTCCATGTAATTCGGGATTGTACCCAAAAACCACCGTTTTGCACGCCCTCTTGGACGTGGCAAGGTGGAAATCAAAGCACAGTGGGAATCACAAAAAACTCTATGACGATCTCGGGTCTACAGACTAACCTGTACCAGTGTCACCAGAGAACTGCCATCTGACGTAAGGTATAATACCATCTGGGAGTTCTCGGCGAGTCCGTCCAGTGTACCCAGTCTCCACTAAGCACCCGTATATCATCTCTGATGTCAAACACCATTTGATATGGGATCATCCATCGCCTATCTGTATGGGTCGAGAAGGTATACGCTAGTCAACTCTGGTATATCGATGCCCCGTCTCGATATACCCACGACTAGGGACCTTGAAGGATGTACTTATGGACTACCATGTCCCCACTAGTATGATCCACATCATAGTCTAGGTAGTCAAGTACACATCCTAAGGGCTTTACCAACATGTAATAGAGAGACAATCAGTATACACATAAAGGTAAAGAGCAACCAGCTAGCATACTTGTAGGGTTCCTAGGCACACTAGTGAGGTCTCACAAGTGATCAAACATGCCCAATTCAAATATTCTCATGTGCCTACAAACCCTAATACGGATCGTTAACTAGATTTATAGGTGATGCGATGCAAGTAAACAACTTTAACTAAAAGGGAAGTGACTACAACCTTTGTAGATCCGGTTCCCCACCTCCATAGCTCCGTGTTGACGACCCTCCGCTGTACCCTTCGGATCCCGGACTCTCACGGTGGTTTCATCGAAGAATTGATCGGGCTAGGTCGTCGACTTCAATGTCGAAGATGATCTATGTCGAGGAAACACAAGATCAAGCTCCAACTTCACCAAGCCATGAAACTTGTGAAGAAAACACCCTATACTACTTGGAAAGTGGTAGAGGATGAAGAAATAGGAAGTGGGTTCACTTTAGAATTGGATTTCTCACTCTTTTTCTCAAGTTGCCATTGATGGTTGCAAGGTTTCTTCATTGTTGAAGATGAAGAAGATGAAGAAAAAGAATATGATAAGCCTTATTCAAAATAGAAAATAAAATGAATACTTATCATATAGCAACCATGGTTAGGTGTAGAGAATAAACTATGGTTAGGTTGAATGGTTAGGGTTAAGCAAACAAACAAAATGGTCAAGCTTTCAACACTTCATGAAGCTTCATGAAAGAAACAAAATAAGCCACCATTCTATTTATCTTGCAAAAATGAATAAATAAATAAAAAGAATAACTAAATAAGTAAATCAAAACCCTAACCATTAACATAACCATGGTTTAATCATACACACCCAAGTTAGCATGTATCATCAAACATGATACAATCTTGTGCACAAAAGTATATCACATATACAACTTGTGTATTTCAAGTGAGAAAATCCATTTAAAGTGAACCAATACCAGTTAATGCAAAGTAATATATCAAATATATAATTATACATTAAATCATTAAATCAACACTTGATTCAATGATCCGGTCATGTCGCATATAACCGACTAGTATCCAATGTATCGACTTATCGAATCAATCTTCGATTCGATAACTAGGTTATATCGCATACAACCAATCGATACATTCATCGAGAGAATAGAATACGGTATCACATACACGCATTATTCTCGGTCCCGCACATATCTCATATGCGCTCCTATTTCGTTTCGCTTGAGCCAGGAAACCTCTGTGTAGGACTCTAAAGACTCGTCAATACGCTGGCAGCAGATGATGATCATATCAAGCACCCACAAGCCGCGAGCGGTCTGCTAAACGTAACGGCCACCCGGGTATTGAGCGATCAGAAGATCGACGAGCAAGCCCGCTCACACTCCTGTGAATCCAACCAGTAACACTTACCATACAGTCCGGTCTGTTCGTATGATATGTCGCATATCTCGCCTAGGGGTGGTAAACGTCAGACCCCAGTAGCTTGATAAGTCATGCCGACGTGAGATCCATAACAATTGTGAAACTACTGATAACTCTTACCAGTATATCACTGCAACCCTGGCCAGGGATTTCCTGTTATGGCCAGTCGGGCATAGCGCAACATCAACCCCCAATACCGGGAGAGACGAATCCCCTCCTATCGCTCGTTGCCTCCATGTGAATCGAGACTGTACCCAAAAACCACCCGTTTGCACGACTCAGTAGAGCCGTGGTATGGTGGAAATCAAAGCACAGTGGGAGACACACAAGACTCTATGACGATCTCGGGTCAACAGACTAAGCTGTACCAGTGTCACCAGAGAACTGCCATCTGACGTGAGGTATAATACCATCTGGGAGTTCTCGGCGAGTCCGTTCAGTGTACCCAGTCTCCACTGAGCACCCGCATACCATCTCTGATGTCAAACACCAATGGATATGGGATCATCCATCGCCCATCACATGGGTCGAGAAGATATGCGCTAGTCTACTCTGGAATATCGATGCCCCGTCTCGATATTCCCACGACTAGGAACATTGAAGGATGTACTCATGGACTACCCAGGCCCCACTAGTATGATCTGCATCATAGTCCTGGAAGTCGAGTACACATCCTAAGGGCTTTATAAAAAAGTAACAGAGAGACAGAAAGTATACATGTTAAGATAAAGAGCAACCAGATAGCGTACTATCATGTCGAGCAAGAAAGTCCTACCTATATATATCCCAGCATCCACTACAATATACATCCAATGTACAGTAATGGCCTCTAGGGCATACATATAACTAACAATCTCCCACTTGCACTAGGGCCATCTGTAGCAGTGGTTGCAGTATCACATACTCAACCATCCCATTTAAGTCTCTCTCTGGGAAAAAGCCTTTGTGAGTGGATCCGCCGTGTTATCCTCTGAGTCTACTCTCCTAACCTTGATCACCCTGGAGATTATCTATCTCCATGATCAGGTGATGCTGCCTCAGAATATGTCTGGGTCACTGATGGGACCAGGGTTTCTGGGCCAAAGCCACACTTCCATTGTCATACAATAGTAGGAACCTAGTTCATCTTATTAACCAATATACACCCAAACTGCCTCTTTGGTAGTATCTTTAATAGCGATGTTACCAGCCTTTATCGTCTAGTTTGCCACGGTATCTTGCTTGGAACTCTTCCAACATACCGTCCCTTTGCTGAGGGTAAAGACAATGCCTGTGACTGACATTCAGTCGTCCTTATCACCCTGGAACACTTCCAGTGATTCTCCCCAGGATTGATTGATACTATCTTACTATAGCTAGTGAAAATCCTAACATCCATTTAGATCTATCTCATAGATCCAAAACCCAGGATTTAGGAGGTATCATTTTGATCCTATTGGAGAATCCTTGTGATAAGAGGAGATCGACCGATCGTAGTATAGGAAACTCTTTTCCTATAAGGAGTATGTTGTCCACGTACAATACGAGGATGACTACCTTACTCTCTACTACCGTTTTGTATATACAAGGTTCATCTACTATTTTGATGAAGTCAAACACTTTGACCATCACATCAAAACAGACGTTCCAACTCCGCGATGCCTGCTTTATTATGTAAAGCAACTTGCATACGTTTCCGCTACTCCCACTGTTTACGAAGCCCTCTGGCTGTGTTCTTATAGACGTTCTCTTCTAAATCATTATTTAGAGAAGTAGTCATGGCACCCAACCACCAGATATCGTAGTCATGGTATGTAGCATTGGCAAGTAGGATCTGGATGGACTTAAGCATAGTCCCTAGAAAAGGTTTCATCATTATCCATACCTGGTTGATGACTAAAACCTTTAACAAGTCTAGCTTTGAAAGTCTCAACTTTTCCATATACACCAAGTAATCTTCTTAAGATATACTTGCTCCTGATGGGGATTTAACCCCTTCAGATATAGCAAACAAAGTCCATACTTTGTTGGTGTATATAGATTCCATCTCAGATCGCTAAGCACCCAGCCATTCTTACAGAGCCCCTACTCTTGATGGCCTGCTCGAAACTAGTTAGGCCATCATATCATGATGCAATCCTTGCCCCCACTGTCATCGAGAAACCGAAGTATCTCTCAGGCGGATGAGGAACCCTACCAGATCGGCGGAGAGGCTGAGGTTCGTCGGGGACTATTGAATCCTTTGGTTCTGTCAAATCATCAGCTGCAGTTTTGTATAGCTGGAACTTTTTCAGTTCTACAGAACTGGCCTTGCCTCGATCTTGTCCGGATTTTGCTTTTGACATAGGCCGGACAATCCCAAATCTTAACTTACTTAAGAGATAGGCTCTTCCCATACCATATCTCATATGGAGTGGTAGGCACTGATTTGATTCGAACCTAATTCAATAAGTATGCAGCTTCTCAAGTGCACAATCCCAAAAGGAAATAGGTAACTCAGTAATACTCATCATAGAGCACACCATATCTAATATTGTGCGATTGCTCCGTCCCGATACACCGTTGTGCTGTGGTGTATTCAGAGGAGTAATACTGAGAGAGAATCTCATTTTCCTTTAGAATAGTCCAAGGATTCCATGCACAAGTATTCTCCTTCCTGATCTTATTATAGGACATAATACTTATACCCGTATTTTGGTTCTCTACTTCCAACTTATATTCTGTGAATACCTCAAAAGCTTCGGACTTATGTTTCAACAGGAACATATGACTGAATCTTGAGAGATTATCAGAGAATATAATGAAGTACAAAGAACCGGTCCTGGCATGTGTAGACAGGGGAGTTTACATACATCATCATATATCAGTCCCAAGAGTTTACTAACTCTTTCTCTGTTTCCAATAAACAGAGATATGGTCATCTAATCTTTGTACATGACTGGCAAGTTTCACAAGATGTAAATTCAAACTGATTTAAATATGCATCTAAAATGTAACTTCAGCCAGTCGGGTCGCATTGAAATGACCTAGTCTACAATGCCTCAAGAATGATTCGTTCATTTTTGAACTCTTCCTCTTGTGTGTGTTCTGAATACTAAGAACTGTAGTTTGATTTAGAACGTCAATGCTTTTAGATAACGCGCCTGAACTGATCAACTTTTGATATAAGAAATGTTCAAAACATTATCCATCAATACAAAATTATATCCTTCTTTACTAATAAAGAGACTGATATGATTTTGTATATCAGGTTCGGTATCTAATAGCATTTGTTCAGAATCAATGTATTGGTAATACAGGGTGACAGTAACCAACAGACTTGGCTGCAACACTTGCCCCATTTTCTGTCTCATGAAACTTATCACCCGTTCTCAGTTTTTCTACCTTTTTGTAGCCCTATGTAACAGATTACATATCTGGGATCCTGATCCGGTATCAAATACCCAGGACTCAGAGGATACTGAGAAACAGTTCTTTATAATGAACACACCCGAAGGAGATGCATCTCATGCACTTTCTTTGTTTGGGCAGCATAGGAATTCTGGTAATCCCCTATTTCCTGCTCTGCCTTATAACAATTATAAGTTGGAGCGGGACCAACATTCCCCAGCTCAGTATAACAAGCGGGTCCGGTCAATACATCCATATTATTATCTTGATTAAGACGTGATATGGTCGCTACCTGGAGAGAGAGAGAAGAAAACACTCAGCGTGCGCTCTTGCAAGATCAGATTGGTTATATATTTTATCTAATCAGGATGGCTCCCACTGTTTTTATCAAATCTTCCTTCAAACCTTAAAAGGAAAGACTAGCCGGGATTAATTACACTCTACAAGTTCGCCAATCTTTCAGCCAGGCCAATGTCGGTACTTTGAGGGAGGTTCCCCGTGCTTTCGCACGGACCTAATTACAGTAAACCTCGTTTTCCCAGAGGCGTAACCCCGTTGACACCTTTCTAGACACCTACTTGATTGGCTAATTGTAAAGTGCAAAACTCTCCCAGGAGTAACAATTACTCGCAGTGGGTATCGGGATCCAACTATCACATAGAAGGTATGCAATCTCATTGCAAATTTCAACACTTGAAACCCCCGATAATGGTTTTTACCCCTAGCACATATGACCTTGGCTAAGGTCAACAAATCATAGGTACTAGTCAAGTTCTACCCGTCATTTCGTGATTAATTAGACCCACCCACATGACCCTTGGCTAAGGTCAACAAAGCCACGTGACTGTCCTAACTAATCGCATCATATGCTGTGTAGGAAGACATCACTTAGCTACCGCACACTACGCCTCGGCTATGGTCGACAAACGTAGCACGAATACTAAGTACTCTACTTTCTAAAATGACGGAGGGTTGCGAATAGTTTTTAAGAAAACCTTTAACGCTTTGAACTTGATCTCGTTGCGGAATCAAATGGTTTTTAAATGGAATGTTTTTGAGGCTTTTCTAGTTTTGCTAAAGGGGTCACTCCCGGTGAAGGGATCGTCGGCCCTTTCCTCATCGAATGAGGTGCGGGATATATCATATATATCACTGTGCAAAGCAAAAACTATAGAAGCAATCAAAAGACAAACCGAGTGTGTAGCATCTGCCAGTTATTGCTAAAGGAGTCACTCCCGGTGAAGGGATCTCGGTCCTTTCCTCATCGAATAAGGTGCAGGATGTTCTACAATGAACACCGCGATGCAAAGCAAGAACTGTAGCTACCTGTTTTATTTTTGAAATTCGATTCCACAACATCAATTAGGTTTATTTTCTTTCATTAATCTCATTAATGAATATCCCATCATTTAATTCCACCTAAACATCACAGATAAATATAACGTACGCTTATGCCATCCGCATTCGTCTCGATGTCCCGTCTGCACCGTTAGGTTAGGTAACTAACGCCAGAGCGAGGCAGGGCTAGCGCGGGTGTAAAACATACGCAACGTCTATATAATATATCATATATAATATATATAATATATATTTGAACAAATCACATGATCACATCACAGATAACGCAGCAGAAAATATCATATGAAATATTGGATATACTAGGACGTCCGTGTTTTCAATACGAGCCAGTATAAAACACGGATTCCACGGTCGTGATGAATAGCCAATCCCACACCCCTAGACCCCTAGCCAATCCCACACCCCTAGACCCCTACGAGAGCGGCAAGCAACCCTACCAATTCTAGGGTTATGAGACCCGAACTCGACTCCTCGAGATGGTCTCCCACTGGACCCTAGAACCCGGTTACTTATGCTCCCCTCCTTGGGTCTATCCTAGTGCGAAAATGTAAATAATATACAAAAGCTGACATCTTCCGCAACCTGGAAGTGCCCCAATAAAACAATATTACATACAAGTTTTTTACATGAATGAAAATGAAAAACACTCATCTCACATAAAAACCCTCCGGCTATTCAAACACGACAATCCAATATAACATATCCAGCAACACATAACATCACATGTCATCAACCTAAGTAAACATGCGTATCCCAATTGTCGTTGACATATAGCAACGAAACCGGCGATATCACATATTACACTTACGGTCACAGAAAAGAAAGTGTAAAACTACAACAGTTGGAATCTGCAACCTGCATAGACATCGCATGCCTAATCAAATGAATTCCTTAGACATCGCATGCCTAATAATTATAAACTCCGCATTTTAGTCTCATTATCGAAAACTCTTTTCAATATTAAGTCGGGCAATTCAACAAGATTCCCGACATCCTGATCGAATGCTCGTCGCAAACTTTAGTAGGCAGCTACACCCCCGACGCCGTCGACGAAGTGCACCAAGGCGGAATACCGCTGCCGCAAGCACCCGAACGGATGCTTTCGGCGATGGGGTTCTCCTACAGTCACTTGGTCGGGGCTATGGGACGAGGCTGTCTATTAAGTTTACCCGGCGTGTATCCGCGTACGCTACCCGATTGCGACGGACTTTTGATCACATCAAAATTCCGTGGCAACCGATCAAGTGAGGCTAAACCGCTAGATTTATAACATTCATTCAGTTATCTCATAACTACTTGTGAATTCCAATTATTGTATCACATTCCGGATAAGATAGAAAATGTTAAACTTTCTGATCGAACAATCGAACACCCAAGTTTTCCCGATACAGCTCAACACATGAAATATGTTTAAAAACATTCACTTCGTTCCTCAGTACCAACGGTCCAGCCGTAGAAGGGTCAAGCCAACGCCTCACATGTGGCACGCCGTACTACCCCAAACCCTAAGGTTCAAAGGGCAGTTCAAGACGGTCACATAATCGAGTTAAGGTTTGTTGTCTTCTAGAGGGACCATCACATTACTTGCACTACTTAAAACGTCATTAAACTACGGAAAAGTCCAACAATTGGAAATTTCCCGGCAGGGGAAAAAGTGGGTATTTATATCCGGTCGAACTTTTTAACATATTCTAAAATTATGTGGAAAACACACAGACAAAGTTTAATAATCCGATCGAATCTACGAACTCCCAATACAACCCAGAAAACTCAACTCTTGAGTTCAGATTAAAAATTCCCAGGAAAACCAGTACTGAAAAATAGGAATTACTGTGCAAAATTCAATGCAAGGGGAGACTAAACGTCCGCCGAACCGCCGCATTAGCCATGCTAATGCCGCGGTTCCGCCGCTGTTTGATGGACACAGGAGTACGGGCTTCTCAGTAATTCTTAGAATCTCCTGCTGATTTTTCTGCATATTTTTAATTCTAAAAAATCCCCGATTTCGAAAAATGTACAAAGAGCATTTTTGAGTTAGGGTTTCGGTTCGATCGGACTTCTAACTCCGTCTACGCATCGCCTAAGGCGCTAGCTAGGCTCTGATACCTCTGTAGGGTTCCTAGGCACACTAGTGAGGTCTCACAAGTGATCAAACATGCCCAATTCAAATTTTCTCATGTGCCTACAAACCCTAATACGGACCGTTAACTAGATTTATAGGTGATGCGATGCAAGTAAACAACTTTAACTAAAAGGGAAGTGACTACAACCTTTGTAGATCCAGTTCCCCACCTCCATAGCTCCGTGTTGACGACCCTCCGCTGTACCCTTCGGATCCCGGACTCTCGTGGTGGTTTCATCGAAGAATTGATCGGGCTAGGTCGTCGACTTCGATGTCGAAGATGATCTACGTCGAGGCAACACAAGATCAAGCTCCAACTTCACCAAGCCATGAAACTTGTGAAGAAAACACCCTATACAACTTGGCAAGTGGTAGAGGATGAAGAAATAGGAAGTGGGTTCACTTTAGAATTAGATTTCTCACTCTTTTTCTCAAGTTGCCATTGATGGTTGCAAGGTTTCTTCATTGTTGAAGATGAAGAAGATGAAGAAAAAGAATATGATAAGCCTTATTCAAAATAGAAAATAAAATGAATACTTATCATATAGCAACCATGGTTAGGTGTAGAGAATAAACTATGGTTAGGTTGAATGGTTAGGGTTAAGCAAACAAATAAAATGGTCAAGCTTTCAACACTTCATGAAGCTTCATGAAAGAAACAAAATAAGCCACCATTCTATTTATCTTGCAAAAATGAATAAATAAATAAAAAGAATAACTAAATAAGTAAATCAAAACCCTAACCATTAACATAACCATGGTTTAATCATACACACCCAAGTTAGCATGTATCATCAAACATGATACAATCTTGTGCACAAAAGTATATCACATATACAACTTGTGTATTTAAAGTGAGAAAATCCATTTAAAGTGAACCAATACCAGTTAATGCAACGTAATATATCAAATATATAATTATACATTAAATCATTAAATCAACACTTGATTCAATGATCCGGTCATGTCGCATATAACCGACTAGTATCCAATGTATCGACTTATCGAATCAATCTTCGATTCGATAACTAGGTTATATCGCATACAACCAATCGATACATTCATCGCGAGAATAGAATACGGTATCACATACACGCATTATTCTCGGTCCCGCACATATCTCATATGCGCTCCTATTTCGTTTCGCTTGAGCCAGGAAACCTCTGTGTAGGACTCTAAAGACTCGTCAATATGCCGGCAGCAGATGATGATCATATCAAGCACCCACAAGCCGCAAGCGGTCAGCTAAACGTAACGGCCACCCGGGTATTGAGCGATCAGAAGATCGAAGAGCAAGCCCGCTCATACTCCTGTGAATCCAACCAGTAACACTTACTGTACAGTCCGGTCTGTTCGTCTGATATGTCGCATATCTCGCGTAGGGGTGGTAAACGTCAGACCCCAGTAGCTTGATAAGTCATGCCGACGTGAGATCCATAACAATCGTGAAACTACTGATAACTCTTACCAGTATATCACTGTAACCCTGGCCAGGGATTTCCTGTTATGGCCAGTCGGGCATAGCGCAACATCAACCCCCAATACCGGGAGAGATGAATCCCCTCCTATCGTTCATTGCCTCTATGTGAATCGGGACTGTACCCAAAAACCACCTGTTTGCACGACTCAGTAGAGCCATAGTAGGGTGGAAATCAAAGCACAGTGGGAGACACAAAAGACTCTATGACGATCTCGGGTCAACAGACTAAGCTGTACCAGTGTCACCAAAGAACTGCCATCTGACGTGAGGTATAATACCATATGGGAGTTCTCGGCAGGTCCGTTCAGTGTACCCAGTCTCCACTGAGCACCCGCATACCATCTCTGATGTCAAACACCAATGGATATGGGATCATCCATCGCCCATCACATGGGTCGAGAAGATATGCACTAGTCTACTCTGGAATATCGATGCCCCGTCTCGATATTCCCACGACTAGGAACATTGAAGGATGTACTCATGGACTACCCTGGCCCCACTGGTATGATCTGCATCATAGTCCTGGAAGTCGAGTACACATCCTAAGGGCTTTATCAACAAGTAACAGAGAGACAGAAAGTATACATGTTAAGATAAAGAGCAACCAGATAGTGTACTATCATGTCGAGCAAGAAAGTCCTACCTATATATGTCCCAGCATCCACTACAATATACATCCAATGTACAGTAATGGCCTCTAGGGCATACATATAATTAACAATACTATCATGTCGAGCAAGAAAGTCTTCCCTATATATGTCCCAGCATCCACTACAACATACATCCTGTTAGTTATATGTATGCCCTAGAGGCCATTACTGTACATTGGATGTATAAAGTAGTGGATGCTGGGACATATATAGGGAGGACTTTCTTGCTCGACATGATAGTATGCTATCTGGTTACACTTTACCTTAACGTGTATACTGTTTGTCTCTCTGTTACATGTTGGTAAAGCCCTTAGGATGTGTTCTTGACTACCTGGACTATGATGCGGATCATACTAGTGGGGACATGGTAGTCTATAAGTACATTGTTCAAGGTCCCTAGTCGTGGGTGTATCGAGATGGGGCATCGATATACCAGAGTAGACTAGCGTATACCTTCTCGACCCATACAGATGGGCGATGGATGATCCCATATCCATTGGTGTTTGACATCGGAGAAGATATACGGGTGCTCAGTGGAGACTGGATACACTGGACGGACTCGACGAGAACTCCCAGATGGTATTATACCTTACGTCAGATGGCAGTTCTCTGGTGACACTGGTACAGAGTAGTCTGTTGACCCGAGATCATCATAGAGTCTTGTGTGGTTCCCACTGTGCTTTGATTTCCACCTTACCACGTCCAAGAGGGCGTGTAAAACAGTGGCTTTTGGGTACAGTCCCGAATCACATAGAGGCAATGAGCGATAGGAGGGGATTCGTCTCTCCCGGTATAGGGAGTTGATGTTGCGCTGTGTTCGATTGGCTATAACCTGAAATCCCTGGCCAGGGTTGCTGAGATTTACTGGTAAGTGTTACCAGTAGTTTCTCGAACTTTTATAGACCTCATATCGACACGACTTATCGAGCTATTGGGGTCTGACGTTTACCACCCCTAGGCAAGATATGCAACATATCAGACGACGAGACCGGACTGTGCGGTAAGTGTTACTAGTTGGATTCACAGGAGTGTGAGCGGGCTTGCTTGTCGATCTTCTGATCGCTCAATACCCGGGTGGCCGTTACGTTTAGCAGACCGCTTGCGGCTTGTGGGTGTTTGATATGATCATCACCTGCTGCCGGCGTATTGACGAGTCTTTAGAGTCCTACACAGAGGTTTCCTGGCTCAAGCGAAACGAAATAGGAGCGCATATGAGATATGTGCGGGACCGATAATGCGTGTATGTGATACCGTATTCTATTCTCGCGATGAATGTATCGATTGGTTGTATGCGATATAACCTAGTCATCGAATCAAGTATTGATTCGATAAGCCGATACATAGGATACTAGTCGGTTATATGCGATATGACCGGATCGTTAAATCAAGTGTTGATTTAATGATTTAATGTATAATTATATGTTTGATATATTACTTTGCATTAACTAGTATTGGTTCACTTTAAAGGATTTTCTCACTTGAACGCACAAGTTGTATATGTGATATACTTTTTGTGCAAATGGATGTATCATGTTCGATGATACATGTTTGCTAGGGTTTGTGTAAAGAATTAAAGCTTGGTTAAGTAAATGGTTAGGGTTTTTATTTTGTTATTCATTCATTTATCTTTTAATTGGATTAAAAGAAATGGGATAAGAAAACAAAATGGTGGCTTTCTTTGTTTGCATCTTGAATCTTAATGAAGCTTTGACCAAAGTGACCACTTTGTCTTCATCCTTAACCCTAACCATTCATCTAACCTTAGTCAACTCTCTACACATAACCATGGTTGGTATATGATAAGTATTCTTATTATTTTCATTTTAAAAAGAATACTTAATATATCATCATCATCTTCTTCTTCTTCTTCTTCACATGAAGAAGCTTGCCTCCATCAATGGCAACTCTTGAAAATGAGTGAGAAATCCAATTCTAAAGTGAACCCACTTCCTATTTCTTCATCCTCTACCTCTTGCCAAGTAGTAGAGTGTGTTTTCTTCACAAGTTTCATGACTTGGTGAAGTGGGAGCTTGATCTTGTGATGTCTCGACGTAGATCATCTTCGGCATCGTAGTCGATGACCTAGCCCGTTCATTCTCCGATGAAGCCGACGCTAGAGCCCGGGATTCGATTTGGACAGCGAGGAGACATCATCACGGAGCTATGGAGGTGGAGCACCGGATCTACAAAGGTTGTATTTCCGTTTATACTTTAGTTAAGTTGTTAACTAGCTCGTTGTTTCGCCTAAAATCTAGTTAACGATCAGTATTAGGGTTTCTCGGCACTCCTAATTTTTGAAATTGGCATGGTTGATGCCTTGTGAGACCTCACTAGGGAGCCTAGGAACCCTACAGTGGTATCAGAGCCTAGCTAGAGCCTTAGGCGATGCGTAGACGAAGTTTGAAACCCGAACGAACCCGAAACCCTAAAATTTCACCCTCTCTGGACTTTTTTCAAAAACTGGGTTTTTTCCAGATTAAAAATGCTTAAAAAATTCAGCAGGGAAATATAAGAATTACGGTGCAAAATTTTTCCCATGAACTGTTCATAGTGCGGCGGAACCGGGGCAGAAGCCTGGATTCTGCGGCGGTTCCGCGGCCAAATGATGGAAGTTGCCTTTCTATTTTGCACAGTAACTCATGGTTTCGGGTGCTGAGTTTTATGGGAATTTTAAATCTGTACTCAAGAGTTGAGTATTTTGGGGTTGTTTTGGGGGTTCGATGATTCGATCGGATTATCAGATTTTGTCTATTTGGATTCCGGATATTTGTGAATATGTTAAAAAGTTCGACCGGATATAAATACCCACTTTTTCCCCTGCCGGAAAATTTCCAATTGTTGGACTTTTCCGTAGTTTAACGACGTTCTAAGTAGTGCAAGTAACGCGATGGTCCCTCTAGAAGACAACAAACCTTAACTCGATTATGTGACCGTCTTGAACTGCCCTTTGAACCTTCGGGTTTGGGGCAGTACGGCGTGCCACATGTGAGGCGTTGGCTTGACCCTTCTACGGCTGGACCGTTGGTACTGAGGCACGAACTGAATGTTGTTAGACTTATTTCATGTGTTGATCTGTTTCGGGAAAACTTGGGTGTTTGACTGTTCGATCGGAAAGTTTAACATTTTCTAATTATCTGGAATGTGATACAATAATTAGAATTCACAAGCAGTTATGAGATAACTGAATGAATGTTATAAACATAGCAGTTTAGTCTCATTTGATCGGTTGCCATGGAATTTTGATGTGATCAAAAGTCCGTCGCAATCACGTAGCGTACGCGGATACTCGCCGGGTAAACTTAATAGACAGCTTCACTCCATTGCCTCGACCAAGTGACTGTAGGAGAACCCCGTCGCCGAAAGCATCCGTCCGGGTGCTCGCGGTAGCGGTGTTCAGCCTTGGTGCACTTCGTCGACGGTATCGGGGGTGCAGCCGCCTACTAAAGTTTGCGACGAGCATTCGTTTTGGAAGCCGGGAATCTTGTTGAATTGCCCGACTCGATATTGAAAAGAGTTTTCGATAAATAAGACTAAAATGCGGGGTTTATAATTGTTGGGCATGAGATGTCTAAGGAATTCATTTGATTAGGCATGCGATGTCTATGGAGGTTGCGGATTCCAACTGTTGTAGTTTTACACTTTCTTTTCTCTGACCGTAAGTGTAATATGTGATATCGCCCGTTTCGTTGCTATATGTCAACGACAATTGGGATGCGCATATTTACTTACGTTGATGACATGTGATGTTATGTGTTGCTGGATATGTTATATTGGATCGTCGCGTTTGAATAGCCGGGGGGTTTTATATGAGATGAGTGTTTTTCATTTTCATTCATGTAAAATCTTGTATGTAATATTCTTTTTATTGGGGCACTTCCAGGTAGCGGAAGTTGTCACAGTGTGTTGTATATTATTTACTTTTCCGCACTAGGATAGACCCAAGGAGGGGAGCACAAGTAACCGGGTTCTGGAGTCCAGTGGGAGACCAACTCGAGGAGTCGGGTCCGGGTCTCCTAACTCTAGAATTGGTAGGGTTGCTTGCCGCTCTCGTAGGGGTCTAGGGGTGTGGGTTTGGCTATTCATCACGACCGTGGAATCCGTGTTTTATACTGGCTCGTATTGAAAACACGGACGTCCTAGTATATCCAATATTTCATATGATTCTTCTGCTGCGATATCTGTGATGTGATGTTCTGTGATAGATACTGTATATAGTATATATAATATATTATATAGATGTTACTTATGTTTTACCCCCGCGCTAGCCCTGCCCCGCTTTGCCGTTAGTTACCTAACCTAACGGTGCACGAGGGGACATCGAGGCGAATGCGGATGGCATAAGTGTACGTCGTATTTATCTGTGATGTTTAGGTACTTAAATGATGGGACTTCATTAATGTGATTAATGAAATAAAAGAAACCTAAAGATGTTGTAGAATCGAATTTCAAAATAAAACAGGTAGCTACAGTTCTTGCTTTGCACAGCGGTATATGTGATATATCCTGCACCTTATTCGATGAGGAAAGGACCGAGATCCCTTCACCGGGAGTGACTCCTTTAGCAATAACTGGCAGATGCTACACACTCGGTTTGTCTTTTGATTGCTTTTAAGAGTTTTTGCTTTGCACAGCGGTATATGTGATATATCCTGCACCTTATTCGATGAGGAAAGGACCGACGATCCCTTCACCGGGAGTGACTCCTTTAGCAAAACTAGAAAAGCCTCAAAAACACTCCATTTCAAAATTCATTCGATCCTACAACGATATCAAGTTCATTACGCAATAGGTTTTCAGAAAAACCTGTCGTAGCCCTCCGTCATTTCAGATAAGTCCTGTTTAGTATTCGTGCTGCGTTTGTTGACCTTGTCAAGGCGCAGTGTACGGTAGCTAACCAGTATTTATCTGCTTATGCATATGATGCAGATTGAGTTAGGGTAGTCGTACGGCCTTGTTGACCTTGTCAAGGGTCGTGCGGGTGGGTTTAATTTAATCAAGAAATGACGGGTTGAACTTGACTTACGGTCTATGGTTTGTTGACCTTGTCAAGGTCATAGATCGTTTGGGGCAAAAGCTTTATCGGGAATTTCAAGTGTTGAAATTTGCAATGAGATTGCATACCTTCTATGAGATAGTTGGATCCCGATACCCGCTGCGAGTAATTGTTACTCCTGGGAGAGTTTTACACATTACAATTAGCCAATCAAGTAGGTGTCTAGAAAGGTGTCAACGGGGTTACGCCTCTGGGAAAACGAGGTTTACATTAATTAGGTCCGTGCGAAAGCACGGGGGACCTCCCTCAAAGTACCGACACTGGCCTGGCTGAAAGATTGGCGAACTTGTAGCGTGTAATTAATCCCGGCTAGTCTTTCCTTTTAGAGTTTGAAGGAAGATTTGATAAAAAGCAGTGGGAGCCATCCTGATTAGATAAAATAATAACCAATCTGATCTTGCAAGAGCGCACGCTGAGTGTTTTCTTCTCCCTCTCTCCAGGTAGCGACCATATCATGCCTTAATCAAGATAATAATACGGATTATTGACCGAACCCGCTTGTTATGCTGAGCTGGGGAACGTTGGTCCCGCTCCAACTTATAATTGTTATAAGACAGAGCAGGAAATTGGGGATTACCGGAATTCCCGTGCCGCCCAAACGAAGAGAGTGCATGCTGATGCATCATGTTCGGGTGTGTTCATTACAAAGAACTGTTTCTCAGTATCCTCCGCATCCTGGGTATATGATACCAGATCAGGATCCCAGATATGTAATCTGTTACATAGGGCTACAGAAAGGTAAAAAAAAAAAAACTGAGAACGGGTGATATGTTTCATGAGACAGAAAACGGGGCAAGTGTTGTAGCCAAGTCTGTTGGTCACTGTCACCCTGTATTACCAATACATTGATTCTGAACGAATGCTATTAGATACCGAACCTGATATACAAAATCATATCAGTCTCTTTATTAGTAAAGAAATGATAAAATTTTGTATTGTTGGATAATGTTTTGAACATTTCCTATATCAAAAGTTGATCTGTTCAGGCACGTTATCTAAAAGCATTGCTGTTCTAAATCAAACTACGGTTCTTAGTATACAGAACACACACAAGAGGAAGAGTTCAGAAATGAACGGATCCTTCTTGAGGTATTGTAGACTAGGTCATATCAATGCGACCCGACTAGCTAAGTTTCATTTAGATGCATATTTAAATCAGTTTGAATTTACATCTTGTGAAACTTTCCAGTCATGTCACAGAGATAAGATGACCATAGCTCTGTTTAATGGAAACAGAGAAAGAGTTAGTGAACTCTTGGGATAATACATGTTGATGTATAAAGGTCCCCTGTCTACACATGCCCAGACCGGTTCTTTGTACTTCATTACATTCTCTGATAATCTCTCAAGATTCAGATATATGTTCCAGATGAAACACAAGTCCGAACCTTTTGAGATATTCACAGAATATAAGTTAGAAGTAGAGAACCAAAATACGGGTATAAGTATTATGTCCTTTGATGAGATCAAGGTGGAGAATACTTGAGCATGGAATTCCTGGACTATTCTAAAGGAGAATGAGATTCTCTCTCAGAATTACTCCTCCGTATACACCATAGCACGATGGTATATCGGGGCGGAGCAGATACACTCTATTTGATATGGTGTGCTCTATGATGAGTACTACTGAGTTGCCTTTTTTCCTTTTAGGAGTTATGCACTTGAGAAGCTGCATACCTATTGAATAGGGTTCAAATCAAATCAGTTGCCTACCACTTCATATATGATATGGAAAGGGAAGAGCCCATATCTTAAATTGGTTAAGATTTGGGGTTGTCCGGCCTATGTCTAAAAGCAAAATCCGGACAAGCTCGAGGCAAGGTCTGTTATGTAGACTGGAAATGTTCCAGCTATACAAACTGCAGCTGTTGATTTGACAGAACCAAAGGATTCAGTAGATTCCAACGAGCCTCAGCCTCTCCGCCGATCTAGTAGGGTTCCTCACCCATCTGAGAGTTACTTCGGTTTCTCTATGACAGTGGGAGCGAGGAATGCATCATGAGATGATGACCCAACTAGATTCGAGCTGGCCATCAGGAGTGAGACTCTGTAAGAATGGCTGGATGCTTAGCGATCTGAGATGGAATCCTTATACACCAGCAAAGTATGGACTTTGGCTGCTATATCTGAAGGGTTAAATCCCCATCAGGAGCAAGTATATCTTGAGAAGATTACTTGGTGTAGATGGAAAAGTTGAGACTTTCAAAGCTAGACTTGTTAAAGGTTTTCGTCATCGACCAGGCGTGGATAATGATGAAACCTTTTTCAAGTAGCTATGCTTAAGTCCATCCAGATCCTACTTGCCACGGCTACATACCATGACTACGATATCTGGCGGTAGGGTGCCATGACTGCTTTTCTAAATGATGTTTTAGAAGAGTGCGTCTATAAGTACACAGCCAGAGGGCCTCGTAGAAAGTGGGAGCAGCGGAAACGTGTGCAAGATGTTTTATGTGATAAAGCAGGCATCGCGGAGTTGGAACGTCTGTTTCGATGAGTTAGTCAAACAGTTTGACATCATCAAAATGGTAGATGAACCTTGTATATACAAAAAAAGGTAGTAGGGAGTATGGTAGTGATCCTCGTAGAGTACGTGGATGACATACTCTTGATAGGGAAGGAGTTTCCTATGCTACGCTCAGTCAATCTCCGCTTATCACAAGGATTCTCCAGATAGGATCAAAGTGATACCTCCTCCATCCTGAGCTTTCATTTATGAGATAGATGTTATTTGGGTGTTAGGATACTCACTAGTTGTAGTGAGATGGTATCAATCTATCCTGGGGAGAATCACTGGAAAGGTTCCAGGGTGATAAGGTCGACTGAATGTCAGTCGCAGGCATTGTCTTTACCCTCAGCGCAGGGACGGTATGTTGGAAGAGTTCCAAGCTAGATGCCGTGGCATACTAGACGATAAAGGCTCGATACATCGCTACTTAGGATGCTACCAAAGAGGATGTTTGGGTGTATATTAGTTCATGAGATGAACTACGTTCCTACCATTGTGAGACAATGGAGTTGTGGCTTATGCCAAGGAACGCTGGTCCCATCAGTGATCCAGACTTATTCTAAGGCAGTATCACCTGATCATGGAGATGGCTGATCTCCAAGGTGATCGAGGTTAGGAGAGTAGACTCAGAGGACAACACGGCGGATCCACTCACGAAGGCCTATTCCCAGAGAGAGATTTTTATGGGATGGTTGAGTATGAGATACTACAACCACTGCTACAGATGGCCCTAGTGCAAGTGGAAGATTGTTAGTTATATGTATGCCCTAGAGGCCATTACTGTACATTGGATGTATAAAGTAGTGGATGCTGGGACATATATAGGGAGGACTTTCTTGCTCGACATGATAGTATGCTATCTGGTTACACTTTACCTTAATGTGTATACTGTTTGTCTCTCTGTTACATGTTGGTAAAGCCCTTAGGATGTGTACTTGACTACCTGGACTATGATGCAGATCATACTAGTGGGGACATGGTAGTCTATAAGTACATCCTTCAAGGTCCCTAGTCGTGGGTGTATCGAGATGGGGCATCGATATACCAGAGTAGACTAGCGTATACTTTCTCGACCCATACAGATGGGCGATGGATGATCCCATATCCATTGGTGTTTGACATCGGAGATGATATACAGGTGCTCAGTGGAGACTGGGTACACTGGACGGACTCGCCGAGAACTCCCAGATGGTATTATACCTTACGTCAGATGGCAGTTCTCTGGTGACACTGGTACAGAGTAGTCTGTTGACCCGAGATCGTCAAAGAGTCTTGTGTGGTTCCCACTGTGCTTTGATTTCCACCTTACCACGTCCAAGAGGGCGTGCAAAACGGTGGCTTTTGGGTACAGTCCCGAATCACATGGAGGCAATGAGCGATAGGAGGGGATTCGTCTCTCCCGGTATAGGGAGTTGATGTTGCGCTGTGTTCGATTGGCTATAACCTGAAATCCCTGGCCAGGGTTGCTGTGATTTACTGGTAAGTGTTACTAGTAGTTTCTCAAACTTTTATAGACCTCATATCGACACGACTTATCGAGCTATTGGGGTCTGACGTTTACCACCCCTAGGCAAGATATGCAACATATCAGACGACGAGACCGGACTGTACGGTAAGTGTTACTGGTTGGATTCACAGGAGTGTGAGCGGGCTTGCTTGTCGATCTTCTGATCGCTCAATACCCGGGTGGCCGTTACGTTTAGCAGACCGCTTGCGGCTTGTGGGTGTTTGATATGATCATCACCTGCTGCCGGCGTATTGACGAGTCTTTAGAGTCCTACACAGAGGTTTCCTGGCTCAAGCGAAACGAAATAGGAGCGCATATGAGATATGTGCGGGACCGAGAATAATGCGTGTATGTGATACTGTATTCTATTCTCGCGATGAATGTATCGATTGGTTGTATGCGATATAACCTAGTCATCGAATCAAGTATTGATTCGATAAGCCGATACATAGGATACTAGTCGGTTATATGTGATATGACCGGATCGTTAAATCAAGTGTTGATTTAATGATTTAATGTATAATTATATATTTGATATATTAATTTACATTAACTAGTATTGGTTCACTTTAAAGGATTTTCTCACTTGAACGCACAAGTTGTATATGTGATATACTTTTTGTGCAAATGGATGTATCATGTTTGATGAGACATGTTTGCTAGGGTTTGTGTAAAGAATTAAAGTTTGGTTAGGGTTTTTATTCTGTTATTCATTCATTTATCTTTTAATTGGATTAAAAGAAATGGGATAAGAAAACAAAATGGTGGCTTTCTTTGTTTGCATCTTGAATCTTCATGCAGCATTGACCAAAGTGACCACTTTGTCTTCATCCTTAACCCTAACCATTCATCTAACCTTAGTCAACTCTCTACACATAACCATGGTTGGTATATGATAAGTATTCTTATTATTTTCATTTTAAAAAGAATACTTAATATATCATCATCATCTTCTTCTTCTTCTTCTTCACATGAAGAAGCTTGCCTCCATCAATGGCAACTCTTGAAAATGAGTGAGAAATCCAATTCTAAAGTGAACCCACTTCCTATTTCTTCATCCTCTACCTCTTGCCAAGTAGTAGAGTGTGTTTTCTTCACAAGTTTCATGACTTGGTGAAGTAGGAGCTTGATCTTGTGATGTCTCGACGTAGATCATCTTCGGCATCGTAGTCGATGACCTAGCCCGTCCATTCTCCGATGAAGCCGACGCTAGAGCCCGGGATTCGATTTGGACAGCGAGGAGACATCATCACGGAGCTATGGAGGTGGAGCACCGGATCTACAAAGGTTGTATTTCCGTTTATACTTTAGTTAAGTTGTTAACTAGCTCGTTGTTTCGCCTAAAATCTAGTTAACGATCAGTATTAGGGTTTCTCGGCACTCCTAAATTTTGAAATTGGCATGGTTGATGCCTTGTGAGACCTCACTAGGGAGCCTAGGAACCCTACACATCCTATGTACAGTAATGGCTTCTAGGGCATACATATAACTAACAACCCCAACCGAACCCTAACTCTGAACCCGATGCCTAACCCTAACCCTCAGGCCCCTACCCGAACCTGGCAGAACCAAGAACCCTAGCCCTAACATCATCAAAATTATATGTAATTGGAGATTTACTAACCTATAGCGGGCGGTGGAGGAAACGACGGAGGAGATCGGTGGTCGATGACGCAATCGGCGACGAGTCGCGGGCGATGGCGATGAGGATGTCGACGAGGAAGTTTTAGGAACGATCGAGGGCGGTGGCGGGCCGCGGGCAGAGCGCAGTGGTGATGAGGCGAAAAATCAAGGCACGCACGGTAACGATCGATCGAGACGCGGGAGAGAGTGAGAGAGAGAATTTTGGGAATGGCGATGGCTTTTCTTTACCTTTTTTTAAAAATCCTATATGTATGCCCCTAGGGATTTAACCGTAGGGCATTTGTTTGCAGGTCCGTAGGGCCAAACAACAAATTATGATTTAATATTTTTAAATTAAAATGTAGGGCACCGTAGGGACAACCATGGGGACCTACGGATTAGTCCGTAGGGGCAATGAAAAGTTGCCCCTATGTATTCCTATAGCCGTAGGGGCAACCCTATGTTGTAGTAGTGTGTTTAATTGATGGGACTGCATTAATTTTAAATAATGTAAGGAAAACAAACCTAAATGTTGTTGTTGGAACCAAATTTTGAAAACTATAGTCATTTATTTTTTCTTTGCGTCAAGATATTCAGTTAGGAATATCTTGCACCTCATTCGATGAGGAAAGAGCCTAGATCCCTTCACAGGGAGTGATCTCTTTGGTAAAAATTTACTTGACTATAAATTACTCGGTTTTCTTCAACACCATCGGTTTTCTACAAAACCACTCGTTTTAAAAATGCGGAGTTTAAACCACTCCTTTTCAAAACTGCTTTAGTTTCTTCAAAGATATTAAGTTAATTAAGTTAAAGGTTTTTCGCCAAAAATCAGCCGTAACCCTCCGTCATTTCTTACAAGTATCACCTAGTATTCATGCTATGTATGTTGTCCTACGTTAAGGCATAGTGAATGGTAGCTGGGTAATGCTTGTTTTCAGTATAGAGATGTGATTATTTAGGACAGTCGTACGGTTATTTTAGCCTATGTCAAGGACTTGTACGGATGGTTCTAAACTAATCCTGGATTATGACGGGTTTAACTTGACTAATGAATTATTATATGTTAGCCTACGTCAAGGTCAAGAAGTCATTTAGGGAAAAAATCTTTATCGAGAGTTTCAAATATAAAGAAAACTTGCCAAGCATGCACATACCTTCTGGAGTGTGGTGACTTGAGTGGCTTCTATGAAGTTATCACGTGATGATAGTTAGGTCCCGATTCCCACTGATGAGTTGGTGTTACTCCTTGGGTGATTTTCAGATTATTCCGACTAATTCTCCTTTTGGGTTTGAAGCAGAATTCGAGGAAACAATGGGAGTCATCCTGATTAGATAAAGTGATTAACCAATCTAATCTAGGTTAGAGTACACGCTGAGAGTTTCTTTTCTCTCTCTGGTTTGCGACCATGACCTGACCTTAAACTAAAACTCTTGAACCATGCTAACCAAATCTTCTTACATACTTTGGTTTTGGTTGTCATGATTCATGACAAAACTGCATATATCCCTTCCACTCCTACTTCCCCTTTGCATTTTTTCAGAACACTCTGTATCACCACGAAGATCCATATTGCTTGGGTATTCCATCATATAGTTACATACGAACTCGAAGAAACTTGTTTCAGTTCGTGGATGGATTCCGGTTCTGAAGAAATTGAATAGGATTATTCGGCTGTCTTTTCTCTTTACCTTCTCTCAGATTGCAAGAGCTCCTAATATTAGGAGAGTATACCTATTACACTTATTGGATAGTCTTCTTCCAAACCATAGGCATGTGCGAAAAGGTAGGGAAGGAAGAAAACTAATTAGCCTAAATATGGTGTACAAAAGTTAAGATGTAAAGATATATAAAAGGATTAATGTGAGGGTAAGGAAAATTGCGACTACTGTCATAAATCTAGATAGTGGAAGAGGCATTAGTAGGAATACCTGCCCACCCCTTCGAAATATTTTAATGTTTCAGTTTTACTGTGCGGTGTTAACTGAAAACTGTTGGCTATAGTGCCCTCAAGGAAATTATCGTAGTCGTAGGCAGGTGATTATGATGATTGAGGGAGGGCCTATACCGGAGAACAATCTTGCTCGAGATGATAGTATGCTATCTATTTTTTCTTTATCATCATGTATATGCTTTATGTGGTATTACAGATAACTATTATATGTTAATAAAGCCCATAGGATTCTTTCTTGACTACCAGCATTATGATGGCGATCATATATGTGAGAGATGGGTGGTCTATTAGCACATCCTTAAATGTCCCTAGTCGTGGGAGTATCGAGACTGGGCATCGATACTCCAGTGTAGACTGGTGTATACTGATCGAGACCCTAACGAGGGGCTGTAGCAAGGTCTCACAAGCCATTGGTGCTAGTTTGTTAACCTAAAATAGTATATAAGTGCTCATTGCATTATGAGTACAGTGGACGGACTCGCCGGGAACCTGCTAGTTGGTATTATACCTATTGTCAGATAGCAGTTCCCTGGTGACTTGTGTACAGGCTAGTCTGTCGACTTGAGATCGTCATTTGTCTCGTGTAACTTCCCACTGTGGTTTGATTACTACTCTACAACGGCTCAAAAGAGTAGTGCAAACAGGTTTTAGTTGGGTACAGTTCCGAGCCAGTTGGAGGAAGTGAGCGGATCGTCGGGGATTCGTCTCTCCCGGTATTGGGGTTGATGTCGCGTTGTACACGGGTGGCCATCACCAGAAATCATCGGCCGGCGTAGACAAGAATTACGGATCCAGGTCGATAGTTCCTCAGGTGGTGGGGGGTTACATACAGAAATTAATTATCGCGTTATTAGGGGTCTGACTTTATCCACCCCCTAGAATCGATATATGAAACTCTTAGACGAACAGACCGGACTGTACGGATATTGTCACTGTCAGGCTCAGTAGGAGTTTGGATGAGTTTGTTCGTCGGCCTTCCATTCCCTTAATACCTAGGTAGTCGTTACGTACAACTAGTGCCGCTGACATGCTTGTGGTTAAACCCACTGCCAGTATATTGATGAGTCTTTAGAGTCCCATACAGAGGGTTTTCATGGTTCAGGAGATATGGTGTAGATGACGTATGTTGGTACATACATATGTCCGATTAAATATGTGTACAGGCTGCACAGACTTTAATCGGACGATTGATAATACTAGCGGCTTAGGATTAAGCCAGATTATTAAATCAGGTTTTGATTTTATAATTTATATATATGTATTCTAGTATTATTGTTCACTATTCATTTTCTTTCTTGGCTATTCGTATTTTGATAAGAATACGCGTATATGTATTTCGATACGTGTACCGGGAAGTATTCCGTATTTATACGGAATAACTTCTAGAAGATGGTCACCTCATTATTGATTTTCGTTTTAGAAAATCATTTTGGAAAAGAGATGGAGGGGTGAGTTGGCATGAGCAAGGGCTTGAGCATGTACAGAGGTGTGGCATGCATTTGTTTATTGGTAAAATGAGGAGATATTTTTTATATGGGTGTATGATTGAGAGAAGGGGGCGGCCACTTGCTGAGGATGGGCTTTCTTATTTTCTTTCCTTCACTTACTCATTCTATTCTCACTCACATGGAGAAAACACTTAGCCATTCTTGAGTTGCTCATGCCACATGTTTCCTCACCTCCTTATTCATCTTCTTGAGTTGCTCTTGGACCATTGTGATGAGAGAAAATACATAGTGACACATTCCTACACCTCCACTCTCCATTGCTAGCAGCCTTGGAGCGTCGGTTGCCTCGCTTGGCGAGGCTAAAGCTTGCGCCGTTTTCCTCAGGTGGATCATCGTAGATTGAGGAAGACCGGCAACCAAATTCGATCCGCAACCACTAAGAGTTTGGGATGATGGTTGAAGACCGAAGGACACGGATCAAATCGGTATAACCATCTAACTCTTAGTTTTAAATATTTCTAGTATAAGATTTAGGGTAGATCCGGGCATTGGGTTGTAGTAGTGCTAGTTTTTATAAATTTTTATTCCGCGTTAGGTCATGGTTTGATGACCGGGACGCTGCCGTAACCCAACATGGTATCAGATCCAACCAGTAAACCCCTTACAAGAAGTTTTAGACAATGTTAAAGTATCGAAATTGAAACAATCCCAAAACAGTGCACTGCACATTCCTGTTTCTGTCAATCTTTTAAAGTCTTCAAAAAAAAATTTTAAGCAACTGCAGAAGACTACTTGAGTGACCACTATAACATACCATAAATACGATCCCAAACCACCAGATTTGACCCGGCGAGATTCGTAAAAAAACGGGTGAGGCCGGTCCAAATTTGGAGTTTGGACTTGAAATTTTTGTTGTTTTCTAGTCTCTGGAATATTGATGCAGTTGTATTGTTTGTTTTTCTCATTTTGGATATTATGTTATCTTTTCTTTAGGGGAAATTCAGGGTCTTTCAAAGTCGATAATTTAACACTGTTTAAATGTTTATAGTACATGCATTACTATCTGCGACTGTGAATGTCATTCGAGCGGTATAACCCGTCTAATTGCTATATGTTCTTTTAGACGAGTTTGCGAACGTGACATTCACGTTGATGTTCTGTGTTGTGCTGTGTTGTGGTTAGATCGTCGTGGTGGATAGCCTGAGTGCAATGTTAGTATAGTTTAGTTTCATTTGTACATTTGATATTGTGCGGCGAGCGTCCGTCATGTGGAATGCTGTCACTGCTAATTTGTATATTATTTGTTTGGGGCACGACCGGGTTGAGGTCGATGTAACCCTTGTATAGTATTTTCTTTTTTATACTAGGATTACCTCGCGGTGGAATGCACGAATAGCCCGGTTCTAGAGGGCAACGGGTCCGTATCTCATGGCGTTGGGACGGAGGGGACCTTACTCTAGAATTGGAGGGCTTTTTCGCCGCACTTGTAGGGGGTACAAGTTGAACATTTGAGAGGTGCTCAAGTTACCGGATTCCGTGAAGTGCTGGGTGGCCCATTCACGTTGTTGAAGGGGGTTTCCTCACTTCTGGTTTTGGCGGGTAACTTGCCACGCTCATAGGAGTCTAGGTTTTCATTGCACAGGCTATCCACATGACAGGGAACGCCGGGTCTCTTTTCCGGCTCAAGTGAAACCTAGGGCTCCAAGATTATCCACCATTCTGTGTTTCTTCTGTGATACTTCAGTGATGTTGCTTTATATCAAGCCTGGGATGATTGTTATATAAATATATATATACACACACACACACACTAGTAGATGTTGTATATGTTTTGCACCCGTGCTACTTCAGTCCCCGCTATGTCGTTAGTTAAGTAACCTAACGGGTGATGACGGGATCCAGTGGCGAATGCGGATGGCATATACGTACATCATATTGTCGTTCTTTTTTGGTGTGATTAATTGATGAGACTGCATTGATTCTTATCAATGCAAGGATAAAACAAACCTATATGACGTTGTTGGAACCAAGATTTTTTTAAAAACTGATATTACAGACGTTCTCTTTTTCTTTTCACATTGGTATTCGGTTATGAATATCCAGCATCTCATTCGACGAGGCAAGGGTTGAGATCCCTTCATCAGGAGTGACCCCTTGAGTAAAAGTTTACGTCAACGTAATAACATTACTATAGTCGATTATTTTTGCTTTGCATCATGGTATTTAGTTTGGAATATCCTGCACCTCATTCGATGAGGAAAGAGCTGAGATCCCTTCACCGGGAGTGACCTCTTTAGCAAAAGTTTTCGCCACTATTCATTTGTAAAACCACTTGGATTCCTTCAACGATATCAAGTTCATTACGTTAAAGGTTTTTCGCCAAAAACCAGCCGTAGCCCATCGTCATTTCAGATTTGTGTTGCTTAGTATTCGTGCTGCGTGTGTTGACCTCGTCAAGGCGTGGTTTGCGGTAGCTCTGTAATACTTTTCTTTCATATAGATATATGGATAGGTTAGGACAATCGTTTGATCTTGTGGACCTCGTCAAGGGTCGGTGCGGGTGGGTTTAATGCAATCAATATAGTAACGGGTTGAACTTGACTAAGACCCTTTAACTTGTTGACCTCATCAAAGTTACTTGGATCCTAGGGGTAAAAAATCACATCGGGAGTTTCAAACATATAGGAAACTTGCCAGGATTGCGCACACCTTCTGGAGTGTAGTGACTTGAGTGGCTTCCATCAAGTTATCATGCGATGATAGTTGGTTTCCGATTCCCACTAATGAGTAGATTGCTCCTGGGTAATTTTAGATAATCCCGACTAATTCTCCTTTAGGGTTTGGATGAGAATTTGAGGATACAGTGGGAGCCATCCTGATTAGATAAAGTGATTAACCATTCTGATCTAGGTTAGAGTGCACACCGAGTGTTTCTTTTCTCTCTCACTTTGGTTGCGACCATGACCTGACCCTTGACTAAAACTCATAAACCAATTTAACCGAACATTCTTAAAACACTTTGGCTTTCGGAATGTCACGATGACGCATATATCATTGACTCTTCTATATCACCTTTGCAATTCTCCAGAACACCCTGTATCACTACGAACATCTACTCCTATTAGATAAATCCATCGTATAGTTACATACGAACTCGAAGGAACTTGTTCCAGATTTGAGGATGGATTCTGGTTCTAGAGAGATTGAATAAGATTATTCGGTTGTCTTTTCTCTTTACCTTCTCTCAGGTTTTGAGGGCTCCTAGGATTAGGAGAGGGTACACCTATTGAGCTTATTAGACAGTCTTTCTCTAAACCTTAAGCAGGTGCCGAAAGGTGGGGAAGGAAGAAAACCAATTAGCTTAAAGGTGGTGTACAGAAGGTAATAAGTAAAGACATATAAAGGGATTAGAATAACGACAAAGAAAATTGCGACTGTTATCATTCACGACAAAACCGTGTATACCCATTCTACTCTCACATCCACTTTGGATTTCTCCATAACACTTTGTATCACTACGAATGTCCATAATGCTTGGACATGTCATCGTATAGTTACATATGAACTCGAAAGAATTCGTTCTAGATTCGAGGATGGCTTCCGGTTCAGGAGAAATAGAATTGGATTATTCAAATGTCTTTTCCCATTACCTTCACTCAGGTTGCGAGGGCTCCTGGCATAAGGAGTATACACTTATTACACTTATTGGATAGTCTTCTTCCAAACCTTAGGCTGGTGCCGAAAGGTAGGGAAGGAAGAAAACCAATTAGCCTAAAGAAGGTGTACAGAAAGTAATAAGTAAGGACACAATAAAGGGATTGGAGTGAGGGCATAGAACTATACGGTTATAGTCATGAATCAGGATAGTGGAAGAGGCATTACTAGGAATACCCGGATACCCCTTCGAAACGTTTTCATGTTTCAGATTTACTGTGCAATGTTAATTGAAAACTGTTTTCCCAATTAGAATCTAACTCCAGGGTATGTATTTACCAGATTTGATTCTTACATCTGTATGGTGTTACAGATGGTGAGTAGGAGTAAGATATTAGGAATTTGGTGATTAGATCCTCATCATATCGGAATTCATTGTAATTGGTGATATTTGAGGAAATCACCTGGGTTTTTGCTTGACGGAAAATATTTGGTTTTGAATATCCGTTGTTATGCACCAATTTCAAACTGATATATCCATACGTTTATTTTATAAAGTGAGATATAACCTTTTGAAATTATGTCTGTGATATTTACCTATATCAGTTGGTGCTTAGATAAGGTACATTCAACAGCGGTGTAATTCTTCTTAACCATGGTGTAGTGTTTCAAGCTACGACGAACAGGGTTTGAGTTATTAAACTCAGGGGACTTATACAAAGTATTGTATTTTTTCCAGTGTCCATTAGGACAAAGAGGTTGGTGCTCATCCTGTATTCTGTTTACTCATGGCTTCTCCAGTTCTAGACATGTGTTTCGTAGAAATACAAAATCCAGATATTGAGAAGTTATAGGTAAAAGAATAAAGTAGAGGACCATTTGTTGGAAGTATCAGGATTCTTCGAGGTGGTCGAAGATATAGATATTTAAGCTAGGTATTTCGTTGATAGTGATGGTTTTGAAAACTTGATTCTTTTTCAGGTTACTCATATGTGGATGCACTCCTAAATGAGTAATGCTGCTTTGCTTCCTTCTATTTGGTTGATATGCACTGGAGACAGCTGCATGATTTTGAATCTGGTTCCAATTAAATTTGTGTTTTTGTTTCTATATTGGACACATATAGAATCAATTTATATCTTAACGATGTTAAGGTATAGGGAGTTGTTCGGCTGATGCTTAAAACCAGAAACCAGATAAATTCAAGGCACGTTTCAGTAATGGCAATTTATGGGTTATCCCGGGCTTTGACGAGGGTTAACTTTCTACCATCAGGAAGATCAATAGTTGTATTGTTCTTGACTCACCACCAGTTTTAGTAAAATGGATTCTTTTCAGAAAACATTAGTGGGAGTATAGTAGAACTGGAAGAGATTCCAGAACCACAAACGATTACTGAAAATTTAAAAGAACATAAGAATTTAATTGGATTTGATGTTCCATTAGCCACTCCACAGTTTTGGTGGGTAACCTCAGGCACCCGAGAGGTACTTCGGTCTTCTCAGAGACAGTGACATGGAGGTTCTTGTTTACCCAGACTTGCCATTGTTGCTGTTTTAGACTATAAGACACGACAGGAGGATGAGTATAACGTCGTTATAAACTAGCTTTAGAAGTGCACATGTATATGACTTTGCCAAAGGGTTGTTGTAGTGAGTGGGAGCAGCGGAAGCATAATGGGAAAGTAGCTTATGTCTATTTATAGACTAAAGCAAGTATAGAGGAAATATATCATCTATTTTTGATGTGACAGTCATAAGGTTTTGACTTCATCAGAATAGGAGATGGATCTGGTAAGAAGGTAGTAGAGAGTGATGTCCAAGTATTTGGATGACATGCACTTAATAGGAAGCAATATTCCTATACTACGATCGGTTATACTGTGGTTGTCACTAGGTAGTTTCTCCACATAGGATATGGATATAATATCAGGGATTCTGGTGACTAGATCTATGGTTTTAGATCTAGATTTAGGAAGTGTCCCAATCTGGGTACTTTGATATTATTCTAAAGGTATTTTAGAATGGTTGACTCTTGGCATGGGGGTGTACCTGCAAGTGATGGAGTCACCCTCTTTAAAGGAAGTCTTACAGACTAAAGGGGAGAGGGATTTGCACGATTGACATATCACTTGCTTAGGCAATTGAGTCAATCATGACATGTCAAGTACAACACCAGATATTGTTTTAGCACTAGATGCAATATACATATATTAATCCAATCTTAGAGAAACGTAGGGAAGCAGTTTATGAACATAAATGGATGTTTTAGGGATATGGTAATGGCAGCCTCCTTCAGGAGACGGTTATCATTTTAGGATTCCAAGATGACCTGGATGACAGAGTAACTGCCAAAGTTATAGTTTTTCCTCTTTTAGGGGCAGTATGTTGGACAGATGGTCCAAGCGGATACTGAGAAAAGGCATGGTGCGGGATACAGATTAAAATTAGGAGCTGATACAGTCAAAAAAGTTTGCTGGATTTGGAGTTCATGTGTGAACTGTATCCTATCAGATATCTAAACAAATTCTAAGACAAGGTATTGCTCATTTCGGGAGATGTCCATTTTCTGCGAAGTTGAGATATAGAGAGATAAAGATAGAAACACTAAAGCGGATCCACTCACTGAGACTATTTCTCGAATGCAATAGTTTCGCAAACGGGCTTGTGAGAAAAATCAGTAGAGAAGCTAGGTGTTCGGTGTCACACGGGCTGTGAGTATGCGACACGGCAATAAATGGCCTTAAGTGCAAGTGGGAGATTGTTGTCTATAGTTCCCTCAAGGCAATTATCGTAGTCGCGGGCAGGTGATTATGATGATTGAGAGAGGGCCTATACCGGTTGAAACAGTCTTGCTCAAGATGATAGTATGCTATCTGGTTTTTATTTATCATCATGTACATGCTTTATATTGTATTAAAGATCACTATTACATGTTGATAGAGCCCATAGGATTCTTGCTTGACTACCAGCATTATGATGGCGATCATATACGTGAGAGCTGGGTGGTCTATAAGTACATCCTTAAATGTCCCTAGTCGTGGGAGTATCGAGACTGGGCATCGATACTCCAGTGTAGACTGGTGTATACTGATCGAGACCCTGAAGAGGGGCGGTGGCAAGGTCTCACAAGCTATTGGTGTTAGTTAGTTCACCTAAGACAGTTTACAGGTGCTTATTGCATTATGAGTACACTGGACGGACTCGCCGGGAACCTGCTAGTTGGTATTATACCTATTACCATATAGCAGTTCCCTGGTGACATGTGTACAGGTTATTCTGTTGACCTGAGATCGTCATTTGTCTCATGTGAGTTCCCACTGTGATTTGATTACTACCCTACCACGGCTCAAAGGAGTCGTGCAAACAGGTTTTAGTTGGGTACAGTCCCGAGCCACATGGAGGCAGTGGCGAATCGTCAGGGATTCGTCTCTCCTGGTATTGGGGGTTGATGTCACGTTGTGCACGGGTGGCCATCTCCAGAAATCCTCGGCCGGGGTAGACGAGAATTACCGATCTAGGATCGATAGATTCTCAGGTGGTGATGGGTTACATACCAACACTAATTATCGCGTTATTAGGGGTCTGACTTTATCCACTCCCTACACTAGATAGGCGATACTCTTAGATGAAGAGACCGGAATGTACGGATATTGTCACTGTCAGGCTCAGTAGGGGTTTGGATGAGTTTGCTCGTCGGCCTTCCTTTCGCTCAATACCTGGGTAGCCGTTACGTACAGCTAGTGCCGCTGACGTGCTTGTGTTAAACCCACTGTCAGCGTATTGACGAGTCTTTAGAGTCCCACACAGAGGATTTTCACGGTTCAGGAGATATAGTGTAGATGAAGTATGTTGGTACATACAGGTGTTCGATTAAATATGTGTACAGGCAGCACAGACTTTAATCAGACGGTTGATAATACTAGCAGCTTAGGATTAAACATGATTATTAAATCAGGTTTTGATTTAATAATTTATATATATGTATTCTAGTATTATAGTTCACTATTCATTTTCTCTCTTGGCTATTCATATTTTGATATGAATACGCGTATATGTATTTCGATACATGTACCGGAAAGTATTCCGTATTTATACAGAATGGCTTCTAAAAGATGGCGACCTCGTTATTGATTTTCTTTTTAGAAAATTATTTTGTAAACGAGTTGGAGGAGTGAGTTGGCATGAGCATGGGCTTGAGCATGTAGAGAGGTATGGCATGCATTTGTTTATTGGTAAAATGAGGAGATATTTTTTGTGTGGGTGTATGATTGAGGGAAGGGGGCAGCCACTTGCCGAGGATGGGCTTTCTCATTTTCTTTTCTTCACTTACTCATTCTATTCTCACTCACTTGGAGAAAACACTTAGCCATTCTTGAGTTGCTCATGCTACATGTTTCCTCACCTCCTTCTTCATCTTCTTGAGTTTCTCTTGAAGCATTGTGATAAGAGAAAATACATAGTGACACATTCCTATACCTCCACTTTCCATTGCTAGCAACCTTGGAGCATTGGTTGCCTCGCTTGGCGAGGCTGAAGCTTGCGTCATTTCCCTCATGTGGATCATCATAGATGGAGGAAGACCGGCAACCAAATTCGATCCGTAACCACTAAGAGCTTGGGATGATGGTTGAAGACCGAAGGACACAGATCAAATCGGTATAACCATCTAACTCCAAGTTTTACATATTGCTAGTATATGGTTTAGGGTAGATCCGGGCATCGAGTTGTGGTAGCGCTAGTTTTTGTAAATTTTTGTTCCGCATTAGGTCACGGTTTGATAACCGGGGCGCTGTCGTAACCCAACAAAAATTGCTTTCCCAATTAATTTCTGACTCCACGGTATGTATTTACCAGACTTGATTCTCACATCTGTATGGCATTACAGATACTGAATGGGATTAGAATATTAGAAATTGGGTGATTAGATCCTTAATATCAGAATTCTTTATAATTGGAGATATTAGAGGAAGTCACCTGGGTTTTGCCTAACGGCAAATATTTGATTTTGAATATCCGTTGTTATGCACCAATTTCAAACTGATATATCTATTTGTTTATTAGGTCACAGTTTGATAGCCGGGGCGCTGCCGTAACCCAACAAAAATTGCATTCCCAATTAATTTCTGACTCTAGGGTATGTATTTACCAGACTTGATTCTCACATCTTTATGGCATTACAGATACTGAGTGGGAGTAGAATATTAGGAATTGGGTGATTAGATCCTTAATATCAGAATTCTTTATAATTGGTGATATTAGAGGAAGTCACCTGGGTTTTGCCTAACGGCAAATATTTGATTTTGAATATCCGTTGTTATGCACCAATTTCAAACTGATATATCTATACGTTTATTAGGTCACGGTTTGATAGCCGGGGCGCTGCCGTAACCCAACAAAAATTGCTTTCCCAATTAATATCTGACTCCAGAGTATGTATTTACCAGACTTGATTCTCACATCTGTATGGCATTACAGATACTGAGTGGGAGTAGAATATTAGGAATTGGGTGATTAGATTCTTAATATCAGAATTCTTTATAATTGGTGATATTAGAGGAAGTCACCTGGGTTTTGCCTAATGGCAAATATTTGATTTTGAATATCCGTTGTTATGCACCAATTTCAAACTGATATATATATACGTTTATTTTATAAAGTGGGATATAACTTTTTGAAATTATATTTATAACATTTACTTTTATCAGTTGATGATTAGGTAAGGTACATTCAATAACAGTGTAATTCTTCTTAACCATAATACATCTTTCAACCTATGACGCCCAGGGTTTGAGTTATTAAACTCAGAGGACTTATACAAATTATTGTATGTTGTCTAATGTCCCTTAGGATAAGGGGTTAGTACTCGTACTATATTCCATTTACTTATGACTTCTCTGGTTTTGGATAAGTATTTCGTTGAAATACAAGGTCCAAAGTTTGAGAAGTTATAGGTATAAGAATAAAGTAGAGAACCATGTGTTGGAAGTGTTAGGATTCTTTGAAATGATCGAAGATGTAGATAGTTATGCTAGGTATTCTTTCGTGAGTAATATATTTTAGAACTTGCTTCTCTCTCAGTTAATTCATCCGTGGGTACGCTCCTTGATGAGTAATGCTGCATGACCTTCCTCCATTTAGTCAAAATGTACTGGAAACAGCTGCAAATATTTTGAATCTATTTCCAAATAAATTATTGCCTTTGTTTTTATATTGGATATAGAATGGATTCATATCTTAACAAAGGTATGGTATATGGAGTAGTATGGCTTATGCTTAAAACCAGAATCCGGATAAACTCAAGGCACATTTTAGTAATGGAATTTTGTGAGTTATCTCGGGCTTTGACGAGGGTTAACATTCTACTATTTGTAGGATCAATAGTTATATTGTTCTTGACTTGCCACCCTAATACAAATTTTTTTCAGAAAATATTAGTGGGAATATGGTAGAACTGGAAGTGATTCTAGAACCACAAACAGTTACTGAAAATTTAGTCGAACCTATGGATTCAATTGGATTCGACAATCGATTAGCTACTCCACAGATTTATTGGGTAACCTCAGCCACCCGAGACGTACTTGCACGGTTCCCTAGGGCGGCAACTGAGTTTCGGGAGACATCGACCATGCCGTTTTCAAAAAAACTGGCGCGCTAAAGAGCCCTAACCAAGAATCTTAACTAGAGAATTGGACGAAATATGCATGTAAACATCTTTAAATCTAAGTAAAAGAGGAATACAACCATTGTAGACCGGTCCTTCACTTCAAAAGCTCCATGTAGTAGTCCCTTCGCTCTAAGTAGTGAACTCCTTGTTAGTGTATATGCCCTAGAGGTCATTACTGTATTATACTAGTTTGTATATTACTTAATGGAAGCTTGGGATATTCACAGTTGTATAGACAATCTTGCTCAAAATGGTAGTATGCTACTTGGTTTGTTTCTACTTTAATGTGTACATGTGTTTCTTTTAGCATATCGCCTATACACATTAGTGGAGCCCTCAGGATCTTTGATTGATTACCAGCGTTGTGATGGCAGTCACACTTGTGGGGGCTGGGTAATCTACAAGCACATCCTTATACAGGTCCCTAGTCGTAGGACTATAGAGACAGGGCATCGATACTCCGGAGTAGACTAGCGTATACGCTTCTCTTCCCAGCTTGGGAGATGGTCTGTCCCACAGCCGTCAGCACGTCGTACTTGAGATAGTATGCGGGTGCTAGTTAGGTTACGAGTACACTGGACAGGACTCGTCGGGAACTGTTGGTTGGTACTATACCTATCGTCAGTTATCAGTTCCCAGGTGACATGAGTACAGCTTAGTCCGTTGACTTGACACTGTCACTTCGCCTCGAGTGTGTTCCCACTGTTCTTAGATTGCTACCCTACCACGGCTCAAAGGAGTCGTGCAAACAGGTAACAGTTGGGTGCAGTCCCGAAGCACTTGGAGGCAGTGACGGTTAGACAGGATTCGTCTCTCCCGGTATTGGGGATTGATATCGCGCTGTGTCTAGGAGAGCCATTACACAAAGTCCCTGGCCAGGGCAAGCGAGATATACTGGTAGGTTTCCAGTGTTATCTCAGGGTGTTCTGGGCTACACTCCGACACGACTTGTACCGCTATTAGGGGACTGACGTTTACCGCCCCCTAGGCCCGCCATGCAATATTCTCAGACGAACAGACCGGTCTGTACGGAGATTGTCACATTCAGGCTCAGTAGGAATTCAGATGGGTTCACCTTGTCAGTCTTCTTATCGGCATCTACCTGGGGACCGTTACGTACAGCTAGTACCACTTGCAGCCTGTGGTTAAACCCACTGCCAGTGTAGTGTCGAGTATTTAGAGTCCCACACAGAGGGTTATTCACCTTTGGGCAAAACAGAGTAGAGCTCGCATGGTTTTGCGACAGGGTTCGTTCACATCCACCCACTTGTGCACGTTTGGTGTCCGGACAGTTATTACTAGCGGGCTTTGGTTTAAGCCAGATCCTAGTATATGTTTTGGGGTTAGTTTTATCTCATTGTATTCGTGTTTCTCGGAACACGGATGCGGGTGTGTATGCACAGTTGACTGAGGCAGAGGCAGAGGATTCTCATTAGGGTTTTGGTACGGGTGTGTATGCACAGTTGACTATTGTCCTTTTCCAAATCCTAATGAGAATAGGAAATATGATTAATAATATTAGTTAACAATTATTGTGCCATGGTTGAGTTGAATTCTTGACTTTTGTTGACTTATTGACTTTTGTTGACCGGTTGACCAAAGTGGACTTGTTGACCATCATCATTTGTTTTCAAAGATGCTTCTTATTCTTTGCAAAAGCATTTAATGAATGAAATGATAATGGTCATTCATCAACTCACCATCACAAATTGTTAATTATTATTATTATTATTATCATTTTCTAAAATATGAGAGCATGGTTGTAAAACTAATTCATTCTCACTTGCATCTTCTCTCACATCCTTAGCTCTCCTTCTTCCTCTAGCTCAAGGCAAAAATCTCTCATGAGTTGAGAACCATTTGCCTTGGAGATAAAACATCAAAACTCATCTCTACTCATCCTAAGGTTGAAGGTTTAGCAAACCTAATACTTTAGTTACCTCAAGATCGAGGAAGTAGCTCAAGGTAGAGACCCTCAGGTGGACCCATCTTCGGCAAGAGAAGGCGACGAGAAGAGAACCATCCGACCACCACAAGGAGTCCAAGAGAAGGATTTCAAGTTAAGGTATAACCCCTAACCGAGTAGGTAAAGCTCATGTTAGTTTCTTGTGTGTTGTTCAGCAAAGATCCGGGTTTTCTAGTCCATGTTACCATGACCCGAAAAAATCGTTTTTCACCATTTCCGCAAGCCCGAAAGAACAGGGAGAGGTAACGTGGACTTACAGTGGTATCAGAGCCTAGCTAAACACACACTGGCATGTTAGCAAATCTAGAATTTCGATCGGACAAAAAACTGCAAAACATGTCAAAAATATCAACTTTCTGCCGATTTTTATTTCTGCTCAAAAAATAATAAATCATGTAATAAAAATAGGCTCAGGGTTTTTAAAGAACACCCAAGAAAAACGATTCAGCGAGTCGACCAACTCACCGCGGAACCGCGGCAAGAGCATGCTCTTGCCGCGGATCCGCGGCCGAGTTGACTCGGCCGTGGGTCGTTTCTCCTGCAGTGTTCTTATATTGATGTTTTGGGATTTTTAGGATGGTTTGTTTCTGCGCAGATTTTCCAAGAACAAATTTGTTTTTGGGGTGGTTACAAATCCGTGTTTTGATCGAACTTCTCTAGACTTTGGCTAATGGGTTATATCTGTGATGTGATATATGTATTGAACGTCTGCTAATCGCTATACGTCGATTAGTGGGGGTTATACATATCTGTGATCTGTAATGTTAATGGTTTGTGTATATAAATTCGTTGGATTGTCGCGGATAAATAGCCGGGGGGTTATGAGATGAGAATTTTCTTTATCTTTCAATTCATGTAATTTGTAATTGATGTAATATTATTTATATGGCCGCACAACTGGGATGGGGTCGTAGCCGTCATTGTATAATTTCTTTTACTGTTTTTGCTCCTAGGATAGACCCAAGGTGGGGTGCACAAACTATCGGGTACCTCGAAGTGCCAAGTGGCCTTCTCACGTTGTTCAGGGAGGTTGCTTCGCTTCGGGTACTTGGCGGGTAGTTTGCCGCACCCGTAGGGGTCTAGGGTTGGGTATTGGCTATTCATCGCGACCGTGTAATCCGCTTTTCGTTGCAGGCTCGAACGAAGCGCGGATTCCTAGTATATCCAATGTATTCATCTGTGATCTGGAATGGCTATCGTTGCATCCGACGAATGTATATATCTATATATAGATATCTATTTAGGCGTTGCTTATGTTTTGCATCTGCGCTAGTCCAGCCCCCGCTCTGTCGTTAGTTAAGTAACCTAACGGGTGATGACGGGATCCCCTGGAGAATGCGGATGGCATAAGCGTAAGTCATATTTTCGTTGTTTTCTGTAATGGTAGGATTAATTGATGGGACGCATTAAATTAATGCAAGAAAATAAAACAAAGTAAAAGTCGTTGGAACAATTTCAAAAACCACTCGGTTTCTTTTCAAAGCAACTTTTAAACGCGGAGCTTAAACCACTCCTTTTTAAAAGCTATCTCGTTCCTTCGATTATATCAAGTTTACTACGTTCACGGTTTCTCCAAAACCATTCGTAGCCCTCCGTCGTTTCACATGGATAGTCAATAGTATTCAAGCTATGTTTGTTGGCCAAAGTCAAGGCATAGTGATTAGTAGCTATTGGGTATTCATGTGCAGCATAGATAGATGCGTTGGTTTGGGACAGTCGTGCTGCCTTGTTGGCCAAAGTCAAGGGTAGGTACGGGTGGGTTTAAATTAACCTGAAGAATGATGGGTAGAACTTGACATGTGACTTTTGATTTGTTGGCCAAAGTCAAGGTCATAAGAGCATGGGGCAAAAATCCACATCGGGAGTTTCAAAAGAAACTGAAACTTGCTAGCGCTGCATACCATTTGGAGTATGATGATTCTGGTAGGATTCCTTCAGTTTTGTCACGCGATGATATTTGGATCCCGATCCTACTGTGAGTATATGCTACTCCTCCAGAACTTTCTCACTTAACGATCAATGCTATAAACCAAGTAGGTGTCGAGAAAGGTGATAGCGGGGCTACGCCCACAGGGAAAAGAGGTTATTTAATTAAGGAACTTCACGAAAGCGTTGGAAAACCTCTCTCGAAGTACCAACACTGGCCTGGCTGAACAGTTAAGCAAGTATTGTACCGTGAGATCGATCCCGACTAATTCTTCCTTTTTGGTTTGAGGAGGGATTCGAGAGACAGTGGGAGCCATCCTGTTTAGATAAACTAAAAACCACTCTAAACTTGCAAGAGCATCATGCTAAAAGTGTTTCTTCTCTCTCTCCTAATTGCAGTGACCAAGTATTATGACCGGACTTAATTTACTACTAGATAAAAACATACTGATAGGGCCAAACTACAAAGATTGGCTCAGGAATGTCAAATGGCAATCACTTATGACAAGTTGGGTTATCTCCTTACCACCAAAGCTCCCCCTGTCCCAGGTCCCGAAACCAGCGTCGTGGATAAGGAAATCCGTAAGACCTGGGAAATTGATTGCGCGAAGGCCAAGTGCCTCGTACTTTCCTCTATGGACAATGAACATCAGAGGAGGCACGAAAATATGGACCTTGAATCCATATTTCTCCATACAAAAGAACTGTATGGAGAGCAATCCCGTATCGCCAGATACGAAGTCTCGAAAAAGTTGTTTTCGGCGAGATTGGCCGTCGGATCATCGGTAGCGGAACACGTGCTTAAGAAGATTGGCTTCATTGAGGAGCTCGCGGACCTTAGGACCACGTTAGAGAACGAGCTCTACACGGACTTGATTCTCCAGTCCCTTCCTTCGACTTACGCCCAGTTTATCCTGAACTTCAACTTTCAAGAAAAAGAAGTTGAACTTTCAGAACTCCTCAACATGCCGAGGAGTGCAGAGGGTGTAAGTGCACGGTGGCGCCCCGGCGGTCAATCCGACGCCGGAATGCGGAAGTGGTGAAAAACTTTAATTTTGCGGACTTAGCAAACCGGCACCACCGCGCACTAATCATCCGGATCGTAACCATTAACAAGTCTAAGCTACTAACAAGATAGGGATGAGAAGTATACCGACAGATCCGAGTCCTCCGGTCTTCTCGTCGTCGTCCCGACCTCCTGCGGAATGTGCCGTCTCCTCCTCGTCGCCGGAAGTGCACCACATCGCCTACTTCTTTTACGGGCTCCCACCTCAATGCCGAGGCAACTCGGGCACGAAGCCGGCTACTCAACGTGCCCAAGATTTGCTGTAGAATATCTAGAGAAGAAGTCTCATTTGGGGTTGTAGGAGCTTTGCCATTTTGTGGAAGAAAAGAGAGCTTGGAGAGAAGTGAAGAAAAATGTGATGACCAAAAAGAATGAGAGTGTCATTTTTTTCCTTACTACCAAAAAGAAGCATTTTTCCTCTTGCCTCCAAAGTGGCCGGCCCACCCCTTTCCAAGTGTGATTGGAGAGAGAAAAAAACAAGACAAGGGGGTGGGTGGAACTAATGATGAAAAGAGATGATGAAAGAATCCAATGATCACAACCATAACCCACACTCCAAAACAAGTAATCAACAACCATGATGGTTACTAAAAGTCAAGCCATCAAGAACATATGAAGTCAAATGATGGGACAATTATCATGACATGATAATATGCAAAGACCCCCTCCACAAATGCTTATTTGCAACAATGCAAATAAACCCTCCTCCACCAAACTTCGGCCAATGAACGGAACAATGGAAATTGGCCGAAACGGAAAGCAAACTGGCAACTCCAGAAAACTGGTCCCGTAATAAATTACAGGAAAACCCCAATACTGTACATACACACCCGCATCTGTATTTCGACCGAAATACAAATGCAAAGAGACAAAATCTCCACTGTACTATACTAGAATCCGGATTATACCAAAACCGGCTAGTAATATCTGTTCGATCCTGATCCGTGCAATACCGCACGTATCTGATCGAACCCTGCCATATAACCATACGGCCTATAGTACAAACTGTCTAATCCTGATCCGTGCAATACCGCACGTATCTGATCTGACCTTGCCATATCTCCATACGGCCTCTACAACCTTTCGCCCGAAAGCAGAGTTACTGAATGTGGGGGACTCTAAAGACTCGTCAACACTATGGCTGTGGATTTAACCACTAGCACGTCAGAGGTATAAGCCAATACGTGACGGGCCACCAGCTATTGACTAAAAGGGACGTCGATGAGCGAACTCATCCTGACGCCCTACTGAGCCTGTCAGTGACAATATCCGTGCAGTCCGGTGCGTTCGTCTATGAGCATCGCATGGCGGGCCTAGGGGGTTGGTAAAAGTCAGACCCCCAAAAGCGGTACAAGTCGTGTCGGAGTGTAGCCCAGAACACCCTGAGATACTACTGGAATACCTACCAGTAAATCTCCTTGCCTTGGCCAAGGACTTCGTGTAATGGCTCTCCTAGACACAGCACGACCTCACCCCCAATACCGGGAGAGACGAACCCCTGAAGATACGCTCACTGCCTCCATGTGGCTCGGGACTGTACCCAACTAAAACCTGTTTGCACGACTCCTTTGAGCCGTGGTAGGGTAGTAATCAAAGTACAGTGGGAACTCACACGAGACAAATGACGATCCCCAGGTCGATGAACTAACCTGCATACATGTCACCAGGGAACTGCCATCTGACGTCTGGTATATGACCAACTGGCATGTTCCCGGCGAGTCCTGTCCGGTGTACTCATAACCCAATGAGCACCTGTATACATCTTAGGTGATCCAACTGACACCAGTGGCTTGTGAGACCGGCCACCGCCCCTCGTCGGGGTCTCGACTGTATACACTAGTCTACTATGGAGTATCGATGCCCTGTCTCGAAACTCACACGACTAGGGACCATTTAAGGATATGCTTATAGACTCCCAGCTCCCACTTATATGATCGCCCTCATACTGCTGGTGGTCAAGCAAGAATCCTAGGGGCTCTATCAACGTGTAATAGCGACGTGTCAGGTCACCTAAAATAGTACACGATGATAAAGGTAAACCAGATAGCATACTATCATCTCGAGTAAGACTGTCCTACCGGGATAGGTCCTCCATCAATCATTGCAATCACGTACCTGTGATCCAATAATTGACTCTGAGGGCATTATCTCCAACAATCTCCCACTTGCACTCAAGGCTAATTATTGCGATGTCGCATACTCACAGCCCGTGTGATACCGAACACCCAACTCCTCTACTAGTCAGTCTCACAAAGCTCGTTTGCGAAACTATTGCGTTCGAGGAATAGCCTCAGTGAGTGGATCCGCCTTGATGTCTCTTTCTATGTCTCTCTATATCTCAAGTTCGCGGAAAAACCCATCTCCCGAAAAGAGCAATACCTGTCTTAGAATATGTCTGGATGTCTGATGGGACATAGCTCATAAATGAACTCCAAATCCAAACTTCTTAGACTGTATCGTCAACTGAACTTAATCAGTATCCTGCGCCATGCCACCCTCAGTATTGCCTTGGATCACTTGTCCAAAATACTGCCCCTCGTCAGAAGGAAAAACTATAACCCTGACAACCTCCTTGTCGTCCATGTCACCTTAGAAGCCTGGAATGATAACTGTCTTCCTGATGAGGCTGTTGTTATCATATCCCTAGAACATCCACTTATGTTCTAAAACTGCTTCCGACTGTTTCTCTTGGATTGGATTAATGTCAACTTATTGTATCTAGTGCAAGAACAACATCTGGTGTGGTACTTGACATCTCATGATTGACTCAATTGCCTGAGCAAGTGATCTGCCAATCATGCACATCCCTCTCCCCTTTAGTCTGTAAGACACCTTTAGAGAGGGTGACTCCATCTTCTGCAGGTACACTACCGTGCATGGAGTCGTCCATTCTAAATACTCTTAGAATGCTGCCAAGTACCCTGATTGGGAAACCACCCAAATCTAGATCTAAAACCATAGATCTAGTAACCAGTATGTCTGATATAAAATCCATTTCCTTTGTGGAGAAACCATTGTGTGACGACCAAAGTATAACCGATCGTAGTATAGGAGTTTCCTTTCCTACTCTGTGTATGTCATCCAAATACCAGGATATCACACCCTACTACCTTCTCAACAGATCCACCCCCTATTCTGATGAAGTCAAACCCATGACTGTCACGTCAGAAATAGATGATCTATCTCCGCTACATCTGCTTTAGTCTATAAATAGACATAAGCTACCTGTCCACCAATGCTTCCGCTGCTCCCACTATCTACGACAACCCTCTGGCAGAGTCATATACACGTACACTTCCGAAACGAGTTCAGAACGACGCTATACTCATTCTCCCGCCGGGTCTCGCAGCCTGGAACAACAGCAATGGTAATTGTGGGTAAACAAGAACTTCCCTGTCACCGTCCTTGAGGCTACCGTAGTACCTCTCGGGTGCCTGAAGTTACCCACCTTATCTGCGGAGTGGCCAATGGAATGTCAATCCATGTTGAATCTTTAGGTTCCTTATCAAATCTTCAGTAATCGTTCGTGGTTCTGGAATCACTTCCAGTTCTACCATACTCCCACTACTGTTTTCTGAAAAAATCCATTTTTAATAAAACTGTGGCGAGTCTAGAACAATACTGCTATTGTTCATCCAAATGGTAGAAAGTCAACCCTCGTCATAGCCTGGGTCAACCCACAAACAGCCATTACAGAAACGTGCCTTGAGTTATCCAGAGTCTGGTTTTAATCATAAGCTGGACAACTCCCCGTACCTTAACAACGTTAAGATACGAACTGTTCTATATCCCATATAGGACCAGAGGCACTGATTTGATTGAACCAGATCCAAATCACGTGGCTGTCTCCAGCGCATGTCAACTAAATGGAAGGAGGCCGATCAGCGTTACTCAACTTAGGAATGCTTCCAATTATGAGTAACCTGAAAGAGAAGGAAAATCTCTTGATTATTACTATTAACTGAATACCATACACAAGTATCTACATCTTTTATCATTTTGAAGAATCCCGATACTTGCTACACCTGGTTCTCTACTCTATTCAAATACCTATAACTTCTCAAAATTCGGACCCTGTGTTTCCACGAAACACCTGTCTAAAAACTAGAGAAGTCATAAGTAAACCGAATATAGTACGAGGACCAACCCCTCTGTCCTGATGGACCCTGGACAACATACAATACTCTGTATAAGTCCCTTTAGTCTGATAACTCATTCACTGTGTGTCGTAGGTTGAAAACTGTACTTATGGTCAAGAAGAATTACACCGATGTTTAATGCTCCTTACCTAACCATCCACTGATATAGGTAAATGTCATAGACATAATTTCAGAAAGGTATATCTCACTCTATGAAAATAGACGTACAGATATATCAATTTGAAATTGGTGCATAAAAGCGGATATTCAAAACCAAATATTTGCCGACCGGCAAACAGCCCAGGTGATTTTCTCAAATATCACCGATTACAATGAATCTCGATATAATGAGGATAATCACCCAATTCCCAATAACCTACTCCCACTCATCATCTGTAAAACCATACAGATGTGAGAAACAAACCTGGTAAATACATACCCTGGAGTAAGTGTCTAACTGGGAAATCAGTTTTCCTTTAACAGTACACAGTGAAACTGAAACATCGAAATGTTTCGATGGGGTATCCTGGTATTCCTAGTAATGCCTCTTCCAGTATCCAGATTCACAACTGTAACCGTGTAATTCTTTGCCACCTCTCCAAATCCCTTCATTTGTCTTTAGTCTTTACCTTCTGCACACCCCTTTAGGCCAAATGGTTTTCTTCCTTCCCTACCGTTCGGCACCAGCCTGTGGTTTGGAAGAAGACTATCCAATAAGCATAGTGGGTGTACTGTCCCAATCCTAGGAACACTCGCAATGCGAGAGAAGGTGAAGATAAAAGACACCTGAATAAATCTTATTCCTATTTCTCCTGGACCAGAATCCATCCCCGAACTGGAACAAGTTCCTTTCGAGTTCGTATATAACCATACGATGGAGTATCCAATAAACTGTGGATCTTCGTAGTGACACGGAGTGTCCTGGAGAAATACAAAGGTGATTTTAGGATTGGCGAAGGAATACTTGGTTTGGTCGTGAATATCTGTTGCAATTTACTTTGCCCTCTTACTAATCCCTTTCTTTGTCTTAACTTAATACCTTCTGCACACCATCGTTATGCTAATTGGTTTTCTTCATTCCCTACCGGTTGGCACCAGCCTAAGGTTTGGAAGAAGACAATCCAATTTGCGTAATAGGTGTACTACCCCTAAACCAAGGAGTACTCATAACCTGAGAGAGGGTAAAAGGAAAAGACAACTGAATAATCCTATCCGTTTTCTCCAGAACCGGAAACCATCCTCGAATAAATCCCTTCGAGTTCGTATCTAACCATACGATGGTTTTGTCCAATGGAAGTGGACGTTTGTAGTAATACGGGGTGTCCTGGAGAAAAGGGTAAAAGTAGGAGTGGCAATGAGGTTTGCAACTCTGACAATCCAAAAGCCAGTGTTTAAGAAGGTTCGGTCAACTTGGTCACTGAGTCATAGTCTTAGGGTCGGGTCAATGGTCGCTGCCAAAGAGAGAGAGAAAAGAAACACTCAGCGTGCACTCTAACCTAGATCAGAATGGTTACCAATTTATCTAATCTGGAATCCTCCCACTGTACCTCAAATTCTCCTCCAAACCTGAAAGAAGAATTAGTCGGGGTCACCCGAGGAGTAAACTAACTCATCAGTGGGAATCGGGATCCAACTCTCATCGCATGATAACGTGACGGAATCCGCTCAAGTCATCACACTCCAGAAGGTATGCGCATATCTGGCAAGTTTCAGTTCTTTTGAAACTCCCGATGTGATTTCTGCCCCATGCTCTTATAACCTTGACTTTGGCCAACATATCATAAGTCACATGTCAAGTTCTACCCGTCATTCTCCAGGTTAATTTGAATCCACCCGTACATACCCTTGACTTTGGCCAAAATGGCAGTACGACTGTCCCAAACCAACGCATCTATCTATGCTGCATATGAATACCCCAATAGCTACCAATCACTGTGCCTTGACTTTGGCCAACATACACAGCTTGAATACTATTGACCACCCATATGAAACGACGGAGGGCTACGAATGGTTTCTGGCGAAAACCTTTAACGTAAAGAACTTGATATCGTCGAAGGAACGGATAGCTTTTTAAAATATAGTGACAAAAAACTGTTGCTAAAGAGGTCACTCCCGGTGAAGGGATCTCGGCTCTTTCCCCGTAGAATGGGGTGCAGGATATTCCAAATGAATACCACGGTGCAAAGCAAAAGTAATCGGCTATAGTGAAGTTAATGCCCTGACGCAAACTTTTGTCCAAGGGGTCACTCCCGGTGAAGGGATCTCGGCCCTTGCCTCGTCGACTGAGGAGCAGGATATTCCAACTGAATACCACGATGCAAAACAAAAGTGAACGTCCTTGCAATAACAGCTTTTTGAAAAGTGTTCCAACAACATCAGATTAGGTTTGTTTTTAACTTGCATTGATCCGAATCAATGCAGTCCCATCAATTGATCACACCAAAAAGAACGAAAATATACTGATGTACGTATATGCCATCCGCATTCGCCACTGGGTCCCGTCATTACCCGTTAGGTTAGCTAACTAACGACAGAGCGGGGACTGGACTAGCGCGGATGTAAAACATATACAACATCTACTAATATATATACCAATATATTATATTTCGCTCAAGGCGTGAAAGAAATGCAACATCACAGAGAATGAACAGCATCACAGAAACAATACAGATATCTGGGATCCCCGGGTTTCACAGAGCCACTACTGAAACCCGACGTTCCCCTGGTCGTGTGGATAGCCTGTGCAATGAAATCCTAGACCCCTACGGGCGCGGCAAGTCACCCGCCAAAACCTGAAGCGAGGCAGCCCCCTTCAGCACCGTGAATGGACCACCCGGCACTTCACGGAATCCGGTAACTTGGGCACCCCTCCTGGGTCAACCTGTACCCCCTACGAGTGCGGCGAATAGCCCGCCAATTCCAGAGTGAAGCCCCCTCCGTCTCAATGCCATGAGATGCGGGCTTGTTGCCCCCTAGAACCCGGCTATCCGTGCACCCCTCCTGGGGTAATCCTAGTACAGAAAGTAAAATATACATACACCGGGTACAACGACCGCAACCTGGCCGTGCCCCAAAAAATAATAATACAATCAGGCAGTGACGGCAGTCCACATGTCGGACGCTCGCCCCGCAATATCAAATGTACATAATACAACCACAACTGTACTAGCATTGCATCCAGGCTATCCCCCACGACCGATCCGCAACATCACAGCATAAACATACAACATCAACGTGAAAGTCACGTTCGCAAATCCGTCTAACCGGGCTATAGCAGTTAGACTGGATTTACCGATCGAGTGACATTCACGGTCGCAGATATAATGTAAATACTGTGAAAAATGTGTTTAAAATTTTCCGATTGACCAAAAATAACAAGTGGGCCCCCAAACAATACTGTAGCAGACACATAAATAATTGGCCCAATTTTAATATTCCAAAACACCCAAAATAAGCCCAGAAGCCCACTGGAAAACTTCGAAGCAGTGAGCCCACCAACCTACGGCGGAAGCGCGGCAACAAGGTGGTTTCTGCCGCGCTTGCGCGCTCTGGTTGAGGGGTCACTGTCTCGAATTTTCTCAGAGTTCTTAGAACTCCCTGCACATCAATCTGAGACCATCTGAAAAATTTTTAGACACCAAAAAAATCTTAACAGAAAACTGATGTGAACTCAAATTGGGTTTTCGGAATTTTGGTCGATCGAAACTGAAAAAACACATCAAACGAAGCTAGACGAAGTTAATGGCGAGGCTCTGATACCACTGTAAGTGCACGGTGGCGCCCCGGCGGTCAATCCGACGCCGGAATGCGGAAGTGGTGAAAAAATTTAATTTTGCGGACTTAGCAAACCGGCACCACCGCGCACTAAACATCCGGATCGTAACCATTAACAAGTCTAAGCTACTAACAAGATAGGGATGAGAAGTATACCGACAGATCCGAGTCCTCCGGTCTTCTCGTCGTCGTCCCGACCTCCTGCGGAATGTGCCGTCTCCTCCTCGTCGCCGGAAGTGCACCACATCGCCTACTTCTTTTACGGGCTCCCACCTCAATGCCGAGGCAACTCGGGCACGAAGCCGGCTACTCGACGTGCCCAAGATTTGCTGTAGAATATCTAGAGAAGAAGTCTCATTTGGGGTTGTAGGAGCTTTGCCATTTTGTGGAAGAAAAGAGAGCTTGGAGAGAAGTGAAGAAAAATGTGATGACCAAAAAGAATGAGAGTGTCATTTTTTTCCTTACTACCTAAAAGAAGCATTTTTCCTCTTGCCTCCAAAGTGGCCGGCCCACCCCTTTCCAAGTGTGATTGGAGAGAGAAAAAAACAAGACAAGGGGGTGGGTGGAACTAATGATGAAAAGAGATGATGAAAGAATCCAATGATCACAACCATAACCCACACTCCAAAACAAGTAATCAACAACCATGATGGTTACTAAAAGTCAAGCCATCAAGAACATATGAAGTCAAATGATGGGACAATTATCATGACATGATAATATGCAAAGACCCCCTCCACAAATGCTTATTTGCAACAATGCAAATAAACCCTCCTCCACCAAACTTCGGCCAATGAACGGAACAATGGAAATTGGCCGAAACGGAAAGCAAACTGGCAACTCCAGAAAACTGGTCCCGTAATAAATTACAGGAAAACCCCAATACTGTACATACACACCCGCATCTGTATTTCGACCGAAATACAAATGCAAAGAGACAAAATCTCCACTGTACTATACTAGAATCCGGATTATACCAAAACCGGCTAGTAATATCTGTTCGATCCTGATCCGTGCAATACCGCACGTATCTGATCGAACCCTGCCATATAACCATACGGCCTATAGTACAAACTGTCTAATCCTGATCCGTGCAATACCGCACGTATCTGATCTGACCTTGCCATATCTCCATACGGCCTCTACAACCTTTCGCCCGAAAGCTGAGTAACTGAATGTGGGGGACTCTAAAGACTCGTCAACACTATGGCTGTGGATTTAACCACTAGCACGTCAGAGGTATAAGCCAATACGTGACGGGCTACCAGCTATTGACTAAAAGGGACGTCGATGAGCGAACTCATCCTGACGCCCTACTGAGCCTGTCAGTGACAATATCCGTGCAGTCCGGTCCGTTCGTCTATGAGCATCGCATGGCGGGCCTAGGGGGTTGGTAAAAGTCAGACCCCTAAAAGCGGTACAAGTCGTGTCGGAGTGTAGCCCAGAACACCCTGAGATACTACTGGAATACCTACCAGTAAATCTCCTTGCCTTGGCCAAGGACTTCGTGTAATGGCTCTCCTAGACACAGCACGACCTCACCCCCAATACCGGGAGAGACGAACCCCTGAAGATACGCTCACTGCCTCCATGTGGCTCGGGACTGTACCCAACTAAAACCTGTTTGCACGACTCCTTTGAGCCGTGGTAGGGTAGTAATCAAAGTACAGTGGGAACTCACACGAGACAAATGACGATCCCCAGGTCGATGAACTAACCTGCACACATGTCACCAGGGAACTGCCATCTGACGTCTGGTATATGACCAACTGGCATGTTCCCGGCGAGTCCTGTCCGGTGTACTCATAACCCAATGAGCACCTGTATACATCTTAGCTGATCCAACTGACACCAGTGGCTTGTGAGACCGGCCACCGCCCATCGTCGGGGTCTCGACTGTATACACTAGTCTACTATGGAGTATCGATGCCCTGTCTCGAAACTCACACGACTAGGGACCATTTAAGGATATGCTTATAGACTCCCAGCTCCCACTTATATGATCGCCCTCATACTGCTGGTGGTCAAGCAAGAATCCTAGGGGCTCTATCAACGTGTAATAGCGACGTGTCAGGTCACCTAAAACAGTACACGATGATAAAGGTAAACCAGATAGCATACTATCATTTCGAGTAAGACTGTCCTACCGGGATAGGTCCTCCATCAATCATTGCAATCACGTACCTGTGATCCAATAATTGACTCTGAGGGCATTATCTCCAACAGAGGGCACCCTACAGAAAGGTAGGGAAACATCCACTTTGTTTGTAGGAGGATCTTCCTCTTCTAGGTCCAAAGCGAAAGCCAAGGGAAAGAAGAAGAAAACCCCCACCAAACCAAGGGGCGGTGTTAGTATGTGGATACGAAGGAAAAGGCAAAGGCAACAAAGGTAGCCGGAAACCTTATGGGGAAGGAAGAGTGCTTTTACTGTCACAAGAGTGGACACTGGAAAAAGGATTGCTGGGCTTGGATGGCCAGAAACCAGGACCCGAAGCAAGTTGCGGCTTCGGCTTCAGGTGTGTATGTTATTGAAAACTGTCTATCAATAAACTCTACTTCCTGGGTATTGGATACCGGATCAGGATCTCATATCTGTAATTCTTTGCAGGCGTTGAGAAACCGTAGGGTTTTGAAGGCAGGTGATATAACCCTCAGAGTTGCAAACGGAGCTGGCATGGATGCTGAGTCCGTGGGGGCTATCACCTGGGGTAGTCAGATGGACACGTTTTGGTTATGCGTAATTGTTATTTTGTACCCAATGCAACTTATAATATGATTTCTGTATCTTTAATATCTAAAGAAGGTTATGAATTTGCATTTGTAAGCAATGTTGTAAACATTCACCTTAATCAAGTTTTGATTGGGTCAGGTACATTAAGCAATGGTATATACGTATTAAACCAACCACAGATTTTCAATGTCCAGAATACACACAAAAGAAAGTCTCCGGAAGCAAATCAGGCTTTCTTATGGCATTGTAGACTGGGTCACATCAATGAGAGAAGGGTGACGAAGTTACATACAGAAGGATATTTGGATCCGTTCGAATATCAATCATATGCAACTTGTCAATCATGTCTCAAAGGGAAGATGACAAAGACTCCATTCACTGGACACGGAGTAAGAGCGAGCGAGCTCTTGGGACTCGTACACAGCGACGTGTGCGGTCCAATGTCTACACATGCGCGAAGCGGTTATTCTTACTTCATTACTTTTACGGATGACTTTTCAAGGTACGGATATGTCTTCTTAATGAAACATAAATTCGAAGCCTTTGGAAAATTCCAGGAATACAAGAATGAAGTAGAAAAACAAACATGCAAAGGTATCAAGACACTGAGATCTGATCGAGGTGGTGAATACTTGAGTGCCGAGTTCCTGGATTACTTAAAAGAGAATGGAATTCTCTCTCAGCTTACTCCTCCATACACACCACAACATAACGGTGTATCGGAGAGACGAAACCGAATCCTATTGGATATGGTACGTTCCATGATGAGTAACGCTGAGTTACCTCGATCATTCTGGGGATATGCGCTAGAATCAGCTGCATACCTTTTGAACCGACTTCCAACTAAGATTGTGCCTACTACGCCATATGAGATGTGGTGTGGGAAGAAACCCTATCTTAAGCACATTAAGACATGGGGATGTCCAGCTTTTGTCAAAAAGCAGCATGCGGACAAACTCGAGGCACACTCAGTACAGTGCAAGTTTGTGGAATATCCAAAGAACTCCAAGGGATATTTCTTCTATTGCGAAGAGGAACAAAAGGTTTTTGTTTCTCGTCATGCCCACTTCTTGGAAACTGAGTTTTAGGAAAATCAGATAAGTGGGAGCACAATAGAACAAGAAGAAATTCCAGAATCACGAACTATTACTGAAAGCTTAGTAGAACCAGAGGGTTCGAAAGATCAGGACATTCCTACGCCGCTGTGCAGGAGTAGTAGGCAGTTTCATCCGCCCGAGAGATACTACGGTTTTCTCATAGACGGGGATAGAGAGGATTGCATCATTGATTATGATGAGCCGACTAGCTTCCAGCAGGCCATACAGAGCGTTGACTCGGTAAAATGGCTGGATGCAATGCGGACCGAAATGGAGTCCATGTACACCAACAAAGTATGGACGTTGGACGTTGCTCCAGATGGGGTAAAACCCATAGGATGCAAGTGGATCTTCAAAAGGAAGATTGGTGTAGATGGACAGGTTGAGACCTATAAGGCTAGACTTGTTGCAAAGGGTTTTCGTCAAAGACCTGGTTTGGACTATAACGAAACCTTTTCTCCAGTGGCTATGCTGAAATCCATTCGGATCCTTCTTGCCATTGCTGCCTTCCACGATTATGAGATTTGGCAGATGGACGTAAAGACCGCTTTTCAAAATGGAAATTTAGAGGAGTGTGTCTATATGGACCAGCCAGAGGGTTTCATTCAGAGTGGGAGCAGCGGAAAGGTGTGCAAGTTTCTTAAGTCCATTTATGGACTAAAGCAGGCATCGCGGAGTTGGAACATTTGTTTTGATGAGACGGTCAAAGATTTTTGCTTTATCAAAAATCCAGATGAACCATGCATCTATAGTAGATTTGTAGCAAGAACTGTCGTATTCCTCGTTTTTTACGTGGATGACATTCTCTTGATAGGAAATGACATTCCTATGCTACAATCTGTCAAAGGGTTCTTGTCACACAGGTTCTCCATAAAAGACCTGGGTGATGCCTCTTACATTCTGGGGATCCGGATCCATCGTGATAGATCCAAGAGGATATTAGGACTTTCACAGCCCAGGTACATCGACACCATACTGAAAAAATTCAGTATGGAAGATTCCAAGCGCGGTAATCTACCGGCTTGTCACGGGATCAACCTCTCCAAAGAGATGTCTCCCAAAACTGATTTGGAAATGGATCGCATGTCTATTATACCCTACGCTTTTGCGGTAGGCTCTATAATGTATGCGATGTTGTGTACCAGACCAGATATAGCTTATGCACTATGTGTGGTAAGCCGGTATCAGTCAAACCCTGGGGAGAAGCACTGGATAGCGGTAAAGAACATTCTCAAGTACCTGAGAAGGACTAAGGAGATGTTCTTGGTTTATGGCGGAAAAGACCTCCAGATTGAGGCCTTTGCTGACTCCATCTTCCAGAGTGACAAGGATGATTCCAAGTCCATGTCGGGTTATGTCTTTACCTTTAATAGAGGGGCGGTGTGTTGGAAGAGTTCCAAACAGGAAACCGTTGCTGACTCAACGATGGAAGCGGAATATATCGCTGCATCTGATGCCGCAAAAGAAGCCGTCTGGATGAGGAAGTTCATGATAAAACTTCAGGTGGTTCCGTCCATGATCCAATACCTCTGTATTGCGACAACAACGGGGCTATAGCTTTAGCAAAGGAACCCAGGTCCCATCAGAAGTCCAGGCACATCTTGAGGTGGTATCACCTGATCAGGGAGATCGTGGGTCGTCGGGAGATCGAAGTTTGGAGAGTTTCTACGGAAGATAACACTGCTGATCCATTCACGAAGGCCTTACCCCAGACTCGGTTCGAGCGGCTGGTCGAGATGATAGGTCTTCGATACGCCAGTACATGGCCTTAGTGCAAGTTGGAGATTGTTAGTGTATATGCCCTAAAGGCCATTACTGTATCATACTAGTTTGTATATTACTTAATGGAAGCTTGGGATATTCACAGTTGTATTGACAATCTTGCTCAAAATGGTAGTATGCTACGTGGTTTGTTTCTACTTTAATGTGTACATGTGTTTCTTTTAGCATATCGCCTATACACATTAGTGGAGCCCTTAGGATCTTTGCTTGATTACCAACGTTGTGATGGCAGTCACACTTGTGGTGGCTGGGTAATCTACATGCACATCCTTATACAGGTCCCTAGTCATAGGACTATCGAGACAGGGCATCGATACTCCGGAGTAGACTAGAGTATACGCTTCTCATCCCAGCTTGGGAGATGGTCTGTCCTACAGCCGTCAGTACATCGTACTTAAGATAGTATGCGGGTACTCGTTAGGTTACGAGTACACTGGACATGACTCGTCGGGAACTGTTGGTTGGTACTATACCTATCGTCAGTTATCAGTTCCCAGGTGACATGAGTACAGCTTAGTCCGTTGACTTGACACTGTCACTTCGCCTCGAGTGTGTTCCCACTGTTCTTAGATTGCTACCTTACCACGGCTCAAAGGAGTCGTGCAAACAGGTAGCAGTTGGGTGCAGTCCCGAAGAACTTGGAGGCAGTGATGGTTAGACATGATTCATCTCTCTCGGTATTGGTGGTTGATATCGCGTTGTGTCTAGGAGAGCCATTACACAAAGTCCCTGGCCAGGGCAAGCGAGATATACTGGTAGGTTTCCAGTGTTATTTCTGGGTGTTCTGGGATACACTCCGACACGACTTGTACCGCTATTAGGGGACTGACATTTACCGCCCCCTAGGCCCGCCATGCGATATTCTCAGACGAACAGACCGGACTGTATGAAGATTGTCACATTCAGGCTCAATAGGAGTTCAGATGGGTTCACCTCATCAATCTTCTTATCGGCATCTACCTGGGGACCGTTACGTACAGCTAGTACCGCTTGCGGCCTGTGGTTAAACCCACTACCAGCGTAGTGTCGAGTCTTTAGAGTCCCACACACAGGGTTATTCTCATTTGGGCAAAACAGAGTAGAGGTCGCATGGTTTTGCGACAGGGTTCGTTCACATCCGCGCACTTGTGCACGTTTGGTGTCCGGACAGTTATTACTAGCGGGCTTTGTTTTAAGCCAGATCCTAGTATATGTTTTGGGGTTAGTTTTATCTTATTGTATTCGTGTTCCTCGGAACACGGATACGGGTGTCTATGCACAGTTGACTGAGGCAGAGGAAGAGGATTCTCATTAGGGTTTTGGTACGGGTGTGTATGCACAGTTGACTGTTGTCTTTTTCCAAACCCTAATGAGAATAGGAAATATGATTAATAATATTAGTTAACAATTATTGTGCCATGGTTGAGTTCAATTCTTGACTTTTGTTGACTTGTTGACTTTTGTTGACCGGTTGACCAAAGTGGACTTGTTGACCATCATCATTTGTTTTCAAAGATACTTCTTATTTTTTGCAAAAGCATTTAATGAATGAAATGATAATGGTCATTCATCAACTCACCATCACAAATTGTTAATTATTATTATTATTATCATTTTCTAAAATATGAGAGCATGGTTGTAAAACTAATTCATTCTCACTTGCATCTTCTCTCTCATCCTTAGCTCTCCTTCTTTCTCTAGCTCAACGCAAAAATCTCTCATGAGTTGAGAACCATTTGCCTTAGAGATAAAACATCAAAACTCATCTCTACTCATCCTAAGGTTGAAGGTTTAGCAAACCTAATACTTTAGTTACCTCAAGATCGAGGAAGGAGCTCAAGGTAGAGACCCTCAGGTGGATCCATCTTCGGCAAGAGAAGGCGACGAGAAGAGAACCATCCGACCACCACAAGGAGTCCAAGAGAAGGATTTCAAGTTAAGGTATAACCCCCTAACCGAGTAGCTAAAGCTCATGTTAGTTGCTTGTGTGTTGTTTAGCAAAGATCCGGGTTTTCTAGTCCATGTTACCATGACCCGAAAAAATCGTTTTTCACCATTTCCGCAAGCCGGAAAGAACCGGGAGAGGTAACGTGGACTTACACTCCCGGACTCTTAAAAGGCTCCACAAGATGAAAGGAACAAGCTTGCTTGAAGTCTTCAAGGCCGAAAATGATCTACGTCGAGGAGACACTAACCCAAGCTAACACTTCACTAAGTGATGAACTAGTGAAGAAACAACCCAATCTAAATAGCTAGTCTAGAAGACGTGGATGAAGTATAAATTTTACTCACTTAAGAAATTATTTTCTCACACATTTTCTTCACACCCCCAAAAGCTAGAGAGCCTTAGGAAGGAGATGAAGAAAAGCAAACATGGAAAAAGTCAAGTGTTCTATGGCAACCATGGGTGAGTTAATATCATATACTAACTCATGTAGAGACTAAACCATGGCTAATCTTAATGGTTGGGTTAATAAATATCTCATGTAAAACAAAATTAGTGGACTAAGTCGATGTTTCCACAAGCTTCCACAAGCTTCAACCATGTAACTAATTTCCATCCAATTTTGATTTACTTTAAATAAATAAAACCCATCATTATTTTAAGCATGGTGTAAGTCTCATACATCCATGTAGCATGTTGCAACTAACATGATATAATAATATATATCACATATATATTAAGTGCACACAAGTGAGAAAAAGAAATGCTTAATTGAGCAAATAGTAGTTAATGTAAATTAATATATCACATATATAATTATACATCAAATTATTAAATCAACACTTGATTTAAGAATCCAGCTATATCACATGTAACCGACTAATATCATATGTATCAACTTATCGAATCAGCACTTGATCCGATAACCCGGCTATATCATATATAACCGATCGATATCACATATCGCGAGAATAGAATGCGGTATCACATACGCGCATTAATCTCTGTCCCGCACATATCACATATGTGTTCCTACTTCGTTTCGCCTGAGCTAGGAAACCTCTGTGCAGGATTCTAAAGACTCATCAATATGCCGGCAGTAGGTGGTGATCATATCAGTCACCCACAAGCCGCAAGCGGTCTGCTAAACGTAACGGCCACCCGGGCATTGAGCGATCAGAAGATCAACAAGCAAGCCTGCTCATACTCCTGTGAATCTAATCAGTAACACTACCGTACAGTCCGGTCACTTCGTCTGATATGTTGCATATCACAGCCTGGGGGTGGTAATCGTCAGACCCCAATAGCCTGATAAGTTATGCCGATATGAGGCCTATATCGGTTCGAGAAACTACTGATAACACTTAACAGTAAATCTCAGCAATCCTAGCCAGGGATTTCCTATTATGGGCAATCGAGCATAGCGCAACATCAACCCTCAATACCGGGAGAAACGAAATTCCCTCCTATCGCTCATTACCTCCATATGACTCCGGACTGTACCCAAAAACCACCGTTTTGCATGATCTCTTGAACGTGGTAAGGTGGAAATCAAAGCACAGTGGGAATCACACAAGATTCTATGACGATCTCGGGTCGACAGACTAACCTGTACCAGTGTCACCAGAGAACTGCTATCAGACGATAAGTATAACATCATCTAGGAGTTCTCGGCGAGTCCGTTCAGTGTACCCAGTCTCCACTGAGCATCTGTATACCTTCCCTGATGTCGAACACCAATGGATGTGAGATCATCCATCACCCATCATATGGGCCAAGAAGCGTATATGCTAGTCTACTCTGGAATATCGATGCCCCGTCTCGATACTCCCACGACTAGGAACAATTGAACGATGTACTTACCAACTACCCTTGCCCAACTAGTATGATATGCATCATGATCCTGGTAGTCAAGTACTCATCATAAGGGCTTTATCAACATGTAATAGAGAGACAATAAATGCACATGTTAAGATAAAGTGCAACCATATAGCATACTATCATGTCTAGCAAGAAATTCCTCCCTCTATATGTCCATGCATCCACTATAATATACATCATATGTACAATAATGGCTTCTAAGGCATACATATAACTAACAATCTCCTACTTGCACTAAGTCCAATTGTTGTAGTATCCCATACGAACGTCCCATAAAAGGCTCTCTAGGGAAAGGCCTCTGTGAGTGGATCCGACATGTTATCTTTTGAGTCAAATCTCCTAACCTCGATCCCTCGGAGATCAACCATCTCCCTGATCAGGTGATACTGCCTCAGAATATGTCTAGATCGCTGATGGGACCGGGGTTCCTAGGTCAAAGCCATAACTCCATTGTTGTCACAATAACAATTATTAGACGCTCAATGGTAGGAACCATGTTCATCTTATGAACAAGAAATATCCAGAAATCCACTTTGGTAGCAACATTAGTAGCGATGTATTCAGCTTTTATCGTCTAGTATGCCACGTTATCTAGCTTGGAACTCTTCCAACATACCGTCCCTCCACTGAGGGTAAAAACAAAACCCGTGACCGACTTTCAGTCGTCCTTATCACTCTGAACGCTCGAATTGGTAAAGGACTCCCACCGGAGTTCACCGTTACTAAAAACCAAGAACATTTCTTCAGTGCTTCTCAAGTACTTAAGAATGTACTTCATAGCTGTCCAGTGATTCTCCCAAGATCCGATTGATCCCTGATCACTACACCTAGTGAGTCAGCTACATCGGGTCTGGTACATAATATCGCATACATGATAGAGCCTACTGCCGAAGCATAGGGTATCTTTTGTACGCGAGCTCTCTCCATATCAGTCTCGGGAGACATCTTTTTGGAGAGAGTGATTCATGACTAAGTGGGCGAACCACCATACTTAGAATCCTCCATACTAAACCCCTTTAGTATGGAGTTAATGTACCTGGATTTGGGACACTCCCAACATCCACTTAGATTTATCATCATAGATCATAATCTACAAGATGTAGTAAGTATCATCCAGATTTTCTATGGAGAATCCTCATGATAAGAGGAGCTTAACCGAGTGTAGCATAGGAAACCATTTCCTATCAAGAGTATGTCATTTGCGTACAATACGTGGAGGAAAACCTTACTCTCTATAAGCTTCTAGTATATACAAGGTTCATCTACCTTTATGATGAAGTCATACACTTTGACTGCCATATCAAAACAGATGTTCCAACTCTGCGATGCGTGCTTTAATCCTGATGGACTTAAAAATAGCCACAGGAGAAAAAGTTTCATTATAATCCACACTTGGTTACATGACGAGAACCTTTTACTACAAGTCTAGCTTTTAAAGTCTCAACTTTTCCATCTACACCAAGAATCTTCTCAAGATCCATTTGCTCCCGATGGGTTTTACCCCTTCAGGTGTAACATTCAAAGTCATACTTTGTTGGTGTACATGGATTCCATCTTTGATCGCATAGCATCCAGCCATTTCACAGAGTCCCCACTCGTGATGGCCTGCCCGAACCTGGTTGGGTCATCATCTACCATGATGCAATCCTCGCTCCCACCATCACCGAGGAAACCATAGTATCTCTTAGGTGGATATGGAACCCTACCAGATTCGCGGAGAGGCTGAGGTTCGTTGGAGACTATTGAATCCTTTGGTTTCACCAAATCATCAGCTGTTAGTTTGTCCAGCTGAAATATCTTCCAGTTCTATCTCATGACCACTAATTTCTTCACAAGAAATTCCTTTTCTAAAAAGCTAGCATGCTGAGAAATAAAACACCTTTTGCTCCTCAGTGTGATAGAAGATATACCCTCGCGAATGTTCAGGATATCCAACCCTTACAGAACTGACCTTGCCTCGAATTTGTCTGGATTTTGCTTTTCAACATAAGCCTGACAACCCCATATCTTAACTCGTTTAAGACATGGTCTCTTCCCATTCCATATCTCATATGGAGTGGTAGGCACTGATTTGGTTGGAACCCCATTCAATAGGTATGCAGCTTCTCAAGTGCATAACTCCAAAAGAAAACAGGCAACTCAGCAGTACACATCATAGAGCGCACCATATCTAATAGGGTGCGGTACCTCCGCCCCGATACACCGTTGTGCTGTGGTGTATTCGAAGGAGTAAGCTAAGAGAGAATCCCATTCCCCGTTTAGAAAATCCAGGAACTCCATGCCCAAGTATTTGCCTCCACGATCTCATCGAAGGACTTAATACTTTTACCCGTCTGGTTCTTAACTTCAAGCTTATATTCCTCGAATTTCTCAAAAGTTTCAGACTTGTGTTTCAACAGGAACATATATCCGAATCATACGAGATGGTCAATGAATATAATGAAGTACAAAGAACTAACCCAGTCATTTATAGACATAAGACCGAATACATCATCAGGTATCCATCCCAAGAGTTTAGTAACTTTTTCTCTGTTTCCAGTAAACAGAGTGTTGGTCATTTTACCTTTGAGAAAAGACTGGAAAGTATCATAAGATGAAAAATTCGAACAGATTCGAATATTCATCCTTATGTAACTTAGCTAGTTGTGTCGTATTGATATGACCTAGTATATAATGCCATAAGAAGGATTCGTTCATTTCTGAACTACTCCTCTTGTTTGTGTTCTATATATTTTGAATTGTGGTTTGATTTAGAACATATATGCCATTATATAGCGTGCCTGATCCAATCAACTCTTGATTACGGAAAATGTTCATAACATTATCCTGCAAAAAAAATTATATCCTTCTTTAACTTAATAAAGAAAACTGATGTAATGTTGTATATCAGGTTCGGTATCTAATAATATTTGTTCAGAATCAATGTATTTACTATTTGGTAATACAAGGTGATATTTGCCAACTTACTTGGCTGCAACAATTGCAACATTCCCTACTTTAGAGAATGATCACCTTTTCTCAGTTCTCTACCTTTCTTTTGCCCACGTAACATCTTACATATGTGGGAACCTGTTCCGGTATCTCATACCCAGGATGTAGAGTGTACTGAGAAACAGTTCTCGGTAATAAACACACCCGAAGAATATCCATCAACATGCTCATTCCTTATTTGTGCCGCGTAGGAATCCGGATATTCCCTTATTTCCTGCTCGGACTTATAATAATTATAAGATAGAGCGGAACCAACGTTCTCCAGCTCAGTATAATAAGCAGGTTCGGTCAATGCATACATATTATTATCTTGATTAAGGCGTGATATAGTCTATACCATGAGAGAGAGAGAGAAGAAAACACTCAGCGCATGCTCTTGTAAGATCATATTAGTTATTATTTTATCTAATCAGGATGGCTCTCACTGTTTTTATCAAATCTTCCTTCAAAGATTAAAAGGTAATACTAGCCGGAATTAATTACACCCTACAAGTTCGCCAATCTTTCGGCCAGGCCAGTGTCGGTACTTTGAGGGAGGTACCCCATGCTTTCGCACGGACCTAATTAAAATAAACCTCATTTTCCCAGGGGGCTTAACCCCGTTAACACCTTTCTAGACACCTACTTGATCGGCTAATTGTAATGTGCAAAACTCTCCTAGGAGTAGCTCTTACTCATAGTGGGTATCGAGATCTAACTATCTCATAGAAGGTATGCAATCTCATTGAAAATTTCAACACTTGAAATTCCCGACAATATTTTGCCCCTAGCTTCATATGACCTTGAAGAAGGACAACATACCATAGGCCGCTAGTCAAGTTCAACCCGTACATTTCATGATTGAATTAAACTCACCCGCACGATCCTTGACGAAGGCCAACAAAGTCACACGACTACCCTAATCCAATCGCAACACATGATTTATCAGATAAGCAATAATCAGCTACCACACACTACACCTTGACGAGGGCCAACAAACATAGCACGAATACTAAATAGTCCTTATCTGAAATGACGGAGGGCTACGATAGGTTTTTAAGAAAACCTTTTGCGTAATGAGCTTGATATCGTTATAAAATCGAATGATTTTGAAAATGAGTGTTTTTTAGTCTTTTACTAGTTTTGCTAAAGAGGTCACTCCCGGTGAAGGGATTTGGGCTCTTTCCTCATCGAATGAGGTGCTGGATATTTCACAAATACCACTATGCAAAGCATGAACTTAAAAAGCAATCAAAAGACAAAACCGAGTGGGCTGTAGCATCTGCCAGTTTCGCTAAAGAGGTCACTCCCGGTGAAGAGGTCTCGGCTCTTTCCTCATCGAATGAGGTGCTGGATATTCTACAAGGAATACCGCTATGCAAAGCAAGAACTAGAGCTACCAGTTTTTAAAATAATATTCTACAACATTATTAGGTTTCTTTTCTTTCATTAATCTCATTAATGAAGTCCAATCAATTATGCTTCCTAAGTATCACAGAAGAAACGAAAGCATCAATATTTATTATATATCATATATATAATATAAGCATTCATCTCAACATATCAAGTGATCACATCACAGAATATCAGTAGCAGAAGAACACATATGAAATATTGGATATACTACGAATTCCGTGTTTTAAATTAAGCTAGTAAAAATGCGGATTCCACGGTCGTGATGAATAGCTAAACCCACATCCATAGACCCCTACGAGAGCAGCAAGCAACCCTACCAATTCAAGAGTTAGGAGATCCGGTCTCGACTCCTCGAGATGGTCTCCCACTGGACCCTAGAACCCGGTTACTTGTGCTCCCCGCCTTGGGTCTATCCTAATGCGGAAAAGTAAATAATATACATCAATGGTGACATCATCCTTAACCCGGAAGTGCCCCAATAAAAGAATTTTACATACAGGTTTTTACATGAATGAAAATGAAAAACTCTAATCTCACATAAAAACCCCTTGCTATTCAAACACGACGATCCAATATAACATATCACAGCAACACATAACATCTCATGTCATCAACGTAAGTAAATATGTGTATCCCAATTTTTGTTGACATATAGCAACGAAACCGGCGATACACCACATATTACACTTACGGTCGCAGAAAAGAAAGTGAAAAACTACAACAATTGGAATCCGCAACCACCCCTAGATATCAAACCCAATGTATGACATACTTTGGATTTCATGCCTAACTAAATGAATTCCTTAGACATCACATGCCTAACAATTATAAACCCCGCATTTTAGTCTCGATATTGAAAAAACTTTTCAATAACCAGTCGGGTAATTCAACAAGACTCCCGACAACCTGATCGAATGCTCGTCGGAAACTTTAGTAGACGGCCGCACCCCCGATGCCGTCGACGAAATGCACTTAGACAGAACACCGCGGCCGCGAGCACCCTTACGGATGCTTTTGGCAACGGGGTTCTCCTACAGTCACTAGGTTGGGGCTATGGGGCGTGGCTATCTGGTAAGGTTACCCGACGAGTATCCACGTACACTACGTAATTGCGACGGACTTTTGATCCGCATCAAAATCCCGTAGCAACCAATCACATGAGACTAAATTGCTAGATTTATAAAATTCAAATTAGTTATCATAAAACTAAATAGTGTGGATTCCAGGTATTGTATCACAATCACAGATAGCTAGACGATATTAAGCTTTACGATCGAATCAACAAACTCTCAAAATTTCCCAAAGAGCTCAACACTTGAGCGGGGTTTAAAAAATACCTAGAACATGCCACAACACCTATGGACCAACCGTAGAAGGGTCAACCCTTGTCTCACCTATGGCACCGCTGAACTACCACAAACCTTAGGCTTTGGTGGCGGTTCCGGCGATCACAGAATCGAGTTAGGGTTTCGTTCTTCTAGAGGGTCCATAGAATAACCTGCATGATTATCGGAAGATTTAAACTTGGAAAAATCCAACTCTTGGAAAACATCTAGCGAGGGAGAAAATGGGTTATTGATATCCGTTCGAACTTTTTAACGCCGTCTAAATAACCCGAAATGTTGTTAGAATTACGATTATGAAACACATTGAATTGCCTTTACAGAAAGATAACATCTCATGCAATCTTAGCAAAAACAAGCAACACCTGAAATACCAAAACCCAGAGACTGGAACACCATAAAAATTTGAAGCCAGAATGCATCTAAAAAACAGGTGGGGCCGGTTTTTTAGTGAATGCATCCTACCAAAATCTGGCGAGGAGGGCTCAAATTTCTGTGGTGTTCATGTTACATCTCATATAACATTCTGCAACTACTTAAAAAATATTAGACACTGTGAAAATTTCGACAGAAACTAGGTTATTGTTTCGGGTGTTTCGGAGTTGTTTCAGTTTGATAATTCTGTAAACATCGTCTAATTCTCTAGCATGACTCTGATACCACTGCAGGGTTTCCTAGGGCGCTCGCTGGGGTTCGGAAGGCATCGACCATGCCGTTTTCAAAAAAATTAGCGCGCTAAAGAAACCTAACCTAGAATCTTAACTAAAGAATTGGACGAAACATGCATGTAAACATCTTTACATCTAAGTGAACAAGGAATACAAACATTGTAGACCGGTCCTTCACTTCAAAAGCTACGTGTAGTAGTCCCTTCGCTCCAAGTAGTGAACTCCCAGACTCTTGAAAGGCTTCATAAGATGAAAAGAACAAGTATGCTTGAAATCATCGAGGCCGAAGATGATCTACGTCGAGGAGACACTAACCCAATCTATCTCTTCACTAAGTGATGAACTAGTGAAGAGACAACCCAATCTAAATGGCTAGTCTAGAAGAGGTTGATGAAATAGGAATTTTGCTCACTTTAGAAATTATTTTCTCACTCATTTTCTTCACACCCCAAAAAGCTAAAGAGCTTTAGGAAGGAGATGAAGAAAAGCAACCATGGAAAAAGTCAAGTGTTCTATGGAAACCATGGGTGAGTTAATATCATATACTAAATCATTTAGAGACTAAACCATAGCTAATCTTAATGGTTTGGTTAATAAATATCTCAAGTAAAACAAAATTAGTGGACTAATTCAATGGTTCCACAAGCTTTAACCATGTGACTAATTTCCATCCAATTTTGATTACTTTAAATAAATAAAAACCATCATTATGTTAAGCATGGTGTAAGTCTCGTACACCCATATAGCATGTTGCAACTAGCATGACACAATAATATATATCGGATATATATTAAGTGCACACAAGTGAGAAAAAGAAATGCCTAAGTGAGATAATATTAGTTAATGTAAATTAATATATCACATATATAATTATACATCAAATTATTAAATCAACACTTGATTTAATAATCCGGCTATATCACATATAACCGACTAATATCATATGTATCAACTTATCGAATCAACACATGATCTGATAACCCGGTTATATCACATATAACCAATCGATATCACATATTGCGAGAATAGAATGCGGTATCACATATGCGCATTAATCTCCGTCCCGCACATATAATATATGTGCTCCTACTTCGTTTCACGTGAGCCAGGAAACCTCTGTGCAGGACTCTAAAGACTCGTCAATACGCCGACAGTAGGTGGAGATCATATCAGTCACCCACAAGCCGCAAGCGGTCTGCTAAATGTAACGGCCACCCGGGTATTGAGCGATCAGAAGATCACCAAGCAAGCCTGCTCATACTCCTGTGAATCCAATCAGCAACACTACCATACTGTCTGGTCTCTTCGTCTGATATGTCGCATATCACAACCTGGGGGTGGTAATCGTCAGACCCCAATAGCCTGATAAGACATGTCGATATGAAGCCTATATCGGTTCGAGAAACTACTGATAACACTTACCAGTAAACCTCAGCAACCCTGGTCAGGGATTTCCTGTTATGGCCAATCAAGCATAGCGCAACATCAACCCCCAATACCGGGAGAGAAGAAATTCCATCTTATCGCTCATTGCCTCCATGTGACTCAGGACTGTACCCAAAAACCACCGTTTTGCACAATCTCTTGAATGTGGTAAGGTGGAAATCAAAGCACAGTCGGAATCACACAAGACTCTATGACGATCTCTGGTCGACAGACTAACCTGTACCAGTGTCACCAGAGAACTGCTATCTGACGATAGGTATAATACAATCTAGGAGTTCTTGGCGAGTCCGTTCAGTGTACCCAGTGTCCACTGAGCACCCGTATACCATCTCTGATGTCAAACACCAATGGATGTGGGATCATCCATCGCCCATCATATGGGTCAAGAAGCGTATACGCTAGTCTACTTTGGAATATCGATGCCCCCCGGCTAACTCCTTGCCATCAGCCGCAGTAAGACGAGGGGGGCAAGTGTTCTTCGGAATGACACTCCCACGACTAGGAACAATTGAAGGATGTACTTAACAACTACTCTTGCCATACTAGTATGATCTGCATTATAATCCTGGTAGTCAAGTACTCATCATATGGGCTTTATCAACATGTAATAGAGAGACAATAAATATACATGTTAAGATAAAGTGCAACCAGATAGCGTACTATCATTTCGAGCAAGAAAGTCCTCCGTATATATGTCCAATCATCCATTATAATATACTTCATATGTACAATAATGGTATCTAGGGCATACATATAACTAACAGTACTTCGGTCTCCTCAAAGACGGTGACAGGGAGGTTTTGATGACCCAAGCTTTCCACTACTACTTTCTTAGACTATGAGATCTGGCAAGTGGCTGAATATAACGTCGTTCTAAATTAGCTTTAGAAGTGCACGTGTATATGACTCTGCCAGAGGGTTGTTGAGTCAGTGGGAGCAACGGAGGCATGGTGGACCAATAGTTTATGTCTATTTATATATTAAAACTATTATAGCGGAAATAGATCATCTATTTTCGATGTGACGGTTATTGAGTTTGACTTCATCATAAAAATAGATGGACATGGCAAGAAGGTAGTAGGGAGTGATGTCCTGGTATTTGGATGACGTATTCCTGATAGGATGTGATGTACCTATACTACAATCAGTTATACTGTGGTTGTCACATTGTATTTCTCCACGAAAGATCTGGACAAAAAATCAGTGATTTTGGTGACTAAATCTATGGTTTTATATTTAGATTTGGGAAGTGTCCCAATTTGGGTATTTTGACACTATTCTAAAGTATTTTAGAATGGATGACTCCTTGCACGGTGGTGTACCCGCAGCTGATAGAGTCACCTTCTCTAAAGAGATTTCTTCTAGACTGATGTAGAGAGGGATTTGCATAAATGATATATCACTTGCTTAGGCAATTAAGTCAATCATTCTTTGTCAAGTATCATACCAAATTTGTTTTTGCACTAGCTGCAATAAGCACATATTAATCCAATCCTTGAGAAAAATTGGGAAGCAGTTATGAACATAAGAGAATGTTCTTGGTATATGGTAATGACAGCCTCCTTAAGAAGGCAGTTATCATTTCAGGCTTCCAAGATGACCTGGATGACAGAGAGATTTTCAGAGTTAAAGTTTACCCTCTTCTGAGGGGCAGTATGTTAGACAGGGAGTCCAAGCGGATACTGAGGAAGGCATGGCGCAAGATACTGATTAAATTCAGTAAAAGATATAGTCTAAGAAGTTTGTTGAATTTGGAGTTCATTTATGATCTTGGTCCCATCAGATATTCAGACAAATTCTAAGACAGGTATTGCTCATTTTGGGAGATAGTCTTTCTTCGCGAAGTTGAGATATGTAAAGATAAAGATAGAAACATTAGAGCGGATCCACTCACTGAGGCTATTTCTCGAACACGATAGTTTTGCAAACATGCTCTGCAAGACTGATTAGTAGAGAAGTTGGGTGTTCGATAGCACACGGGCTGTGAGTATGCGATACAGTAATAATTAGTCTTAAGTGAAAGTGGGAGATTATTGGATATAGTTTCCTCAAGTCAATTATTGTAATCGCAGGCAAGCGATTATGATGATTGTGGGAGGACCGATATGGGTAGAACATTCCTACTCGAGATGATAGTATGATATCTGGTTTGACTTTATCATCGTGTACATGCATTATGTGGTACTACGGATCACTATTAAATGTTGATAGAGCCCATATGATTCTTACTTGACTACCAGCATTATGATGGCGATCTTATACGTGGGAGTTGGGTGGTCCATAAGTACATCCTTAAATGTCCCTAGTCGAGAGAATATCGGGACTGGGAATCGATACTCTAGAGTAGACTAGTGTATACTTTTCGAGACCATGACAAAGGGAAGTGGCCGGTCTCACAAGCCATTGGTGTTAGTTAATCACCTAAGATAGTATATAGGTGCTCATTGGGTTATAACTTACACTGGACAGACTCGCCGGGAACATGCTAGATGGTATTATAACTATTGTCAGATAGAAATTCTCAGGTGACATGGGTACATGTTAGTCTGTTGACCTAAGATCGTTATTTATCTCGTGTGAGTTCCCACTGTGTTTTGATTACTACCCTACCACGGCTTAAAGGAGTCGTGCAAACAGGTTTTAGTTGGGTACAGTCCCGAGCCATATGGAGGTATTGAGCAGATCTTCAGGAATTCGTCTCTTCAGGTAATGGGGGTAGATGTCTCGCTGTGTACGGTTGGCCATACTAGAAATCCTTGGCCAAGGTGGACGAGAATTACTGATTTGGATCAGTAGTTTCTCAGTGGGTGATGAGCTTCACACCGGCATGAAATATCGCGTTGTTAGGAGTCTGACTTTATCCAGCCTACTAGACATGATATGCGATACTCTTAGACGAACAGACCGGACTATACGAGATTGTCACAGACAGGCTCAGTTAGAGTACGGATGGGTTTGCTGGCCGGCCTTCCTTTCACTCAATACTTGGGCAGCCGTTACGTATAGTTAGTGCCGCTGACGTTCTTATGGTTAAATCCATTGCTAGTATATTAACGAGTCTTTAGAGTCGCACATAGAGGGTTTTCTTGGTTCAGGCGATATGATGTAGATTATGTATGTTGGTATGTACAGGTGTCCGATTAAATATGTGTACAGGCTACACGGATTTTAATCGGACGGTTGATAATACTAGCGGCTTAGGATTAAGCCGGATTATTAAATCAAGTTTTGATTTAATAATATATATATATATATATATATAATGTATTCTAGTATTATTGTTTACTATTCATTTTCTCTCTTGGCTATTTGTATTTTTATAAGAATACGTGTATATATATTTCGATACGTAAACCGGGTTGTATTCTATATTTATTCAGAATTTGTTCTAGAAGATGGACAATTCATTTATGAATATTCATGAAATGAGGTGGAGGGTGAGGCGGCATTGAGCATGGTTGAAGACATGTAAAGAGGAATGGGCTTCATTTGTTTATTCACTAATTTGTTATGATATTTTATTTTCCTTGGTTGTAAAAATAATGAAGTTATTCCACTCTTTTCTCTTCATCATTCATTCTCTCATTTTTCTTGACTTGCTCATGGCTATCTTTCCTTACCTACTCCTCCTTCTTCTTTAGATACTCTCTTGAGCTTAGATTTAAGAGAACAATATAGTGGAAAATTTCTATATCCCCACTCTCTATTCTTAATGAGCTTGGAGCATCGGTTGCTTCACTAGGTGAAATCAGAGCTTGGATCGGTTCCTTCGGGTGGATCATCTTCGGTAAAGGAGGACCGTCTTGCAAACGTGACCCGAAGCTCCTGAAAGCATGCTAGAGTCTAACCCAATTGGAGCAAATGAAGACGCTACTGGAAGGTAAAATTCTTGCACTTCAATATAAAATTTCAAAATGCTTTTTTTAAGTGATGGCTACATAATTATCTTTTAAAATTTTTCCTGATAATATAGATGTGCTGAAGAAAACTTTAGAGACTAATCGGAGTAGCTTGACTAGTTCAACCGATAATGCTAAATCATGTGTTGTGAGTTTCAACGTAGATTTTTTTGTTTTTTGTGTTTTCACATATGAAGCGCAAACTATGTGATATTCGAATAATCTGCTACAAAAATACAGGAAGGTGCTTTGAAGCACATGATTTCATGTATTCGTTGTGGAAATATGACAATCGAGCTGCTTTCTTCGTCTGATGGTAAAGAAGGGGTTGCTAAAGCAGAGAACTTCCTATTTTCCAAATATATGAATTGCGATAAGGGAGGTTGCAATAAGATACTGTTGGATATAGTGCCCTCAAGGCAATTATTGTGCTAGCAAGTAGGCGATTATGATAATTGAGGGAGGACCTATACATGTGTAACAGTCTTACTCAAGATGATAGTATACTATTTGGTTTGTCTTCATCATTGATGAAGCCCGTAGGATTGGGGTTGACAACCAGCATTATGATGGCGATCATATATTTGGGAGCTGGGTTGTCCATAAGCACATCCTTAAATGTCCCTAGTCGTAAGAGTATCGAGACTGGGTATCAATATTCCGGAGTAGACTGGTGTATACGCTTCTAGACCCCGACAAGGGGCGTTGGCCGGTCTCACAAGTCATTGGTGTTGTGTCACCTAAGATAGTATACAGGTGCTCACTGAAGATGAGTACACCATACGGACTCACCGAGAACTTCTAGATGGTATTATATCTATCGTCAGATGGAATTTCTCAGGTGGCATGAGTATAGGTTAGTCTTTTGATCTGAGATCATCATTTGTCTCATGTGAGTTCCTATTGTACTTTGATTACTACCCTACCACGGGTCAAAAGAATCGTGTAAACAGGTTTTAGTTGGTTACAGTCCCTAGCTACATGGAGTCAATGGTCGATTGTCAGGGATTCGTCTCTCTTGGTATTAGGAGTCGATGCCGTACTGTGTTCAGTCGGCTATCACTAGAAATCCGTGGCCACGGTAGATGAGATTTACTGATAGTTGATCAGTAGTATCTCTGTTGGTGATGAGCTTGACTCAGACACGGTTTATCAGGTTAGTAGGGGTTTGACGTTATCCACCCCCTAGACATGATATGCGATACTCTTTGACAAAGAGACTGGACTGTACAGAGATTATCACATTCAGGCTCAGTAGGGTAAGGACGTACTTGATTGTCGACCCCCTTTCGGCAAGTACTTCGGTAACCGTTACGTACAGTTAGTGTCGCTGACGTGCTTATGGTTAAACCCACTGCCAATGTATTGTCGAGTTTTTAGAGTCCCATACAGAGCGTTTTCCTGGTTCAGGCGATAGATGTAGAAGCCGTACGTTCGTAAGTGTAAGGGGTCTGATTAAATACGTGTACGGGATACACGGACTTTAATCGGAAGGTTGATAATACTAGCCGGTTTAGGATTAAGCCGAATTATTAAATCAGGCTTTGATTTAATAATTTATATATGTATTTTGATACATATATTTTAGTATTATTGTTCACTATTTATTTTCTCTCTTTGGTGCTATCCATATTTTTATACGAATACGCGTATATGTAGCGATACGTATACCGGGTGAGGTATTCCGTATTTATACGGGAATGCTTCTAGTAGAAGGACACCTCAAATTTATTTTTCTATTTAGAAAAATAAAAGGAAATGAGGTGTAAAGTGAGGTGTAATGAGGCATGGATGCAAACATGTAGAGAAGTATAGCTTGTATTTTATATTGATAAAATCATTTGGATGCACTATTCATGCATGGTTTTAAAATGCAAGCCATTTAATTTTTTCTTGACTTGATGATTGATTCATTCCACACTTGAGTATGCTTCATGGTTATGAGACTTAGCCATCCTCACCTCTTCTCCTTCTTCTTTCTCTTACTCACAAGAGCTTGAAAATATGAGAGAAAAGTTTAGTTAAATATTCCTACATCACCGACCATCCACACCTAGCAAGTTTGGATCATCAGTTAGAGCTTCTTCTGGTTTCCCTCCGGTGGATCTTTTTTGGCGAGGGTGGTCGGCTTTCAAGCGCGATCCCGACGACTACAACCTTGGAGGGGTCTTCCACAATTTGGTGGACACGCGTCAAAGGTTGTAGTTTCATACCCTTCGCATTTCTTGTTAGCTAGTTTAGGTTTTTGGATCATATCCTGAGTTTTACAGTTGTTTGGTGCTCATGTAAACTTTTTTTCGCTTCCGCCTAGGTCACGGCCTCCGCGGCATAGGCATCGAACCCCAACATGGTATTAGAGCTGTAACGACTCTGAAATCACTATACAAAAATTTTCTTGTTATTGTATAGAAAAGAGTATTACAGCCTATGTAAGAGTTAAAAGTTATTTTTGTTAAATAAAATCCAAAAATATCATGTAACTCAATGGTAAAACCTCTATACTGCTATGACGTAGCCTGTGTATTCGATTCCCATCAGACACAATTATTTTTTAATGATTTTTCTTTTTAATTTTTGGAAGCCTAAGAGTTGCACGTGCAATACACGGTAAATGAAAATTTTCAGAAAAATCAAACATGCGCAAAATGGAGTAAACACAGATATACCCACGTGGCACAAATCTCGAGGCAAGAGATCGAGATCCGACCGCCCATTCTCCTCATTCGGACGGCACCAACGATCCAGAATGCCCCAATTTGCTCCGTGCTTTGCACACACACCCCTTCGACTCCCCTTAACTCCCTTACATTGTTTGATTTCACTGCAATCAAACAGAGACCCTTCATTTCACCAATTAACACCTTTTTAATCCAAAATTTTAATTCCCAAACTCTAATTCTCCACTATAAATACCATCCCATGCCTTAGCACTTCACCATTCTGAAATTCTAGCAAAACTTCTCTCAAAATGTTCCTAACTGCAGGTGGAATCAAGTGGAGTTAACGATCCGCCGAAGATCGAAACCGTTTCTGGAGCTCCCACGATGCCACGAAGCCCCCTGCCTTCTTCCTTATCTTTTTCTCAATATTACCAAACCGTAAGTCCCCCTCATCTCTTCTTCTTTTCATCTCAATTTATCTTCTAAAAAGATATCGGTAAAGTGGAGTTACTCCCAATACTTTTCTTTTAAAACTTGAAACTCCTTTTCCTTTATATTTTGGTAAAACTAATGTTACCACCCTACTTGTAACTTTAATTACAAATGTTTATCTTCAAGTTTAACCAAAATTTTCATGTGAAACGAACATAAACGAACTTTTTCATTAAAATACCTTGAACTTTATTATCATCTCTTTTCGATATTGGTTAAAAAAAACTTTTAGGAAAACTTCATGGGGTAACGACCTACCCCACATGCACACTTGGTTTCATAGCACGATGTCTACATATATGTATGTTTGGTTCAAAGAAATGCTTTTTATTAAAACACTACATCTTTTTAAAAACAGGGTTTCTTTTAAAGCGGTATTTTGTAATCCTTGGCAAATACGCCTATACAACCTTCGTTAGGGGACCCACTGATGGATGGTGCAGATTATCGCACATTCTTAGGATAGTAGAGCGAGATGCAGAACTCCTCACGGAGTATTCGATCTCGTAAAGAAATAAAATACAGTTTTAAGAAATGCGACTTTTCTAAATAAAACTAATATTTAAAATTATATAAAAATTGTAAATCCGTATTTTCAATATATTATAAAACTATATTTTCTAAAATTAAATATTAAACTTTTAATAAAATATCATCAAGTTACCAAAAAGGGGTGGTTTTCAATAAAATACCCTAAACTTTTAAAAGCTAAGATTTTATCAGTAAAATACCCAATAATTAAAACACATGCTCATGAAAACCATAAAAGTTATAAATCACCTTCAAGCTTTATTTTTAAACTATATTAAAATATTTTCATAAACCCCCCCCCCCCCCCCCCCCCGAGATATACAAAACAATATTTTAAGGATTCTGCTTTAATATAGGTTTAAGCGGGATCGATTCTCTTGAGCCCCAGGGAGCAGGAGAAAGTGAGTGTTTTCCTATTCATATTAGGCAACTTAATGGAGTTATCAATGAAAATTGTCTTGGAAAAATGCATAAATCCTGCCGTACATGTGCATCAGTTGCCGATTACTCCCGAACATAAGATAGTCAAGAGTTAAATCCGTTCACAAGTGTCTGGCTCAATCTGAGTCTAAACTCAAACCAGAATCCGAAATCAAACACGAACTTGAATACTTGATCATGAACATGAACACTCGAAATCAATTCAAACTAAAACTTGTATACTCGACTTGACCGAACCATGGTTATAACGTGACATGAACTTGACATGACTACTTGAACATATAATTACGTCATGAACATGAGCTTGAACATTTTATATCCATGAATTCGGCCAAGACTTATATTCTTAATCAATACAATACTTGGTACGGAATGTATATCATGGCATGAGAGGTCACTTAAAAGACACCTGCATGAATTCAAGTGTCATTATCCCATGGGTTATGACGGGGCCTTTTACTACATGTTACCATAGTCCACGGGGTAAGATGGACTCCTCTCGTATACATGAATACATTTCTTATCAAACTACAAATAACCACGTCAGAATAACTATCGTATACCTGTAGATGATCATATACAATTTTACCCATCCTTTGTTCTTTTAATTCCAATTCACATGATATACTATTCTCCATTGTTTCTTTTAGGACTTACCAAGCGCTAGTTCGCTGACGACATTCCTCTCTGTTTTTCTTTTTTTGGAATATTCGTTAGAACGACCGGACTCTGAGGAGATAAAGCCAAGCCAGGAAAACTTGGACCAGCTTACAGCTCAGCCTGACCACTAATTATTCCTGCACTTACTTTCGGTATGTCATTGTTTAGGCATTGCTTTGTTTATTGTATCTTTTATTTCAGATAGTTGTATATAAAGTTGAATGTAAATAAAGTTGTTGTTCTATTTTATTACTCTTGTCATTCTTGTTCATAGTTATATTGCTTAATTATGCATAACGTATTTATTTCATAGTAAATACGTTGTGCGCTTGCCACGTCACCGTTTCCATCTATTGGGAAGCGGGGCGTGACAAGAGCCACTCTATAAACCTTAACTAGCTAGTTTGCACTAGTTTAGAGTTTTGATCGACGGAATTTTCCCATTCGCATTTCCATTTCATTGTTTTCTGTTCTAATTTTAAAGTTGTTCAAAACATTGTTCAAGTTGTATTAAAATTATGTGCAGCCAAAACTAGGGATCATAAAGAAATTTAGGCACATGAGCCCAAAATTCGACCGTGGAACCGCCGCCTAAAGTTCCATTTAGCCGCGGTTCCGTGGTCAAGTTTTGGCTGTTGTGCCCCAAAATTTTTCTGGTGCTCTAGATTATGGAAATGTGAATTTTGGAATATTTGGTTTTGTCCTAGATTTGTTTGAGTACTGGTTTGTACTTGGGGCCAATGCGGAAAGTTTTTAATCGATTGAAATTTTGAATGCGTAGTTTTCAGTGCATTTGTTAGTTTATGCGACATTGAATATCATAGCACGGTATAATCCAACTGGTTGCTATATGTACAATCAGACGGGTTTACGAGCATGATATTCGTGTTGATGTTCTGTGCTGCACTAATATTATGGATGGATTGTCGTGCTGTATAACTTTGTGTGCAATGTTAGATGTACAGTTCAGATTCATTTGTATATTCATTATTGCGGGGCGAGCGTCCGACGTGGTCTGTAATGACTCTGAAATCACTGTACAGAAATTTCTTGTATTTCACAATAAGGGTATTACACCCTGTGTAAGAGTTAAAAATTATTTTTGTTAAATAAAAGCAAGAAATGACCTGTAGCTCACTGGTAAAGCCTCTGCACTGCTGTAACATAGCCTGTGTGTCCGATTCTCATCAGACATAATTATTTTTAGATTTTTTGTTTTAATTTTTTGGAAGCCTAAGAGTTGCACGTGCAATTCACGGAGAAAAAAAAGTTTCAGTAAAATCAAACATGCACAAATAGGAGTAAACATCCAACTTGACAGGTAGCACGAATTTCGAGACAAAACAATCAAATCCGACCGCCCATTTGATCAAAAGGACCGGCGCCAACGGTCGATGTAGCTCTAAATCATCCTGTGCTTTACACACTCGTCTCTTCAACTCCCCTCAACTCCTCTGCACTGTTTGATTTCCCTGCAATTAAACAATGACCTTTAAATTCACCATTTAAATTCCTTTAATTCATATTTTTAATTCCCAAACCCTAATTCTTAAATACCACCCAATGCCCTAGCTCTCCCCCATTCTAAAACTCCAGCAAAAATTCTCTCAAACACTCTAAGTACCAAGTGGAGTTAAGCACCCCAAGTGGAGTAGCAAGCCAAACTCGACGACCGGAGTATTTCCGACGACGCCACGACACCCGAAAACTTCCTTTCTCTCTTGCTAAACACGTAAACACGTAATTCTCTTCATCTCTATCCTTTTCCACCTCAAAACAAATTTTTAAAACAAATCGACAAAAGTGGAATTTTCTCCGATGTAATCTTTTTTTAATTTTGTATTCCACTTTATAAGAAACTTACATCAAACTAGCATCCTATATTAATCTTAACCTTATTTCCCATCATTTAGTTTTTAGTTTAACAAAATTTTCATGTGAAATAAACATAACGAACTTTTTCATTAAAATACCATGAACTTTAGTATAACACTTCTCGAAAATTAGTTTAAATACCTTTAGAAAAACTTCACTAGGTAACGACCTACCCCACATGCGCACTATGGTTCCATAGCACGGTATTCTAGATCTATGGTTCAATTAAAGAATAGGTTTTTGTTAGTGTTATATGCCCCAGAGGCCATTATTATATAGTACTAGTTTGTATATTAAATTTTAGAAGCTTGGGATATACACGGATTTTGTAATAGTTGCTCGAAATGGTAGTATGCTACCTGATTTGTTTCTACCTCAATATATGCATGTGTTTCTTTTAGCATATCGTTTATACATATTGGTAGAGCCCTTAGGATCTTTGCTTGATTACCAGCGTTGTGATGGCAGTCACACTAGTGGAGGCTGGTTCTATAAGCACATCTTATACATATCCTTATTCGTAGGATTATCGAGATGTGGCATCGATACTCAAGAGTAGACTAGTGTATACGCTTCTCATCCCAGCAGGGGAGATCGTCTATCCCACAGCTATTAGTACGCCGTACTGAAGATAGTATGTAGGTGCTTATTGGATTATGAGTACACTGGACAAGACTCGTAGGGAGCTGCTGGTGGGTATTATACCTATCGTCGGGTAGCAGTTTCCAGGTGACATAAGTACAGCTTAGTCCGTCGACTTGACACTGCTACTTCGCCTCGAGTGTGTTCCCATTGTTCTTATATTACTACCCTACCATGGCTCAAAGGAGTCATCCAAACAGGTAGTAGTTGGGTGCAGTCCCAAAGCACTTAGAGGAAGTGGCGGTTAGATAGGATTTGTCTCTCTCGGTATTGGGGGTTGATATCGCGCTATGTTCGAAAGGCCATTACACAAAATCCCTGGCCAGGGCAAGCGAGATTTAATGGTAGGTACTTCAGTAGTTTCTCAGGGATTTTAAGCTACATTCTGACATGACTTAATGCGCTATTATGGATCTGACGGCTACCGCCCATAGGCCCGATATGCGGTACTCTTAGACTAACGGACCGGACTGTACGGAGATTGTCACAGATAGGCTCAGCAGGAGTTCAGATGAGTTTATGTCATCGGCCTTCTTATCGACAAATACCTGGGTAGCCGTTATGTGCAGCTAGTACCGCTGACTGCTTGTGGTTAAACCCACTGCCGACGTAGTGTCGGGTCTTTAGAGTCCCACACAGAGGGTTTTCCAGTATTGGGCAAAAGATGTAGAGGACATGTGGTTTTACGACAGGGTTCGATCACGAACGTGTACTTGTGCACGGATGATGATTCGGACAGATAATACTGGTGGGCTTTGGTTTAAGCCGGATCCTAGTATTATATTGATGGATTATTTTCGTTTCTTTGTATTCACATTTTTCGGAATATGGATACGGATATGTATAAACAGATGAGGGGCATTATTGTAATTTACTCAAGATTGTTTCTAGAAGAAGACACCTCATTTGGGTTTTTAATCTTTTGATTAAAAGATTAATAAGGTGGAGTAAATGAGGTGAAGATTTACATTAAATGAAGCATGCCACTTGGTGAATCATGGGGTGACTCACTAGGTGGCTCATGAACCATGCTTAATATTTTGGTGAGATATTTGCTTGTGCATTATTGGTATGGTTCATTATTTTTTCACAAGAGAGTGCATTCTTCAATCTAAGGTCTATCTTCACTCTCATTTCCTCAAGCTCCCCTTCTTCTTTCTCTAACCCTACATGTCTCATGTGTTGAGAAACCTAGGGTACCTAGAGACATATTAATCCATCTTCACTCTCTACATCATCTAGGACATATAGTTTAGCGAATTAGGTGCCCTAGTTACATCGGTTTTGAGGTTGGAGCTCGGAATATAGACTCTCGGGTGGATCATCTTTGACTTGAGAGGACAGACAAGGAGGCCCGATCTGTATACAATCCGAAGAGCTTATGACGAGGAGGAGGACAACAAGAAGACCCGAATGACATGATACTATGAGGTATAACATTCTTTTCGAGTCGTTAACCTCATACAGTTTTGCTAGTTAGGGTTTAATTTCGATCCGGGAGTTCAAGTCGGTCTTGCGAAGCCCGTAAAATCATTTTTTTTTTTGCCATATTCCGCCTCCCCGTGAACCCGCGGGTGTGCGACATCGACTTACAGTTGTATCGGAGCCTACTAAACCATTACTAGTAAGTTAGCAAAGTGTTAGAAATTCGATCAACGAAGAAATCCCAAAATCAACGTTCGAAAACCATGTTTTCTGTCGAATTTTAAACTGGTCTTAAAATCTTTTCAGAGGCCTTAAAAATATGTGCAGGGTTTTCTAAGAACATTGGAGAAATTTGGGTTCCTGATTCCCAAAAGACTGCCGCGGAAACACGGCCAAACTGTGCGTTTGGGCCGCCGTTCCACGGCCCAGTCAAGAGCGACTCGGTCTGAGTTTCTACTGTGTTTCTATTTTATGAATTATGATTTTGGGAATATTTTGTTCCTGCCCAGTATTGTTTGTATACAGCATTGTTCACAGGGTAGACTCAAATTTGATTTATCGATCGAAATTCAAAGTTATTCGCTAATCGGGTTTTCTGTGTTTGGTATATGTGCTGAACGTCTACTAATCACTATATGTCGATTAGTGGGGGTTGCACATATCTATGATGTTGGTTTGTGGATATGAACTTTATTGGATCGTCGTGGATGAATAGCCAGGGATGTGAGATAGGTGTTTTATCTTTTATACGAGGTAAATTGTAAAGTGATGTAATATTATTTTGCGGGGCACATCCGAGTTGAGGTTGTAGCCACCATTGTATTATTTCTTTTACTGTTTTCTGCTCCTAGGATAGACCCAAGGGGGGTGCATAAACTACCAGGTTCTTGAAGTGCCTAGTGACCTACTCATTTTACTGAGGGAGGTTGCTTCACTTCGAGAATTTGGCGGTTAGTTTGCCGCACCCATAGGGGTCTAGGGTGGGGTTTTTGCTATTCATCACGACCGTGGAATTCGTCTTTCGTTACAGGCTTAAACGAAATGTGGAATTCCTAGTATATCCAATATGTTCATCTGTGATCTGGAATGTCTATTATTGCATGAGAAGAATTTATATTATATATGTTATATAATAGACGTTGCTTATGTTTCGCCACCCCGCGCTAGTCCCACCCCCGCTCTGGCGTTAGTTAAGTAACCTAACGGTATTAGACGGGGCCCAGTGGCGGATGCGGATTAAGCGTACGTGACATTTTCGTTTCTTTCTGCAATGGTAGTTGTAAATGATAGGACTGCATTATATGATTAATACAAAGCAAACAAACTAAATCTGAATCGTTTGGAACAATTTCAAAACCCCTCGGTTTTTTTAAAAAAGCAAACTTTTAAATGCGGAGCCTAAATCACTGCTTTAAAAGCTATCAGGTTCCTTCGATTATATCAAGTTCAATACGTTCACGGTTTCTCCAAAACCAGCCGTAGCCCTTCGTCATTTCAGACGAATATTCATTAGTATTCAAGCTATATATTTTGTCCTTCTCCAAGACATAGTGATTGGTAGCTGCTCGATATTCATCTGTTGCATCGATAGATGCGTTGGTTTGGGACAGTCGTACTACTATTTTGGCCTACATCAAGGGTATGTAAGGGTGGGTTCAAATTAACCTGGATAATGACGGATATAACTTGACATGTGACTTATGATATGTTGGCCTTCGTCAAGGTCATAAGAGCATGGGGCAAAAATCCACATTGGGAGTTTCTAAAGAAACTGAAACTTGCTAATGTTCCATACCATTTGGAGTGTGATAATTTTGCTAGGATTCCTTCAGATTATCATACAATGATATTTGGATCCCAATCCTACTGTGAGTAATCGCTACTCCTCGGGAGATTTTATAACTAAAACAATCAATGCTATAAACCAAGTAGGTATCTAGAATGGTGTTAGCAGGCTACGCCTCCAGGGAAAAAAGGTTATGTAATTAAGGAACATCACGAAAACGTTGGAAAACCTCCCTCGAAGTACCAACACCAGCTTGGCTGAAAGGTTAAGCAATTATTGTAGGGTGAGATTAATCCTGACTAATTCTTCTTTTATGCTTTGATGAAGGATTCTAGATACAGTGGGAGCCATCCTGTTTAGATAAACTAAAAACCAATCTAAACTTGCAAGAGCATTATGCTAAGTGTTCTCTCTCTCTTTCCTAATTGAAGCGACCAGGTGACCGGACATAGGTTACAGCTAGATAAAATATTTGGGCCAGACTATATTGACTGGCAAAGATTTGTCCAGATGTCCATTACCTATGACAAACGGGGCCACCTCCTTTCTACTAAAGTCCCCGCCATCCCAGGTCCAGTTTCCACGTCGCGGATGTTGATATCCGTAAGACAAGGGAAAAAGATAGTACGAAAGCCAAGTGTCTCGTGCTAGCCTCTATGGATAATGAACACCAGAGACTGCACGAGACGATGGACCTTTCTTCCATCTTCCACCATACTAAATATTTATATAGAGAACAATCTTGTATCGCAAGATATGAGACCTCGAAGTAATTTCTCAAGCGAGGTTGGTTGTCGGGTCATCTGTAGGAGACCACGTCCTTACAATGATCGGCTATATTATAGAGTTCACGGATCTGGGGACCACGTTGGAGAACGAGTCATATGCTGACTTGTTTCTACAGTCCCTACCTTCTACTTACACCATGAAGGAAACCAGGGAGACACCCGTTCTGCTTATTGGGGAATCTTCCTCTTCTAGATCTAAGATAAAAGCCAAGGGAGAGAAGAAGAAAGCCTCCACCAAGCCGATAGGCGGTGTAAGTAAAGTAGAGGGAAAGGGAAAGGCAAAATTTTTGGGGCTAAGAGTAAGGAAGGTGGGTTTTTCCTATTGTCACGGGAAAGGGCATTGGCAGAAGGAATGCAGGGCTTGAAACCCCAGAATCAGGATACGAAGCACGTTGTGTCTTCGGCTTCGGGTGTGTTTGTAATTTAAAACTGTATGTCAATTAACTCTACTTCCTGGGTACTAGATACCGGATCAGGATCTCATATCTGTAATTCTTTACAGGCTTTGAGAAACCGTATAGTTATCAGGGCAAGTGATATAACTCTCAGAATTGCTAACGGAATGAGCGTGGACGCTGTATGCGTAGGGAATATCACCCAGGATTGATAAGTGTGCATATATTGATTTTACGTAACTGTTTGTGTGTACCTAGTTTAGCTTGTAATATCATATCTGTATCTTTACTTTCTAAAGAAGGATATGATTTTACATTTGTAAGCGATGCCATCCACATCCACCTAAATCAAAGTTTGATTGGGTCAGGTACACTAGAGGACAGTATATACGTATTAAATCAAGCTCAGGTTTTCAACATCCAAAACATACTTAAAAGAAAGTCTCCAGAATTAAATAAATCTTTCTTATGGTATTGTAGACTGGGTCACATCGATGAAACATTGTTGACGAAGTAACATAAAGAGGGATATTTGGATCGTTCGAATATCAGTCTTATGCAAACTTGTCAATCTTGTCTCATAGGAAAGATGAAAAAGACTCCATTCACTGGACACGGAGTAAGAGCGAGCGAGCTCTCGGGACTCATACACAGCGACGTGTGTGGTACAATGTCTACACATGCAAAAAGTGGTTATTTCTATTTCATTACCTTTACAGATAATTTCTCTAGGTATGGACATGTCTTCTTGATAAAACATAAATCCGAGGCCTTTGAGAAATTCCGAGAATATAAGAATAAAGTGGAAAAACAAACCAACAAAAGTATCAAGACACTGAGATCTGATCGAGGTGGTGAATACTTAAGTACCGAGTTCATAGATTACTTAAAAGAGAATGGAATTCTCTGTCAGCTTACTCCTCCATACACACCACAACACAACGGTGTATCGGAAAGGCGGAACTGAACCTTATTGGATATGGTACGTTCCATGATGAGTAACGCTGAGTTGTCACGGTCCTTCTGGGGCTATGCACCAGAATCAGCTGCATATCTTTTGAACAAGGTTCCTATGAAGACTATGCTTACTACACCATATCAGATGTGGAGTGGGAAGAAACCTATCTTCAGTATCTGAAGATATGAGGATGTCCATGTTTTGTCAAAAAGCAGCATGCGGACAAGCTCGAGGCACGCTCAGTACTGTATAAGTTTGTGGGATACCCAAAGAACTCCAGGGGGTATTTTTCTATTACGCAGAGGAACAAAAGGTTTTTGTTTCTCGTCATGCCCACTTTTTGGAAAATCGATTTTTGAAAAAAGAAACTAGTGGGAGCACAATAGAACTGGACAAAATTCCAGAACCATAAGCTATTACTGAAAGCATGTGGAACCAGAAGTTTTGAAAGAACCGGACATCCCCGCGCCACTCCGTAGGAGAAGTAGGCTGTCTCATCCGCCTGATAGATACTACAGTTTTCTCATAGACGGGGATAGATAGGAATGCATCATTGATAATGATGAGCCAACTAGCTTTTTGCAAGCCATTCAGAGCGGAAACTCGGTAAAATGGATGGATGCAATGCAGACCGAGAAAGAGTCCATGTACACCAACAAAGTATGTGTTCGTGATATGTATGCCCTAGAAGCCATTATTGTATGATATCGTGGATGCTTGGACATATATATGGAGGACTTTCTTTCTCGACATGATAATATACTATCTGGTTTCCTTTATCTTAACATGTTCACTGGTATTATTATACCGTCTCTCATATACATGTTGATAAAGCCCTTAGGATGTTAGCTTGACTACCAGGACTATGATGCTGATCATACTACTGGGACCTGGTTAGTCCATAAGCACATCCTTCAATTGTTCCTAGTCGAGGGAATATCGAGACAGGGCATCGATATTCCAGAGTAGACTAGTGTGTACGTTTCTTGACCCTGTATGGGGCGACGGTTGATCTCATATCCATTGGTGTTTGACATCAAAGATTGTACACATGTGCTCATTAGAGAATGGGTACACCGAACAGGACTCGCCGCGAACTCCTAGATGGTACTATACCTATCGTCAGATAGCAATTCTCTGGTGATACTTACAGGTTAGTCTGTAGACCCGAGATCGTCATAGAGTCTTATGTGGCTCTTACTGTGCTTTGATTTCCTCCCTACCACGGCTCAAAGGAGCCGTGCAAATAGGTGTATTTTGGTTACAGTCCCGATTCAGATGGAGGCACTAAGCGATAGGAGGGGTTTCGTCTCTCCCGGTATTAGGAGATGATGTTGCGCTATACTCAATCGGCTATAACAGTAAGTCCCTAGCCAGGGCTGTTGATGAGATTTACTGGTAAGTGTTATCAGTAGTTTCTCATACCGTTATAGGCCTTACATCGGCATGACTTATCAAGTTATTGGGGTCTGACGATTCCACCCCCAGACTCGATATGCGACATATCAGACGAAGAGACCGGACTGTACGGTAAGTGTTACCTATAGGCTTAATGGGAGTTTGGACAAGCTTTCTTGTTGATCTTCTAATCGCTCAAAACCTAGGTAGCTGTTACATCCATCTAGTACCGCTGACGGCTTGTGGGTGACTGATGTGATCATCACCTACTGCTGGCGTATTGACGAGTCTTTAGAGTCCCACATAGAAGTTTTTTGGTTCAAGCAAAACGAAGTAGGGCACATATGCTGATATGTGCGTGGCCTGATTAAATACTAGTATATGATACCGTATTGTAATTTGGCAGTTATATGTTATCAAGTTAGGTTATATGTGATATAACTGGATTATCGAATCAAGTGTTGATTTGATGTGATATACAGATAAATGATACTAGTCAGTTATATGTGATATAACCGGATTATTAAATTAAGTGTTGATTTAATAATGTGATATATATATATTATATTTGATATAATTATATCTTAACTAATATTAGTGCTCACTAATTCTTTACTTAATATATATTAATATATATATATATATATATTAAAATGAAGCATGGTGTAATTTCTATTTTTGGAAAATAGAATAAATAAGGTGGAAAATGGAAGTATGGGTGTAGCATGGCTTTTATTATTTGTTTATTTATCTTGACTCGCTATTCAAGCATGGATGCAATTGATTATTGCAATTTATTCCATGCTTGAATAAGCAAGCTCAAGTATGAACCATTCTACACTTGCTTTTCTTTCTTGAGCCCATTCTTGAGTTGCTCTCTAGCTTCCATCTTCTTCACCTCACTTCTCCAACCTCAAATCCCTCACATGTATTGTGAAACCTTGAGCTTGTGAGATCTCTAGTGAGAAAACACAACCCCTACTTCACTATCCCACACTTGATTAGCAATCAAGTGTAGCGTGTTTACTTCACTAAACTGTTTAGTAAAGAGGTAGCTTGGTTGACAGAATGCGGGTGGATCATCATCGGCACGAAGGTCATCGGAGGAAGCTCGATCAAATTCCAAGTGGAGCCTAGTGGAGTCGCGTAGACTACAACATGGAGCTTGTAAAGTGAAGGACTCGATCTACGAGGGTATAATCTCGTTCACTTCTTATCGTTTAGTTGATATCATCATAAGAAACCCTAATATTCTAGTTAAGATCTTGGTTAGTATTCGTTAGCGCCTGAAATTTTTAAAATTGCATGTGTGATGCCCGTTTAAACCCCGTCACGGTGCTACTGTACACTTTCATCGTATTAGAGCCAGGCTAGAACATTCAAGCCCAAACTCCTCCAAAGAGCAACGGAACCGTGGCCCAAACCCATGTTTGGCCGCGGTTCCATCGCAATTTTGGGGAGTTAAAGGATTATTTTTCTTATGTTGATCCAAAGTTATATTTGGCATTTTCTGGATGTTTTTAATGATGCTCAAGTTGTTGAGGTCTCTGGAATTTGTGGGTGTTTGTGAAATCGATCGAAATGTTTAGCGTCGTATAGATGATGATAATATGTGATGTAATTGTTAGAATCCGGAATAATTAGTTTTGCATCCGCGCTAGTCCTGTTAGTTATATTATGCCCTAGAGGCCATTACTGTACATAGGATGTATATTGTAGTGGATGCTGGGACATATATAGGTAGGACTTTCTTGCTCGACATGATAGTACGCTATCTGGTTGCTCTTTATCTTAACATGTATACTTTATGTCTCTCTGATTACATGTTGATAAAGCCCTTAGGATGTGTACTCGACTTCCAGGACTATGATGAAGATCAAACTAGTGGGGCCTGGGTAGTCAATGAGTACATCCTTCATTGTTCCTAGTCGTGGGAATATCGAGACGGGGCATCGATATTCCAGAGTAGACTAGCGTATATCTTCTCGACCCATGTGATAGGCGATGGATGATCCCATATCCATTGGTGTTTGACATCAGAGATGGTATGCGGGTGCTCAGTGGAGACTGGGTACACTGAACGGACTCGCCGAGAACTCCCAGATGGTATTATACCTCACGTCAGATGGCAGTTCTCCGGTGACACTGGTACAGCTTAGTCTGTTGACCCGAGATCGTCATAGAGTCTTGTGTGTCTCCCACTGTGCTTTGATTTCCACCCTACCATGGCTCTACTGAGCCGTGCAAACAGGTGGTTTTTGGGTACAGTCTCGATTCACATGGAGGCAATGAGCGATAGGAGGGGATTCGTCTCTCCCGGTATTGGGGGTGGATGTTGCGCTATGCTCGACTGGCCATAACAGGAAATCCCTGGCCAGAGTTGCAGTGATATACTGGTAAGAGTTATCAGTAGTTTCACGAATGTTATGGACCTTACGTCGGCATGACTTATCAAGCTACTGGGGTCTGACGTTTACCACCCCTAGGCGAGATATGCAACATATCAGACGAACAGACCGGATTATACGGTAAGTGTTACTGGTTGGATTCACAGGAGTGTGAGCGGGCTTGCTCGTCGATCTTCTGATCGCTCAATACCCGGGTGGCCGTTACGTTTAGCAGACCGCTTGCGGCTTGTGGGTGTTTGATATGATCATCATCTGCTACCGGCGTATTGACGAGTGTTTAGAGTCCTACACAGAGGTTTCCTGGCTCAAGCGAAACGAAATAGGAGCGCATATGAGATATGTGCGGGACCGAGAATAATGCGTGTATGTGATACCTTATTCCATTCTCGTGATGAATGTATCGATTGGTTGTATGTGATATAACCTAGTTATCGAATCAAGGATTGATTCGATAAGTCGATACATTGGACACTAGTCGGTTATATGCGACATGACCGGATCATTGAATCAAGTGTTGATTTAATGATTTAATGTATAATTATATATTTGATATATTACTTTGCATTAACTAGTATTGGTTCACTTTAAATGGATTTTCTCACTTGAAATGCACATTGTATCTGTGATATATTTTTTGTGCACTTGTTTGTATCATGTTTGATGATACATGCTCACTTGGGTTTGTGTAAAGAATTAAACCATGGTTATATAAGTGGTTAGGGTTTTGTTTATTTACTTATTCATTTTGTTTATTTTGGCAAAAGAAAATGATAAAGAGAAAATGGTGGCTTTTTTTGTTTGTAGTTGAAGCTTCATGAAGCTTTGACTAAGTGACCATTTTGTCTCATGCTTAACCCTAACCATTCCACTTAACCATAGTCTATTCTCTACACCTAACCATGGTTGGTATATGATAAGTATTCATATTATTTTCATTTTTAGATAATACTTATCATATTCTTTCTTCTTCTTCTTCTTCATCTTCAACAAGAAGAAAACCTTGCCTTCATCAATGGCAACTTGAGCAAATGAGTGAGAAATCCAATTCTAAAGTGAACCCACCTCCTATTTCTTTATCCTCTACCTCTTGCCAAGTAGTATAGGATGTTTTCTTCACAAGTTTCATGACTTGGTGAAGTTGGAGCTTGATCTTGAGTTGCCTCGACGTAGATCATCTTCGGCATCGAAGTCGACGACCTAGCCCGCCCATTTATTCGATGAAGCTGATGCTAGAGTCCGGGATTCGATTTGGACAGCGGAGGGACGTCATCACGGAGCCTAGGAGGTGGAGGAACGGATCTACAAAGGTTGTAGCCTCTTTCCTTTTAAGTTAAAGTTGTTTACTTGCATCGCATCACCTATACATCTAGTTAACGATCCGTATTAGGGTTTCTCGGCACTTGTAAAATTTTAATTGGCCATGTTTGATCACTTGTGAGACTTCATTAGTGTGCCTAGGAACCCTTCAGTGGTATCAGAGCCTAGCTAGAGCCTTAGGCGATGCGAAGACGGAGTTAGAAGTCCGATCGAACCGAAACCCTAACTCCAAATCCACTCTCTGTACATTTTTCTAAATTGTGGATTTTTGTCAATTAAAAATATCCAGAAAATTCAGCAGGCTTTTTCATGAATTAATGTGAAGCACGTGAGGGTAACTCGACCACGTGGCTGCGGAACCGCGGCATGAGCATGGCATGTGCGGCGGTTACGCGGCCATATAAGAGCTTCTTGTCTTTTTCTTTGCACAGTAATTCCTATCTGTTAGTGCTGAGTTTTATGGGAATTTTTAAATTATACTCAAGAGTTGAGTTTTCTGGGTTGTATTGGGAGTTTACAGATTCGATCGGATTATCTAATTTTGTCTATGTGTTTTTCCGGATAATTTTAGAATATGTTAAAAAGTTCGACCGGATATAAATACCCACTTTTTCCCCTGCCGGGAAATTTCCAATTGTTGGACTTTTCCGTAGTTTAAAGACGTTCTAAGTAGTGCAAGTAACGCGATGGACCCTCTAGAAGACAACAAACCTTAACTCGATTATGTGACCGTCTTGAACTGTCCTTTGAACTTTAGGGTTTGGGGCAGTACGGCGTGCCACATGTGAGGCGTTGGCTTGACCCTTCTACGGCTGGACCGTTGGTACTGAGGCACGAACTGAATGTTTTTAGACTTATTTCATGTGTTGAGCTGTATCGGGAAAACTTGGGTGTTCGATTGTTCGATCAGAAAGTTTAACATTTTTCTATTTATCCGGAATGTGATACAATATTTGGAATTCACAAGTAGTTATGAAATAACTGAATGAAGTTATAAACATAGAAGTTTAGTCTCACTTGATCGGTTGCCACGGAATTTTGATGAGATCAAAAGTCCGTCGCAATCACGTAGCGTATGCGGATACTCGCCGGGTAAACTTAATAGACAGCCTCACTCCATAACCCCGACCAAGTGACTGTAAGAGAACCCCGTCGCCGAAAGCATCCATCCGGGTGCTCGCGGCAGCGGTGTTCCGCCTTAGTACACTTCGTCGACGGTGTCGGGGGTGCGGCCGTCCACTAAAGTTTGTGACGAGCATTCGTTCTGGATGCCGGGAATCTTGTTGAATTGCCCGACTCGATATTGAAAAGAGTTTTCGATAATGAGACTAAAATGCGGGGTTTATATTTGTTAGGCATGCGATGTCTAAGTATTTCATTTGATTAGGCAAGCGATGTCTAAAGAGGTTGCGGATTCCAACTGTTGTAGTTTTACACTTTCTTTTCTGTGACCGTAAGTGTAATATGTGATATCGCCGGTTTCGTTGCTATATGTCAACGACAAATGGGATGCGCATATTTACTTACGTTGATGACATGTGATGTTATGTGTTGCTGGATATGTTATATTGGATCGTCGTGTTCGAATAGCCGGGGGTTTTTATGTGAGATGAGTGTTTTTCATTTTCATTCATGTAAAAACTTGTATCTAATATTCTTTTATTGGGGCACTTCCAGGTTGCGGAAGATGTCACCGTTGATGTATATTATTTACTTTTCCGCATTAGGATAGACCCAAGGAGGGGAGCACAAGTAACCGGGTTCTAGGGTCCAGTGGGAGACCAGCTCGAGGAGTTGAGTTCGGGTCTCTTAACCCTAGAATTGGTAGGGTTACTTGCCGCTCTCGTAGGGGTCTAGGGGTGTGGGATTGGCTATTCATCATGACCGTGGAATCCGTGTTTTATACTGGCTCGTATTAAAAACACGGACGTCCTAGTATATCCAATGTTTCATCTGATTCTTCTGCTGCGTTATCTGTGATGTGATCATGTGATGTTCTGTGATAGATATAATATATAGTATATATGATATATTATATAAACGTTGCTTATGTTTTACACCCGCACTAGCCCTGCCTCGCTCTGCCGTTAGTTACCTAACCTAACGGTGCAGACGGGACATCGAGGCGAATGCGGATAGCATAAGCGTACGTTATATTTATCTGTGATGATTAGGTGGACTTAAATGATGGGACATTCATTAATGAGATTAATGAAAGAAAATAAACCTAATTGATGTTGTGGAATCGAATTTCAAAATAAAAACAGGTAGCTACAGTTCTTGCTTTGCATCGCGGTGTTCCTTGTAGAACATCCTGCACCTTATTCGATGAGAAAAGGACCGAGATCCCTTCACCGGGAGTGACTCCTTTAGCAATAACTGGCAGATGCTACACACTCCATTTGCCGTTTAATTGCTTCTATAGTTTCTGCTTTGCACAGTGATATATATGATATATCCCGCACCTCATTCGACGAGGAAAGGGCCGATGATCTCTTCACCGGGAGTGACCCCTTTAGAAAAACTAGAAAAGCCTCAAAAACATTCCATTTAAAAACCATTTGATTACGCAACGAGATCAAGTTCAAAGCGTTAAAGGTTTTTTTAAAAACCAGCCGCAACCCTCCGTCATTTTAGGAAGTAGAGTACTTAGTATTCGTGCTGTGTTTGTTGACTTTAGTTAAGGCACAGTGTACGGTAGTTAAGTGATGTCTTCCTACACCGCATATGATGCGATTAGTTAGGACAGTCGCGTGACTTTGTTGACCTTAGTTAAGGGTCATGTGGGTGGGTCTAATTAATCACGAAATGACGGGTAGAACTTGACAAGTACTTATGATTTGTTGACCATAGTTAAGGTCATAGGTGCTAGGGGTAAAAACCACTATCGGGAGTTTCAAGTGTTGAAACTTGCAATGAGATTGCATGCCTTCTATGTGATAGTTGGATCCCGATACCCACTGCGAGTAATTGTTACTCCTGGGAGAGTTTTGCACTTTGCAATTAGTCGATCAAGTAGGTGTCTAGAAAGGTGTCAACGGGGTTATGCCTCTGGGAAAACGAGGTTTATTGTAATTAGGTCCGTGCGAAAGCACGGGGAACCTCCCTCAAAGTACCGACACTGGCCTGGCTGAAAGATTGGCGAACTTGTAGAGTGTAATTAATCCCGGCTAGTCTTTCCTTTTAAGGTTTGAAGGAAGATTTGATAAAAACAGTGGGAGCCATCCTGATTAGATAAAATATATAACCAATCTAATCTTGCAAGAGTGCACGCAGAGTGTTTTCTTCTCTCTCTCTCCAGGTAGCGACCATATCACGCCTTAATCAAGATAATAATATGGATGTATTGACCGAACCGGCTTGTTATACTGAGCTGGGGAACGTTGGTCCCGCTCCAACTTATAATTGTTATAAGACAGAGCAGGAAATAGGGGAATACCCGGATTCCCATGCCGCCCAAACGAAGAAAGTGCATGAGATGCATCTCCTTCGGGTGTGTTCATTACAAAGAACTGTTTCTCAGTATCCTCTGCATCCTTGGTATTTGATACCGGATCAGGATCCCAGATACGTAATGTGTTACATAGGGCTACAAAAAGGTAGAAAACTGAGAACGGGTGATAAGTTTCATGAGACAGAAAACGGGGCAAGTGTTGCAGCCAAGTCTGTTGGTCACTGTCACCCTGTATTACCAATACATTGATTCTGAACGAATGTTATTAGATACCGAACCTGATATACAAAATCATATCAATCTCTTTATTTAATAAAGAAATGATAAAATTTTGTATTGATGGATAATGTTTTGAACATTTCCTATATCAAAAGTTGATCGGTTCAGGCACGTTATCTAAAAGCATTGACGTTCTAAATCAAACTACAGTTCCTAGTATACAGAACACACACAAGAGAAAGAGTTCATAAATGAACGAATCCTTCTTGAGGCCTTGTATACTAGGTCATATTAATGCGACCCGACTGGCTGAAGTTACATTTTAGATGCATATTTAAATCAGTTTGAATTTACATCTTGTGAAACTTGCCAGTCATGTCACAAAGATTATATGACCATAGCTCCGTTTACTAAAAATAGAGAAAGAGTTAGTAAACTCTTGGGACTGATACATGATGATGTATGTAAGGTCTCCAGTCTACACATGCCAAGACTGGTTCTTTGTATTTCATTACATTCTGTGATAATCTCTTAAGATTCAGACATATGTTCCTGTTGAAACACAAGTCCGAACCTTTTGAGATATTCACAGAATATAAGTTAGAAATAGAGAACCAAAAACCGGGTATAAGTATTATGTCCTATGATAAGATCAGGGAGGAGAATACTTGTGCATGGCATTCCTGGACTATTCTAAAGGAGAATGAGATTCTCTCTCAGTGTTACTCCTCTGAATGCACCACAGCACAACGATGTATCGGGGTGGAGAAATCGCACAATATTAGATATGGAGTGCTCTATGATGAGTACTACGGAGTTTCCTATTTCCTTTTGGGAGTTATGCGCTTGAGAAGCTGCATACCTATTGAATTAGGTTCGAATCAGATCAATGCCTACCATTCCATATGAGATATGGTATGGGAAGAGCCTATCTCTTAAATAAGTTAAGATTTGGGATTGTCCGGCCTATGTCTAAAGAAAAATCCGGACAAGATCGAGGCAAGGTCAGTTCTGTAGAACTGGAAAGGTTCCAGCTATACAAAACTGCAACTGATGATTTGACAGAACCAAAGGATTCAATAGTTTCCGATGAACCTCAGCCTCTCCGCCGATCTAGTAGGGTTCCTCATCCGCCTGAGAGATACCTCCGTTTCTCGATGACAGTGGGAGCGAGGAATGCATCATGAGATGATGACCCATCTAGTATCGAGCAGGCCATCGAGAGTAGGGACTCTGTAAGAATGGCTGGATGCTTAGCGATCTGAGATGGAATCCATATACACCAACAAAGTATGGACTTTGGTTGCGATATTTGAAGGGTTAAATCCCCATCAGGAGCAAGTATATCTTGAGAAGATTACTTGGTGTAGATGGAAAAGTTGAGACTTTCAAAGCTAGACTTGTTAAAGGTTTTCGTCATCGACCAAGAGTGGAAAATGATGAAACCTTTTCCAGGGACTATACTTAAGTCCATCCAGATCCTACTTACCATTGCTACATACCATGACTGCGATATCTGGTGGTTGGGTGTCATGACTGCTTTTCTAAATAATGATTTAGAATAGAAAGTCTATAAGTACACAGTCAGAGGGCTTCGTAAACAGTGGGAGCAGCGGAAACATGTGCAAGGTGCTTTACAGGATAAAGCAGGCATCGCGGAGTTGGAACATCTGTTTTTATGTGGTAGTCAAAGAGTTTGACTTCATCAAAATGGTAGATGAACCTTGTATGTACAAAAGGGTAGTATGGAGTATGGTAATGATCCTCGTAGAGTACTTGGATGACATACTCTTGATAGGAAAGGAGTTTCCTATGCTACGATCGGTCGATCTCCTCTTATCACATAGATTCTCCATATAGGATCAAAGTGATACCTCCTAAATCCTGAGATTTGGGTCTATAAGATAGATCTAAATGGATGTTAGGATTCTCACTAATTGCAGTGAGATGGTATCAGTTGATCCTGGGGAGAATCACTGGAAAGGTTCCAGGATGATAAGGACGACTGAATGTCAGTCGCGGGCATTGTCTTTACCCTTAGTGGAGGGACGGTATGTTGGAAGAGTTCCAAGCTAGATACCGTGGCAAACTAGAGGATAAAGGCTGGTAACATCGCTATTATAGATACTACCAAAAAGGCAGTTTGGGTGTATATTGGTTCATAAGATGAACTAGGTTCCTACCATTGTATGACAATGGAAGTGTGGCTTTGGCCCAGGAACCCCGATCCCATCAGTGACCCAGACATATTCTGAGGAAGCATCACCTGATCATGGAGATAGTTGATCTCCAGGGTGATCGAGGTTAGGAGAGTAGACTCAGAGGACAACACGGCGGATCCACTCACGAAGGCCTTTTCCCAGAGAGAGACTCAATATGGGATGGTTGAGTATTAGATACTGCAACCAATGCTACAGATGGCCCTAGTGCAAGTGGGAGATTGTTAGTTATATGTATGCCCTAGAGGCCATTACTGTACATAGGATGTATATTGTAGTGGATGCTGGGACATATATAGGTAGGACTTTCTTGCTCGACATGATAGTACGCTATCTGGTTGCTCTTTATCTTAACATGTATACTTTCTGTCTCTCTGATTACATGTTGATAAAGCCCTTAGGATGTGTACTCGACTTCCAGGACTATGATGAAGATCATACTAGTGGGGCCTGGGTAGTCAATGAGTACATCCTTCATTGTTCCTAGTCGTGGGAATATCGAGACGGGGCATCGATATTCCAGAGTAGACTAGCGTATATCTTCTCGACCCATGTGATAGGAGATGGATGATCCCAAATCCATTGGTGTTTGACATCAGAGATGGTATGCGGGTGCTCAGTGGAGACTGGGTATACTGAACGGACTCGCCGAGAACTCCCAGATGGTATTATACCTCACGTCAGATGGCAGTTCTCTGGTGACACTCGTACAGCTTAGTCTGTTGACCCGAGATCGTCATAGAGTCTTGTGTGTCTCCCACTGTGCTTTAATTTCCACCCTACCACGGCTCTACTGAGCCGTGCAAACAGGTGGTTTTTGGGTACAGTCTCGATTCACATGGAGGCAATGAGAGATAGGAGGGGATTCGTCTCTCCCGGTATTAGGGGTGGATGTTGCGCTATGCTCGACTGGCCATAACAGGAAATCCCTGGCCATGGTTGCAGTGATATACTGGTAAGAGTTATCTGTAGTTTCACGAATGTTATGGACCTTACGTCGGCATGACTTATCAAGCTACTGGGGTCTGACGTTTACCACCCCTAGGCGAGATATGCAACATATCAGACGAACAGACCGGACTATACGGTAAGTGTTACTGGTTGGATTCACAGGAGTGTGAGCGGGCTTGCTCGTCGATCTTCTGATCGCTCAATACCCGGGTGGCCGTTACGTTTAGCAGACCGCTTGCGGCTTGTGGGTGTTTGATATGATCATCATCTGCTACCGGCGTATTGACGAGTCTTTAGAGTCCTACACAGAGGTTTCCTGGCTCAAGCGAAACGAAATAGGAGCGCATATGAGATATGTGCGGGACCGAGAATAATGTGTGTATGTGATACCGTATTCCATTCTCGCGATGAATGTATCGATTGGTTGTATGTGATATAACCTAGTTATCGAATCAAGGATTGATTCGATAAGTCGATACATTGGATACTAGTCGGTTATATGCGACATGACCGGATCATTGAATCAAGTGTTGATTTAATAATTTAATGTATAATTATATATTTGATATATTACTTTGCATTAACTAGTATTGGTTCACTTTAAATGGATTTTCTCACTTGAAATGCACATTGTATATGTGATATATTTTTTGTGCACTTGTTTGTATCATGTTTGATGATACATGCTCACTTGGGTTTGTGTAAAGAATTAAACCATGGTTATATGAGTGGTTAGGGTTTTGTTTATTTACTTATTCATTTTGTTTATTTTTGCAAAAGAAAATGATAAAGAGAAAATGGTGGCTTTCTTTGTTTGTAGTTGAAGCTTCATGAAGCTTTGACTAAGTGACCATTTTGTCTCATGCTTAACCCTAGCCATTCCACTTAACCATAGTCTATTCTCTACACCTAACCATGGTTGGTATATGATAAGTATTCATATTATTTTCATTTTTAGATAATACTTATCATATTCTTTCTTCTTCTTCTTCATCTTCAACAAGAAGAAAACCTTGCCTTCATCAATGGCAACTTGAGCAAATGAGTGAGAAATCCAATTCTAAAGTGAACCCACCTCCTATTTCTTCATCCTCTACCTCTTGCCAAGTAGTATATGATGTTTTCTTCACAATTTTCATGACTTGGTGAAGTTGGAGCTTGATCTTGAGTTTCCTCGACGTAGATCATCTTCGGCATCGAAGTTGACGACCTAGCCCGCCCATTTCTTCGATGAAGATGATGCTAGAGTCCGGGATTCGATTTGGATAGCGGAGGGACGTCATCACGGAGCCTAGGAGGTGGAGGACCGGATCTACAAAGGTTGTAGCCTCTTTCCTTTTAAGTTAAAGTTGTTTACTTGCATCGCATCACCTATACATCTAGTTAACGATCCGTATTAGGGTTTCTCGGCACTTGTAAAATTTTAATTGGCCATGTTTGATCACTTATGAGACTTCATTAGTGTGCCTAGGAACCCTTCAAGTCCAACCCCCGCTCTGTCCATAGTTAAGTAACCTAACGGGTGATGACGGGGCCCCGTGGCGAATGCGGATGGCATAAGCATATGTCATATTTTCATTGTTTTCTGCAATGGTAGGATTAATTGATGGGACGCATTATATTAATGCAAAGAAAATAAACCAAAGTTAAATCGTTGGAACAATTTCAAAACCACTCGATTTTTTCCAAAAACAGAAAACTTTTAAAAACGCGGAGCTTAAACCACTCCTTTTAAAAGCTATCAAGGTTCCATCGATTATATCAAGTTCACCACGTTCACGGTTTCGCCAAAAACATTCATCATTTCATAAGAATATTCAATAGTATTCAAGCTGTGTTTGTTGACCTTCGTCAAGGCATGGTGATTGGTAGCTGTTGGGTGTTCATATATAGCATAGATAGATGCGTTGGTTTGGGACAGTCGTATTACCTTGTTCACCTTCGTCAAGGGTATATACGGGTGGGTTCAAATTAACCAGGATAATGATGGGTAGAACTTGACATGTGACTTATGATTTGTTGACCTTCGTAAAGGCCATAAGAGCATGGGGCAAAAATCCACATCGGGAGTTTCTAAGGAAATTGAAACTTGCTAGTGCTGCATACCATTTGGAGTTTGATAATGTTGGTAGGATTCCTTCAGCTTTATCTCACAATAATATTTGGATCCTGATCGTACTGTGAGTATCCGCTACTCCTCGGGAGACTTTTCACTTAACGATCAATGCTATAAACCAAGTAGGTGTCTAGAAAGGTGTCAGCGGAGCTATGTCCATAGGGAAAAGAGGTTATTTAATTAAGGAACTTCGCGAAAGTGTCGTAAAACCTCCCTCGAAGTACCGACACCAGCCTGGCTGAATGGTTAAGCAAGTATTGTACGGTGAGATCAATCCCGACTAATTCTTCTTTTATGGTTTGAGGAAGGATTCGAGAAAAGTGGGAGACATCCTGTTTAGATAAACTAAAAACCAATCTAAACTTGCAAGAGCATCATGCTAAGTGTTTTCTTCTCTCTCTCTTAATTGCAGCGACCCAGTGACCAGACATAGGTTACATCTAGATAATAAAATGACTGAATCTGACTGTTATGAGTGGCAAAGGTCTGTCCAGATGTCCATTACCCATGACAAGCTGGGACACCTCCTAACTAATCAAACCCCTGCCGTCTCAGGACCAGTTTCCCTTGTCACGGATATTGATATCCGTAAGATATCGGAAAAGGACTGTGCGAATTCCAAGTGCCTCGTGTTGGCCTTAGTTGATGGTGCATACCAGAGGCAGCACGAGAAGATGGACTTAGTTTCTATCTTCCTCCATAACAAAGATTTATATGGAGAGCAATCTCTTATCGCAAGATATGAGACCTCGAACGAATTGCTTCAAGCGAGGTTGGCTGTCGGGTCATCTGTAGGGGACAACGTCCTTACAGAGACTAGCTATTTTGATAAGCTCACAGACCTGAAGACCACGTTGATGAACGGGTCAAATACTGACTTGATTCTACAGTCTCTGACCTCTACTTATACCCTGAAGGAAACCAGAGAAGAAGAAGGAAAGGGAAGGGCAAAAGATTCGGGACTGGATATAGTGAAGGAGGGACATTCCTATTGTTACGGGAGAGGACATTGGCAGAAGGATTGTAGGGCTAACAAAGACAGTAGCTAGGATTCGAAGCATGTTGTGGCTTCGGCTTCGGGTGTGTTTATAATAGAAAACTATATGTCAATTAACTCTACTTCCTGGGTACTGGATACAGGATCAGGATCTCACATCTGTAATTCATTACAGGCTTTGAGAAACTGTAGAGTTATCAGGATAGGTGATATGACTCTCAGGGTTGCCAACGGAATGAGCGTGGACGCTGAATCCGTAAGGGAATATCACCTTGGATTGACAAGTGGGCAGATATTGATTCTGCGTAACTGTTTGTATGTACCTAGTATAGCTTGTAATATCATATCTGTATCCTTACTTTCTAAGGAAGGATATGATTTTACTTTTGTAAGCGATGTGGTCCACATCCACCTAAATCAAGTTCTGATTGGGTCGGGTACATTAGAAAACGGAATATATGTATTGAAACAAGCTTAGGTTTTCAGTATCCAGAACACACTTAAAAGAAAGTCTCCGGAAACAAATCAGGCTTTCTTATGGCATTGTAGACTGGGTCACATTAATGAGACACGGTTAACAAAGTTACATAAAGAGGGATACTTGAATCCGTTCGAGTATTAGTCATATGCTACTTGTGAATCTTGTCTTATGGGAAAGAAGACAAAGACTCCGTTCACTGGACACGGAGTTGTTAGATATGTATGCCCTAGAGGCCTGTATTGTATAGGATACTAGGCATGTATATGTACAGAAACAATCTTTGCTCCAAATGATAGTATGCTATCTGGTTTATCTTCATCTTGTGTTATATTTCATATCTTTATATGCATGTTTATGAAGCCCTTAGGATTATGCTTGACTACCAGGATTATGATGAGGTCATACTAGTGGGGCCTGGATAGTTTATAAGCATATCCTTAATAGTTCCTAGTCGAAGGTATATCGAGACAGGGCATCGGTATTACCAAGTTAGACTGGTGTGTACGTTTCCTGACCCTGTGGGGCGATGGTTGATTCCACAACCATTGGTGTTTGACATCAAAGATTGTACACAGGTGCTTATTGGAGAATGGGTACACCGAACAGGACTCGCTGAGAACTCCTAGATGGTATATATACCAATTGTCAGATAGCAGTTCTCTGGCGACACTTGTACAGGTTAGTCTGTAGACCCGAGATCGTCATAGATTCTTGTGTGGTTCCCACTGTACTTTGATTTCCACCCTACCACGGCTCTATTGAGTCGTGCAAACAGGTGGACTTTGGGTACAGTCCCGAATCACATGGAAACAGTGAGCGATAGGAGGGGTTTCGTCTCTCCCGGTATAGGGAGTTGATGTCGCGCTATGTTTGATCGGCTATAACACCTAAATCCCTGGCCAGGGTTCTTGAGGTTTACTGATAAATGTTATCAGTAGTTCCTCTAACAGTTATGAGCCGTAAATTAGCATGACTTATAAAGTTACTGGGGTCTAACATTTACCACCCATAGACTTCATATGCGACGTATCAGACGAAGAGACTGGACTATACGGTAAGTGTTGCTTGCAGGCTCATTGGGGTTGTGATGAGTTCACTCGTCGGCCACCCTTTCGTCATGTACCTGGGTAGCCGTTACGCACAGCTAGTGCCGCTGACGTGCTTGTGGTTAAACCCACTGCCAGCGTACAGTCGAGTCTTTAGAGTCCCACACAGAGGGTTCCCTCGTTCAGGAGAAAGATGTAGAGGCCGTAAGTTATTACGGCAGCCATAAGGTGTTACGGCAGGGTTTCGATTATGTTCGTGTAATTGTTACAGGAATAATAATCGGAACGATAATACTGGTAGGCTTTGGTTTAAGCCGGATACCGGTATTATATTATTGGATTATTGGTATTCATATTTTTCGGAATTCGGATACGGTTATACGATATACGGAGGAGGGGTATTCTTGTAATTGTTACAAGAATACCTTCTAGAAGATGCCACCTCATAATACATTATTTATTTTATGAAAATAGATAAATGAGGTAGAAATTAGAAAGTCCAAGCATGGTTGTGAGAATAAGTTGTTTTATATTTTAATCTCTTTGGAGTTACTATTGAAGTATGGTGCTAATTTTATATTCCATTCTTCAATTATTTCTATTTGAATATATCATTTTCTCATGCTTGAATTTTCTCATTATTACAAAACTCTTTCTCTCTCCCTCTTCTCTCCTCCTTCTTCTTCCTTGCTTTAACAATCACATGAGATGTGAATCAAAATCCAAGGATCAAAGATAATTCAATACACTAATCTCTACATCATCCTAGTTGTTTACCCCAATCAGAGCAAAGCTCTGTTCAAATTCCAAGGCAGGAGACGAAGCAACGCTTTTGTTTCCTCCTATCAGAGCAAGGCACTGTTCTGAAAATTAAAATGAAAATTAAAAATTAAAAGAAGCAACGCTTCAGCTGACTTGCGCTCTGCGTTGCGCGCCACGTGGGAGCGCAGTTGCGCTAGCGCGGTCGCGCTGCGCGTCACGTGGAAGCGCAGTCATGCTTGCGCTCTGCGCTGCACGACACGTGTCAGCGCAGTTGCGCTGCGCTGTGCGCTGCGCGACACATGTCAAGCGCTGGTGCGTTTACGCCAAACAGAATTAAAATTCTGAAAGATCCTTCTGTTCTTATTAAAACAAGGAGATTGTCTTCTGTAAAACAGAAGCCCTTGGATCAAAGATCCAATGGTGGGGAAAATTCTCCAAATCACTCAGAGAATGATCTCTTTAACAAACTTAACAAATTTATGGGCACTATATAAAGACCCCTAGACCCCAACACAACAGAGGAGGAATATTGTGAGAGATCAAGAACTTCAAAAACAGAGAGAACTCTGAAGAAAATTCAAGAAAAAGGTAAAAACCTTTATAAAATAGAAGAATTTCTTCTGAATAGATCATTGATCTAAGAACAAGATCAATGATCTTCAATAAAAAAAACAAATAATAATAGTGCCTTGCACTTTTTTATGTACCATTGGTTCTGTAATCTTAAAGATTCTTTTTTCTTGAATCCAAAATTGGATCAAGTTATTGAAACAGTGCCTTGCACTTGCAGAACTGCACTGTTGCGCTCCTAGGTTGGCGCAAGCCACCAGAGAGCGCCACGTGTCAGCACCAGAACCACTTGCGCTATGCGCTTTTAAGATAGAGCATAGCTCTCTGAAATTGGCGCAACTCACCAGAGCGCACCACGTGTCAGCAGCGCAACAGCACAGCACACTGGCACAGTGCAACAGCACAGCGCAACAGCGCAGCGCACTGGCACAGCGCACTGCGCTTGCGTGACACGTGTCACCACCACAAGCGCTTGAGCACAATGATTGGCGCAAACCGCCTGATAAATGCACTGCATTGTTTACTGAAGGTCCATGCCCAAATCAAAAAGGCCTAGCAGGCCAAAATAAAAATACAAAGCATTAAAAGGGCAGAGCCCAAACAAAATAGATGCTCTGCATCACTTATAAAAGGGCAGAGTCCAAACAAAACAAAATAATGCAGTGCATTATTAACAGAGGGCAGAGCCCTAATAAAGGCCTACTAGGCTAAATATAAATAAAAATGTTGAACATTATTATTTGGATTTTAGCCCAATTCTGGCCGTAAGTCCTCAAATTAAATTGACTGAGCATGGCTGCTCTCTTACATAAATTTACACCTGGTTTAAGGGTACATCTCTGAACTCCTCTGACACCTGTCATTGTAATCCTTCAACGTCGTCAGAGAGGTGATGGGTCGTGACGGCCATACATACCATGGACCACCACGTCCCTAAACTGGCAATGGACCACTACGTCCCTAAACTGGAACAATAGAGCCTCCAAATGCTCTTTTTTCGGATCTAAACGATCCCGTTTAAGTTGATCTTAGCCTCAAATATGGCTAACGTATCCTTAAACCTTCAAACATAGTTTAGTCCCAAATTGGACTATAGATCCCCCAATCAACGTTGGTTCAAGGGTACATCTCTGAACTCCTCTGACATCTATCATTGTAATCCTTCAATGTCGTCAGAGAGGTGATGGGTCCCGACGGCCATACATGCAATGGACCACCATGTCCCAAAACTGGAAAAGGATCTGACGATCCCGTTAAGTAGATCTTAGTCTGGAAATTAGACAAACATATCCTTAACAAACGTTTGAGTCGATCTTAGCCTCAAATAGGGCTAACGTATCCTCAAACCAGAACACCAAACCCAAATCTAAGAAAATACGGATTTGGACTAATCCACGTCCTACGGGCGACGACATAAATTAGTCTCCGTATACATTCCACGGGCATCCACAAACAAAACAAACACACACGACACGAAGTGAAATTCTAGAGAAGGAGAAAGTGGCTACCGCGATGCGGTAGCGTAATTAACTGCAGGGGCTTGCGCCTGCAGGGAAGAGCGTCCCCACAATCAAAACCCCCTCAAACGAGGGGGAATCTGACGAAGTCTGCTACATCGGCCGCATCCGTCTAAACCTCTGATACATGGTGCCATAAATCAACTTGGCATCTTTGGAGAGGTGGACAGATAAAACCATATAGCATCTGCCCCGAATCTCAGGAAAGACGTCCGTGTCTTGGCCGCCATTCGGAGGGGAACGGATTCTGGCACGCCCGGTGGGACCTTTTCCTCTTTCCACTCCATACTTCGTGTGTCGTGTTCGCGAACAAATCGCGGTTTGTTGTGGTTGCCTGTGGATTCGAGGTACTAAGATTTGGTGTCCTGCTCCGTGCAGTAAACAGAAGATCAATGGCTTCAAACTGCACTACCTGCAACTGCAACTCTTACTCCGTCTCTGCTGGAGGAGTGACCTACGGACCCCAAGTGGCCTCTCTTTTCAAGATGCCAGTGGAGCAGGTAACTCAGGCCACCACTGGACTATTCTTCGGGACCATGATCCCACCGATGAGCTTCAATGCCCCAATGACGTTGCAAGAAGCCCCAAAGAAGTCGGTCTTTGATCGACTTACCATTGCCGCGGTCCCTCTCAACGGGTCGCCCAATACCACTGCCTCAGTCTTTAACAAGCTAGGTCAAAGCTCCAACGGGCCCATGAACATGCCAGCAATACCAGAAGATGTTATCCCGAAGCGGATAGATATCCCTACTCCAGTTTCAGGCGAAATCACCAAGGTTTCTTCCCCTTCTCGGAAGTCTGCTTTTGACAGGTTGGTTGTCCCCATTCAACGGACGTCGGTCTTTAAAAGGCTGATACTAGCAGATTCTGACCAACACAGGGGGCATGAGGGGGTCACCCCCGCGGCTCAATCCATTCCACCCGCACGACGCGCTCGACGTCGCCACTGGCATCGAGTAAGGAAGGCTGGGGGCAACTCCCCCTCTGGATTTACGCCACCAGCTCCGGTGGTGGGGATCGAGGCTACTGTTCCAACCGGGAACAGCTTTGAATTGCTGAACAAGGTGCGTAGAAACTCTCCTACTGCGGTGTTGAAACGAACTCCTTCATCTGGTAAGAATACTCCGGAAAAGAAGCTAGAGCAGCCCCCTCAACGGATGTCCTCTAAAATTTACAAAGTCTGGCGACAGGTCCAGGAGTCGGTGATTGATGAAAACTGTCTATGCCGACAGGAAAAAATGAAGGTGCGGCAGGTGAAGAATTACTCCGCCAAGCCATAAAAAGCAACAGCTACTTGGGTGCCCACTGAAACGGCCCCTTCATCTCCAATCCCTCAAAGGAAAAGGAGGCCGCAAAGAGCCCCTGTGAACATGGCAAAGCTTAAAAGCGCTGAACACAAACGCCTCAGGTCTGGGGGCATGGTCGTGCACACTGTTTATATGGCTTCCGGAAAGGAGGAAAGCCGCGCTTCGACGGGTCACCGACCGCTCACCCGATCCATGACAAAAGTCCAGGAGCAGCAACAGAAGCTTCAAGAAATGATGACTGTGATGGTTGCACTTACCAAACCGAAAGAAAGTTCGGAAGTATCATCAGAGCAGCGTTATGAACAAGAAACTGACGCTGACTATCTACGCAGATTCCTCGAAAAGAAGGACAAAGAGGCAGCAGAATAAGCTTCCAACAAAAAACAAATGGCGCTCCTCTTCCAAGATATAGTAGGGATGATGTTGCACCCGGACCCTCCAGCTGAAAACCCTCTGATCATTGTTGGAGACGACAGAGGGGAGACATCTGATCCTCCTCCGGCTCTTTCAGCAGCCAAGTAAGAAACCATTTCCAAGGCCGCACTGGATGACTATATAGCTCAACAAATACGAGCTCATCAGGCGAGTGAAGCGGCTGGGCAAATTGTTAGAACTGGACGACCCTATCCGGGCTGGTATGACCAAATCAGTTACCCACCGGGATATACGATCCCTAAATTCCATGTGTATAAAGGGACAGGGAATCCGCATCAACATGTCGCTCAATTCAGGGCCTTATGCGGCAATACTGGAGGCGATGACAAATTGTTGCTTCGCCAATTCGTTGGCAGCTTAGCAGAAACAACCTTTGAATGGTATTCGGAGCTACCTAAGGACTCTGTCAAAACATTTGCGGAGATGGAGCTATTGTTTACACAAAGATTCGTGAGTGCTAGTGAACGCACCCCGATAACAGCACTGATAAATGCCAGGATAAGACCAGGCGAAACGTGGGTCCAATACGCAACACGATGGCGGAACCTATGGTCGAAATGCGAACAATGCATAGAAGAGGCACCTGCGGTAGGCATGTTCGTGGGCACTCTCGATCTGCAAGCGACCATCTCGCAATTCATGATGTTCTTCAAGCCGACCACCTTCCAGGCCTTGATCGACAAATTAGCCCAAATGGACCAGATGGGCCATGGACCGTCTCCTCCAAAACCAGACTCTCGAAATGAGAAAGGAAAAGGGAAAGTGACCATCGTCGCCAATGCTCAACAGTAGCCGGGCAACTCAAAGCCGGTCGTTCGCCAAAACGACGTGCGTCCACGCCCATCCCTCGAGGAGAGACTAAGACGTCCTTACTCATTTCCTCATAATAGAACGAGAAGACTGTTCGAGCTGGCAGTGTGCAACGGACTCATCAATTTGCTGAGTCCAAAACGTCTGTCGCAGCCAGGCGATCTCAATAATCCCAATTATTGCCCTTACCACCAAACGGTAAGTCACCCGATCGAGTATTGTTTCATCTTTAAGGGATGGATCGAGTATCAGTACCTACAAGGCAAGTTTGCGCAGTCTGAAAACTGGAAGGTAAACCCACCACAGCCGTACACTCCAAAGAAGACAGACACGATGGGGGTAGCTTGTTCTTTTGTTGAGGACGAAAATGATGGAGAAGACTCATCAGATGAGTCCGAAGACTACGTGGCGAGTTGTCATGTGATCTCTCACTCATTGGCGGATGATAAAGAGGCTCCTTGCGCCGAGAAATCGAGGGCGGACCCTGAACCAGAAATTCTGCGGTCGTCAGACGAGTTGATCGATGCCTTCCTGAATGAGATTCGTCTGAAAGTTAAAGCCAATCAAGAGCGTGAGATGGCCATACTTGAAGGATCCAAACACCGACTACTAGACCAAAGAGTCGAGGCACTTCCGTCAAATCAAAAGTCATCCACTGCGGATAAAAACAAATTCAAGATGAGGAAAAGGTTCGCCAAAGCTCTATCAGTGGGAATAAAGATACCGCCCTCTGAAAAAAATACTCTCGGTGGAGTAGAGATGCATCCTAACTTCTGCTTATATCATCAGAAGATCATACATCCTACCGAAGATTGCGACTCCTTTAAGTGTTGGTGGCAAGGATATGTCGCTCAAAAGCAACACTTCAACAGGACAAAATGTGAAGCTCGTAGACACCGGAAAAATGCGATAGATGAGCGCAGAAGAGCCGCCGATGACTGTCATATAGCCGACTCCAAGGGATCACAAATTATCACCTTTGGAAGCGACTCTGACGAAGAAGTTTCCTTCAACCCTCTCCTCAAGAAATCCATTTCAAAAATGAAAGAATTGAGGAATTGCGAGAACATTCAGCCGTGCGATCGCTCGTTACTCAAAAAAAAATCTCGGCCCCGCAAACAAAGGATCGAGCAAAAAGGATAAAGGAAAGGGGAAAATGACCTTCGTCGCCAACACGCAACAACAGTCGAGTGGACCTAGACCGGTTGTTCGCCGAAACAATATGCGTCTACGCATATCCTTCGAGGAGAGGCTAAGACGTCCTTACTCATTTCCCCAGGATGAAACAAGGAGGCTGTTCGAAGTGGCAGTGCATAACAGGCTTATCACTCAACCGGAGCCGAAACACCAACTACAACTGGATGATGTCAACAGTTCTAATTATTTCCCTTACCACCAAGTATTGGGCCATCCGATCGAAAACTGTTACGTCTTCAAGAACTGGGTTGAAGACCAATACCGACAGGGCAAGTTCGTCATCTCCGAAAACTGGAAGGTGAGCCCGCCACAACCGCACGCTCTAAGAAAGTTGGATACGCCGGGGGCATCATGCTCAGTCATAGAGAAAGAGCCATGAACCGAAACGTCCTTAAACTAATGGCGGACCGAAACGTCCTTAAACTAACGACGGACCGAAACGTCCTTAAACTAATGACAGACCGAAACGTCCTAAAACTAGCTGTTGACCGAGATGTCGATAAACTACGGTGGATTGCAACATCCTAAAGCCGATATAAAAAAAGGAATAAAAAATTATAAATAAAAACGGTATGCCCATAAGCAAAAAAGGGCACGGATGAAAACCCGAAAGGGCTCTGTGAGAAAAAACAGCAGGGCTACCGGTGAGTGTTTGAGAAAACCCGAAGGGGCGCAACCTCGTTATAAAAAAAAGGAAAAAGAAAAGAAAAAGAAAAAGAAAGAAAACGGTATGTCCATAAGCAAAATGGGAACGGATGAAAACCCGAAAGGGCTCCGTGAGTAAAAACAGCAGGGCTACCGGCGAGTGTTTGTGAAAACCCGAAAGGGAGCAACCTCGTTAAAAGAAACTTACGGGGTCCTCTTGACCTTGTAAGGAGAAACCACCCACGTGAGATCCTTACGACTCACAAGGGAGCAACACACTTAGGGATCCTCACGATTCCTAAGGAGAAAATACACTTGCGAGATCCTTACGACTCACAAGGGAGCAACACACTTAGGGATCCTCACGATTCCTAAGGAGAAAATACACTTGCGAGATCCTCATGACTCGTAAGGAGAACTCTCTTATGGGACCCTCACGGCTCATAAGATTTGAAAGTCTTAAGTTACAGAGACCTAAACATGTGCTTAAGAAACCCCCACAACCTTCGATATTGCCCCATGAGTGGTTCAATACTGACCCTTGTATACAATCCATGGGCGCGAATAAACATTTCCCTAACCAAGTCCCATCTGTGACTGGGGATATGTACGCATGATGAACAACCCTTGTAGGTCCTCTCGACTTACAAGGAGAAAACTCTCTTGTAGGATCCTTACGACTTACAGAGGAAAATACACTTAGGAATCCTCACGATTCCTAAGGAGAAAATACACCTACAAGATCCTCACGACTTGTAGGGAGAAATACCTTTGTGAGACCCTCACGACAAGATCCTAACCCTGTCTACTAAGCCACCTTTATTCAACATCGACAGAGGCAAATGATGATTCGCTCCTGGCAATATCCCAGTTGTAGCGATGCTGATGACTAAACAGGCATCAAATTCCAAGTCCTTTCATGGCAAATGATGATTCACTCCTGGCAATATTCCAGTCGTAGCGATGTTGATGCTAAGATTGGCATCAGATTCCAAGTTTCACACTCGCGATAAGAAAAATCAGCAAGCCAAAAAATGCATATGAAATAGCCGAAATGATGGGGCAACTCGCAATAAAAAGCAGCAAGTGAAAATGCATGCATGCAAAATAGCCGAAATGATTGGGCAACTCGCAATAAAAAGCAGCGAGTAAAAATAAAATAAATAGCCGAAATTATTGGGCAACTCGCAATAAAAGGCAGTGAGTGAAAATAAACTAAATAGCCGAAATGATTGGTGTTCATATCAGAAAAATGCATTCTAATACCGCTCATTCATTATCTAATTGTTGTATTTATCGGTATTATTGACCAGTGTCTGCTCAGTATTACAGATTACATGTATCCATAACAAAATACTGGAAATGCATCCAACAGCACGGATATATCACTTGAGGGAAGACACAGTGACCAGAAACGCTAACTGACCGATACTTCAGGAGTTCCTTTACGCAACAAGTTGTGTACACATTTTCTTTCTAAATGGTCCAACACAATAAGTGTGTACACAAGAATTTTAAGCACATGTGGATATGATTTTATATGCAATCAAGGATATGATTCTATATGCAATCAAGGATATGATTTTATATGCATATGATATTATATGCATTCAAGACTAAAAAGCATGTGTTCAAATCAAAGGCAATGAAACAAATCAGCATGAGCCATAATGGGGCAGATATGAATATTTCTTTCTGAGCCTATAAATAGAGACCAGAGGCAAGAGGAAAGGGTAGCTTTTTTTCTTTAGTTTTTATCTTAGAATTCTTGTAATTTTTTTTTCATTCTTGAGCTCTTGCCCCTTTGTCTTGACATTGCAACTTCTCATTTAGAACTTGCAAGCTTAAGACTTAGGCTCTTGATTTCAAGATCTCTTGTAACAAGTTTGTTCTTCAATAAAAGTTCATATTTTTGTTACATGTCTTGTTCCACTTTACATAATTTCAATTGTGAAATTCATGCTTTGCTTTGATCTTGCAACCTCTTAAGTGAGCTTGCAACCTTAAATCTTGGTATTCGGATTTCACACGTTGCCGGGGATCAAACACTTGGAGATAAAAAGCTTGAACTCATCGGTTCTCTTTTCCTCTTTATTTCATTGCATGTTTTTATGTATCTTCTCTTTTCTTTCTTGTTAATTTGTAAATATGTGTGAGTAATCTTTTCACTTGTTAAGGGTGTAATATGTTAGATCGTATTCGAAAATTTTCTTTGTCCAAACTTTAAAACCTAAAACTTGCCTATTGAAACTTCGTGCTAATCACCCGCAACTCCGCTCACTAGGCATCCTATCCTACCACGATAGTGATAATTCCTAATCATGACCGGATTGCCCGTGGTTTGCCGAAGGCTAAAATCAAGAGATAACAACGGAAGGACAAGGGACAAGGAAAACAGATTTAGCGAAATGCCGCAAATACCGTATTTCAAGTTCCCTAATCCGCGTTGTTACCTATTGTTTTAGTGTCAATACCAAGTTGGGGCTATAAGGAATTGGCAAACATCACTTTCATACAATCTAACTTATTACTACCCTTAACAAGTCCTTTTTATTCATGTCTTTGTTACGACAATTAGTTAACCAACAAATCAAAACCCGGTATTAACTCGTTAAAACAAGATATAAAAACTTACCATCTCCTTGCGGACGACCCGTATTCATCGCGGATCGCTACGAGCGACACCGTTTTGACTGCGGTAATTTCAAAACTCTTTTTAAACACGACACGGTTAGAACGTGACAATCAAATGGCATCGTTGCCGGGGAGACGGTAACGCTTTTTATACTTGTAGTTTCGGGTTAAATTTGTGGATATTCTGTATAAAACTAACTTCTAACACATTCAAACAAATAACCATTCTTTTTGAAACCAACCACAAACACAAATAAAATTCTTTTCTTCTCTGGATTTGAATTCTGCTAACACTCTGATTTTCTTAATTATTTGTGTTCAGAATTGTGGTTGTAAATATTACTTTTTGGCTCAAATATCCGTATTTTTCCAACATATGTAGATTTGACGGATTTTGAGCAGCGATCATACGGAACAAAGGGGCATTTTCAAGTGCAAAGGAGGGTGAACACTCAGTGCCAAAGATCCGGGTAGTTAGACCCGCGCAAGTGAACCATTCGACCACTCGGAGGCAATATCAACACGAGTTTCTGAAACTCGTGCTTTTTGGTACGTATTTTTCTAAACTTCCCCTCTCAAACCCGACGCTCCAATATTCTTGTCTTTGCAGGATTCTTAGCAAAAAAATCGCCGCAAAAAGCCAAAGAAAAAAAACTAACCGTATGTGTTGCAGCGCCGCATTAAAAGTAAAAAAACGATAACTGATTGCTTGAAAACAAAACTTGGTTGAATTTTGCGCATTGCATCATTTAATACGGACTTAAGGGGCTCTAACACCAATCCAGATTGGGTGGGGATTTCATCACCCTTCCTAAGACCCCGGAAATCACTAATTGCATAAGTGTCACCTCAAGTTTAATAAAAAATATCTAGACTCAGCCCACTAAGGACTTGTCGCGCTCAATAGGACAAAGGAAGATTGTGGGCATTCAATCGTTTATCTAAACATGACTCTTGTGGTGCCTAGGCAAGACAAGTGAGGAGGTAACTTTAAAAGGCCCGTCTCACGGTGATTCGTGAGCGGATCCCTCCATACCTCACTTGTGCTTACCTGGCCACGACTGGCTGTGAAGAGGCGATCTGAGGGTTATCTCACAATTTGTCGCTTTGGAACAGTTAGGAGCAGGTCTAGTAGACTTAGAGGACCCTAGTCTAGGTATTGATTGTGCATTTGTGACTGTGCATTTGTGATTGTGTTTGTTGAACAGTCGTTTCATTTTCCCATTTTTTGAAACAAACACAAAATTGCCATTTTTACCATTATCACCCAATTTTTCTCCACTTTCGTTTTCTTACCCTCACATTCTACGCTTTGACTACACTAAACTCGTTTAGTGTATGTCCGCTTGGGCTAGGGACCCTAGTTCCCATTTAGTCCGCATTTCGTTAGTCCCTACGGACTACGCGTTCGACTCCAACGTCGAAAATCCCTCCACCCCTTTATCACCCATACCTTTTCCGGTCAACTCTGACGTTGACCGAGATTCTGTTCATACATCTTCACCTTCTTTATCACTAAATTCCTCTTCTGAGATGTCAGGATTTAATCCTAACATCCCTCCACCTGCCCAGGAACTAACTCCACCTAATCTGGGTGCAAATAACCCGCAACCTGTTGCAGCGCCACAGCGAATCGCGCTCCAGGATCGTTTCTACCCTACCCGCTCTGAACTTCCAACATGTCTTTCACTTCCACCGGCCAATGGGGATAATTTTGAAATTAAGCCCCACTTCATTAACATGCTTCCGAAATTTCATGGGCTTGAATCTGAAGATGCCTATATCTTCATCAACAAGTTCCAAAATGTTTGTGCCATGATGAAAACGACCCAGCTGTCTGACGATGCTATACGGCTACGGGTCATTCCGTTCACTTTGTGCGATCTTGCTGAAAAGTGGCTGTATAGCACCGCTTCCCACTCCATAACCAGTTGGGACGAGTTTGTGAAAGTGTTTCTCAAGAAATTCTATCCGAATCATAAAACTGCGAGGATCCGTAACGAAATCAACCAATTCTCCCAGCTTCCTAATGAACCTTTTTGGAAGTGTTTTGACCGGTATAAAGACCTTCTTGTTCAGTGCCCTTACCACGGTATTGAGAAATGGCAACTTTTCCAAACTTTATACGAGGGCCTGAACCCAGCAACCAAGCAGTTGTTGGAAACCATTTGTCAGGGCCACTTCCTATCGAAATCTGACGAGGAAGCATGGCAATTCTTCGACGACCTTGCGGAACAAACGCTTCAATGGGAGAGCACCAGACCAAGTACTTCTTCTTCTTCCTTTACTTCTACTGGTCAGTCTAGGATAGGCATTCACCAACTCGATGTCTCTATTGCAATGAAAGCTGAAATGGCTGCAATAACGAGAAAACTTGAAGCGATAGAAAGCAAATTTTCATCTCCCGCTCCTGCCCCGTTCTTACCCTTCGTACCATTTGTGCTTGTTGTTCCGATCCATATCACCTAACCGAAGAGTGTCCTTACAACCCATCTTCCCAAGGACAGGATCAGGTCAATGCTGCATTTCAGCAGAGACCAAGAAACGATCCATACTCTTCGACTTACAACCGCGGATGGAGAAACCACCCTAACTTCGCTTAGAACCAGAATCAAAATCAGTTCCAAGGGCAGAACAACTTTCAAAGGGGGCCTCCTCAACAACAAGCACAACAACAATTTCAGCAGCCCTTCCAACCCCAACCTTTTCAAAATCCGACGAACAATTTTGCACCCAACAATCCTTTTCCTCAAAACAAATTTGTTCCGTCAAACAACGATAAGGTTTCCTCGCTAGAATGAAGTCTGGAGGCGTTCATAAAACAATCCGCCGCCAACATCCAGTCTTCCATTCAGTCTTTGGTGCAACACACTGCTGCACACGGGCAAAGTATCAAGACTATCGAAGCCCAGATAGCACAACTGAATGCGGCCTTAAGCGAGCGAGGGAAGGGGAAGCTCCCATCTCAACCACTTCCAAATCCCGATCACCCACATAATGTACATGTTGCTCTTGAACAACAAAACCATAATGTGAGTGTCGTGACTACATTGAGATCTGGGAGGATGCTGCAAAACAACATTGGCACACGGATTGACGATGACACCCCGGCCGCTTCTTCTTCTTCTTCTTCTTCTTCTTCTTCGTCTTCTGAGCCTATTCTCCATTCTTCAAAAGGCTCTTCCTCTTCTTCTGTTCTAAACGGACCGATTTCTCACTCCACGAAAACACCAGCTCTGGGATCCGTTCCAACTCCACAATCTCCTCCACAAGCATTGGACTCAACCAATTTTAAAAACGTTCCATTTCCAAACCGGTTGAGGTCCAATAAACAAAATCCACAAATGGAGAAGATTCTGGAATTATTTAAGCAAGTTAACATCAACATTCCCCTTTTAGATGCTGTCCAACAAGTCCCTTCCTACGCGAAAATCTTAAAGGACTTGTGCACGAAAAAGAGGAAATCTCAGGTACCCAAGAAAGTTTTCTTGGCTAGTGCTGTGAGTGATGCTCTTACCCAATCTTTACCTCAAAAACGAAAGGACCCTGGTTGTCCTACGATTTCAATAACCATTGGGGATAAAAACATCAACCGCGCACTTTTAGATCTTGGTGCCAGTGTTAACCTGCTTCCGTACTCAGTATATGAGCAACTAGGTGTAGGAGAGCTGAAACCCACACACTGCACTCTCCAAATGGCCGACCGATCGATCACCCATCCTAGGGGAGAGCTAGAGGATGTGTTAATCAAGGTTGGGAACTTCATATTCCCCGTTGACTTCATTGTTTTGGACACACATCATGTAGCTAACCCCCGGAATCAAATTCCGGTGATACTCGGTCGCCCATTCCTTGCAACCTCAAATGCTGTGATCAATTGTCAAAATGGTTCGATGAACCTATCTTTTGAAAACATGACAATTGAACTCAACATTTTTAGGTTGGGGAATCAGCCCTCCGAACCTAATGCTCATATACTAGACGTTTGTTCAATCCAGGAGATCACCCCGGAGGAGTGTGAATTCGAGGAGTTTTTGTTTGATCACGACGACCTTAACGCCACTAGTGCGTTCCTCTTCGAACCTGCTGCTGTTTCTGCGCCCGACAATGATTACGAACGTTTCACCTTCTCGAACGATCTTAGCCAGTCACCACCCGAGCTTAAGTCTTTTGTTTTTTCGAATGAGTTAGTTGAACCATCCGACTCGATTGCGTACACTCGATTTGAACCTTTGATGGAATCCTTCGAGTTTGAAACAGTTACTCCATTGTTACCATATATTGTTTCACCTCCTAAACTCGAACTAAAGCTTTTGCCGTCGCACCTAAAATATGCTTATCTAGGTGAGAATGAGACCCTACCCGTTATCATATCGTCCTCTCTAACTCTTGAGCAAGAGAAGGCCCTTTTAATGGTCTTACAAAATAATCGGCAAGCTTTTGGCTGGTCTATGGCGGACATCAAGGGGATTAGTCCCCTCATAGTCGAACATCACATACACTTGATGGATGATGCCAAGCCGGTAAGGGATCCACAAAGACGCCTCAACCCCATTATGAAGGAGGCTGTCAAGAAGGAGATTGTTAAATGTCTTGATAGTGGTATCATTTACCATATCTCGGATAGCCAATGGGTTAGCCCCATTCATGTTGTGCCAAAGAAATCGGGCATCACGGTCATTACCAATGAGGCAAATGAGTTAATTCCTACTCGCACCCAAACTGGGTGGCGAGTTTGCAACGACTATAAAAAACTCAATGTCGCGACAAGGAAAGACCACTTTTTTTTACCTTTCATTGACCAAATGCTAAAACGATTGGCTGGGCACGAATTCTATTGCTTTTTAGATGGCCACTCCGGCTATAACCAAGTCCCCATAGCCAAAGAGGATCAAGACAGGACTACATTTACTTGTCCTTTTGGCACTTTTGCTTATCGTCGCATGCCCTTTGGGTTATGCAATGCGCCCGCTATATTTCAGCGATGTATGATGGGGATCTTTTCAGACATGGTTGAAAAGTTTTTGGAGATCTTTATGGATGATTTCTCCATTTTTGGTGACTCCTTCGACGAGTGTTTGCTACACCTTGACGCAGTTCTTACCCGCTGTAAGGATAAGAACCTAACTTTGAATTGGGAGAAGTGCCACTTTATGGTACGAGAAGGCATTGTCTTAGGACATGTCATCTCACAAAACGGCATAGAGGTTGATAAAGCCAAAATTGAAGTCATCTCTAATCTTCCGCCTCCTAAATGCGTCAAAGACATCCGAGCTTTCCTTGACCATGCCGGTTTTTATAGACGGTTCATCAAGGATTTTAGCAAGATTTCTAGACCTTTGACTCTCTTATTAGCCAAGGACACAACATTTGATTTTGACTCAACTTGCATGGAAGCGTTCGAGTCATTGAAACACTCTCTCATTTCTGCGCCCATTCTTTCATCTCCAGACTGGACGCACCCATTCGAAATTATGTGCGACGCATCGGATTTTACCATTGGTACTGTTCTTGGACAGCACATTAATAAAATGCCGCACGTGATTTATTACGCTAGCCGTACATTAAATGAGGCCCAACTAAACTACACAACAACAGAAAAAGAGTTTTTAGCTGTTGTATTTGCACTTGAGAAATTTCGGCCTTATTTAATCGGCTCTCCAGTTATTGTCTATACGGACCATTCAGCTCTTCGCCACCTTTTTGCGAAGAAAGATGCTAAATCTCGGCTAATACGTTGGATCCTCTTGCTTCAAGAGTTTGACCTTGTCATCAAGGACAAAAGAGGATGTGAAAACGTAGTCGCCGACTATCTCTCACGACTTCTTTCTTCGCCGTCGCTTCAAATTCCGATCAACGATGTTTTCCGGATGAACAACTCTTGACGGTATCTTGCGAACCCTGGTTCGCAGATATTGTGAACTATTTGGCCACAGGACTACTACCGACTGAATGGTCAAGTCAGGACAGACTTCGATTCTTATCCCAAGTGAAACACTTTTACTGGGACAAACCCTATCTGTTTAAGTACTGTCCCGACCAGATTATTCGTCGTTGTGTCCCTGACAATGAAGTCAAGAGTGTGCTGTCGTTTTGCCACGATCAAGCATGTGGCGGGCATTTTGGCCTTAGAAAGACAGCCGAGAAGATCTTGCAGTGTGGTTTCTACTGGCCACAACTCTTCAAAAACGCTCATGATTACTGCAAGACTTGCTCCCGGTGCCTACACTTGGGCCGGATATCCAGGAGAAACGAGATGCCGCAACCAATCTTGGTTGTGGAGATTTTCGATGTTTGGGGGATTGATTTCATGGGGCCATTTCCTAGCTCTTTTGGGAACTTGTACATCCTTCTAGCTGTTGATTATGTCTCTAAGTGGGTCGAGGCTGTGCCCAGCCGGACTAACGACAACAAGGATGTTGTTAGATTTCTTAAGGAAAACATTTTCTCCTGGTTTGGGCACCCCCGAGCGATCATTAGTGACAATGGAACTCATTTCTGCAATAAGACTTTCGAGGCCTTGATGCGGAAATATTCCATTAATCATAAGCTATCTATACCCTACCATCCCCAAACCTGTGGGCAAGCCGAAGTTTCAAATCGGCAAATCAAGCAGATACTGGAGAAGACGGTTTCCAAGAACCGTAAGGATTGGTCGGTAAAACTCAATGATGCCCTTTGGGCATTTCGAACTGCTTATAAAACCGATCTCGGCATGTCTCCTTATCGGCTTGTTTACGGAAAGGCTTGCCACCTTCTAGTCGAAATAGAGCATCGCGCATTTTGGGCGATTAAGGAGCTGAATCTATCTCTCAAAGATGCGGGCAGCTATCGGAAGCTGCAGCTGAACGAATTGAACGAGCTTCGGGATGAAGCTTACGACAACGCGGTTATTGTAAAGAACCGAAAGAAGGTGTTTCATAATAAACACCTCACGCGCAAAACTTTCACACCTGGACAGCAGGTGTTTCTTTACGACACCTGAATGCATTTTCATCCCGGCAAGCTCAGATCTCGTTGGAAGGGACCATTTGTTGTGCGGACTGTATATCTGCACGGCGCAGTGGATTTGGAAAATCCAAAGGACGGTTTGCTTTTCAAAGTAAATGGACACAGACTGAAACCGTACCTTAGCGCTGAACCATCAGAGGAGCTCCTGCTCTTGCAGGAGCCGGTTTACCCTACATAATCTTCCTCTGTCTACCACTAAACTTCGGTTATCCAGCCAAAACAGTGGACTCGGTTTCAAATAAGTTTGGGGGTATGTATATAAGATTTTCCTTTGTATATATGTTAAAAAATATATACATATAAAAAAATAAAAAATAATTTTTTTTTTTGTATATCTAACCTTCAGTATTTTTGCCCTTTTAATGTACAATGACAGTGAGGGCACTGTCAAGTTTAAGTTTGGGGATACGCTCGGTACGCATTTCTAACCTTCGCATTAATTTATATATTCTGCATTTTCATACTTATTTAAATAATAAAAAAAAATCAGAAAATTTTCTAAAAACATAAAAACTTTGTCGCCAAGTTAGCTAGTGAAAGAACTTAGATTCAATATTTCGACGGTTTTGTTTAATAAGATAGGAACAACTAAATCCTATTTTTAGATTTTGAAAACCTGAAAAATAACTCTCCTTTGAAGTTAACTAATGCTGTTATATGTCTTTATATCACACTGCACGTGTCGTGAGTTTTTGAGAAATTAGATGACAAGTCTATTATGTCTGAATTTTTTTTTTTTGATAAACTATTTTCTGAGGATCAAATAGGTTTGTTCTGAAATAAGTAATATCAAGAATAGTTTATGAAGTGAAGCGAATATGAAGGGATGTTATTGATGCCTTGATAAGAACTAATTCTGAAAAATAACCCATCTGGAACTTGATTGGAATGATTACACACCTGACCCACTAGACACGTCTTTTATCCAAAAAATAATTGAACTACCGATTATATCTCCGTTCGCATTAAATCATTATGATTTTCACGCTAAATTGTCTTTTGTTTTTAGGCCTAGGTAACTTGAGTAATTAAGTCCGCTGGGGTGTCTCTACACCTAATGCCCTAAAGCCAACTGGTTTGGGAGCATTGGCCCAAAGCTCGCTAAGAAGCCTAGAAAGTCCAGATTAAAACAAAGTCAAGCAAGTGTTCTCTCCGAGTTAAAATTCCTAACGGTTCTTTGTGTGAGAATAATCTTGACAAAAAACAGGTTTTTATAAAAAAAAGTATTTCTAGCGGAGATATGAAGGTTTTATTCTATGATAAAGACTATTGCACGTTCACAGAGGTGTGTATGAAATGAAAACAAGAAAGAGGTGGAGTGAAAAATAAGACCTAGTTTCCTGTTAACGAAGATAGAAATTCTGAATTTGAAACCTAACTGGAAAACGAAACTTGAGAAATACTTAACTCTTTATAAAACTTATGTGATCCTCTTTAAATTTTTATCTGGGCTTTATTTTGTGACATGACAACTTTAATCGATCCTTCTGAAACTTAACGACACTATTTACACCGCACGTAAAGACATATAAAATCTTAAGTTAAATGAGAAACGAGGTGTGAAAAATAAAGGTTCGATAGTCTAGAATTAGGATAATAGAATTTCTATTTTTGAAAACAAAACCTTAGGGTTTGAATTACAGTTAATTCGCAAAACTAGCTTGACGGGATTTTGTGGGTAGTATCCGCTGAAAACCCTCAGGAGACAACACTCCTCCTACTAGGGACACCTAGAGGTTAAACGGCTTGTTGCACATGCTCAGTGCAATCGCGTTCCCTGCGAAAGTGCGGTTAGGATTTTCTTTTGTGAATAAATGTTTTTCCTTGGGACGAGCAATAGATAAGTTTGGGGGTATTTGTTTATATCAGAAAATTGCATTCTAATAACGCTCATTCATTATCTAATTGTTGTATTTATCGGTATTATTGACCAGTGTCTGCTCAGTATTACAGATTACAGGTATCCATGACAAAATACTGGAAATGCATCCAACAGCACGGATATATCACTTGAGGGAAGACACAGCGACCAGAAACGCTAACTGACCGATACTTCAGGAGTTCCTTTACGCAACAAGTTGTGTACACATTTTTTTTCTAAATGGTCCAACACAACAAGTGTGTACACAAGACTTTTAAGCACATGTGGATATGATTTTATATGCAATCAAGGATATGATTCTATATGCAATCAAGGATATGATTCTAATCAAGGATATGATTTTATATGCATATGATATTATATGCATTCAAGACTAAAAAGCATGTGTTCAAATCAAAGGCAATCAAACAAATCAGCATGAGCCATAATGGGGCAGATATGAATATTTCTTTCTGAGCCTATAAATAGAGACCAGAGGCAAGAGGAAAGGGTAGCTTTTTTTCTTTAGTTTTTATCTTAGAATTCTTGTAATTTTTCTTTTCATTCTTGAGCTCTTGCCCCTTTGTCTTGACCTTGCAACTTCTCATTTAGAACTTGCAAGCTTAAGGCTTAGGTTCTTGACTTAAAGATCTCTTGTAACAAGTTTGTTCTTCAATAAAAGTTCATATTTTTCTTACATGTCTTGTTCCACTTTACATAATTTCAATTGTGAAATTCATGCTTTGCTTTGATCTTGCAACCTCTTAAGTGAGCTTGCAACCTTAAAGCTTGGTATTCGGATTTCACACGTTGCCGGGGATCGAACACATGGAGATAAAAAGCTTGAACTCATCGGTTCTCTTTTCCTCTTTATTTCATTGCATGTTTTTATGTATCTTCTCTTTTCTTTCTTGTTAATTTGTAAATATGTGTGAGTAATCTTTTCACTTGTTAAGGGTGTAATATGTTAGATTGTATTCGAATATTTTCTTTGTCCAAATTTTAAAACCTAAAACTTTCCTATTGAAACTTCGTGCAAATCACCCGCAACTCCGCTCACTAGGCATCCTATCCTACCACGATAGTGATGATTCCTAATCATGACCGGATTGCCCGTGGTTTGCCGAAGGCTAAAATAAAGAGATAACAACGGAAGGACAAGGGACAAGGAAAACGGATTTAGCGAAATGCCGCAAATACCGTATTTCAAGTTCCCTAATCTGCGTTGTTACCTATTGTTTTAGTATCAATACCAAGTTGGGGATATAAGGAATTGGCAAACATCACTTTCATACAATCTAATTTATTACTACCCTTAACAAGTCCTTTTTATTCATGTCTTTGTTACGACAATTAGTTAACCAACAAATCAAAACCCGGTATTAACTCGTTAAAACAAGATATAAAAACTTACCATCTCCCTGCGGACGACCCGTATTCATCACGGATCGCTACGAGCGACACCGTTTTGATTGTGGTAATTTCAAAACTCTTTTTAAACACGACACGGTTAGAACATGACAATCAATTGGGCACCGCGAAAAATAGCCGAAATGATTGGGCAATCGCGATTTTTGCGATGTAAAAGCTGAAATGATAAAGCATCGCGGAAAGAATAAAAAAATGATGAAAGAATGAAACTTTTTGCCCTACATGTGAGATCACATTGATTCCTGTATACAATCTTGGGGCACAAACAAATAGGGAACCATACCTTCCCAACAGGCTCCATCGAAAAGCTAAGCCAAATCTCGACGGTTCATAGATAACCTAGAGACAATCTCGACATTTGTCGCAATATTGCAGACACAATGTCAATAAACGAAGCAAAGGCCAAATTCCTAGCTTCAAGGTCTTGATGGTAACTCATATAAAGCCTGAAAGACAACTGGAGTTCGTCTCACATCAGTGCGGAATGGTCACCACTTCGACGTTCGTCTCGACACAGCAGACGCAACATCATCAAACGAATAGAGCCACGGCAAAAGCCCTAGTTCCAAACCTCGACGGTTCACCAGCAACCTAGAGACAACTGCGACGTTCGTCTCGATATAGCAGAAGAGATGTCACCACAACGTTCTTCCTCCAGCAGGGTTCGGACGTAATGAAGGCAAACGAAGCGAAGGCCAAATTCCTAGCTTCAAGGTCTTAACGGCGAGTCATATAAAGCCTGAAAGACAAATGGAGATCGTCTCACACCAGTGCGGAATGGTTACCACTTCGACGTTCGTCTCGACACAGCAGATGCAACATCATCAAACAAATGGAGCCACGGCAAAATCTCTAGTTCTAAACCTCGACGGTTCACCAGCAACCTAGAGGCAACCGCGACGTTCGTCTCGATACAGCAGACGAGATGTCACCCCAGCATTCTTCCTCTAGCAGGGTTCGGACGTGACGAAGGCAAACGAAGCGAAGGCCAAATTCCTAGCTTCAAGGTCTTAACGGCGAGTCATATAAAGCCTGAAAGACAACTGGAGATCGTCTCACACCAGTGCGGAATGGTCACCACTTCGACGTTCGTCTCGACACAGCAGACGCAACATCATCAAACAAATAAAGCAACGACAAAATCCCTAGTTCCAAACTTCGACGGTTCACCAGCAACCTAGAGACAACCGCGACGTTCGTCTCGATACAGCAGACGAGATGTCACCCTAGCGTTCTTCCTCCAGCAGGGTTCAAACGCGACAATCAAACAAATGGAGCCACGGCAAAATCTCTAGTTCCCACTGCAACATTCGTCTCGATACAGCAGACACGATGCCAGCAAACAAAGCAAAGGCCAAATTCCAAGCTTCAGGGTCTTGACGGCAACTCACATAAAACCTGAAAGACTATCGGAGATCATCCCACACCAGCGCACAGTGGTTATGACTCATCGGGGCTCTCCAAAATGAGCCTAACCTCAAGTAAAAAGCGGCATGGCAAATTCCTAACGCTTGCTCTTCCGACGGTCAAACTGCCAAGGAGGATTGCTTGAAGACGTCTTGTCCAGCCCATGAAGGGATCAGAGACAGGCAGTCGCAGGGCTACTCGAACAGCACGATTGCCTATCGAGGAATATATCAGCTGATGCAACGGTACGACGGCCAAAACCCTAAGTACCACAGACCCTAACGGACTTCTGTCGTAAAAAGCAGAGGTTAACTGTGACGTTAGGATATTCTTGCGAGAAATGCTCGATTCGTCTCGACTTGTAAAGAAATTGATGTCTTTGCGAGAACTTCTCGATGCGGCTCGACTCGTAAGATAAAGCCTTAGGCAGTAAGGATTAAAAAACTTGTTCCCTAAGCAGTGGGACCCTGCAAGTTGGCCCAAAACGGTCTCTTGCATACTATCCACGGGTCTCACTCTCCAAACTCGAATCTCGACAAGGAGGGAAACAACCACTTACGGGTCCTCTCAACTCGTAAGAGGGAAAATTCTCTTATAAGATCTTTACGACTTATAAGAGAAAATGCACTTAGGAATTCTCACGATTCCTAAGGAGAAAATACACCTATGAGATCCTCTCGATCCGTAGGGAGAAAAGTCTTTATGAGACCCTCACGGCTCATAAAGTTGAAAAGTCTTAGGCAGCAGATCTGAACCTGCGTCCTAAGCCATCGCTGCCTTTTGAAGAAGCCAATACTGGATGCTCTCTCTATCACCTGTCAACCATGTTACTAAAGCAGTATACTGATAATAAAAGAAAGAGGGAAGCGACAAAAAGGACATTCGATTTGCATTTGATTAAGCGTTCGAGACACATCCATTCAGGCGTGTGCAAAAGACTCGGAATGAGAAATAAGACAAGCTGAAATAAAAATTTTCCATTCATATTTCAAAGGGCTTTTACAATCATAAAGAAATAAATGACAACATTATTGAAATGTTTATAACGGTATGACCTCGGACCCAGGACATGGATTAAGGAACTCGAAAGTAACCTCATCTATGATTTTCCAAGCCTGGCGAACCATCCTAGTATGCTTTCTTTCACGAGCACAAACGTCGGGGTTCCCGCGGATATCCTCCTCCCTCCAATAAGCAGCGAGTATGGAGGATTGTTGGAAGGCCTGGTGCAGGAGATCGACAAGATTGTCTCGCCGTCTCTTCGAGATTAAGTTCATCAGGTACACCGACTGCACCTTATCCTCGGCGGCATCCAACGCCCTAAGCGGCATACCGGAACAGACTAGAGGAAGCGCTTCCCAGATAGCTCCCACGATAAGCTTCAGGAGGGAGGAACGTCGGGGAAGTAGTTGACCGTTATATGCGTCGAAGCGGCTCATGATTTCAGCACACTCCGCGTTTGTGAACTCTCGATTTTGAGAACGGCCAAGTCGGCGGATGTCCCCGTAAGAGATGATCTCGTCAATATCGTAAATGTGGGCGTCCATTGTTTCTGTGAAAGAAAATCAACAAAATTATCAGAAAGACTGATTAAGCAAAACGATATAATGCACCGAGGAATAAAATGCCATCTTTAAACTCCAAGATCAATGAAAAACTCCTAAGATTTCTTTTGTATGATTTGGAAGGAGTAAAGCTCCATTAATGAAATGAGCAAATACAAAGAAAATCTTTTAGAGAGCAGAGCTCTATTAATAGAACTTTAATAGGGTTCCCTTTAGTTCTCTTTAGACCCCCTTAGAGCAAAGCTCTACTAAGTGAAACCCTAAATGGGTTTTCTTTAGATCAGGGATTTATTGAGAGCAAGGCTCTGTCAATGAAAATTAATTTAATTTAATTTGAATTAAAAATTTTACCTAAAAAGTGTTTTCTAAAGAAATTCTTACTCTTGGAGTTCTTGAGGGCAAGAGCAAGGCTCTGAAGTTTCGAAAGTAAAAATCTTAAAAGATGATGATCATCTGTTGAGGACCAAAAGTCCTATTTATAGGCATCAAATGCCCTTTCAACTTCCAAGAGTTGCCATGACGGTTGGAATTCTGCCACCGCTGCGTTCACGTTTGGGGGCTACGTAAGCGCAACGGTGGGGGGGCATTTGTTTACCCCGATAAGAGCAAAGCTCTGTTCAAATTCCAAAGCAGGAGACGAAGCAACGCTTCTGTTTCCCCCAATCAGAGCAAGGCTCTGTTCTAAAAATTAAAATGAAAATTAAAAAATTAAAGAAGCAACGCTTCAGCTGACTTGCACTGGGCGCCGCGTGGCAGCACGGTTGCGCTAGCGCGGTCGCGCTGCGCTCTGCGCTGCGCGCCGGGTGGCAGCGCGGTTGCGCTAGCGCGGTCGCGCTGCGCTCTGCGCTGCGCGCCGCGTGGCAGTGCGGGGGCGCTAGCGCGGTCGCGCTTCGCTCTGCGCTGCGCGCCGCGTGGCAGCGCGGTCGCGCTGCGCTCTGCGCTGCGCGCCGCATGGCAGCGCGGTCGCGCTTCGCTCTGCGCTTCGCGCCGCGTGGCAGCGCGGTGGCGCTAGCGCAGTCGCTCTGCGCTAGCGCGGTCACGCTGCGCTGCGCGACACGTGTCAGCGCAGTTGCACAAGCGCAGTTGCGCTGCGCTATGCGCTGAGCGACACTTGTCAAGCGCTGGTGCGTTTGCGCCAAACAGAATTAAAATTCTGAAAAATCCTTCTGTTCTTGTTAAAAAAGAAGATTGTCTTCTGTAAAACAGAAGCCCTTGGATAAAAGATCCAACGGTGGGAAAAATTCCCCAAATCACTCAGAGAATGATCTTTTTAACAAACTTAACAAATCTATGGGCACTATATAAAGACCCCTAGAACCCAACTCAAAAGAGGAGGAACATTGTGAGAGATCAAGAACTTCAAAAACAGAGAGAACTCAGAAGAAAATTCATGAAAAAGGTAAAAACCTTTATAAAATAGAAGAATTTCTTCTGAATAGATCATTGATCTAAGAACAAGATCAATGATCTTCAATAAAAAACAAATAATAATAGTGCACTGCACTTTTTTATGAACCATTGGTTCTGGAATCTTAAATATTCTTTTCTTGAATCCAAAATTGGATCAAGTTATTGAAACCGTGCCTTGCACTTGCATAACTGCACTGTTGCGCTCCTGGGTTGGCGCAAACCACTAGAGAGCGCCACGTGTCAGCACCAAAACCACTTGCGCTATGCGCTTTTAAGATAGAGTATTGCTCTCTGAAATTGACGCAACTCACCAGAGCGCACCACGTGTCAGCAGCGCAACAGCGCAGCGCACTGGCACAGCGCACTGCGCTTGCGTGACACGTGTCACCACCACAAGCGCTTGCACGCAATGATTGGCGCAAAGCGCCTGATAAATGCACTGCATTGTTTATTGAAGGGCCAGGCCCAAATCAAAAAGGCCTAGCAGGCCAAAATAAAAATGCAATGCATTAAAAGGGCAGAGCCCAAACAAAATAGATGCTCTGCATCACTTATAAAAGGGCAGAGCCCAAACAAAACAAAATAATGCAGTGCATTATTAACAGGGGGCAGATCCCTAATAAAGGCCTACTAGGATAAATATAAATAGAAATGTTGAACATTATCATTTGGACTTAGCCCAATTCTGGCCATAAGTCCTCAAATTAAATTGACTGAGCATGGCTGCTCTCTTACATAAATTTACACCTGGTTTAAGGGTACATCTCTGAACTACTCTGACACCTGTCGTTGTAATCCTTCAACATCGTAAGAGAGGTGATGGGTCCCGACGGCCATACATACCATGGACCACCACGTCCCTAAACTGGCAATGGACCACTACGTCCCTAAACTGAAACAATAGAGCCTCCAAATGCTCTTTTGTCGGATCTAAACGATCCCGTTTAAGTTGATCTTAGCCTCAAATATGGCTAACGTATCCTTAAACCTTCAAACATACTTTAGTCCCAAATTGGACTATAGATCCCCCAATCAACGTTGGTTCAAGGCTACATCTCTGAACTCCTCTGACATCTGTCATTGTAATCCTTCAACGTCGTCAGAGAGGTGATGGATCCCGACGGCCATACATGCAATGGACCACCATGTCCTAAAACTGGAAATGGATCTAGACGATCCCGTTAAGTAGATCTTAGTCTGGAAATTAGACTAACGTATCCTTAACAAACGTTTGAGTCGATCTTAGCCTCAAATAGGGCTAACGTATCCTCAAACCCAAATCTAAGAAAATATGGATTTGGACTAATCCACGTCCTACGGACGACGACATAAATTAGTCTCCGTATACAATCCACGGGCATCCACAAACACACACGACACGAAGTGAAATTCTGGAGAAGGAGAAAGTGGCTACCGCGATGCGGTAGCGTAATTAACTGCAGGGGCTTGCGCCTGCAGGGAAGAGCGTCCCCACAATCAAAAACCCCTCAAACGAGAGGGAATCTGACGAAGTCTGCTACATATGCCGCATTCGTCTAAACCTCCAATACATGGTGCCATTAATCAACTTGGCATCTTCGGAGAGGTGGACGGATAAAACCATATAACATCTGCCCCGAATCTCAGGCAAGACGTCCGTGTCTTGGCCGCCATTCGGAGGGGAACACTAGTGACTATGTTTAGCAAACTTGATCTCTAGGTTTAGCTCTTGAGAAGAGTTTTAGCTTGCATGACAACTCTCGCGTAGATCATCTAAGTCTTGGGGTGGCCGGAGATCGAGCACACCGACAACATCTAAGGAGCCAAGGAGATCATCAAAGAAGACCCGAAGGACCGGATCATCAAGGTATAATCCCTAACATAGTAGATAAAATCTCTAGTTAGGGTTTTCTAGTTATGGTTTAGACACGATCTTTTGAAGGTGTGTGTTGTATGCATAGAAAATTTTCGATTATCACTTCCGCCGCCTCACAAGAGTTGTGGGAGCATGCAACATGCACTAACATGGTATCAGAGCCTAACTAAACCATAATTAGATTGTTAGCCAAAAGTTAGAACTTCGATCAACGCATTTTCCCTCGAAGACACGTTTTCTGGCCTTGTTTCTGTCGATTTTTTAAACTGGTCAAAAAATATTTTCATTGGCCTTAAAAATACAGGCAGGGTTTTCTAAGCATACTGTAGAAATTTGAGATTCCAACTCGTCAGGAACGCCGCGGATCCGCGGCCAAACTCAGTGTTTGGCCGCGGATCCGCGGCCGATTCGTGGCCGAGTTGACTCAGTTTTCAGAACTGTGCTTAGATTAAGGAAATGGTGTTTCTGGGATATATGGAATTTTCACAAAGTTGTTTGTGTACTGGAACATGTCAAGTGTTGGCATGGTTTAAAATTATCGATCGAAATTCTAAGTATTTGGCTAATTGGGTTTGCTGTTTTCGATATGTGTGTTTGAAACGTTAACTAATTGCTATAAGTCGATTAGTCGGGGCTGCACACTTCTGTAATGATATCATTAGATGGTATATGTATATGAATGTATTGGATCGTCGTGATGAATGGCCGGGGGTGTGTGAGAAGAGCGTTTTTCTTTTCTTTCATTCAATATAATTTGTAAAAAGCAATGTAATATTATTTTGCAGGGCACATCTGGGATGAGGTTGTAGCCACCGTTGTATAATTTCTTTTTACTGTTTTTGCTCCTAGGATAGACCCAAGGTGGGGTGCACAAACTACCGGTTTTTCGAAGTGCCGAGTGGCCTACTCACTTTGTTGAGAGAGGTTGCTCCACTTCAGGAATTTGGCGGGTAGTTTGCTGCACCCGTAGGGGTCTAGGGTGGGGTTTTCGCTATTCATCATGACCGTGGAACTCGTGTTTCATTAAGGCTTGAATGAAATGCGGAATTCCTAGTATATCCAATGTATTCATCTGTGATCGGTAATGACTATATTTGTATATGAGATATATAATAAACGTTGCTTATGTTTTGCACCCGCGCTAGTCCAGCCCCCGCTCTGCCGTTAGTTAAGTAACCTAACGATGCATGACGGGACCCCGTGGCGAATGCGGATGGCATAAGCGTACGTTCTATTTTCGTTTCTTTTCTGTGATGTTTAGGAAACGTAAATGATGGGACAGCATTAATGTGATTAATGTCAAGAAAAAGAAACCTAAAGATGTTGTAGAATCAAACTTTTTTTAAAATGGGTAACTCTAGCTTTTGCTTTGCATAGTGGTATTCTTGAATATCCTGCACCTCATTCGATGAGGAAAGGGCCGAGATCCCTTCACCGGGAGTGACCTCTTTAGCGAAACTAGCAAATGTTACAAAGAACTCGATTGTTTTTATAGTTGATCTAACTTTTGCTTTGCATCGTGGTATTTACATATCCAGCACCCTATTCGATAAGGAAAAAGCCGAGATCCCTTCACCGGGAGTGACCTCTTTAGCAAAATTAGAAAGATACTACAAAACCATTCGATTTTTAAAATAGAGCTTAAACCACTCTTTTCACTCGATTCTACAACGATATAAAGTTCAAAACGTCATGGGTTTTCACTAAAACCATTCGTTTCCCTCCGCCATTTTACGAAGCAGAGTACTTAGTATTCGTGCCACGTTTGTTGACTATAGTTAAGGCGTGGTGTACGGTAGCTAAGTGATGTCTTCCTACAAAGCATTTGATGCGATCGATTAGGAAATTCACATGACTTTGTTGACCATAGTTAAGGGTCTTGCGGGTGGGTCTAAATCAATCCCGAAATGGCGGGTAGAACTTGACTAGTGCTTATGATTTGTTGACCATAGTTAAGGTCATAAGACACTAGGGGCAAAAAATCATATCGGGAATTTCAAGAGTTGAAATTTGCAATGAGATTGCATACCTTCTATATGATAGTTGGATCCCGATCCAACTGTGAGTAAAGGTTACTCCCGGGAGAGTTTTGCACTTTACAATTAGCTAATCCAGTAGGTGTCTAGAAAGGTGTCAACGGGGTTACGCCTCTAGGAAAACAAGGTTTACTTTCATTATGTCCGTGCGAAAGCACGGGGAACCTCCCTCGGAGTACTGACACTGGCCTGGCCGACCGGTTAGCGAACCTGTAGATTGCAATTAATCCTGGCTAGTTTTCCTTTTAAAGGTCTGAAGGAAAATTTGATAAAAAGCAGTGGGAGACATCAGTTAGATAAGATTAATAACCTATCTAATTATGCAAGAGCAATCTCTGAGTGTCTTCTTTTCTCTCTCCTAATGGCAAATACCAATGACGGGACTTAAGCTTTTATTAGACAAAAATAAACTCACGGGACCGAATTACAAAGATTGGCTAAAGAACGTGAATATTGCCCTGACCTATGATAAGGTCGGATATGACCTGACTACTTCAGCCCCTCCTATCCCAGGCCCTGATTCTTCAGTTGCGGATAAAGAAATCCGCAAGACATGGGATATAGACTGCGCCACAGCCAAGTGCCTCGCGCTTGCTTCTATGAACAATGAACATCAGAAGCTGCACGAGAAGATGGATGTTCAATCCATCTTTCTCCATACAAAGGAGTTGTATGGAGAGCAATCTCGTACTCTCCGATGCGAGGCATCTCGAAAATTGTTTCAGATGCGAATGGCTGCTGGCACGTCTGTAAGTGACCATATATTGAAGATGATTGGACTTATTGAAAAACTTGAGGACCTGGGTTGGAGAATGGAGAATGAGCAGTATGTTGATATTGTTCTACAGTCCCTTCCCCCTTCCTTTGCTCAATTCATTATGAACTTCAACATGCACAACATGGAGAAGTCTTTGCCTGAACTCCTCAATATGTTGAGGAGTGCAGAGAGCACACTAAAGGTAGCGAAAACTCCCACTCTTATTGCTGAGCCATCTTCTTCCTCCGTCCCAAAAGCCAAATTCAAGGGAAAGGGAAAGAAGAAGAAGAATCCCGTCAAGCAGAGAGGCGGAGTGAAAAAGGCACAGGGAAAGGACAAGAAAGGGCTGCTGCGACAGGACGAGGGGAGTGTTTCCACTGCCACCAGACTAGGCACTGAAAGAGAAACTGCGTTGGATACTTGGCCGACCTCAAGAAGAAGAAGCAGGGTGAAGCTTCTACTTCAGGTGTGTTTGTAATAGAAAACTGTTTTTCAATTAACTCTGCTTCCTGGGTATTAGATACTAGGTCAGGATCTCACATCTGCAATTGTATGCAGGGGTTGAGAAATAGCAAGTTTTTGAAGAAAGGTGATCACACTCTCCGAGTTGGGAATAGTTCCTCAGTACATGCTACAGCAGTGGGAGAGTATCACCTTGGTTTGCCGTCAGGTTGTATATTGGTTTTGAACCCGTGTTATTTTGTACCCTCTATGTTATGTAATATTATATCTGTATCAGTGTTGGAAAATGCAGGATATAATTTTGTATTGCAATCTAATGTTATGAACATTAACCTACATCAAGAGTTGATTGGGTCTGGTACATTAAATAATGGGATATACATCCTAAACCAACATACAGTTTTTAACGTACAACACACAAACAAAAGAAAGGTTTCAGACATAAATGAAGCATTCATTTGGCACTGTAGACTTGGTCATATTAACGAAACAAGACTAACCAAGCTACATAAGGATGGATATTTGAACCCGTTTGAATATAAATCTTATGCGACTTGCCAGTCTTGTATCAAGGGTAAAATGACCAAAACTCCGTTTACTGGACACGGAGAGAGAGCTACTGAACTCTTAGGCCTCATACATAGTGATGTATGTGGACCAATGTATACACATGCAAGAGGTGGTTTTTCGTACTTCATAACCTTCACTGATGATTTATCGAGATTCGGGCACGTGTTCTTATTGAAACATACGTCCGAAGCTTTCGAAAAATTCAAGGAGTATAAATCTGAAGTAGAAAAACAAACAGGCTTAAGTATCAAGAAACTTCGATCAGATCGAGGAGGAGATTATCTAAGCTCAGAGTTTCTAGATTTTCTAAAAGAGAATCGGATTCTCTCTCATCTCACTCCTCCGTACACACCACAGCACAACGGTGTATCGGAAAGGAGGAATCGTACCCTATTAGATATGGTAAGTTCTATGATGAGTGATGCTGAGTTACCAATATCATTCTGGGGACACGCATTAGAGACTGCGATTTATCTATTGAACAGGGTTCCGACCAAAACCGTGTCTACCACTCCATATGAGATATGGTATGGGAAGAGACCATCTCTTAAAAGAATTAAGATATGGGGTTGTCCGGCTTATGTGAAAAAGCAGAATCCGGACAAACATGAGACACGATCGGTTTTGTGTAGATTTGTGGGATATCCAAAACACTCGTATGGATATTTTTTCTACCACAAGGAAGAACAAAGGGTGTTTGTTTCTCAATATGCCACATTTTTAGAAAATGAATTTTTTACAAATGATACTAATAGCGATGCGGTAGAACTGGAAGAAATTCAAGATACATAAACAATTACCGATGATTTGGTTGAAACTGAGGTTTCAATAGAACCCGACGAACCTCAGCCACTCCGTAGATCTAGTAAATCTTCTTTCCCACCTGATAGATACTACGGTTTTCTAATTGATGGTGATAGGGAAGATTGCATTATGGATGATGATGACCCTACTAGTTTTCAGCAAGCTATCACGAGTAGTGACTCGGTGAAGTGGCTGGATGCCATGAGATCCGAAATGGAATCCATGCACACCAACAAAGTATGGACTTTAGAGGTTGCACCTTCTGGAGTAAAACCCATAGGGTGCAAATGGATTTTTAAAAGAAAGATCGGTGTGGATGGTCAGGTGGAGACCTATAAAGCTATGCTGGTAGCAAAAGGATTTTGTCAAAGACCAGGACTGGACTATGATGAAACCTTTTCACCAGTTGCGATGTTCAAATCCATTCGGATCCTGCTTTCTATAGCTGCTCACTATGATTATGAGATCTGGCAAATGGATGTTAAAACGGCATTCCTAAATGGTGATTTAGAAGAATGGATTTTTATGGATCAGCCAGAAGGCTTCATTGATAGTGGGAGCAGCGGAAAAGCATGCAGGCTGCTTAAATCCATCTATGGATTAAAGCAGGCATCACGGAGTTGGAACATCTGCTTTGATGATACAATCAAAAAGTTTGGTTTTATCAAAAATGTAGATGAACCATGTATTTATAAAAGGATTGTAGAGAGTACTGTTACATTCCTCGTATTGTACGTGAACGACATTCTCTTGATAGGAAATGATATTCCTATGCTACAATCGGTCAAACAATTCTTATCGCAGAAGTTCTCCATGAAAGACCTGGGCGATGCCTCGTACATACTGGGGATTAAGATCTATAGAGATAGATCTAAGAAATTATTGAAATTGTCCCAATCGAGATACATTGACACCATACTAAAGAGGTTTAGTATGGAAGATTCCAAAAGGGGTAATTTACCCGCTTGTCATGGGATCACCCTCTCCAAAGAGATGTCTCCAAAGACTGATGAGGAGAGAGCTCGCATGAGCATTATACCCTACGCTTCGGCAGTAGGATCTATAATGTATGCGATGTTATGTACTCGCCCAGCTGTAGCTTATGCACTGAGTGTAGTAAGTAGGTATCAATCTAACCCAGGGGATAAACACTGGACTGCTGTGAAGAACATTCTGAAGTACTTGAGAAGAACTAAAGAAATGTTCTTGGTGTATGGTAATGGAGATCTCCAGATGGAGGGATTTACCGACTCCAGCTTCCAGAGCGACAAGGATGATAGTAAGTCCATCTCAGGGTTTGTATTTACCCTAAATGGAGGGACGGTATGTTGGAAAAGTTCCAAGCAAGATACCTTCGCTGAGTGGGAGATTGTTAGATATGTATGCCCAAGAGGCCTGTATTGTATAGGATACTAGGCATGTATATGTACAGAAACAATCTTTGCTCCAAATGATAGTATGCTATCTGGTTTATCTTCATCTTGTGTTATATTTCATATCTTTATATCATTGTTGATGAAGCCCTTAGGATTATGCTTGACTACCAGGATTATGATGAGATCATACTAGTGGGGCCTGGATAGTCTATAAGCATATCTTTAATAGTTCATAGTCGAAGGTATATCGAGACAGGGCATCGATATTACCAAGTTAGACTAGTGTGTACGTTTCCTGACCCTGTGGGGCGATGGTTGATTCCACAACCATTGGTGTTTGACATCAAAGATTGTACACAGGTGCTCATTGGAGAATGGGTACACCGAATAGGACTCGCCGAGAACTCCTAGATGGTATATATACCAATTGTCAGATAGCAGTTCTCTGGCGACACTTGTACAGGTTAGTCTGTAGACCCGAGATCGTCATAGAATCTTTTGTGGTTCCCACTATACTTTGATTTCCACCCTACCACGGCACTATTGAGTCATGCAAACAGGTGGACTTTGGGTACAGTCCCGAATCACATGGAGACAGTGAACGATAGGAGGGGTTTCGTCTCTCCCGGTATAGGGAGTTGATGTCGCTCTATGTTTGATCAGCTATAACACCTAAATCCTTGGCCAGGGTTCTCGAGGTTTACTGATAAATGTTATCAGTAGTTCCTCGAACTGTTATGAGCCGTAAATCAGCATGACTTATAAAGTTACTGGGGTCTGACATTTACCACCCCTAGACTTCATATGCGACGTATCAGACGAAGAGACCGGACTGTACGGTAAGTGTTGCTTGCAGGCTCGTTGGGGTTGTGATGAGTTCGCTCGTCCGCCACTTTTTCATCATGTACCTGGGTAGCTGTTACGCACAGCTAGTGCCGCTAACGTGCTTGTGGTTAAACCCACTGCCAGCGTACTATCGAGTCTTTAGAGTCCCACACAGAGGGTTCTCTCGTTCAGGCAAAAGATGTAGAGGCCGTAAGTTGTTACGGCAGCCGTAAGGTGTTACGGCAGGGTTTCGATTATGTTCGTGTAATTGTTACAGGAATAATAATCGGAACGATAATACTGGTAGGCTTTGGTTTAAGCCGGATACCGGTATTATATTATTGTATTATTGGTATTCGTATTTTTCGGAATTCGGATACGGGTATACGGGATACGGTATACGGAGGAGGGGTATTCTTGTAATTGTTACAAGAATACCTTCTAAAAGATGCCACCTCATAATACATTATTTATTTTATGAAAATAGATAAATGAGGTGGAAATTAGAAAGTCCAAGGATGGTTGTGAGAATGGGTTGTTTTATATTTTAATCTCTTTGGAGTTACTATTGAAGTTTGGTGGTAATTTTATATTCCATGCTTTAATTATTTCCATTTGAATATATCATTTTCTCATGCTTGAATTTTCTCATTATTACAAAACTCTTTCACTCTCCTTCTTCTCTCCTCCTTCTTCTTCCTTGCTTTAACAATCACATGAGATGTGAATCAAAAGCCAAGGATCAAAGATAATTCAATACACTAATCTCTACATCATCCTATTGACCATGTTTAGCAAACTTGATCTCTAGGTTTAGCTCTTGAGAAGGGTTTTATCTTGCATGAAAACTCTCGCGTGGATCATCTAAGTCTTGGGGTGGCCGGAGATCGAGCACACCGACAACATCCAAGGAGCCAAGGAGATCATCAAAGAAGACCCGAAGAACCGGATCATCAAGGTATAATCCCTAACATAGTAGATAAAATCTCTAGTTAGGGTTTTCTAGTTATGGTTTAGACAAGATCTTTTCAAAGTGTGTGTTGTATGCAAAGAAAATTTTCGATTATCACTTCCGCCGCCTCACAAGAGTTGTGGGAGCATGCAACATGCACTAACAGGAGTATGAGCGAGCGAGCTCTTGGAACTCATACACTGTGACATGTGTGGTCCAATGTCTACATATGCGCGAAGTGGTTATTCATACTTCATTAATTTTACGGATGATTTCTCTAGGTATGGACATGTCTTCCTGATGAAGCATAAATCCGAGGCCTTTGAGAAATTTCGGGAATACAAGAATGAAGTTGAAAAACAAATAGGCAAAAGTATCAAGAAACTGAGATCTGATCGAGGTGGTGAATACTTGAGTGCCGAGTTTCTGGGCTACATAAAAGAGAATGGAATTCTCTCTCAGCTTACTCCTCCATACACACCACAACACAACGGTGTATCGGAAAGGTGGAATCGAACTCTATTAGATATGGTTCGTTCCATGATGAGTAAGGCTGAGTTACCACGATCTTTCTGGGGTTATGCACTAGAATAAGCTGCATATCATTTGAACAAGGTTCCAACCAAGACTATGCCTACCACTCCATATCAGATGTGGAGTGGGAAGAAACCCTGTCTTAAGTATCTTAAGACATGGGGATGTCCAGCTTTTGTAAAGAGGCAGCATGCGGACAAGCTCGAGGCACGCTCAGTACTGTGTATGTTTGTGGGATACCCCAAGAACTCCACGGGGTATCTTTTCTATTCCGCAGAGGAACAAAAGGTTTTTGTTTCTCAGCATGCCCACTTCTTGGAAAATGAAATTTTAGAAAATCAGATAAGTCGGAGCGCAATAGAACTGGAAGAAATTCTAGAACCACAAGCTATTACTGAAAGCTTGGTTGAACCAGAAGTTTCAGGAGAACCGGACATCCCAGCGCCACTCTGCAGGAGTAGTAGGCAGTCTCATCCGCCCAAGAGATACTCCGGTTTTCTCATAGACGGGGATCGAGAGTATTGCGTCATTGAAAATGATGAGCCTACTAGCTTCCAGCATGCCATTCAGAGCGGTGACTCAGTAAAATGGCTGGATGCAATGCGGACCGAGATGGAGTCCATGTACACCAACAAAGTTTGGACTTTGGACATTGCTCCAGAAGGGGTAAAACCCGTAGGCTGTAAATGGATCTTCAGAAAGAAGATTGGTGTAGATGGGCAGGTTGAAACCTATAAAGCTAGACTTGTTGGAAAGGGTTTTCGCCAAAAACCTGGTTTGGAATATGACGAAACCTTTTCTCCAATAGCTATGCTCAAATCCATTCGGATCCTTCTTGTCATTGCTGCCTTCCATGATTATGAGATCTGGCAGATGGACGTAAAGACGGCTTTTCTAAATGGAAATTTGAAAGAGTGCGTCTATATGGATCAGCCGGAGGGTTTCATTCAGAGTTGGAGCAGCGGTAAAGTATGCAAGTTGCTTAAGTCCATTTATGGACTAAAGCAGGAATCACGGAGTTGGAACATCTGCTTTGATGATGCTGTCAAAGAATTCGGCTTTATCAAAAATCCGGATGAACCATGCATTTACTGTAAGATTGTAGGGAGAATTGTGGTATTCCTCATCTTGTATGTGGATGACATTCTCCTAATAGGAAATGACATTCCTATGCTACAGTCAGTCAAAGGATTCTTGTCACAGAGGTTCTCCATGAAGGACCTGAGCGATGCCAACTACATTCTGGGGATCCAGATCTATCGTGATAGATCTAAGAGGATGTTGGGACTTTCGCAGTCCAGGTACATCGACACCATACTGAAATGATTCAGTATGGAAGATTCAAAGCGCGGTAATCCACCGGCATGTCACAGAATCACCCTCTCCAAAGAGATGTCTTCCAAGACTGAGTTGGAAAGGGGTCGCATGTCATCTATACCCTACGCATCTGTGGTAGGCTCTATAATGTCTGCGATGTTGTGTACCAGACCAGATGTAGCATACGCATTGAGCGTTGTAAGCCGGTATCAGTCAGACCCAGGGGAGAAATACTGGATAGCAGTAAAGAACATTCTCAAGTACCTGAGAAGGACTAAGGAGATGTTCTTGGTGTATGGCAGAAAATACCTCCAGATCGAGGCCTTTGCTGACTCCAGCTTCCAGAGTGACAAGGATGACTCCAAGTCCATGTCGGGTTATGTCTTTACCCTCAATGGAGGGGCGGTCTGTTGGAAGAGCTCCAAGCACGAAATCGTTGCTGACTCAACTATGGAAGCGGAGTACATAGCTCCAAGCAGGAAGTTGTCTGGATGAAGAAGTTCCTCACAGAGCTTCAGGTGGTTCCTACCATTGTTGATCCAATACCGCTGTATTGTGACAACAACGGCGCTATAGCTTTAGCGAAGGAACCCAGGTCCCATCAGAAGTCCAGACACATTTTGAGGCGGTACCACCTGATCAGGGAGATCGTAGATCGCTGGGAGATCGAGGTGAGGAGAGTAGATTCGGAGAATAACACTGCAGATCCACTCACGAAGGTCATACCCCAGACTCAGTTCGAGCGGCTGATCGAGATGATAGGTCTTCGATACGCCAGTACATGTCCCTAGTGCAAGTGGGAGATTGTTAGTGTATATGCCCTAGAGGCCATTACTGTATCATACTTGTTTGTATATTACTTAATGGAAGCTTGGGATATTCATAGTTGTATAGAGAATCTTGCTCAAACTGGTAGTATGCTACTCGGTTTGTTTCTACTTCAATATGTACATATGTTTCTTTTAGCATATCGCTTATACATATTAGTGGAGCCCTTAGGATCTTTGCTTGATTACCAGCGTTGTGATGGCAGTCACACTAGTGGGGGCTGAGTAATCTACAAGCACATCCTTATACAGGTCCCTAATCGTAGGATTATCGAGACGGGGCATCGAAACTCTGGAGTAGACTAGCATATACGCTTCTCATCCCAGCAGGGGAGATAGTCTGTCCCACAGCCATTAGTACGTCGTACTGGAGATAGTATGTGGGTGCTCGTTAGGTTACGAGTACACTGGACAAGACTCGTCAGGAACTGTTGGTTGGTACTATACCTATCATCAAATAACAGTTCCCAGGTGACAGGAGTACAGCTTAGTCCGTCGACTTGACACTGCTACTTCGCCTCGAGTGTGTTCCCACTATACTTTGATTACTACCCTACCATGGCTCAAAGGAGTCGTGCAAACAGGTAGTAGTTGGGTGCAGTCCCGAAGCACTTGGAGGCAGTAGCGGTTAGACAGGATTCGTCTCTCCCGGTATTGGGGGTTGATATCGCGCTGTGTCTAGGAGAGCCAATACACAAAGTCCCTGGTCAGGGCAAGCGAGATTTACTGGTAGTGTTTCCAGTCTTATCTCAGGATGTTCTGGGCTACACTCTGACACGACTTGTACCGCTATTAGGGGACTGACTTTTACCGCCCCCTAGGCCTGACATGCGATACTCTTAGACGAACAGACCGGACTGTACAGAGATTGTCACATTCTGGCTCAGTAGGAGTTTGGATGGGTTTACCTCATCGGCCTTCTTATCGACATCTGCCTGGGGACCGTTACGTACAGATAGTGCCGCTTGCGGTCCGTGGTTAAACCCACTGCCTGCATAGTGTCGAGTCTTTAGAGTCCCATACAGAGAGTTTCCTTCCACTGGGCAAAAGGTGTAGAGTCCGTATGGTTTTACGGCAAGGCTACGATCATTTACGTGCACTTGTGCGCGTATGATGTTCGGGTAGACGATACTAGTGGGCTTTGGTTTAAGCCGGATCCTAGTATTGTATAGATGGATTAGTTTTGTCTTCTGTGCATTCGCATTCTGCGGAATGCGGATGCGGGTGTGTATGCACGATTGTGAGGAGCGAAGAAGGAGGTGCCTCATTGGGGTTCTGACCGTTGATTCGGTCAAAACCATTATGATGTGAGGAAAATATTTACTAATCTTTTTTAATGATAATTGTGTTATGGCTAATTTCTTTGACCATTTGACCATATTGACCATTTGACCTAGTTGGCCATTATTGACTTGGACATTTCTTGAGAGCACTAGATCCTTCTTATTCTTTTGGATTTATTCTTGAGATGATAAGGGTCAAATCAAGTAGCCATCACACTTTATCATGATAAGAGATTAGTAAATGGTTTTTCTTATGCATCATTATCTCTTTCTCATTCTCTCTCATCAAAAGAGAGCTCCCATGGTTTCTTCATCTTCCTCCTCACTACAAAATCCTTTAGCTCTCATGTGTTGAGAAAATAAGGATCCAAATAGACAAACAAATCCATCTTCTTCCTCTACATCACCTAGGGCATCAAGAGTAGCAAACTTGTTGCCCTAGTTACCTCGTCTTGAGGTGGAGCTCGGACTATAGACTCTCGGGTGGATCGTCTTCGACTCAAGGAGACCGCGGAGGTGACCAAGATCCGGATGGACCCATGGAGCCTACGGAGACGAGGAGGATAGCGGAGAAGACCCAAAGGACTAGTAGCATGAGCTATAATCTCCTTGCATAGTAGATAGAACCTCATGTAGTTTGTTAGCAATGGTTTGGCAAAGATCCTTAAGTTTTAGTCTATGTTACCTTGTGTTAAAAATTTGTTTTTTACCTGTTCCGCCTCCCCGTAAGTACCGGGGTGGGTAACGTAGACTTACAATCATTAATGAGATTAATTAAAAGAAAAGAAACCTAAAGATGTTGTAGAATCAAAAGTTTTTAAAAAGGTAGATCTAGTTCTTGCTTTGCATAATGGTATTCCTTGATGAATATCCAGCACCTCATTCGATGAGGAAAGAGCCGAGATCCCTTCACCGGAAGTGACCACTTTAGCAAAACTAGCAAATACTACAACCCACTCGGTTAATCATAATAGCTTTTGTTGTACGGCGAAGGGGACGCGACGAGGTCCGCTAAGTATATACTCAGAAGTATATACGCTAAGCGTATCTAAGTAATATAAAATAAATACACAAGAGACAAGAAATAAAAAGAACAACAACTTTTATTTATTAACATTCTTTGTACAATGCATGAAAAGAAATACAACTGAAATAAAAAGATGCCTAAACAGTGGCATAACAGGAAATGAAAAGTACAGAAAGGAAAAGTGTCCAATGAAACTAAAGTACGGGGTCTTCGGCAAACTGCTCCAAGTCTTCTTGAGATGGCTCGATCTCTGCCGGGTCCGAATCACCTGACGACATTCAAAGAAGAAAGAAACAGAATGTCGTCAGCGAACAGGTCGCTCGGTAAGTCCCAAAGATAATGGAGGAATTGACAGAGAGTAACAGAGAGAGAGAGACAGAGTAGCTTTTACAGTTGTATTATATTATTATATTGTTATAGTATTGTGTTAACGCTGTTGTTTGTAGCTTGGTACAGAAGGATGCCAGTGTATACAAGAGGAGTCTCACTTGGCCCGGAGACTAAGGTATCAGGAACTCAAGGAACCGTTTATGCCACGGTACAACAGCAATTGGATTCATGTTAGGCGTCTTAATATTACCTTCTCGTGCCACTTTTAACACCTTCCGTACCAATCTACCCCTTAAACCCCGCGATGTCTTGTTTATCTTGTAAATTGTATTGATTGTAAGATGGATTGACTGACTGGCCGAAACCATGATATCAGGAAACAGTTGTACCCGTAGGGTCATGTAAATGGAATAACTGAGAATCATGTAAAAGGAATATATCCATGGTTCGGTCCAGTCAAGTTGTATAGATTGATAATTGAGTTCATGGATTCATGTGTTCATATTGAATTGGAATATTGTAGATTGTAGATTGACTTGAATCATATTCAAGTCAGAATAATCGGACTCAAACCCGAGTCAGACAATCAGAACTGTGAATCGAAGTCTTATAATTAGTAGGGCCCTTAGGGTAATTTATAAAACTTGAGGGGGTTTTATGTAAAAATACTTTTATATACTTTTCAAAATACACCTCAAGTGTTTATTATTCGTCTTTAGAGTTGTGGATTTTATGTTGTGACATTTCTAATGAAAATATTCTAGTTTCATAAATAATGGTATTTATCTGTAATATTGATTATTTGAAGTTCATGGTATTTTAGTGTAAACTTTATTCTTGTGATTTTTAGAAAAAGGTGGAAAATTTATATTATAATAAAATAGATATTTAAATGATAAAAATACATATGTTTATACAAAATTAATTTTAATAAATATTTTGTATTCCAAAAAATCTAATTTTCTTAAGATGTCGTATTTTAAACCTTTCGAGACCGAATGCTCCTTGCGGAGGTCTGGATATCGCACTACTAGGCCCGAGGATGCACGATAAACCGTACTATCCCTAACGGGTTCCCCAAAGGTGGGTTGTAGCGGCGCTTTGCAAAGATTGTAAAATACTAATCCTTTAGAAAACGGTTTTATAAAGTAAAAGGTATTTATTTGCAAAGTGTAAGTTTCCGTATTTTAGATTCTAGGGTTTCCTAAGCCAACTAGCCTATTTCTAAATGGTCTAAACGACAAGTCGTTAGAAGCCTCAAATCGCCTCTTCACAGCCAATTGTGGCCAGGTAAGTACAAGCGAGGAAGGAGGGATCCGCTCACGAATCGTGAGACGGGCCTTTTAAAGTTACCTTTGCTCACTTGCCTAGCCTAGACACCACAAAGTCAGGTTTAGATAAACGATCGATGTCCACAACTTATCGTATTATTCCTAGTAAAAGGTATTTATTTAAAAGTGTATCAAAGCTAAACTTTTAGAATTGATTTTATTAAGAAAATGGTATTTAAATGAAAGTATTGTTTTTATCGTATTCTAAATTTTGATGATATCGTTTAGGGTTGTATTTGCGTGTGTGTGGAGGTAGGTCATTACCTCGTTCTCTTCTTTAAATGTATAGCCAAGTTAAGGGGTTAAATGTGAAATCGAAACATGATGGTATTAAAGTGAAAAAAATACGATAAATTGGAAAGATTATCATTTCATGTGATGAAACTTGTTCAAATTGATTTTTAAAAGTTTAATAGTCAAGATTAAGATGTTTAAACTTGAATGTATTGGTGAGAAGTGAACTTTTATAGAAAACCGAATCGGAAATCGGATTTGTTCCGATTCCGTCGGGTTTCGTAATTTCATATTTTAGAAAAATAGAAAGGGGGATAGAATGGGACTTACGGGTTTCGATTAGGCAAAGGAGTGTAGGGGGAACTAAAGGAGTTGTCGAGGCGTTGCTTCGTCGCCGGTTGTTTCTAAAAACGTGGTCGGAATTCCCGCCGGAATTTCGTCGGAGCTTCGCCGCGAACTTGTTTTCAAAGTACACACTCTTGGAAAATTTTGAGAGAGTGAGCTTAGTGTTTTAGGATGAGAGGGTAGAGGGTAGGGGGTGTATTTATAGGGTAGGCTAGGGTAGGGTAGGTGAAAGGTTAAAAATAAAAATGTGATAAAATGTAAAAAAAATGTATTAAAAGTGGAGTAATTGGGGTTTTTTAAGAGCTCTGGAAGTGGTCTGAGGTTGAAATTTTGCAGGTGCATAGGGAATATGAAAAGACACAACTTTCATGTTGTGGCCGTTGTCGGAATCGGCCGACTCGGGGGTGACTCGGCCGTGGCTCGGTCGGAGCACTGAGTCTGCCGAGTCGAGGTCGAGTTGGCCGATTCCCGGCCGAGTCTGGCGGCCAGGATCCCTCCCGACGGTTCATCTAACTTATGGAAGTGTTACATCTTTGGGTGTAGTGGGGTTTTTGTGAGATATGCACGTGTAAACTCTTGGTATTCTAAAGGTTTTAAAAAAAATCAATATTAAAAATAATGTGGGGTATGGGATTTGAACTCTGGTGGCTTAGTTCGGCAGTGCAAGGTATTACCAATGAGCTACAAGCTCCTTGTTGTAATTATGGTGTGAAATAATTACTTAAAGTGCTAACAGCAACATTAAATACCTCATGTATACCTTAATTTTAAAACAATTTTATGTACACTAAAAATGGAGTTATTTAAAAACAAAATAATTACTTATATATTGTGCTCAGGTTAAAATACTCCTTTATGGATTTTGAAAAAATATTTTGAAAAATTTGTATCAGAAATTTGGGGTTGTTACATCTTGCTTTGCATAGTGGTATTCCATGATGAATATCCAGCACCTCATTCGATGAGGAAAGAGCCGAGATCCCTTCACCGGGAGTGACCTCTTTAGCAAAAGCTAGTAAAAGCTATTCGGTTTCTTTTTGAAAACTACTCGATTTAAAAGTGGATATTAAAACACTCCTTTTCAAATCACTAGATTCTGCAGCGATATCAAATTCATTACGTTAAAGCTTTTCTTAAAAACCAGCCGTAGCCCTCCGTCATTTTAGATAAGTACTATTTAGTATTCGTGCTGCGTTTGTTGGCCTGCGTCAAGGCAAAGTGTGCGGTAGCTAATTAGTGCTTATCTGCTGCATGTGATGCATTTTGATTAGGGTAGTCGTACGGCGTTGTTTGGCCAGCGTCAAGGGTCGTACGGGTGGGTTTAATTCAATCAAGAAATCAACGGGTTGAACTTGACTAGCGCCCTATGGGTTATTTGGCCTGCATCAAGGTCATAGGACGCTAGGGGTAAAAACATATGTTGGGAATTTCAAGCGTTGAAATTTGCAATGAGATTGCATACTTTCTATATGATAGTTGGATCCCGATAGCCACTGCAAGTAAGAGTTACTCCTGTTAAAGTTTTCCACTTTACAGTTAGCCGATCAAGTAGGTGTCTAAGAAAGGTGTTAACGGGATGATGCCCCTGTGAAAATGAGGTTATTTAATTAGTTCCATGCGAAAGCATGGGGAGACTCCCTAGGAGTACCAAAACCTGTTTGGCCGAATGATTGGCGAACATATAGTGTGTAGTTAATCCCGGCAAATCTTACCTTTCAGGATTTGAAGGAAGATTTGATAAAAACAGTAGGAGCCATCCTGATTAGATAAAATAATAACCAATCTAATCTTTCAAAAAGCACACGCAAAGTGATTATCCTTCTTTCTCTCCAGGTAGCGACCAATGACACGTCTTAATCAAGATAATAATATGGATGTATTGACCGAACCTACTTATTATACTGGGCTAGGTTCCGCACTATCTTATGACTGTCATAAGTCTGAGTAAGGAATAGGGGAATATCAGGATTCCCATGCCACGCGAACGAAGAATAAGCATGTTGATGCATTATCTTCGAGTGTGTTTGTTACCGAGAACTGTTTCTCAGTTTGCTCTACGTCCTGGGTATTGGATACTGGATCAGGATCCCACGTATGTAATTTGTTACATGGGCTAAAGAAAGGTAGAGAACTGGGAATGGATGATAAGTCTCTAGTAGTAAGGAATGGTGCAATTGTTGCAGCCAAAGAAGTTGGCGAATATCACCTAGTGTTACCAAATGGTAATACAAAGATTCTGAGCGACCGTTATTTCGTACCAAAAATATTATGAATGTTTTTCTAAATCAAGTGTTGATTGGGTATGGTACGTTCTATAACGGTATATACGTTCTAAATCACAACACAGTTCTAATTATACAGAACACACACAAGAAGAACCGTTCAGAAATGAATGAAGCCTTCTTGTGGCATTGTAGATTAGGTTATATCAATGCGACAAGAATGGCTAATTTGCATAAGGATGGATATTTGAATCCGTTCAAACTTTCATCTTATGAAAGTTTCCAATCATGTCTCAAAGGCAAAATGACCAAAACTCCATTTACTGGACACGGAGATAGAGCTAATGAACTCTTGGACAGATACAAAGTGATGTATGTGGTCCTATGTCTACACAAGCCAGGAATGGTTCTTTGTACTTTATTACATTCATCGATGATCTCTCAAGATTCGGATATGTGTTCCTGTTGAAACACAAATCTGAATCTTTTGAGAAATTCAATAAATATAAGTACGAAGTTGAGAACCTGACGGGTAAAAGTATTAATATCCTTCGATATGATCGGGGAGGAGAATACTTGAGCACGGAATTCAGAGACTGCTTAAAAGAGAAAGGGATTCTCTCTCAGCTTACTCCTCCGTATACACCACAGCACAATGGAGTTTCGGAGTGGAGGAATCACACCCTATTAGATATAGAGCACTCTATGATGAGTAATACCGAGTTACCTATTTCCTTTCGGGGTAATGCACTTGATATAGCTGCATACCTATTGAATAGAGTTCCGACCAAATCCGTATCCTACCACTCGATATGAGATATGGAATGGGAAGAGACCATCTCCTAAACGAGTTAAGATATGAGGTTGTCCAACCTGTGTTAAAAAGCAAAATCCGGACAAGCTCAAGGCAAGGTCAGTTCTATGCAAGTTTGTAGGATATCGGTTCAGCACTAAAAACTACATTTTAATACCTTTCATTCATTATCAATTTTGTGTATATGGGTACTATTAACCAGTGTCTGCTCGGTAAATAGAGATTATAGTTATTCGTGATAAAATATTGGAAACACATATAAAATCACGGATATAACGTTTGGGAGCCGACACTGCAATCAGAAGAGAAAACCGACCGATATTCAAAGCGCTCTTTTGCAAATAATCTTTTACTTATATGTATGCCCTAGAGACCATTACTGTACATGGGATGTATATTGTGGTGGATGCTTGGACATATATAGGGAGGACTTTCTTGCTCGACATGATAATATGCTATCTGGTTGCACTTTATCTTAACATATACACTTGTTGTCTCTCTCTCACATGTTGATAAAGCCCTTAAGATGTGTACTTGGCTACCAGGTCTATGATGGAGATCATACTAGTGGGGCCAAGGGTAGTCCACAAGTACACCCTATAATTGTTCCTAGTCGTGGGAGTATCGAGACAGGGCATCGTTACTCCAGAGTAGACTAGCATATACGCTTCTCAACCCATGTGATGGGCGATGGATGATCCCATATCCCTTGGTGTTTGACATCAGAGAAGGTATACGGGTGCTCAGTGAAGACTGGGTACACTGGACGGACTCGCCGAGAACTCCTAGATGGTATTATACCGATCGTCGGATAGCAGTTCTCTGGTGACACTGATACAGGTTAGTCTGTAGACCCGAGATCGTAATAGAGTCTTGTGTGATTCCCACTGTGCTTTGATTTCCACCATACCACGGTCAAGAGATCGTGCAAAAAAGGTGGTTTTTGGGTACGGTCCCTAGTCACATGGAGGAAATGAGCGATAGGAGGGGTTTCGTCTTTCCCGGTATTGGGAGTTGATGTTGCGCTATGCTCGATTGGCCATAACAGGAAATCCCTGGCCAGGGTTACTGAGATCTACTGGTATGTGTTATCAGTAGTTTCTCGAACCGTTATAGACCTTGCATTGGCATGACTTATCAGGCTATTGGGGTCTGACGTTATACCACCCCCAGGCTGTGATATGCGACATATCAGACGAAGAGACCGGACTGTACGGTAGTGTTACTGAATGGATTCGCAGGAGTGTGAGTAGGCTTGCTTGTTGATCTTCTGATCACTCAATACCCAGGTGGCCGTTACGTTTAGCAGACCGCTTGCGGCTTGTGGGTGTTTGATATGATCATCACCTACTGCCGGCGTATTGACGAGTCTTTAGAGTCCTACACAGAGGTTTCCTGGTTCATGAAAAACGGAGTAGGAGCACATATGTGATATGTGTGGGATCGAGATTGATAAGAGTATGTGATACCATATTGTATTCTCACGATATGTGATATCGGACGGGTATATGTGATATAGCCGGGTTATCGAATCAAGTGTTGATTCGGTAAGTTGATATTATTGATATTAGTCGGTTATATGTGATATAGCCGGATCATTAAATCAAGTGTTGATTTAATGATTTAATGTATACATTTATATATATGATATATGAATTTACATTAACTAATATTGCTCACTTGACCATTTCTTTTTCTCACTTTGCATACATTATATATATGTGATATATATTATGTATCATGTTAGGTTACACATGCAACATGTATGTATGAGACTTATACCATGGTAGGGTTAAAGCTAGGGTTTTATTTGTTTTAAGCAAATCAAACATTTGAATTTAGTCAAGCTTAAGCTTAGAGAAGCTAGTAGAACATTGACTTATTCAACTTGTTTGTCTAGCTTAAGATATTTGTTAACCCAACCCTTAACCTTAGACTATGGTTTTTTCTCTACATGAGTTAGGCATGACACTAACTCACCCATGGTTGCAATTCTAACCTCACTCTCTCATTCATTTTCTTCATCACTTCTTCTTCCCCCTCAAGAGAAAAAGCTTGCTAGCTTTTTCTAAGTGATGAAAAATTGTGAGAAAAATAAAACTAAAGTGAACTCACTTCCTACTTCATCACCCTATACTATTAGCCATTTAGTTTAGTGTGTTTGCTTCACTAATCTCACCATTAGTGAAGAGATAGCATGAGCTAGTGTCTCCTCGATATAGATCATCTTCGGCCTCGAAGACTTCGATGCAAGATTGTTCATATCTTCATGGGAGCCTTTCTAGAGTCCGGGAGTTCGTGATCGCAGAGAAATGACTACTACAAGGAGCTATTGAAGTGAAGGACTGGTATACAAAGGTTGTATTCCTTGTTCACTTTAGTTGCAAAGTTGTTTGCATTCGTTTCGTCGGATTTTCTAGTTTCGATTCTAGGGTTAGGGTTAGCTAGAACGGCAAAAATTTAAATATGGCATGGACGATACCTCCCGAAACCTTGTTGCCGTGCTAGACAACCCTCCATAATCATGTGTACATAATTTTGGTCCAACACAATATAAGTTTGCACAAGCACTTTGGTGACTTAGACTATAGTGGGTGATGCCTATGACACAAGTGGGCTCAACGCTCATGACTTTTGCAAGTGGTGGGCACAACTGGGGTGTGCAATAATTGCGTGAAAGGTGTGATGTGATATAAAGTTAGATTTCCCTCCAAAATCTACTTAGTATAACCAAGCTGATATAAAGAAATCAAACAATATCAGTGGGATTGTGGAGAACACTCAAGAGCACCAAGCAAACTCGAGCCCCAACAACCTACAACTGACCGGCGACATCATCATTTTTTCCAGCGCCGCCGGCCCCACCAAGTCCAAATCACTTCATATTTCATATGGTCACTCAATGTTGTCTCATCATCCTGGTTTTATTATTTGTTATTTTGATTTTGAGCCTAAAAATACCAGATCAGTGAGCAAGCTAGGATGGACCTTTGGAGAGAAAACTTTGTATACATTAAACCAGTGATCTTGTAGCTCTTAGTTTGAGTTCCTTGCTTTCCTCTGGTCTTGCAACTTCTTTCTTGAACTTGCAAGATTAGATTTTGGCATTTGAACTCAATTTTTCTTATACTTGGAACCATTGCAATAAAAGCTTCTTTTAATTCAAGTTGATTCTTTTATCTTTTATCTTTTATCACTTTGTCATTTTCTTTTATGTTATATAATTGTGATCTTATTTTATGATGTGTGAGTAGTTTTGTAATTGGGCTATGGTGAGGTAGGTTGTGGAATGGCTTTCCTTCCAACGCCTCCTTCTTGATTCTTGGATTTTGCACTTCTTTTCTTAATATATACAATTTTATTATGTTTTCCTTGATAGGATATATAGTTTTGAATGGTTGCAAATTAACCTTTAACATATATCCTATCCCTTCTATACATTTTATCATTGTTATGTTAAGAATCGAATTTGAAAGGAATATGAAATTTAGCTAAGTATCGGAAACTAGCTAGATAGAACATATAGCATACAAGCATATGTTCTATACTTGCTAACTTTACTTAACTCATTTCGTGCTCATTTCATTCTAAAACCTTAGATTTTTTTAGTTTCTTCTTAACCTAACATTGATATCGCATTCTAAACCGACACTTGTTATCGGGATAGATGCGGCATGATTTCTTCAGTCAATTAGAAACCAAAAAATGGACTTTGAATCAAGATTGAGAGTTGGAGGTTAAAGCCGTATTCAATTTACTAAACCTAGCCTAAGTTTTCCCTAAAAACAGCACCTTATCATTTCTTTATTTTACTTTTGTAAAAACGTGACAATTCCAACTTCAAACCATTGTTTTCTAACTCAAAAATGATATCGTGATATCCACTCCCTGTGGATCGACCCATACTTGCCGGCTTGCATCAACGCTCTTTGCACTTGCGGTATTTTTATAACTCGATACTCAAGTCGTGAACTATTTTCATCAAGAAACCGACATATCCTCACTTGACAAAACCATTTTTAAAAACACGACATTTTGAGTCGCCAACAAGTTTTTGGCGGCATTGCCGGGGAGTGGAAACATCACTAAGCTATTTTGAGTTATCTTTGTGTATAATTTCATAAAACCAAAACAAAAATTTAACTTTGTATTTTTTTTTTGACATTTTGTTCTCTGTTCTTTAGACCTGCTAACACTCGGAGACTAGTTAAAAAGTTAAACTTCAAAATTGAGACAATAGTTGAACAATAAGATCACATAAGAAAATTGGAGCCTAAATTTTACAAACGGTCCGGTGAAACCCATGATATTACCGGTGTCGCCGGACAAATTTCCTCCTCTGCCTCCAAAATTTTCTCCTTTGTTCTATTGTTCAATTATTATCTCAATTTGATTGTTTAAGTTTTAAAATTTTTAGTGTGCAGGGGTTGGACCACATATATCGCTTTTCGTACTAAAATAGTCGTTTTTGCGACATTTTCAGATTCGAGGGAATCGTGAATTGCGATTGTACGAAGCAAAGGATACGCTCAATACCAAGGTGATAACGAAGCACAGTGCCAAAGATCCAAGTAGATTGATCCACGCAAGCAAACTTTTCAAGCCAATCGGATTCAAATCAACGGGGGTTTCTTAACCCAGAAATCCATCGGTACGTATTCCTTAACACCTTCTTCTCAAATCTGACGCGTCCACTACTCTATCTTTGCAGGATTCTTTGCCAGTGCATTGCCAAATGCTAAAGGAACTATTATTGCAGCGCTGCGCTTAAACATAAAAAACATTGATTGTTTGATGTTTTGAACAAATTTTTCATTGTATTGCGCATTGCATGAATTTAATACGGAATTAAGGGCAAAAGAACCCCAATAAGATACGGTAAGGGGTTTCGTCACCCTTCTCTGTAGCCCACAAACCACAAAGAATGAGCATTTTTTTCTCACACCCCCATTAATATTAAAAAAATTAGACTTTCAGCTTCTAAGGACTTCGCACTCAATAGGGAAAGTTAAGTGTATTTCGAACACCGCCCATCGTTATATTATTCAAGAAGTGTCTAGGAAAGTGTGAAAGGCGCAACCGCTGAAAGAAAGAAGGTTATTCTAATTAAGGAATCTCGCGAAAGTCAGGGACAACCTCCCTTCCTCTCTACACTTACCTGGCTTCTCGATCAGTCTATCTTGGGCCCGTTTTGCGATATACTTTTACTTCACAAATCAAGTTTTTTGAGAAGGTCTAGTTGACCTAGGTAACCCTTAAATTGTTTAAGTGTGTGAAGTGTGTCATGTTTGTGTTCTTGTTGTCACTTTTTGTGTGATATTTGTCGTTTGTGAATACATATATAAAAATAAAAATAAAAAAATATTTTTTTGTAAGCAACTCTTTTCTTCCATTTTCTTAGTCTTTCCCTAATCACTTCCGGATAATACATGTCAGCTTGGACTAGAGATTCACAATCTCGATTAGTCCAGTTCGTGACTGTATCTTCCGACTCTTACCTTCTGATTCCTCGGAACCGTCCGTGACCCTCTTACCTTCTGTTTTATCGGAGCCGTCCGATTTTACACTTCGTTCACCTTCACTTTCTTCTCCCACATCACCGACGATGACGGAACAAACGATCATAGAGCAGCAGGAAGCGGTGTTGCAAGACAGATGCTATCCACACCGTTCATCTTTACCTTCGTGCATAGTATTGCCCACCATTGCGGCAAACAACTATGAAATAAAACCGCAATTCATACCACTGCTCCCAAAATTCCACGGGCTCGAGTCTGAGGATGCTTACCTTCTAATCATTGAATTTGAGGGAGTGTGTGCTATGATGAAAATTCACGGAGTGGGTGAGGATGTCGTTAAGCTCAAATCATTCCTTTTGCGCTTAAAGACAATGTGAAAAGTTGGTTAAACAGTTTGCCAGCTCGATCAATTACGACATGGGACGACTTTGTGAAAGTATTTCTAAAGAAATTTTACCCTATTCACAAAACCGTGCGAATTCGGAATGAAATCCACAATTTTAAACAAAAGGAGGGTGGAATTGTTAGGAAGTGCTTAGAAAGATTCAAAGACATCTTAATCAAATGTCTCCGTCATGGGTTAGAACAGTGGAGGTTGTGTTAGATTTTCTATGAGGGTTTAGACTCCAGTTCATGCATGATGTTTGAGTCCATGTGTCAGTGCAAATTTCTGAGTTATGGTGCTAAGGACGCATGGAACTTTGTAGAAGAACAGACTGGCAAAACCATTCAGTGGGAGAGTGTGAGAGAAACCATCATCTGTGACTAAGAGCGGTGCACATATAGTCGACACCTCTATAGCAGCCGAAGTAAAAATCGTCGCTCTTGTACGGCAAATCAAAACTTTAGAGGGGAAAAATTCACCACTACCGGTCAACCAAGTTTCTCAAACCGTGTGTGCTAACTGTCAGCATCCTAGCCACATAGTGGATGAGTGTCCGTTTCTCGTTGGGTCCCAAGGCCACGAAAATATTAGTGTGCTGTATTAAAACCAGCGTCCCAGGAATGACCCTTTCTCACAGACATACAATCCTAGTTGGAAGAATCATCCTAATTTCTCTTGAAATCAGGCACCTTTTCAAAACAACAATTCAATCATGCATTTCCAATAATTTCAAAATTCAAATTTTCAAAATCAGAAAATAGGATACTCCAACAACCAGCCCCAAAGGACGAATCAGCCCAACCCAATATTTACACCCCCTGGGTTCGTTCAAAATGACAAGAGGGTGTCATCCATTGAAAAAGTGTTGGAAGCTTTAATTAAAACCTCTGCGTAGACTACGTCTAGTCTGGATGCTTTTATGCAAACGTCTAGTCAGTTGCATAGCACTAACACAAAAGCGATAGCCAGACTGGAAATCCAAATCAGTCAACTAGCTTCTGCAGTAAATGAACGTGAAGAGGGAACATTCCCTTCTCAACCGGTGAAAAATCCTAGAGAGCAGAGAAACAACAATGATCATGTTATTCAACAGAACAACATTGAGAATACGAATGCCATCACCATCCTCAGATCAGGAAGCACGATTGAAAACAAGGTTTTCAAACCCAATGACTCATCCCGACGTGCGGCTGTCAGTTTACCGACACGTGTCTCATCATCTGTTCCTTCTTCCAGTCCGTCTCCATCTTCATTACCTTCTCCCTCTTCTCCCTCTTCTTCTTCTTCTTCGTTGTCGGCTGCACATCCTTCAAAGCAACCTGAGATATCTCCGCAAATCCGTCCCGCTGTTCTAGCTAAAACACCCACACCTTCTACACATGTTCCATCTGCAACTTCCTTGAACCAAATGTTTGAGCCTAAGACTCCCTATCCCAACAGGTTGAAATCAAAGAAGCCCTCTACAAGTATAAAAAAGGTGTTAGAAGTCTTCAAACGCTGTGAACTCAACATTCCGTTGTTGGACGTGGTCCAACAAGTCCCGGCGTATGCAAAATTCTTGAAGGATTTGTGCACGCAAAAACAACGCACGAATGTGCCTAAAACAGTCTTCTTGGCCGCTACTCTAAGCGATATCTTGTCTAAATCCATTCCGGTAAAATGTAAGGACCCCGGTTGTTCTACTATTTCTTGCACTATCTGGGACAATCAAATCAACCGTGCCTTGTTAGATTTAAGGGCAAGCATGAACCTTCTCCGGTACTCGGTTTACAAACAACTAGGATTGGGAGAACTCAAGCCAGCCAAAGTGACTCTGCAACTGGCAGATCGATCAACGAAGGTACCGAGGGGAGAAATCGATGATGTTCTAATCAGGGTCGGGGAATTCATATTCCCTATTGTATTGGAGACTGAACCCGTCGCCAATCCCAGCGGTTAGATTCCAGTCATACTGGGGCGCCTTTCTTAGCCACATCCAACGTGTTGATCAATTGTCGTAACAGATCCATGAAACTCTCATTTAGAAACATGACGATTGACTTCAACATCTTCATGCTAGGAAACCAAGTGAGCGAGAGACATGACGACACATTTGAAGTCAACGTTGTACATGATATGTTTGAGGAGGGGACATTTGACTTCAAAATTGAGTGTCTTGATGAAACGTTTGAAGAACTGTTTTCTGAGGAGCTTCTTTTCCTTAAGAAGCTAAGTCCTGAATAGGCTTCCTACGCATATTGGGGGGCCCAATTTGAAGCACTTCGTAACGAACTGACCCCTGAAGTGCGACCATCTGTGGAGGAGCCACCCAGACTTGACCTAAAAGTTCTTCCTGACCATCTCAAGTATGCGTACTTGGGCAATAACGAAATGCTTCCAGTTATAATCGCAACCGACCTTGCGCCTGACAAGGAGTTGGCTCTCATGGACGTTCTGAGAACGAACATGGAAGCAATTGGTTGGTCAATAAATGATTTCAAAAGAATCAGCCCTGCTATCTGTCGGCACAGAATCCACATGACTGATGATTCCAAACATTTCAAAGATCCTCAACGCTGGCTTAACCCGGTGATGAAAGAAGTGGTGCAGAATGAAATGTTGAAGTGTCTTGACAATGGGATCATTTATCCCATCTCTGATAGCAAATGGGTATGTCCTTTTCATGTTGTACCAAAAAAATCGGGTATCACTGTAACTCAAGTCAAGGCTAGAAGTACAAAGGGGAAGACAGAAGGACTGCCACTAGTCATGAATGAAGCAAACGAGATAGTCCCAACCCGCACACAAATGGGGTGGAGAGTCTGTATTGATTACAGAAAGCTCAACCAGCTCCTCGCAAGGATCATTTTCCGCTGCCCTTCATTGATCAAATGCTTGAACGCCTAGCCGGACATGCCTACTATTGTTTTCTAGATGGATATTCTGGCTACAACCAAATCCCGTTCGATCCAGAGGATCAGGACAAAACAACCTTCACTTGTCCTTTTGGTACATTCGCCTACCGTCGCATGCCCTTTGGGCTGTGCAATGCACTTGCAATATTTCAGCGGTGCATGATGAGAATCTTTTCTGATATGGTAGAGTGATTCTTGGAAGTTTTCATGGATGATTCCTCCGTCTTTGGGATTCATTTTCTGAGTGTTTGAAGTATCTTGAACTAGTGATGATACGATGAAAGGAAAAACACCTCACACTCAATTGGGAGAAGTGTCATTTCATGGTCAAACATAACATTGTGTTAAGCCATATCATTTCTGAAAATGGCATCGAAGTCGATAAAGCAAAAATCGACGTCATTTCAAGCCTCCCACCTCTACGGACTGTCCGTGACATCAGGGCATTCTTAGGCCACGCCGGTTTTTACAAGCGTTTCATCAAGGATTTTAGCAAACTGGCTAGACCCTTGACTTCTTCACCGGCTAAGGATATTCCTTTTGATTTCAATTCTGAGTGCCTTACTGCATTCAAGATTCTGAATCGGAGCTCATTTCCGCTCCAATCTTAAGCGCACCAGACTGGAATGAACCTTTCGAGCTAATGTGCGATGCTTCTAACTTTGCGATAGGTGCTGTCTTAAGACATCGATTTGAAAAGATGTCGCACGTTATCCACTATGCGAGCAGGACGTTGAATGACGCACAGCTGAATTACACCACCATTGAAAAGGAATTCTTAGCCGTTGTGTACGCGCTTGAAAAATTAACCCACGTCACGATTTACACTGATCATTCTGCACTTAGGTACTTCTTTGTAAAAAAGGATGCCAAAGCCAGAATGATACGTTGGATTCTCCTTCTTCAAGAATTTGACTTGACCATCAAGGAAAAGAAGGGAACCGACGATGTTTGTTGCCAATCATTTGTCTCGCTTAACAAATGCACCAATTGAGGAAATTCCAATCAATGAGAAATTCCCTGACGAACAACTTCTCTCCGTATCAGTTGAACCTGGTTCGCTGATACCGTAAACATTCTTGTCACCGGAGAAACACCTTCGTTTTGGTCGAATCAGGACAAGTCAAAATTTCTCTCCCAAGTCAAATTCTTTTATTGTGATGAACCATACCTGTTCAAGTACTGTCCTGATCAAATTATCAGAAGGTGCGTCTCCGACACTGAAACGAGAAGTGTTCTATCTTTCTGTCATGATCAAGCTTGTGGGGGCCATTTTGGACCCAGAAAAACGGCTGAAAAGGCTTTGCAAAGCGGCTTTTACTGGACGACGCTTTTCAAGGATACTTTCGAATATTGCAAAACTTGTAGCCGATGCCAACACATGGGAAAGAATGGAAAACGGAATCAGATGCCCCTACAGTCCATTCTGATTGTAGATATTTTCGACGTATGGGGTATCGATTTCATGGGTCCTGTTCCCGCCAAAATTTTGGCTCACAAGCTGCTCCCATATAAAAAAAAATAAAAATAATAAAAATAAAATAAAAATAATAATAATAATAATAATAAATAATAAAAAAATAAAAAAATAATAATAATAAAATAAAATATATATTTATATAAAAAAAATAAAGGGTAAAACTCCACATGCAAAAAATGTAAATGTCTCGGTGCTGAGAGTCAAAGACTCTGTCGTAGCGCACCACGTGTAAAGCATGTGTGCGCTAGCGCTAGGTGCGTTGCGCTCTAAGCAGTGCACCACGTGTCATACACGTTTGTGCTAGCGCAATGTGCTCTTTCGTAGCGCACCACGTGCAAAGCACGTGTGCGCTAGCGCTAGGTGCGCTGCGCTCTAAACAGCGCACCACGTACATACACGTGTGCGCTGCCTTTTAAGCAGCGCACCACGTGCAAAGCACGAGTGTGTCAGTGCTGGAACCTAAAAGCTCCCCAACCGTCAGATCAAAGATCTAATAATAATGATAAATCATTAATTAATCAGAATTAAATTCTCTTAAGGAAAGATTCCTCAAAATCTTTCCAAATGACAAGATTGTGCTCTGTAAATCAGAGCACCGTTGGATCAATGATCCAATGGTAAATAAAAATTACCAAAAAACAGAATAAATTCTGTTATGGAAAGATTTTCTCAATCTTGTTAAAAAACAAGAAGATTGTCTTCTGTAAAACAGAAGCCCTAGGATCAAAGATCCAACGGTGGGAAATATTCCCAAATCAATCAAAGAAAGATCTCTTTAAATGATTTAACAAATCGTTTGGCCCTATATAAAGGACCCTAGACTTCAAGTCTAAAAAAAAGAGATATAGAGATACAGAAAAAACAAAAGTAAAGAGAGAGAAAAACCCTCTGCAAAAGAAGAGAAAACTCTTAGAAAAAAGAAGATTTTTCTTCATCTTCAAGATAAAAAGAACTATGTTCTTGAATAATAGAGATGAGACCATCTCGTAAAAAGAAGAACCATCTTCTAAAAAAGATCATAGATCTAAGAAAAAGATCAAGGTCTTTAATAAAAAAAGAAAAGATAAAAAAGATCTGATCATTAAAAGACGAAAAGAAGTATTTTACTTCATTCACAGATCTTTTGATCTATAAAGGCAGAGCCTTTTATAAAAACAAGAACTTTAGTTCTTGGATCTTGACGCAAAGCCTCCTTTGAAGAACATAAATCTGTTCTTCAATCTTAAAATTGATCATAAGCGCTTTGCACTATTAAAAAGTGCCTTGCACTCATGAATTGCGCCCTTGCGCTCATTGGACCGGCGCTCAGCGCCGAAACCTGCCACGTGTCGAACAGAGACACAATCTGCGCTTTGCGCTTCTAAAACAAAGCACTGCGCTCATGGGCTGGCGCTCAGCGCCAAGCGCGCCACGTGTCACTCACTGGTCCACCAACAGACTAGCGCAATGCGCTCATAAATTAAAAGCGCAATGCGCTAACAAACTAGCGCTTAGCGCTAAGCGCGACACGTGTCCTCTTCGTATGCGCTACCCGACAGAAGCGTAGTGCGCTCTTTGACTGGCGCAACGCTTGGCGCGCCACGTGGCGCACTGTCAGAACAAATTTTGTTTCTGATAAATGTTATGCATTCAATACAAGACAAAAATGTCAGAGCCCAATGCTTAGCATTATTAAAAGGGTTGAGCCCAAATAAAGGCTTAATAGCTAGAACAAAAATAAAATATTAAAACATTTTAATTGGACTTAGCCCAATTATGGCCATAAGTTCTCATCTTGCTTTGAATTGAGCACATCTGCTCTTTCAAACAACTCACCTTGGTTCGAGGGTACATCTCTTCACTCCTCTGATATTTTTCGTTGTAATTCCTCAACGTCGTCAGAGAGGTGACGGGTCCCAACAACCACATATTACTATGGACTGTGGGCTCCTTAAACCCATGGACTATGATGTCCTTAACCTTGACCGTGATGTCTTTAAACAAACATTGGACTGTGGGGTCCTTAAGCCCATGGACTATGATGTCCTTAACCTCGACCGTGATGTCTTAAAACTAACAACGGACTATGATGTCCTTAACCTCGACCGTGATGTCTTAAAACTAACAATGGACTATGATGTCCTTAACCTCGACCGTGATGTTTTTAAACTAATATCGGACTGTGTGGTCCTTAAACTCACGGACTATGATGTCCTTAATCTCGACCGTGATGTCTTAAAACTAACATTGGACCGTAATTTCCTTAAACTAATTGCCGACCGCAATGTCACTAAACTAAACAACAGAGCCCAATTGCTCTCTTGTCGGATCTAAACGATCCCGTTAAGTTGATCTTAGTCTAAAATTAGACTAACATATCCTTAACAAACGTTTAAGTTGATCTTAGTCTCAAATAAGGCTAACGTATCCTTAAACCCAAACCCCCAAAACCCAAATCTAAGATATATACGGATTTGGACTAGTCCACGCCCTATGGGCGACAACATAACTAAGTCTCCGTATACAATCCACAGGCAACCAAACCCAAAACAAACACCCACGACACGAAGTGACCATCTGGAGAAGGAGAAAGTTGTTACCGCAATGCGGTAGCGTAATTAACTGCAGGGGCTTGCGCTGCAGGAAAGAGCGTCCCCATAATCAAAACCCCTTCAAATGTGGGGGAATCTGACGAAGTCTGCTACATCGGCCGCATCTGTTTAAACCTTCGATACATGGTGCCATAAATCAACTTGGCATCTTCGGAGAGGTGGACGGATAGCACCAATTAGCATCTGCTCCGAATTTCAGGAAAGACGTACATCGCGTCTCCGCCGCGTCTTCCGGAGGGGAACAGATTCTGGCACGCCCGGTGGGACCTTTTCCTCTTTCCACTCCACACTTCGTGTGTCGTGTTCGCGAACGAATCGCGGTTTGCTAATGGTTGCCCTTGGGTTCGAGATACTGAGATTTGGCGTTTTGCTTGGTGCAGAAAGCAAAGATCAATGGCGTTCACCTTCTCGAAGTGCTCCACATGCAACTTGCAACCCACGTTCTGGCTCAACTGGGGGCATAGCTTACGGGCCCCAGGCGGCTTCCCTGTTCACGATGCCGGTGGAACAGGTCACCCAAGCCACCACAGGATTGTTTTTCGGGACCATGCTCCCGCCAACGAGCTTCAGCGCTCCTATGCCAGCACCGGAAGCTCCCAAGAAGTCGGTCTTCGATCGGCTTGCTGCTACTACGGCCCCTCTCAACGGGTCGTCCAGCTCCAACTCCTCGGTCTTCGCCAAACTGAGCCTGAACTCCGATGGGCCTGCCAAGAAGCCCATGATACCTGAAGTGGCCATCCCAAAGAAGATAGCCATCCCTCCTCCTGAAGTCGTTAAGGCAGCTTCTCCTGCCAAAGGGTCGGTCTTTACAAGACTGACTGCTCCCACTCCCGCTCCCGCTCAGAAGTCTGTTTTTGACCAATTGGATACGGCTTCTCAACGGACATCAGTCTTCAAGAGGCTGACGCCAGCAACATCCCTTCACCTGAATAGGGGCAAGAAAAAGCCATCCCCATCACCGAACCAGCCCCAACAGCTCGACACGCTCGACGTCGCCAATGGCGCCGAGTAAGGAAAGCCGGGGGCAACTCCCCCTCTGGGCTAACTCTACCGGCTCCAACGGTGGAAATTAATGTTGCTGTTCCAACCGGGAACAGCTTTGAGCTGCTGGACAAGGTGCGCAGGAATTCGCCTACCACCGTCTTAAAAAGATCCCACCGCCGGTGGAGACTGTCACAGAAATGAAGACGGAACAGTCCCGTCAACCACTGTCTTCTAAAGTTTACAAAATCTGGCGACAAATCCGAGAGTCGGTGGTTGATCAAGACTATCCCCGCCGGCAGAAGAAGTTGAAGGTCCGACAAGAGGAAAACCGTCCTGTTAAGCCACAAAAGACGACGGCTACTTGGGTGCTCACTGCAGAGGCCCCCTCAACTTTGACCGCTAATGAGAGGAGAAGGCCGGAGAAAATCCCATGCCTTCGACAAATGTCAAAGGCACCGAGCCTAAACGCCCTAAGTCTGGGGGCGTGGTGGTGCATACCGTCTACATGGTATCCGGAAAAGAAGATAGCCGTATCTCCACAGGTCATTGACCGCTTACGCGATCCGTGACAAAAGCTCAAGGGCAGCAGCAGAAGCTTCAGGAGATGATGACTGCGATGACCACACTCACCGGGCCAAAAGAAAGCGCAGAGGAATCCTCGGAGCAACGCCATGAGCAAGAAACTGATGCCGAATTCCTTCGGAGAATGCTTGAGAAGAAGAACAAAGAGGCCGCGGAACAAGCAGCCAATATAAAAAAAATGACCCTTCTATTCTAAGATATGGTGGGCATAATGATCCAGCCGGACCCTCCAGCTGAAGATCCTCCGATTATCCTCGAAGACGACCGAGCGGAGACGTCAAACCCTGTTCCGGCTCGTTCAGCCGCCAAAGAGGAGACCATCTCAAAAGCCGCCTTGGATGATTACATCGCTCAACAGATACGAGCTCACCAGGCGAACGAGGCGGCCGGTCAGATTGTTAAGACTAGACGACCCTATCCGGGTTGGTAAGACCAAATAAAGAACCCGCCGGGATACACAATCCCCAAATTCCACGTATATAAGGGGACGGGAAATCCGCATCAGCATGTCGCTCAATTCAGAACCTTGTGCGGCAACACCAGAGGGGATGAGAAGTTACTGCTTCGCCAATTCGTCGGCAGCTTGGCAGAGACGGCGTTTGATTGGTATTCAGAGCTGCCCAACGACTCCGTCAAAACTTTTACGGAGATGAAATTACTGTTCACCCAACATTTTGCGAGTGCTGGTGAACGTACCCCAATCACGGCATTGATCAATGCCAGAGTGAAGCCTGGAGAAACATGGGTCCAGTATGCAATACGATGGAGAAATCTATGGTCGATGTGCGAGCAACGCATCGAAGAAGCGCCTGCGGTAGGCATGTTCGTGGGTACTCTTGACCCTCATGCAACCATTTCCCAATTCATGATGTTCTTCAAGCCGACCACCTTCCAGGCCTTGATCGACAAGCTGGCTCAAATGGACCAGATGGGCCATACGCCTTCCTCTTCAAAGACGGAGCCTTGGAATGAAAAGGGCAAAGGGAAAGCAACCTTCGTCGCCAATGCTCGACAACAATCCAGTGGCCCGAGACGGGTTGTTCGCCAAAGCAACAAGCGGCAGTCCCTCGATGAGAAGTTGAGACATCTTTACTCATTTCCCCAGGATAAAACAAGGAAACTGTTTGAACTGGCAGTGCGCAATAGACTCATTACTCTACCGGAGTCGAGACACCCACCGCAACCGAACGACGTCAACGATCCTAAATACTGCCCCTACCACCAAGTATTGGGCTATCCACTCGAAGATTGCTACGTCTTCAATAATTGGGTTGAAGACCAATACCAGCAAGGTAAGTTCGCGTTGTCTGAAAATTGGAAGGTAAACCCGCCATAACCACATGCTCCGAAAAATATGGACATGCCGGGGGCATCGTGCTCATTCGTAGAGGAAGCTCCATGGGAAGTTGTTCTTTCGGAAAAAAATAAAAAAATTCTGAAAGATCTTCAAATATGTCCAGCGATCAGGTGGAAAAGCCCGCAAGAGCCGGAGATCATCGACGGGATGCTGAAACCACGCCCAACATCGGGAATTAATAACAATGGGCAAAGCACCCAGGAACAGCCGTCACAGTCTTCGAACAAAAAGAAGAAGACCAAAAAGCCTGCGCTGTCTAACGACAAGAGCACGAATCTGCAAAAGCATATTGACGCGCTGAAAGAATACAACCAGAGGGCACGAACCCCAGTCACGCTTCAAGAGTTCCTCAGTCACACCCTTGAGAATGAAGATAACGACAATGATGAGGGAGACGACTTGTCAGAAGAATCCGAAGATTATGTGGCAAGTTGCCACATGATCGCGCATTTCTCGTTAAGTAACAAAGCAGCTCACTCGACGTTAGGAGATAACGTAGAGGAGCTGGGGCAGGAGCAGTGCCAAAACCCTTGGATTATGTGACAAGTTCTATCAAGGAGAAACCTACTTGTTTATAAAGCATCTGGCGAAACTTCGCTTCAAAGCTACAGTGGACCAAAACGTCCCTAAACTAACGATGGACCGCAATGTCCCTAAACTAACGACGGACCAAAACGTCCTTAAACTAACAACGGACCGAAACGTCTTTAAACTAACAACGGACCACTATGTCCTAAAACTGGCCGTTGATCGAGATGTCGATAAACTACGATGGATTGCAGCATCCCAAAGCTGATACAAAAATAAAGAATAAAAAAAAAGAAAAAAGAAAACGGTATGTCCATAAGAAAAATGGGCACGGATGAAAACCCGAAAGGGCTTCGTGAGTAAAAACAGCAGGGCTACCGGCAAGTCTTGTGAAAACCCGAAAGGGCGCGACCTCGTTAGAATAAAAAAAAAAAAAGAAAACGGTATGTCCATTAGCAAAATGGGCACGGATGAAAACCCAAAAGGGCTCCGTGAATAAAAACAGCAGGGCTACCGGCGAGTTTTGTGAAAACCCGAAATGGAGCAATCTCGTTAAAAGACACTTGCAAGGTCCTCTCGACTTTGTAAGGAGAAACCACCTGCGTGAGATCCTTACGACTCACAAGGGAGCAACACACTTAGGGATCCCCACGCTTCCTAAGGAGAAACACACTTGCGAGGTCCTCACGACTCGTAAAGAGAACCTTCTTATGGGACCCTCACGGCTCATAAGATTTGAAAGTCTTAAGCTACAGGGATCTGAACCTGTTCTTAAGCAGCCCCCACAACCTCCAATACTGCCCTACAAGCGGCTCAATGCTGACCCTTGTATACAATACACGGGCGCGAATAAACATTTCCCTAACAAAGTCCCATCCGTGACTAGGGATATGTCTACACGGTGAACTGCCCTTGTAAGTCCTCTCGACTTATAAAGAGAAAACACTCTTGTAAGATCCTTACGACTTATGAGAGATCATACACTTAGGAATCCTCACGACTCTTAAGGAGAAAACACACCTACGGGATACTCACGACTCGCAGGGAGAAATACCTTTATGAGACCCTTACGGCTCATGAAGTCAAAAGTCTTAGTCGACGGGATCCTAACCGTGATCGCTAAGCCACCTTTGTACGACATCGACAGAGGCAAATGATGATTCGCTCCTGGCAATATCCCAGCTGTAGCGGTGCTGATGCCGAAATCGGTGTCTAATTCCAGGCTTACAGCAAAAAGCCAGCAAGCCACACATGCATACGAAATAGCCGAAATGATGGGGCAGCTTGCAACAAAATAAGCAAGTAAAGATGTATGCATGCAAAATAGCCGAAATGATTGGGCAACTCGCAATAAAAAGCAGCGAGAAAAAATAAAATAAATAGCCGAAATGACTGGGCACCGCGAAAAATAGCCGAAATGATTGGGCAATCGCGACCTTCACGATATAAAAGCTGAAATGATAGAGCATCGCGGAAAGAAATTAAAAAAATGAAATGAAAATTATTCCTTACAGGTGATATCGCATCGATCCCTGTATACAATCCAGGGGCGCAAACAAAGAAGGAATCACGCCTTCCCTCCTCAGGCTCCATCAGAAAGAAAGCCAACTCTCGACGGTCACATCTGCATCCCAGAAGACCAACAACAGCGCCTCTCCTTATGCCAACAAGGTACGGAAGCGACACAGCGACACGGAATCATGGCAAAGCCCCTAGTTCCAAATCTCGACGGTTCACAGATGGCCTAGGGATCACCAACGGCGTTTCTCCTTGCTCCAACAGGATGCAGATGCGACGTCGACAAACGGCCCCAGAGTCAAAACAACGGAGCCATAGCAGAGCCCCTAGTTCCAAGTCTCGACGGCCACATTTATAGCCTGGAGACCAACAACAGCGTTTCTTCTCACTACAACGGAATGCAGACGAGACGTCAACAAGCGACCCCAAGGTCAAAACAAATCGGAGCCACGAGAAAGTCCCTAGTTCCAAGTCTCGACGGCCTCATTTACAGCCTGGAGACCAACAACAGCGTTTCTTCTCACTACAACGGAATGCAGACGAGACGTCAACAAGCGACCCCAAGGTCAAAACAAATCGGAGCCACGGGAAAGTCCCTAGTTCCAAGCCTCGACGGTTCACCAACAACCTAGAGACAACCACGACATTCATCTCAATACAGCAGACGCAATGTCAGCAACGACGTTCCTTCGCAGTCCAATCGGATGCAAACGCAACATCAACAAACGGAGCTACGGAAAAGTCCTTAGTTCCAAGACTCTACAGTCTACAGACAACCTAGAGTCACCAATGACCTCTCGCCGGATCAACGCTCCGTCTCAGAAAAAATTCGTCTCAACCCCAGGGAAATCAGTGTCCTTGGAAAAAACCTCGATTCAGGGAAATCAGCGTCCTTGACGAGACCATCTAGATTCGCATTGACCCGCAGAGAAATTAGCATCTTTGCAGGAATATCTCGATTCATTTCAACTCCGAGGAAATCAGTGTCCTTGGCAAAAACCTTGATTCAGGGAAAACAGCGTCCTTGACGAGAGCATTTTGATTCGCGTCGATCCACAGAGAAATCAGCATCTTTGCAGGAATACCTCGATTCGTCTCAACCCCAGGGAAATCAGTGTCCTGAGCAACCTCCTCGATTCAGAGAAATCAGCGTCCTTGACGAGAGCACCTCGATTCGCGTCGACCTGCAGAGACATCAGTGTCTTTGCAAGAATACCTCGATTCGTTTCGACTCCAGGGAAATCAGTGTCCTTGGCAACCTCCTGGATTCAGGGAAATCAGCGTCCTTGACGAGAGCACCTCGATTCGCGTCGACCCGCAGAGAAATCAGTGTCTTTGCAGGAATACCTCGATTCGTCTCAACCCCAGGAAAATCAATGTCCTTGGCAACCTCCTCGATTCAGGGAAATCAGCGTCCTTGACGAGAGCACCTCGATTCGCGTCGACCCGCAGAGAAATCAGTGTCTTTGCAGAAATACCTCGACTCATTTCGACTCCAGGGAAATCAGTGTCCTTGGCAACCTCCTCGATTCAAGGAAATCAGCGTCCTTGACGAGAGCACCTCGATTCGCGTCGACCCGTAGAGAAATCAGCGTCTTTGCAGGAATACCTCGATTCGTTTCGACTCCAGGGAAATCAGTGTCCTTGGCAACCTCCTCGATTCAGGGAAATCAGTGTTCTTGACGAGAGCACCTCGATTGGCGTCGACCCGCAGAGAAATCAGTGTCTTTGCAGGAATACCTCGATTCGTTTCGACTCTAGGGAAATCAGTGTCCTTGGCAACCTCCTCGATTCAGGGAAATCAGCGTCCTTGACGAGAACATCTCGATTCGTGCCGACCCGCAGAGAAATCAGTGTCTCTGCAGGTATATACAACGTCAGCAAAGCGGAGCCGCGGCAAAGTTCCCAGTTCCATGACTCAGCGGTGCACAGACAACCCAAAATCAACCCTCGACCTCTCTGTTGAAACAGTGCTGTGACTCGAGAGTAGGTCAACTCATCAGTCACTTACGAGTCCTCTCGACTTGTAAGGAAGAAAATTCTCCTGTGAGATCCTTACGACTCTCAAGAGAAAACACACTTAGGAATCCTCACGATCCCTAAGGAGAAAATACACCTATGAGATCCTCTCGACTCGTAGGGAGAAAAAAAAATCTTTATGAGACCCTCACGGCTCATAAAGTTGAAAAGTCTTAGGCGGCAGATCTGAACCTGTCTCCTAAGCCATCGCTACCTTATAAAAAGTTCAGGATGAAATGTTATCTACCATCTATGGGCCACATTTGCCAAAGCCACATTCGCCGCTGAAGTGAAGAAGCTACTTACGGATCCTCAAGATTCGTAAGGAAAAATACCTGAGTGAGATCCTTACGACTCACGGAGGTAATGAACACTTAGAAACCCTCACGATTTCTAGGGAGAATTTGCACCTACGAGATCCTCTCGACTCGTAGGGAGAAAAACCTTCTTGAGACCTTTACGGCTCATGAAGACGAAGAAAGCCTTAGGCTACAAGGACCCTAAACTTGTCTCCTAAGCCCTCAATTCTGTGGTCATTCATAACTCTGCACTACTTCACCCAAGTACGTACTTACGTGGGCAAAGTAGTGGGGGGCATTTGTTCCCGCCAAAATTTTGGCTCAGTACCTGCTCCCTTATAAAAAAATTAAAAATAATAATAATAATAATAATAATAATAAATAATAATAATAATAATATTAAATAAAAAAATAATAAAAATAATATATATATATAAAGGGTAAAACTCCACATGCAAAGAATGTAAATGTCTCAGTGCTCAGAGTCAAAGACTCTGTCATAGCGCACTACGTGCAAAGCACGTGTGCGCTAGCGCTAGGTGCGCTGCGCTCTAAGCAGCGCACCACGTGTCATACACGTGTGCGCTAGCGCAATGTGCTCTGTCGTAGCGCACCACGTGCAAAGCATGTATGCACTAGCGCTAGGTGCGCTGCGCTCTAAGCAGCGCACCACGTGTCATACACGTGTGCGCTAGCGCAATGTGCGCTGCCTTTTAAGAGCGCACCACGTGCAAAGCACGGGTGCGCCAGCGCTGGAACCTAAAAGCTCCCCAACTATCAGATCAAAGATCTAATAATAATGATAAATCATTAATTAATCAGAATTAAATTCTGTTAAGGAAAGATTCCTCAAAATCTTTCCAAATGACAAGATTGTGCTCTGTAAATCAGAGCACCGTTGGATCAATGATCCAATGGTAAATAAAAATTACCAAAAGACAGAATAAATTCTGTTATGAAAAGATTTTCTCAATCTTGTTAAAAAACAAGAAGATTGTCTTCTGTAAAACAGAAGCCCTAGGATCAAAGATCCAACGGTGGGAAATATTCCCAAATCATTCAGAGAAAGATCTCTTTAACTGATTTAACAAATCATTTGGCCCTATATAAAGGACCCTAGACTTCAAGTCTAAAAAAAAGAGATATAGAGATACAGAAAAAAAACAAAAGAAAAGAGAGAGAAAAACCCTCTGCAAAAGAAGAGAAAACTCTTAGAAAAAACAAGATTTTTCTTCATCTTCAAGGTAAAAAGAACCATGTTCTTGAATAATAGAGATGAAACCATCTCGTAAAAAGAAGAACCATCTTCTAAAAAAGATCAGAGATCCAAGAAAAAGACCAAGGTCTTTAATAAAAAAAAGAAAAGATCAAAAAGATCTAATCATAAAAAAACGAAAAGAAGTATTTTACTTCATTCATAAATCTTTTGATCTATAAAGGCAGAGCCTTTTATAAAAACAAGAACTTTTGTTCTTGGATTTTGAGGCAAAGCCTCCTTTGAAGAACATAAATCTGTTCTTTAATCTTAAAATTGATCATAAGCGCTTTGTGCTATTAAAAAGTGCCTTGCACTCATGAATTGTGACCTTGCGCTCATAGGATCGGCGCTCAGCGTCAAAACCTGCCACGTGTCGACCAGAGACACAATATGCGTTTTGCGCTTCTAAAACAGAGCACTGCGCTCATGGGCTGGCGCTCAGCGCCAAGCGCACCACGTGTCACTCACTGGTGCGCCAACAGATTAGCGCAATGCGCTCATAAATTAAAAGCGCAATGCGCTAACAAACTAACGCTTAGCGCTAAGCGCGGCACGTGTCCTCTTCGTGTGCGCTACCCGACAGAAGCGCAGTGCGCTCTTTGACTGGTGCAACGCGCCTGGCGCGCCACGTGGCGCACTGTCAGAACAAACTTTGTTTCTGATAAATACTATGCATTCAATACAAGGCAAAAATGTCAGAGCCCAATGCTTAGCATTATTAAAAGGGCTGAGCCCAAATAAAGGGTTAACAGCCAGAACAAAAATAAAATGTTAAAACATTTTAATTGGACTTAGCCCAATTCTAGCCATAAGTCCTCATCTTGTTTTGAATTGAGCACATCTGCTCTTTCAACCAACTCACCTTGGTTCGAGGGTACATCTTTTCACTCCTCTGATATTTGTCGTTGTAATTCTTCAACGTCGTCAGAGAGGTGACGGGTCCCAACAACCACATATTATTATGGACTGTGGGGTCCTTTAGCCCATGGATTATGATGTCCATAACCTTGATCATGATGTCTTTAAACTAACATTAGACTGTGGGGTCCTTAAGACCATGGACTATGATGTCCTTAACCTCGACCGTGATGTTTTAAAACTAACAACGGACTATGATGTCCTTAACCTCGACCGTGATGTCTTAAAACTAACAACGGACTATGATGTTATTAACCTCGACCGTGATGTCTTTAAACTAATATCAGACTGTGAGGTCACGGACTATAATGTCGTTAACCTCGACCGTGATGTCTTAAAACTAACATTGGACCGTAATGTCCTTAAACTAATTACCGACCGCAATGTCGCTAAACTAAACAACAGAGCCCAATTGCTCTCTTGTCGGATCTAAACGATCCCGTTAAGTTGATCTTAGTCTAAAATTAGACTAACGTATCCTTAATAAACATTTAAGTTGATCTTAGTCTCAAATAAGGCTAACGTATTCTTAAACCCAAACCCCCAAAACCCAAATCTAAGAAAGATACAGATTTGGACTAGTCCACGCCCTATGGGCGACAACATAACTTAGTCTCCGTATACAATCTACGGGCAACCAAACGCAAAACAAACACCCACGACACGAAGTGACCATCTGGAGAAGGAGAAAGTTGTTACCGTGATGCGGTAGCGTAATTAACTGCAGGGGCTTGCGCGTGCAGGGAAGAGCGTCCCCACAATCAAAAACCCCTCAAATGAGGGGGAATCTGACGAAGTCTGCTACATCGGCCGCATCCGTTTAAACCTTCGATACATGCTGCCATAAATCAATTTGGCATCTTCGGAGAGGTGGACGGATAGCACCAATTAGCATCTGCCCTGAATTTCAGGCAAGACGTACATCGCGTCTCCACCGCGTCTTTCGGAGGGGAACAAGTCCATTCCCAAACTCTTTTGGGAATTTGTATATTTTGCTGGCTGTTGACTATGTGTCCAAATGGGTTGAGACTGTCTCATGTCGAACCAACGATAACAAGGTTGTCGTAAAATTCTTAAAAGAGAACATCTTTTCTCGGTTCGGTACACTTCGCACCATCATCAGTGATAATGGAATGCATTTTTGCAACCGATCTTTTAAATCACTGATGAAGAAATACTCCATTAGCCACAAATTGTCAAAACCATACCATCCTTAAACTTACGGTCAGGTCGAAGTCTCTGATTGATTATGTTTTAGAATTGTGTTGTAACCACAATCAATAACGGTGTCGCGTGTAGCTAGACCGAGATGAGTACGGGTCGTCCTCAGGGAAACGTTTAATCTTTTAATCTTACTTTAGACGTGTTGAAAAAGGGGAAGAATAAAGAATGGTGAAGAATGGTTGTAGATTCTAGATCCACGTCAAACACGGATGTAGGATATAGATCTAGATTAACTATGGATGAAGGTTTTATATTAGAAGGGGGCTTGTAGGGTTCGTTAAGATTTAGCAGTCATGCATGATTAATTAAAGATTACTTCTCCTATCCTTTAATAGATTTAAAACTAGATCGACAGTGATGCATGTAGATTAGGGTTTTTGGAGGGAAAAGGGTTCCTACTCTTAACCCCTATCTTGACATGGATCTCCGTTCAAGTCTAGCCTTTACCAAAATAATCGTTAATATAATATCTAATTGCAGTCGTGGCTCCCAATGAATTGGTAGCTCGCCCGATTAGGATATTAATGATTCTTTTGGTAAATTTTATAAACTTTATAGGACGTAAAAAGAGTTTAAGGATCTTCATCATCCATTAATCTACCCTAATCCTACGAACCCTAACAAGCGGAGAATTACTCGAATATGTTGGGAAAAGAAAAGATAGAAATCATGAAGAAAATAAAATGCAATAGAATAAAACTAGCTTTATTAATCAACAAGATCAAATACACTTTGTTCCTTTAGAAAATGATTACAAAATCCTAGTTTGCTTCTCAATCTCTTCTTAAAGAGGTAGATGAACTGTCGATGATCAACCAGGATTCTTGAGCCGTCGTGGACTTCATGATCGTGTCGGTGTAATTATTTTTCCAAGAGGCTCTCGGTCCTTATTTATAGTCACAGAACCAGAACCCTAGTTTCCTAATATGGTAACTTGTTGTTAGGATCCCAACCTGAAAATCCCAAGCCCTAGATCTTCAAACGTGCGGCGGAACCGCGGCCATTTGGTAGGTTTGGACGTGGATCCGCGGTGGATTAGGAAGGTCTTGATTTTATACTTCTATTGGCCTCTTCTGGTGACATATGTAAACTGTTTTGATATCTGGAATCTTGAAATCATCTCGTAGTCTCTGCCAGAATATCTTTCTTCAATTTACTTGAATATTTCGGCAGATTTGATCTCGCCAACTCGAATTTCCTTGATTTCAGTCCTGATATAATTTTTGCACAATAACTCAATAAATAATGTTAGTAGAATTTGTTTTTATTGAGATATTATCTTAACCATTTGACATGATATTATAGTTTTAGAAAAATTGGTTAAAGATATTTGATAAGGTAAGCATATTTAAATGGACTAAATATTATATAGATATTATATGCTTACATTTTCCTTCATAATGTTAATTATAGTATATAAACACATGAAAATAGTATTTTTACAGATAAACCCTCATATGTGTCATATTTATAATAAACACTTTTTATTATATAGAAATAGTAAAGAAAATGTCATATTAAATGTACAATATTTTTGACTGAACAAATACCCCCAAACTTAACTTTGATCGTCCCGAGAAAACTAGTTATTCAAGAGAAGAAGAAAAAGAAAAACCTAAGCAGCACCCTTTTATAGGCAACACGATTGCACTGAGCACGTGCAACAAGCCGTTAAACCTCTAAGTGTCCCTAGTAGGAGGAGTGTTGTCTCCCGAGGGTTTTCAGCGGATTACTCCCACAAAATCCTATAAAAAAAGATTGTGAAAGTTACATATAAAGATAAGAATTATAAAAAAAAAAGAACTTGAAAATAAGAGTTTCCAACTATACCAGCTTTTCAGTTGTTATGAGTCATATCTTAATGGTCATGAAAAAATGTTAGAAATCACGTCATCCCTCAATAAAACATCGCCTTTAGTCTTCCTCCCTATCTTTCTTCCAAACATGGATCATATACCCCTATGTGTGTATAAAATACATCCCTACACTTAGAGAATTCAATTCAAGCTATCATACTCTTATCCATTTTCCAAAGTACTTTATAGTTGGTGAATATTTTGATGAAATTGCTCACACATCCTTCATGCGACCATTAATACTTTTTGAGATACTAACCGACCGATTATAAAATGTGCTTGCGCATTTAGGCGTAATTTCTCGTTTCGCAACACCTAAGGCTTAGCAGTGGCTCCCAAACCAGTTGGTCTAAGGCACTAGGTGATAAAGCACCCTCGCTATATTTTTTTATGCTGCCTTGGTAATTACAAAACCAGTGTTCATTTTTTTCTTCACCATTTATAATTTTTTTTCATATTAAGGCTTTTAGACAAGAGTATTTCAAGGTATCCTCTACTATCCCAAGTTTCAAGATGTGTGTAAGTGCGTACAGTAGGGTATCAACGTTCAAATGTTTGTCGTCAAGAATAAGTACTATTTTTCAGACTTAATTTTATCCTCAGATTAGTAATTTTCTTCATCTTACTAACCCTTGGGACAACGGCTCATAACTACTTATTACAAGTTTCATTTAAGAAAACATCTAACTTTCTTGCTTTTCTTAAACTTTTCCCATCTCATATGTAATTTTTCACTTTCTACTCTTTTATTATATAAAAAAAAATTGTATAGTGCCAAGTGCCAAAAGATAGTTTAGTGAATACAAACCTTTCCCCCAAACCTGTTTTCAGCAATGTCCTTACTGATGTCTTTTTTTGAATGCATCGACCTGTAGACTTAGGGAAAGAAATTAAGAGGGGTAAAATAATAGTCAAATGAAGACTACCCCCAAACTTGTATTTTGGCATGCACAGATATTCGGTGAAGTCTTTTATCACTCATCTCCATTCTTAAAATGAGACAATGTTACCAAAATATGGAGGTGGGGCGGAGGAAATTTAGTTATGATAAAGTGGCTCCTTTAAAAATAGGAGCTCCTCCGCTAGGTCAGCAGAAAAATACGGTTTTAATCTATGCCCATTTACTTTAAAAATTGAACTGGTTTTTATATTTTTAACTTCTACTGTCCCGTGCGGGTATACATACCGCACCACAAAAGGTCCTTTCCAACGAGATTTAAGCTTACCCGGATGAAGATAAAGACGGGAATCGAAAAGAAGGACTTGTTGTCCCGTTGTGAAAGTTTTCCTAAAAAGGTTTTTATCGTGAACACTATAGTCCGGTTTTTTACTATCACAGCATTATCGTAAGCTTCATCGCGGAGTTCGCTTAGCTCATTCAATTGCAGCTTCCGATAGCTGCCAGCTTGATCAAAATCGAAGTTTAGCTCTTTGATAGCCCATATTGCTTTATGTTCGATCTCGACAGGAAGGTGGCATGCCTTCCCAAACATAAGGCGGTATAGAGACATACTAAGATCGTTCTTATAACCGGTACGAAATGCCCAAAGAGCATCCATCAATTTGGTTGACCAATCTTTACGGTTTTTAGAAACCTTCTTCTCCAAAATTTGCTTGATCTGCCTATTTGTGATCTCAGCTTGCCCGCTTGTTTGGAGATGATAGGGCGTAGAAAGTTAGTGGTTAATTGCATATTTCCACATCAAAGTCTCGAAAGACCGATTACATAAATGCGTCCCGTTGTTGCTAATTATAGCGCGCGGGTGTCCGAACCGCGAAAAGATATTTTCTTTAAGGAACTTAATAACAAACTTGTTGTCATTAGTGCGACACGGTATTGCTTCCACCCATTTTGAAACATAATCAACCGCTAACAAGATATATAAATTCCCAAAAGAGTTGGGAAAAGGGCCCATAAAATCAATACCCTAAACGTCGAATATCTCCACAACCAAGATATGTTGGAGCGGCATCTCATTTCTACGTGAAATACGACCCAGGTGTTGACACCGCGGGCAATTTTTGCAATGATCATATGCATCTTTAAATAATGTTGGCCAATAAAAGTCACATTGCAAAACATTCTCCGCCATTTTTCGAAGACCAAAGTGACCGCCGCATGCCTGATTATGACAAAATGATAACACACTCTTGAATTCATCGTTAGGGACACATCTGCGAATGATTTGATTGGAACAATACTTAAACAAAAATGGTGCATCCCAGTAAAAGTGTTTTACTTCGGATAGAAATCGAAGTTTGTCTTGTTTCGACCAATTGCTAGGAATAAGTCATGTCGCTAGATAATTCATAATATCTACGAACCAAGGTTCGCAGGATACGGTCAGGAGCTGTTCATCAGGAAATGAGTCATTTATCGGCACGGTCAACGTTGGTGAAGAAGAGATGCGTGAAAGATGGTCAGCTACTACGTTTTCACATCCACTCTTTTCTCGAATGACAAGATCAAATTCTTGTAGCAACAGGATCCAACGTATTAGGCCGGCCTTAGCATCCTTCTTCGATAAAAGGTTTCGTAGGGCGGAGTGATAAGTGTAAACCACTATTGGCGAGCCAATCAAGTAGGGCCTAAATTTTTCTAATGCAAATACAACTGCCAAGAGTTCTTTCTCGGTAGTTGTGTAATTAATTTGTGCATCATTCAAGGTCTTACTTGCATAGTAAATTACATGTGGCATCTTATCAATGTGTTGTCCTAAGACTGCACCAATAGCAAAATCGGATGCATCACACATAAGCTTGAATGGGTGATTCCAATCCGGAGATGATAGAACGGGGGCTGTAGTTAGAGATCTTTTAAGAGATTCAAAAGTAGCCTCACAATCCGAATCGAAGTGAAATGTAGTATCCTTGGCCAAGAGAAGAGTTAATGGTCAAGCAATTATGCTAAAGTCCTTAATGAATCTTCTATAAAATCCTGCATGACAAAGGAAGGATCGTATATTTTTGATGTTTTTGGGACGAGCGAGGTTATGGATGACATTTATTTTAGCTTTGTCTACCTCAATACGTTTTCGTGAAATTATATGTCCAAGTAAAATACCTTCTTGGACCATGAAATGACATTTCTCCCAATTCAAAATTAAGTTCTTATCCTTACAGCGGGTAAGAACTGCGTCAAGATGATGAAGAAAGTCCTCAAAGGAGTCCCCGAATATGGAGAAATCGTCCATAAATATCTCCAGAAAATTCTCAACCATGTCTGAGAATATCCCCATCATACACCGCTGAAATGTAGAGGAAGCGTTGCATAACCCAAAGGGCATGCGTCTATAAGCAAAAGTACCGAAAGTACAAGTAAATGTGGTTTTATCTTGATCTTTTTCGGTGATGGGGACCTGGTTATAACCAGAGTATCCATCCAAGAAACAATAGTATTCATGTCCAGCTAATCGTTCTAACATCTGGTCAATGAAAGGTAGAGGGAAGTGATCTTTCCTCGTTGCGGCATTTTCCTATAATCAATACATACACGCCACCCCGTTTGGATGCGTGTTTGGATTAACTCATTGGCCTCATTGGTTATGACCGTGATGCCAGACTTTTTAGGGACTACATGAATCGAACTTACCCATTGGCTATCAGATATTGGGTAAATTATACCACTATCTAAGCACTTGACGATTTCTTTCTTTACCGCCTCCTTCATGACGGGGTTTAACCGTCTTTGTGGGTCTCGGGTTGGTTTATCTTCATCCATCAAATGTATATGATGTTCAACAATTAAGGGACTAATCCCTTTGATGTCAACCATTATACAACCAAATGCTTGCCGATTCAATCTCAATACCGTCAAAAGAGCATTCTCTTGCTCTAAAGATAGAGAAGCGGATATTATCACGGGTAAAGACCCATTCTCACCTAAAGATGCATATTTCAGATGAGAAGGTAGCGGTTTGAGATCTAGAGTCGGCAGAGAGACGATAGAAGGAGGCGTAAGGGAATGATATTTGGACTCCCCAAGAGGTTCATAACATGCATAGGATGTTGACTCGGAAAGAGCTACTGAATTTTGCGACGAGTCAAAAGATTCAAAGTTGGGGGTGGACTCGTCAAAAGTATCCTCACTATAATGATTTTCCAGATCAAACAATGTCGCACTAGTGTTGTCGAGATCATCATAGCAAAGTGCTTCCGCTTCGCAGCTGTCGAAAGCTATCTCGTTGATGGAACATACATCGATTAAATGACCAGAAGGTTCAGATGGTCGATTTCTTAGCTTATAAATATTAAGCTCAATTGTCATCTTCCCGAAGGATAAGTTCATAGAACAGTTACGACAATTAATGACAGCGTTGGAAGTTGTTATGAAAGGTCGACCGAGTATCACCGAGATTTGGTTGCGTGGGCTCGCCACAAGATGTGTATCTAAAACAATAAAGTACACATGGAATATGAATTCCCCGATTTTGATTAACACATCCTCTAGTTCACCCCTAGGTTGGGTGATAGATCGATCTGCCATCTGGAGAGTGCAGTGGGCAGGTTTCAACTCTCCTATACCTGGCTGCTCATAGACGGAATATGGAAGCAAGTTAACACTAGCGCCGAGGTCAAGTAGAGCACGATTGATGTTTTTACACCCAATAGTTATAGATATTGTAGGACAACCGGGGTCCTTACGTTTCTTAGGCAATTGTTGGGTAAAAGTTGTGCTCACGTTACTTGTCATGAATACCTTTTTTCGGCGCTTGAGTTTTTCTTTTCCTAGTGCATAAGTCCTTAAAGATTTTCGCATAATACGGAACTTGTTGAATAGCATCTAGGAGAGGGATATTTATGTTAATTTGCTTAAACATTTCCACAACTTTCTCTATTTGTACGTTAAGTTTGTTGGCCCTCAACCTGTTTGGAAAAGGAGCTTTATTAATAAGTGTTGGGTCCAACATATTTGGAGAAGTTTGTGGGGATGGAATCGATTCCAGAATTGAAGTGGGGATCATTTTAGGTAGATTCGAGGAAGTGGATGGAGTGTTCGAGCCTTGAGGAAAACGGAGAATAGGCTCGGAAGAAGGTGGGAGACTAGATGAAGTAGGGCAAGAAGTAGAAGCCAGGGTATCATTAATATCACCGACGTGTTCATCAACATGTTCACCCACTTGGTTATCTAGCACTCTTCCCGATCTCAACGTAGTGACGGCACACACATTATGATTTTGTGAGTGGCTAGAATTCTATAGGGGTTGAGATGGAAGTTTCCCTTTTTCTCCCGCACTCATCGCGGCATTTATTTATGCAAGTTGTGCTTCTATCGATTTTATACTCTCACCGTGGGAGTTGGTGGTCTGTGTTAAAGATCGGATAGAAGACTTTATTTCGTCCGTCCATTGCATGGAATGTTTAATAAAGATATCCACGCTTCATTCGAGTGCAGATGATTTTTCATTCCCGGACGTTTGGAAAGAATTATTGGCCAGGTTTTGAAAAGGTTGCGATTGAAAGGGGTGTTGACTCTGTGGTGATGGTTGCTGTTGTTGTGGAGGAGGGCTTTGATAATTGCTTTGGAACTGGTTTTGGTTTTGGTTCCAAGCAAAGTTTGGATGATTCCTCCACCCCTGATTGTATGTGGAAGAATAACGATTGTTTCTAGGTCGCTGCTGAAAAGTAGAATTAGTGTGTTCTTGACCTTGAAACGGTGCATTTGAAGGAATTCTTCCCTCATATGTGATGGATCGGAACAGCAACCACATACAGTCTTAGGAAGTGTAACCTGGTTTAAGGAGATTGATGAGAATTTGTCCTCCATAGCCTCGAGTTTCTTTTGTATTGCTGCCATTTCGGCTTTTATGGCTATGGAAATATCGAGCTGATGGATTCCTCCCCTAGATGAAGGTGATCCAACGCTTTCCCACTACAAAGTGTTTTCAGCGAGATCTTCCAGATATTTCCATACTTCACCATCGTCTTTGGACTTGAAATTGCATTGACATATGGTTTCAAGTATCTGCTTTGTTGTTGGATTAATGACTTCATATATAATTCAACACAGATCCCATCTATGTATTCCATGATGATGACAATGGACAAGCAAATCCTTGAACCGTTTAAAGCACTTCCAAAATGGTTCATTGGGAAGCTGGGTAAACTGGTTGATTTCGCTCCTAACACGGGCGGTCTTATGATTGGGGTAATATTTTTAAGGAATGCTATCACGAATTCATCCCAATTGGTAATAGAGTGTGCGACAGTATTATAAAGCCATTTTTCTGCCAAGTCGCACAAAGTGAATGGGAGAAGACGCAAGCACATAGCATCCATGGACAGTTGTGAAGTACCCATCATTGCGCATACGTTTTCAAACTTGGTGATAAAAATGTATGCGTCTTCAGACTCGAGCCCATGAAATTTAAGTAATAGGTTTATGTGGTGGGGTTTAATTTCAAAATTATCCCCGTTGGCTGGTGGAATGGATAGACAGGTAGGAAGTGTACCGCGTATAGGATAGCATCTCTCTCAGAGAGAAATGCGCAGTGGATTCTGCGCACCTACGGGCGGTGGCAGGGTGGTGTTATAATCTGATGGAGTACCGTCCATCTCGGTTGATGTGGTGGGTGGTGAGGAAAAAGAAAATGAAGAAGTATCGACTTCGGAGTCGATAGCCGAAACGTGGACAAGACGGTCACTAGAATCCCGTGTCCCGCCGAACATGCACTAAACGGTTTTAGCGCAAGTGGCAGCATGTGTGTGATTTAAAATTGGTTTGTTTTTGAAAAAGTAGGACTCAAGACAAATCACACAAAATTGCACAAACAACCCTAGAACTAAGGTTACCTAGGTCAAGTCTCTAGACCGCTCCTAGACTTCCAAAGGACAAGCCGTAGGATCAATCTTTTACCACCTCTTTACTACTCTTATGGCCAGGTAAGTCCTAGGTATGTGCCAGGTAAGTGGGAGGTATCCGCTATACGAATCACCGAAAATAGAGGGCCTAATTAAATAACCACTTTCCTTAGACACACTTGCCTAGACACCACAATGCGGATAAGCGATAGATTACCTACGACTTTCCTCTGTCCTATTGAGTGCGACAATCCTTAGAGTCTTGTCTAGTATTTTTTTAAATTAATGTACGGTTGATGCGGATGCTTGTTTTGTGATTTGTGGGTCCTAGAAAGGGTGATGAAATCCCCACCTAATCTGAATTTGGTTGTTGCCCCCTTAATGTTTGTATTAAAATATGCAAAAAAACCGCAAAAAAATCTTGCAAAAAGAATTTTGCGCAGCGATATTTTGCAAAAAAATCCTGCAGAAAAAATATTTTATTGGATTTCAGAGGAGAGAAGGAGTTGAGAAATATACCAGAAGTTTGAAACCTTAGTTCCCTAAATGCTCCGCGTTTCCGACGCTATTTAGCCTTACTGCCACGGTTCCGCCGCTGAAAGGAGGGGTCTCGTGAAGATTTTTGCTACGTGGCCTCCTTTTGCTCCTCTGGATCTTGATGAATGTCTCTGACTCTCTGTTTCCTCAAGTCTGTGACTCCAGATCCCCTTGCAAAATTCACACAATAAACATTAAATATACAATTTGCAGTTTTGTTTTATTTATGATATTGATCGAATAAGAAATCAACACAAATAGTAAGAATAAAAAATTACTCCTGTATCCCCGGCAACGGCGCCATTTGATTGATTATGTTTTTAGAATTTTGTTGTAACCGCAATCAATAACGGTGTCGTGTGTAGCTAGACCGAGATGAGTACGGGTCATCCTCAGGGAAACATTTAATCTTTAATCTTACTTTAGATGTGTTGAAAAAGGGGAAGAATAAATAATGGTAAAGAATGGTTGTAGATTCTAGATCCACGTCAAACACGGATGCAGGATATAGATCTAGATTAACTACGGATGTAGGTTTTATATTAGAAGGGGGCATATAGGGTTCAGTAAGATTTAGTAGCCATGGATGATTAATTAAAAATTACTCCTCTTATCCTTTAATAGATTTAAAACTAGATCGACAGTGATGCATGTAGATTAGGGTGAGGAAAAAGGGTTCCCACTCTTAACCCCTACCTTGACATGGATCTCCGTTCATGTCTAGCCTTTACCAAAACAATCGTTAATCTAATCTCTAATCGCGGCCGTGGCTGCAATGAATTGGTAGCGTGCCCGATTAGGATGTTAATGATTCTTTTTGTAAAGTTTATAAACTTTATAGGACGTAAAAAGAGTTTAAGAATCTTCATCATTCATTAATCTACTCTAATCCTATGAACCCTAACAAGCGAAGAATTACTTGTGCATGTTGGGAAAAGAAAATATAGAAATCGTGAAGAAAATAAAATGCAATAGAATAAAACTACCTTTATTAATCAACAAGATCAAGTACACTTTGTTCTTTTAGAAAATGATTACAAAACCCTAGTTTGCTTCTCGATCTCTTCTTAAGGAGGTCGATAAATTGTCGATGTTCAACCAGGATTCTTGAGCCGTCGTGGACTTCGTGATCGCGTCGGTTTGATCATTTTTCCAAGAGACTCTCGATCCTTATTTATAGTCACAGAGCCAGAACCCTAGTTTCCTAATATGGTAACTAGTTGTTAGGATCCCAACCTGAAGATCCCAAACCCTAGATCTTCGGACGTGCGGCGGAACCGCGGCCATTTGGTGGGTTTGGCCGTGGATACACGGTGGATTTGAAGGGTCTTGATTTTATATTTCTGTTGGCCTCTTCTGGTGACATATGTAGACCGTTTTGATATCTGGAATCTTGAAATCATCTCGTAGTCTCTGCCAGAATATCTTTCTTCGATTTACTTGAATATTTCGGCAGATTTGATCTCGCCAACTCGATTTTCCTTGATTTCAGTCCCGATATAATTTCTGCACAATAACTCAATAAATAATGTTAGTAGAATTTGTTTTTATTGAGATATTATCTTTAACCATTCAACATGATATTATAGTTTTAGAAAATTGGTTAAAGATATTTGATATGGTAAGCGTATTTAAATGGACTAAATATTATATAGATATTAAATGCTTACATTTTCCTTCATAATGTTAATTATAATATATAAACACATGAAAATTGTATTTTTACAGATAAACCATAATATGTGTCATATTTATAATAAACACCTTTTATTATATAGAAATAGTAAGGAAAATGTCATATCAAATGCACAATATTTTCGACTGAACAGTCTCCAATAGACAGATTAAACAGTTTCTGGAAAAGAATGTTATCCAAAACCGCAAGGATTGGTTGTTGAAGTTAATTGACGCGCTTTGGGCGTTTTGCACCACCTTCAAAACAAATCTTGGTATGTCTCTATACCGACTCATCTTCGGAAAAGCGTGTCATCTGCCTGTTGAATTGGAACACCACGCATTCTGGACAATCAAACAGCTTAATGTCGACCTAGAAAAGACTGGAGAGGCTCGAAAACTTCAATTGAATGATCTCGACGAGATACACAATGACGCGTATGAGAACGCCAAACTTTACAAAGAAAAAATAAAAGTTTTTCACGACAAAGCGATTCTCCGAAAGACATTCACTGTGGGACAAAAGGTTCTACCTTACAACTCCAGACTTCATCTGTTCCCTGGGAAATTGAAGTCATGTTGGACAGGTCCGTTTCTTGTGTGCACCGTCTTTCCGCACGGCACAGTCAACATTGAAGATCGGCACTCTGGAAATATTTTCAAGGTCAATGGCCAACTTCGGAAGCCATTTTTAGAGTTTCCTGCGGAAACAGGGGAGCTCATGTTTTTGCATGAGCCACGTTATCTTGATTAAATCACTTCCCATAATCTTGTATATACATTTTGGTCTTTTTTCTGTTTGTAATTATTGTTTATTATTTTGACCCCTCAACAATTTTGACTCTCGTTGTATAGCATGATAGTGAGGACACTGTCAAGTTAAGTTTTAGGGTATGCTCGGTAAGCATTTCTATTTTTTATCTTCAGCATTCATTTGTATATTCTGCATTTACACAAAACATATAAAAAATTAAAAAAAAACCATAAAAATTTGAAAATTCTTCAAAACATAAAAACTTTTTCGTCGTGATTAGCTAGCGGGGGAAGTTAGACTCGAAGTCTGACGGTTCGGTTGATAAGATAGAAATAACTAAGTCCTTTTCGAGATATTGGCAACCCTAAAGATAACCCTCCTTTGAGTTTAACTATAGCCGATAAACGTCTTTTATAACACTTTACACGTGTCATATGTTTTTGAGAATTAGATGAAAGTCTAATATGTCTTTAAAACTTTTGAAAATTGATAAATATCTTTAGGATCAAACAGGTTTGTTCTAAATTAAGTAATATCAAGAATAGTTCATGAAGTGAAGTGAATATGAAGGATATTATTGAGGTTTTAATGGAAGCTAAAAGTCTGAAAAATAACCCATCTGGAACTTTGTTGGAGTGATTACACACCTTATCCATATGAACATGTCTTCGGGATTTAAAAAGAAAAGTTGGCAATATCTCCGTTTTCAGAATATTTTAAACGCAAGCAAAATAAGTCTTTTGTTTTTTGGCCTTGGTAACTTGGGTAATTAAGTCCTTGGGGTGTCTCCACACCTAATGCCCTAAAACCATCTGGTTTTTGAGTCAGTAACCCATAGCTTGCTGAGTTTCCAATCGCTAAATAAAACTAGCTAAGTAAGTGTTCTCTTCAAGTTAAAAGTCCTCACGGTTCTTTATGGGAGAATTATCTTGGCGGAGACGAGTTTTCTAGCAGAAGATATGAAGGTTTATATTTATAAAGATGTTTTGCACGATCACGAAAAGTGTGTATAAACAACAACAGGTAAAAGGTAGGAGTGAAAAAAAAGACTTGGTTCTCTGTTAAAAATGATATAATTTCTGACTTGAAACCTAACTGCTGAACGAAACTTGAGAAATCGTAAGTCTTTTCAAAACTCGTATGATCCTTTAGAAGTCTATCCTGGTCCGTATTTATGACATAATGACCCTAATCAAGTTCTTAATAACTTGTTGACACTTTTAGCACAAACACGTAAAGACGTGTATTAACTTATGCTAAATAATTTGTGAGGAGTGAAAAATAGGGTTTGACGTTTCTAACTCGGATGATAGAACTTCTAGCTTTGATTCTTAACCTAAAGATTAGAATCAACAGTTTTTTCACGACGCTAACTTGACTGGATTTTGTGGGTGTAATCTGCTGAAAACCCTTCAGAAGACAACACTCCTCCTACTAGGGACACCTAGAGGTTTAACGACTTATTGCAAGTACTCAGTGCAATCACGTTCCCTACGAAAGTGAGGCTAGGATTTTTGTTTTGCTCGGGATGAGCAAAAGAAAAGTTTTGGGGTATTTTTTCATCACTAAAAACTGCATTTTAATACCTCTCATTCTTTATCAATTTTTTGTATATCGGTACAATTAAGCAGTGTCTACTCGGTAAATACAGATTACAGGTATTCGTGATAAAATACTGAAAACACACTCAAAATCACAGATATAACGTTTGGGAGCCAACACTGCAATCAGAACAGAAAATCGACCGATATTCAAAGAGCACTTTTGCAAATAATCTTGTGTACACAATTTTGGTCCAAAAAAATACAAGTGTGCACAAGCATTTTGGTGACTTGGACCATGGTGGGGGTTGCCTATGGCACATGTGGGCACAACACTCATGACTTGTGCAAGTGGTGGGCACAACTGGAGTGTGTGATAATTGCCTGAAAGGTGTGATATGATATAAAGTTAGATTTCCCTCCAAAATCTACTGAGAATAACCAAGATGAAATAAAAAAAATCAAACAATATCAGTGAGATTGTGTAGAACACTCAAGAGCACCAAGAAATCTCGAGCCCCAACAACCTACAACTGAGCGGCGACATCATCATTTTTTCCAGCGCCGCCGGCCCCACCAAGTCCAAATCACTTCATATTTCACATGGTCAATCAATGTTGTCTCATCATCCTGGTTTTATTATTTGTTTATTTTGATTTTGAGCCTATAAATACCAGATCAATGAGCAAGCTAGGATGGACTTTTGGAGAGAAAACTTTGTATATATTGAACTAGTGATCTTGTAGCTCTTAGTTTGAGTTTCTTGCCTTCCTCTGGTCTTGCAACTTCTTTCTTGAACTTGCAAGATTAGATTTTGGTATTTGAACTCAATTTTGCTTGTACTTGGAACCATTGCAATAAAAGATTCTTTTAATTCAAGTTGATTCTTTAATCTTGTATCTCTTTATCATTTTCTTTTATGTTATATAGTTGTGATCTTATTTTATGATGTGCGAGTAGTTTTGTGCTTGGGCTATGGTGAGGAAGGTTGTGGAATGACTTGCCTTCCAACCCCTCCTTCTTGATTCTTGCATTTTACACTTCTTTTCTTAATATATGCAATTTTATTATGTTTTGTTTGATAGGATATATAGTTTTAAATAGTTGCAAATCAACATTTAACATATATCCTATCCCTTCTTTACATTTTATCATTGTTATGTTAAGAATCGAAGTTGAAAGGAATATGAAATTTAGCTATGTATCGGAAACTAGCTAGATAGAACATATAGCATACAAGCATATGTTCTATACTTGCTAACTTTACTTAACTCATTTCATGATCATTTCATTCTAAAACCTTAGATTTTTTTATTTTCATTTTAACCTAACTTTGATATCGTATCCTAAATCGACACTTGTTATCGGGATAGATACGGCAAGCTTTCTTAAGTCAATTAGAAACTAAAAATGGACCTTGAATCAAGATTGAGAGTTGGAGGTAAAATCCGTATTCAATTTACTATACCTAGCCTAAGTTTTCCCTAAAAACAACACCTTATCGTTTCTTTATTTTATTTTTGTAAAAAAGTGACAATTCCAACTTCAAACCATTGTTTTCTAACTCAAAAATGATATCTTGATATCCACTCCCTGTGGATCGACCCGTACTTGCCGGCTTGCATCAACGCACCATGCACTAGCGGTATTTTTATAACTCGAGACTGAAGTCGTGAACTATTTTCATCAAGAAACCGACATGTCCTCATTTGACAAAACCCTTTTCAAAAGCACGACACTTTGAGTTTCCATCAATATCTTAAACAAACGCGATGGAATATCTTCTACCACACCGAGGAACAAAAGGTGTTTGTTTCTCGACATGCCACATTTTTAGCAAAGGAATTTCTTTGTGAAAGAAATCAACGGCAATTAGGTAGAATTGGAAGAAGTTCCAGCAACTCAAACTATAACTGACAATTTGGTGGAACCGGAAGATTCAATAGTCCCTAACGAACCTCAGGCACTCCGCATAACTAGTATGGTTCCTCTTCCACCTGAGAGATACTACGGTTTTCTCATAGACGGTAGGAGCGAGGATTGCATCATGTAGATGATGACCCAACTAGTTTCGAGCAAGCCATCACAAGTGGAGACTATGTGAAATGGCTGGATGCTATATGCTCTGAGATGGAATCCATGTACGCCAACAAATTATGGACTTTGACAGTTGCTCCTAAAGGGGTAAAACCCATCGGGAGCAAGTGGATCTTGAGAAGATAATTGGTGTAGATGGAAAAGTTGAGACATTCAAAGCTAGACTGTTGCAAAGGGTTTTCGTCAACAACCTGGTGTCGACTATGATAAAACCTTTTCTCCAGTGGCTATGCTTAAGTCCATCTGGATCCTACTTGCCGTTGCTGCATACCATAACTAAGAAATCTGGCAGATTGCACGTCAAGACCGCTTTTCTAAATGGTGATTTAAAAGAGTGCGTGTACATGACACGGCCAGATGGCTTCATAGACAGTGGGAGCAGCGGAAGTGTGTGAAATCTTCTTAAATCAATTTACGGATTAAAGCAGGCATCGCGGAAATGGAACATCTGTTTTGATAAAGCTGTCAAACAGTTTGACTTCATCAAAAATGTAGATGAACCATGTATATATAAAAAGGTAGTAGAGAGTAAGGTTGTCTTCCTCGTATTGTACGAGGATAACAAACTCTTGATAGGAAACGATGTTCCTATGCTACACTCGGTCAAGCTCTTCTTATCACACATGTTCTCCATGAAAAATCTAGGTGATAACTCCTACATCTTGGGGATTAAGATCTATAGAGATAGATCTAAACGGATGTTGGGATTGTCCCAATCCAGATACATAGACACCATACTAAAGAGGTTTAGTATAGAGAGGGCTCGCATGAAAAGGATACCCTATGTTTTGGCAGTCGGGTCAATCATGTATGCGATGTTATGTACCAGACCAGATGTAACTTACTCACTAGGTCTAGTGAGTAGGTCTCAAATAGATCCTAGGGAGAAATACTTGTAACAATCTAGTTCATTTATACCAATTCCAGTTCTCATATTTCCTTAATTGTGGTATTTTCCTGATTTATCGTGTTTTGGGTGGGAATAGTATTTTATATTTTACATCGCATTCGACCCGACCCGCTTGCTTGAACTTATTTGATTCATATTTATGAATTATCCAGACTTGTTATGTAGACTGGTGCATTTTCATGTTTAGTGCATACTGGCATTTTATCTGGCATTTGCAATATAACATTTTAAGTCATATAAAATATTTTAAAAATACATTGCATGGCCTGCATGAAACCCCTAGCCCCGTGGTAGCATCCGCGCATCTTGTTCTCTTCCCGTTCTGTGAAACGGACTTGTTTGGATGGCTACGCGCACGTGAGTGTATCCGTTCATGGGGGTATTCATTTTTCGTTATCCGGACATTCATTTTTTATTTTGGTCAACATGTATATTTTTCGTATTTTAAAACTAAATTTTAGACCCGACCCGGGCATGTTTTGGACTATATTTGTATTTACCAGAATATCAAATTTTATTTATATAATATTAATTTTATAAATTGATACAAGTTAAAATTTAATTAACTAATAAAAGATTTTTTAAATTTGAATCTAAACTAATTTCCTAACAAACTAACAACCCCTTTCTCTCTCTCTCTCTCCTCTACATATATATATATATTTATATATATTTAATTTTTCTTTCCTTATTTAATACACAGCCTCTTTTTCTTACTTCTTTCTTTTTCTTGATCTTGTTTCTTGATTCCGGTGATCACCGCCGGAGCCGTGCTCGTCGCCGACGATCCGAGTGATCCAGTAAACGTACCTGACTTGCGTGATCACCCTCGTGCGTTGTTTGGAACCGTTCAGTGTACCGTGCGCGCGTCGCGACATTTTGCCGACGAAGGACATTCCATACACATCCGTTCTTATTCCGTCTAGGCAAGTTAATCTTGCTACATGCTATATAACTCATTATATACCTATTTAAATAAATATCTGACCTGTATTTTAAATCAAATATCGTATGTTTCATATTACAGCCTTTCGACGTTCCGTTTATATTTGTATAGTGCATTTCAGATATAAGTCATGCAAACCAATCTTAATTACATGCTACATTACTTTAGACGCATCTATTTTAACAATGGAATGCCTGTATTTAAAATCATGCCCCCCATATTTAGTTTTCCAACTTTTCGATATTCCGTTTGCATCCATTCATATCATTTCAGATATAGGTCATGAAAAATTATTTTGTTACATACTATACTATCATATACTGCATCAAAATGAATAGTTTTATTTCATATTGCTTAGTTATCTGTTCCGCACTTGTTAGTTTATCATTTTACGATTATGTGATACCCATTTGCATCCATATCATTTAAAATATTTATCGTCGTAATATTTCTTATTATTATCTTTAATTAGTTTATAATCTGCATTTTTATAGTTTTATACATTTGAAAATATTATAATTTACGCATGAAACGTCGTCGCAAAGCGGATACGACAAATCTGAAATTTACTGTACACCTTACCTTATAAAATTCATTATAGATCATAGAAAAATCATTAGTATACGTTCTTTAGTTCGTTACGAAGCTAACTCAGAATACTATAACTCTATGAAATATTTACTTGCAAAATAAATTTTTTAAATAACGTAAAATGCAAATGAAAATGTCTCTAAACTACTGTCCAGGGAAATTCCAGCAGCAAACTTTCAATTTCGAATGTTCATAGCTTTTTTTAGGGACAACCTGAGATGCTTATACTTATAAAAAATGAAAACCTTATTGAATTATCCTTGTTTTAGTATAAGACACGTCCCTTTTGGAGAACGTTTATTATTTTTAAGCTATTTTACAAATCAGGGTGATGCTGATTTTCTGAACGGAACTTTCTTATGCATGGTTAATCAATACCGCTTTTATAATTATTAATCGGTATGAATATGTTATCCATATTAATATTATTATATCAATATCTATTTAATAAATAATAGTGCTTGTGTTTTAATATTCGGCAAATTTTACCGATTTACAGTTTTATAGTATCCGTCTGTATCCGTTACGGTTTATTACATATCTAGTTGCTTGCCGAGACCATATTATTTCATGTTACTGTTGTATTAGTGCACCATGCTTGATAATTATACATCCTACATAGTCATGATGTAACCCCTCACAAAATATTTGTGCATCAATGCTTTACCGTGCATCCGTACTTGCTACAGTTTTAGTATGAGCATCCGCTTGACACATGTGCACTACCTGTCATGACCTGATATACTACTGCTTGACTTGATACCTGATACACCACTACTTGACATGAATTGAAACATGTACACTACCTGACATGACCTGATATATCACTACTTGACATGTTAGCTGATCCTGTTTCAAATGCCGACAATCCTTACATGTTGTCCCGATGGACATATCCTGTTGTCTGTACAGACAAACCTGTTCCTGCTTGATCTTGTGTTGGCATTAGTCTCAGATTTATAAATACCTGACTTACACACATAACTTGGGGGTATGGGGAAATCAAGAATGTAGCTGAACGTAACTCAAAGGGCTATTATATCATTTTATCGTGGTCCCGTGGGGAATGAACGAGATATAGACTCATAGTCTATTACATCATTTTACTGTGGTCCCATGGGGAATGAACGGGGCATAGACCGATGGGTTACGATGAGGATTACATTCATTGATTTCGAATAACTTTAGAGTAGATCACCCTATAGCACAGTTTAGACTACTCACTGCACTTCACCTATTTATATCATGTTCACTGATTTATATTCATGTTACTGTTACTTGTTATTGATGACTTTTTACTGTTCATACTCATTCCTGCATGACTTGTTACCCCCTGATCATATTATTGTTGATATTATGACGCACTGACGTCTGGGTTTTGCATGGCCCAGATCATCTACCTTTGTCGCATGCTGATCAAGAGTATTTCCGCCGTCAGGCCGAGTAGTGAGGATCCTGTTAGTATCCAGTTGGTTATTTCCTTACTTTCCAGATGTTATTGTTACTTGGATTTATTGTTTGCGCGTATTATTTCTTGACTCGTTTATTCTGGCTCATGGACATATACTAGATAGTTTATTTACTTTCCTGTTCTTGATATCTCTACAGCCGTAATGTGACTGTGGAGGGATTTTTCCTATCCATAGGTATCATGGTTGTCTCTGTCACATACCTATCTTAGCGCACTCTGGGAAGCGGGGCATGACAATACTAGACAGCTGTGAAGAACATTCTTAAGTACTTGAGAAGGACTAAAGAGATGTTCTTGGTGTATGGTAATGGTGAACTCCAGGTGGAGTCCTTTACCGATTCGAACTTCCACAGTGATAAGGACGACAGTAAGTCGGTCTCAGGTTTTGTCTTCACCCTCAGAAGAGGGACGGTATGTTGAAAGAGTTCCAAGTTAGATACCATAGCAGACTCGACGATGAAGGCTGAATACATCGCTACCAACGATGCTGCCAAAGAAGCTGTCTGGATGAAGAAGTTCATGAGATGAACTTGGTGTAATTCCTACCATTGAGCATCTAATACCTGTGTATTATGATAACAATAGAGCTGTGGTTTTGTCCTAGGAACCCCGGTCCTATCAGCGATCCAGACATATTCTTAGGCGGTATCACCTGATCAGGGAGATAGTAGATCTTCGGGAGATCGAGGTCAGGAGAGTTGACATTGAGGATAACACAGCGGATCCACTCACCGAGGCCCTCCCCCAGATGCTAATCGAGATACTTTCTGGGATGTTGGGTATGAAAAACTACAACAACTGGACTTAATGCAAGTAGGAGATTGTTAGTGATAAGTATGCCTTAGAAGCCATTATTGCATGATATAGTGGATGCTTGGACATATATATGGAGGACTTTCTTGCTTGACATGATAGTATGCTATCTGGTTTCCTTTATCTTAATATGTCCACTGGTATTATTATACCGTCTCTCATATATATGTTGATAAAGCCCTTAGGATGTTGGCTTGACTACCAGGACTATGATGCGGATCATACTACCAGGACCTGGGTAGTCTATAAGCACATCCCTGGGTAGTCTATAAGCACATCCTTCAATTGTTCATAGTCGAGGAAATATTGAGACAGGACATCGATATTCCAGAGTAGACTAGTGTGTACGTTTCTTGACCCTGTATGGGGCAATGGTTGATCTCATATCCATTAGTGTATGACATCAAAGATTGTTCACAGGTGCTCTTTAGAGAATGGGTACACCGAACAGGACTCGCCGAGAACTCCTAGATAGTACTATACCTATCGTCAGATAGCAGTTTTCTGGTGACACCGGCACAGATTAGTCTGTAGACCCGAGATCGTCATAGAGTCTTGTATGGCTCCCACTGTGCTTTGATTTACTCCCTACCACGGCTCAAAGGATTTGTGCAAACAGGTGGATTTTGGGTACAGCCCCGAGTCACATAGAGGCAATGATCGATAGGAGGGGTTTCGTCTCTCCCGGTATTGGGAGTTGATGTTGCGTTATACTCGATTGGCTATAACAGTAAGTCCCTGGCCAGGGCTGTTGATGAGATTTACTGGTAAGTGTTATCAGTAGTTTCTCATACCGTTATAGGCCTTACATCGGCATGACTTATCAAGTTATTGGGGTCTGACGATTCCACCCCTAGACTCGATATACGACATATCAGACGAAGAGACCAGAGTGTACGATAAGTGTTACCTATAGGCTTCATGGGAGTTTGGACAAGTTTGCTTGTTGATCTTCTAATTGCTCAATACCTGGGTAGCCGTTACGTCCAGCTAATACTGCTGACGGCTTGTGGGTGACTGATGTGATCATCACCTACTACTGGCGTAATGATGAGTCTTTAGAGTCCTACACAGAAGTTTTCTGGTTCAAGCGAAACGAAATAGGGCACATATGCTGATATGTGCGTGGGCCTGATTAAATACGAATATGTGATACCGTATTATAATCTGGCAGCTATTTGTTATCAAGTTAGGTTATATGTGATATAACCGGATTATCGAATCAAGTGTTGATTTGATAATTTGATATACAGATAAATGATATTAGTCGGTTATATGTGATATAACCGGAATATTAAATCAAGTGTTGATTTAATAAGGTGATATATATTATATTTGATATAATTATATCTTAACTAATATTATTTCTCACTAATTCTTTACTTAATATATATTAATATATATATATATATTTGATATATGTGTGTGTGTGTGTATTAAAATGAAGCATGGTGTAATTTCTATTTTTGGAAAATAAAATAAATAAGGTGGAAAATTGAAGCATGGGTGTAGCATAGCTTTTATTATTTGTTTATTTATCTTGACTCACTATTCAAGCATGGTTGCAATTGATTATTGCAATTTATTCCATGCTTGAATAAGTGAGCTCAAGTATGAACCATTCTACGCTTGCTTTTCTTTCTTGAGCTCATTCTTGAGTTGCTCTCTAGCTTCCATCTTCTTCACCTCACTTCTCCAACCTCAAATCCCTCACATGTGTTGTGAAACCTTCAGCTTGTGTGATCTCTAGTGAGCAAACACAACCCCTACTTCACCATCCTACACTTGATTAGCAATCAAGTGTTGCGTGTTTCCTTCATTAAAGTGATTAGTGAAGAGGTAGCTTGGATTGGCGGACTTCGGGTGGATCATCTTCGGAATGGAGGTCATCGGAGGAAACTCGATAAAATTCCAAGTGGAGCCTAGTGGAGTCGCGTGGACTACAACCCGGAGCTTGTGAAGTGAAGGACTCAATCTACGAGGGTATAATCTCTTTAACTTCTTATACTTTAGTTGATATCATAATAGGAAACCCTAATATTCTAGTTAAGCTCTTGGTTAGTGTTCGTTAGCACCCGAAATTTTTAAAATTTCATGTGTGATGCCCGTTTAAACCCCATCACGGTGCTAGTGTACACTTTCAGTATGGACTTTGGACATTGCTCCAGAAGGGGTAAAACCCGTAGGCTGCAAATGGATTTTCAAAAAGAAGATTAGTGTAGATAGACAGGTTGAAACCTATAAGGCTAGACTTGTTGCAAATGGTTTTCGTAAAAGTCCTGGTTTGGACTATGATGAAACCTATTCTCCAGTGGCTATGCTCAAATCCATTCGGATCCTTATTGCCATTGCTGCCTTCCACGATTATGAGATTTGGCAAATGGATGTAAAGAACGGTTTCTAAATGATTATTTGGAAGAGTGCGTCTATATGGATCAGCCAGAGGGTTTCATTTAGAGTGGGAGCAACAGGAAAGTGTGCAAGTTTCTTAAGTCCATTTATGGATTAAAGCAGGCATCGCAGAGTTAGAACATCTGTTTTGATGAGACGGAAAAAAAATTTGACTTTAACAAAAATCCATATGAACCATGCATCTATAGTAAGATTGTAGCAAGAACTGTAGTATTCCTCGTCATGTACGTGGATGACATTCTCTTGATAGAAAATGGTATTCCTATGCAACAATCAGTCAAAGGATTCTTATCACAAAGTTTCTCCATGAATGACCTGGGTGATACCTCCGACATTCTGGGGATCCAGATCTATCGTGATAGATCTAAGAGGATGTTGGGACTTTCAAAGTCCAGGTACATCGACACCATATTAAAAAGATTCAGTATGGAAGATTCAAAGCGCGGTAATCAACCGGCTTGTCACGGAATCACCCTCTGCAAAGAGATGTCTCCCAAGACTGATTTGGAAATGGATCGCATATCAACTATACCCTACGCTTCTGTGGTAGGCTCTATAATGTATGCGATATTGTGTACCAGACTAGATGTTGCCTACGCACTAAGCGTAGTAAGACGGTATCAGTCAAACCCTGGGGAGAAGCACTGGATAGCAGTAAAGAACATTCTCAAGTACCTAAGAAGGACTAAGGAGATGTTCTTGGTGTACGGCGGAAAAGACCTCCAGATCGATGCCTTTGCTGACTCCAGCTTCCAGAATGACAAGGATGACTCCAAGTCCATGTCGGGTTATTTCTTTACCCTCAATGGAGGGGCGGTCTGTTGGAAAAGATCCAAGCAGGATACCGTTTCTTACTCGACGATGGAAGCGGAGTATATCGCTGCTTCTGATGCCGCAAAAGAAGCAGTCTGGATGAGGAAGTTCTTAACAGAACTTCAGGTGGTTCCGTCCATTGTTGATCCAATACCTCTATATTGTGACAACAACGGGGCTATAGCTTTAGCAAAAGAACCCAGGTCCTATCATAAGTCCGGACATATCTTGAGGCGGTATCACCTGATCCGGGAGATCGTGGATCGCCAGGAGATTGAGGTGCGGAGAGTTGATACGGAGAACAACACTATAGATCCACTCACAAAGGCCATCCTTCAGACACAGTTCGAGAGACTATTCGAGATGATAGTTCTGCGATATGCCAACATATGGCCTTAGTGCAAGTGGGAGATTGTTGGTTGATCAGTCGAAAATATTGCATTTTTAACACATCAATTTCCCTACTATTTGCACTCATCTAAAGGTGTTCGGTATGAATATAGCACATATTAGCAATTTGACTGTAAAATACCAAATAACTTGTATTATATATTATAACCGACATTTTGAGGGAAATTGAGTATTTATCATTGCACGCATGATCTTTTTATATCACAATACTTGTCTCGAGAATGTGTGCAGGAAATTATAGAAAAAGAGCCTAAACTGCTAAAAGTACCGATAAAAATACGCCAAGTCCAAGACTTGTGATCCGGCAGTGAACAAGAAATACTTAGAAGATTCCAGACATCAGGAAGCAGTACTAAAGCCAGAACAAGAATTGCCATGAATTTTCAAGCAGCAAGGCTTCCAAACGGCCGCGGATCCACGGCCGTAGGGCCCTATTGGCGGCGGATCCGCGGCCACGTTGGGGCAATATCGGCAGTTCATCATTTCAGGTTTATCATTTCAAGGTCAAAACTTCTTCAGGCCACCTTGTTCTCCAGCAATCTCCAGAAGCTTCTGTCCTAACAGCCAAGCTTCTTGTACAAGCTTCTTGTACAAGCTAAACACCTCCAAACTTCTCAAACAAGCTAGCCAAGCCTAGAAGGTTCTTTCCAACAACCAAGATTATCAATGAAGCTAGCTAACTAACTAACTCTAGAAGCTTCTACTCAACTACCAAGCTTGCAAGACAAGCTAAACTAAATCTAGCTTCTAAAGGAAGCTAATCCTAATCAAGCTTCTAGGGGAAGCTAAGGAGAAGGCTATAAAAAGGACCCAAAGGCTTCATTATAAAAAAAAAGGTTGTTGAAAATTGAGCCAAAAAATCCCACAAGTTGAGTGACAGAACTTGTGCATCCAAACCCTAATCCATTTCCAAAAGCCAAATTCAAGATCTCCGAGTAAAAAATCAAGCAAGTAGGCTTCAACCTTTTAGAAGCGACGCCGATCTTCAACCGAGCAAGTGATCCAAGACGATCCGCGACTCACGGAGACGATGCGAAGCTAATTCGACGATCGAGTTCTTTCCTCAATTCTTGTAGTTCTTGAGCGAATTGTAACGGAATTGTTGAATAATAAAAGGTGAAATTTCTTTATCTTGCTTATCTTTATATTTGAGCATTATGATTAGTTTTCAATTCTTTATTGTGTTCTTTGTTATGATGCTTGAGTAAAAACTCCGCTAGTGGAGGAGTCGAGAGAATAGATAGAAGATGATGATTACAATCTTGAAATGATTCTTAATTCCTATAGGTTTTGTAAACTCTTGTAAAATGAATCATCGACAACCTAGTTTCGAGCGAGATGCTTTCTTGAATGTTTTCGCTCTTAATTAGAGATCAATGATCGATAATTCAATCTACTAGAGGCTAGCATTTGAATGATAATCAACGAAAGGACAAAGGATGAGATGAAGAAACCCTAGTTCCTTCAAAAGATCCTTAAACCTCGTCGATCGTCATCGATCTAGCAACAAATCATTAATGGATAAGAAAACGTAATCACAAGTTTTCATCACTTCTATAGATTTGATCGATTCCTACGAGCCTCATTACAAATCTTGATTACTAATTCGATTTGGATATCATCAATTGTTGATTCTTGATTTTGAGTATTCTTGATATTAGATCTAGATTTTGATAATTCTTGAAATTCACTTTTAAATCTTGAATCGAATTATCTTTTCTTTTCTCTTTAATTTTCAATTCATCTAAATCGATTACAATCAAATCACACTTTCCCTGTGGATGATCCGCACTCGCTAACGAACCAACAATTGACACCGTTATTGATTGCGGTTTACAAATTTCTTTGGTGTGATTTCTATACATTTTCTACCTACACACCGAGAATTCATCAATCAAATGGCGCTGTTGCCGGGGATAGTGTGCTAATTTGTTCGTTTTTTAAATTTGAGTTGAAAATTTTATTCCATCAGAATTTTTAGATCAAAATTCGCACAAGAACTAAACGATTTGTTGTGATTTGTTGCGAGGAAATCTGGAATCTGTGGAGCGAGAGGAAAAATTTTCAGATCATCTCAAAAAGTTCAGTGAGTGATCATGAGCAGTCTCTAAAAATTTTGTGCAGTGATCTGAACAACCGACCGCGTTTCCGCGGCATTAGGAGCTAATTGTGGCGTTTCCACGGTGGACCTGCTTCGTCACTGTACAAAACTTATCTGGTATTTTTCTAACTTTCTTATCTCTTCTTCTATCTGCTCCATTAAACAAATTTCTGCAGGTTTCTTTGCAAAAATTCGAAGCGCCGCAAAAATAAAAAGTGTGCTTGTTTGATCTTGGTTGTTTGCATTTTTTAATACGGAAATTAAGGGGCATAGACCAAATTCAGATTAGGTGGGGAGTTCATTACCCTTCCTAAACCCCGAAAATCACAAAACTGCATCCGCATTACCCTCATTAACTAAAAGAAATCTAGACTTGACTCTAAGGGCCGTCGCGCTCACTTAGGACAGAAGGAGGTCATGGGTAATCTATTTCTTATCCGCATTTCTTTTATGGTGTCTAAGGCAAGTGTGTCTAAGGCAAGTGGTTACTTAATTAGGCCCACTACTTACGTAGTGGAGAACCTCCCACTTACCTGGCACTTACTTGGCCACAGGAGGGACAAAGAGGTAGTAGAGGATTTATCCTGCGATTTGTATTCTGGCAGTTAGGAGCGGTCTAGAGACTTGACCTAGGTGACCATTAGACTTAGGGTTGTGTGTGCATTTTTTGTGATTTGCTTTTTTTCAAAAATCCGTATCTTTTTCAAAACAAACACCAATCCACATTTTCCTTAATTATATTAACGCTGCCACTTGTGCTAAACCCTTTAGTGCATGCTTGGCTGGACACGGGATTCTAGTGTCCGTCTTGTCCGCGTTCCCCTTATCGACTCCGAAGTCGGTATTTCTACGTCTACTTCTTCTTTACCCACCACCACAACCACTTCGATGGACGGTTCTCCATCGAACGTCTTTACCACTACTCTGCCACCATCCGCAGGTGCGCAGAATCCACCCTGCATCTCTCTCCAAGAGAGATGTTATCCTATGCGAGGTCCTCTTTCGACCTGTCTAACCATTCCACCAGCCAACGGGGAAAATTTTGAAATAAAACCTCAATGCATCAATCTTCTACCCAAATATCATAGTCTCGAGTCTGAAGACGCATATGTCTTTATTACGAAATTTGAAAATGTATGCGCTATGATGGGTACTTCACAGCTTTTTGTGTATGCTATGCGTCTACGTCTTCTCCCATTCACCTTGTGCGATATAGCCGAGAAGTGGCTTTATAACACAACCACACATTCCATTTCAAACTGGGAAGAATTCGTAAAAGCATTCCTAAAGAAATTCTACCCCAATCATAAAACAGCTCGAGTCCGTAGCAAAATAAATCAATTCACCCAGCTTCCAAATGAACCCCTTTCAAAGTGTCTTGAACGCTTCATGGATCTGTTAGCTCAATGTCCACATCACGGAATTCCTAGATGGGATCTGTGCAGAATCATATATGAGGGCATTAATCCTACCACAAAACATACCCTTGAATCCATGTGTCAAAGCACATTCATGACTAAAGATGATGGTGAAGCCTGGAGATTTTTAGAAGATTTCGCTGAAAAATCTTTACAGTAGGAGGGTGTAAGTCAATCGTCTAGGGGGGCAATAACCAATCTGATGTTTCCATAGGAGTTAGAGCTGAAATGTCAGCGATGCAAAAGAAACTAGAAACTATGGAAAATAAATTTTTAGCCACCGCCCTAAATCAAATGTCACTCTCCAAAACTGTATGTGGATGCTATTCTGATCCTTCTCATTTGACGGAAGAATTTCCATTGAATTCTCCGTTTCAAGGTCATGAGCATACCAATGCTGCTTTTCAAAGACCTAGAAACGATCCGTATTCTTCTACATATAATCAGGGTTGGAGGAATCACCCTAATTTTGCTTGGAACCAATCACAATCTCAAAACACGGTTCCAAACCAGAACATTTTCCAAAGGGCTCTTCCACCACAACAGCAACCACTTCAATTGAGTCAGCACTCCTACCAATCACAAAAACTTTCAAAATCCAGTCAACACATCTGCACCAAATAATCATTTGCAGTTGATCGGTACTGATGAATCCTCTTCATTCATGAACTTGCTTCTGACAAATCTCATGCAAGTGTCGGCTGAAATAAAGACTTCCATCGATGATATAAAGAAAAACTCCACCTCTCAAGCTGAGAGTATTAAATCGATGGAAGCAGAAATTGCAAGATTAAAAGCTAAAATGAGTGCAAGAGAGAAAGGGAAACTTCCAGCTCAACCATTACCCAATCCTGGCTATTCACATCATGTGAACGCTATCACCACGTTGAGATTTGGAAGAGTGCTTGACAATCATGTTGGTGAGGAGATTGATAAAAATAAAGAATCAATCGATGATACCCCGGCTGAGACTTTTCCTTCCACTTCTGTTTCTAATTCTGACACCAGTTCGTCTACCCCACCATTTTCTTTCGAGCCTATTCTCTGTTTTCACCAAGGCTCGACACCTCAGCACAGCTCTTCTAGTTCACCGAAAATGATCCCCACTCCTATTCTTAGATCGTTCCCACCCACACGATCTTCTCCAATGTTGGACCCCGACCTTATTGCTCAAGCTCCTTACCCGAATCGGTTAAGGGGAAACAGACCAAGTCCACAAATGGAGAAGATCACTAAAATTTTTAAACAGGTTAACATCAACATCCCTCTTCTAGATGCAATTCAACAAGTCCGGCTTATGCGAAAATTCTTAAAGACTTGTGCACTAGGAAGAGGAAGACTCAAGTGCCAAAGAAGGTATGCATGGCAAAGACTGTAGACACAACTTTTCCCCAACAATTACCGAGGAAACGTAAGGATCCTGGTTATCCTACTATTTCTATTTCTATTTGGGAAAAACACATCAACTGTGCTCTACTTGACCTTGGCGCAAGTGTTAACCTGTTTCTTTCTCTGTTTACGAGCAGTTAGTGATCGGAGAGTTGAAACCAGCTCCTTGCACTCTCCAGATGGCCGACCAATCAATCACCAAACTTAGGGGTGAACTAGAGGATGTGTTGATAAAAATCGGGGAATTTGTATTCCCTGTGGACTTTACTGTACTTGATACACGGCCTGTAGCTAACCCACGGAATCAAATTCCGGTGATTCTTGGTCGCCCCTTTTTTGCCACTTCTAATGCTATCATAAACTGTCGTAATGGTTCTATGACCTCATCTTTCGGGAATAGGTCAATTGAGCTGAATATTTACAAGTTGGGAAGTGTACCCTCCGAACCTACTGCTCAGGTCTGTTCTGTCGAATTAATGGATGTCGATAACAGCGAATTTGACGATTCTCATGATACTGATCTTGACTCTTTTCATATGTTGTTGTTTGACCCAACTATGTATCATACATATACGGAGTCTTCCACCGAATTGTCTGGGTCAACAACTAACACTGATTATGAACTGTTTTTGGAGTCTGAAGATCACCCCGCTCTTTTTGATGACATTATTCTTCGGGGTATCGATGAGAGTTTTGAGGAAATTTTCGCTGATGAACTTGCATTTTTTAAAGACACGGGTGTAGAGATGAATCATCTCCCAAACAAAGAAATTGAACATCCACCCCTTCTTCTGGACTGTAAAGAGAATGCGAGTAATCTATCACAATCACTGAGTCTTCTTTCCAAAACGAGACACAAACACATTCTATTCCATCACTTACCCTTTCCCTACTTCTTATTCCACTAACCGGTGCACTACACTGATAAAATCTTCGAATGGTTGGTGTTGACTTTCGGTCTTTGCAAAACTTGGAATTGACCAGTAATTTTTACCCCCTCTTGTGATTTTCAAAGCTTAACATTGTTTAACTCAAGTTTGGGGGGGATAATCTGGCTCTTGAAAAGAAAATTTTTACTCAAAAATTGTGAGCCAAAAATAAGTTTGGGGAAGGATTTTCACGATCTTATTTAATGCCCCCGCTAATAAATTTCCTTCCAGGCTTACAGGTTTTTTGAGGTTTAGCAGATGGCAACAGTGAGGATACTGTTGAAAATAAGTTTGGGGGAGGTTTATGCTTATTTGCACATCATTTGCATATCACTTTGCATAAGCACAAAACAAAATTAAAAAAAATTGTATATAAATAAGATAATAAAAGATTAGATGGTGAAAAATTACATCCAAAAGATTAGAAAAATTTAAGAAAACCAAGAAAATTAAAAGTTTTCTTAAACGAACTAGTAATAAGTAGTTATGAGCCATTGTCCCAAGGGTTAGTAAGATTAAAGAAATCACTAATCTGAGGATAAAAATAAGTCTGAAAAATAGTTCCTATTCTGGAAGCCAAACATTTGAATGTTGATACCCTACTATACGCAGTTACACACGTCTTGAAACTCGGGATAGTAGAGAATACCTTGAAATGTTCTTGTCTAAAAGCCAAAGTATGAAGGAAATAAAAAAAATGAAGAAAATATAAAATGGTGAAGAAAAAAATGAACACTGGTTTTGTTATCCCCAAGGCAGCAATAAAAAATATAGCGAAGGTGCTTTATCACCTAGTGCCTTAGACCAACTGGTCTGGGAGTCACTACTAAGCCTTAGGTGGTGCAAGACGAGGAAAATACACCTAATAAGCAAGCACATGAGTAATCGGTCGGTTAATACTTCAAGAAGTATTAACGGTCGCATGAAAAATGTGTGAGCAACTTCATCTAAATATTCATCAATTAAAAAATACTGAGGCAGATGGACAAGAGTATGATAGTTTGAACTGAATTATCCGGGTGTAGGGATGTCTATTACACACGTAGGGTTATATGATCGATGTTTGGAAGAAAGATAGGAATGAAGAATAAAGACGATGTTTTATTGAGGGATGATGTGATTTCTAATATCTTTTCATGACTATTAAGATAGGGCTCATGACAACCGAAAAGCTCGTATAGTTGGAAACTCTAATTTTCAAAGTCTTTCTTTTAAAATTCTTATCTTTATATGTAACTTTCACGGTCTTCCTTTTATTATGGGATTTTGTGGGTGCAATCCGCAGAAAACCCTCAGGATACAACACTCCTCCTACTAGGGCACCTAGATGTTTAAAGGCTTGTTGCACGTGCTCAGTGCAATCGTGTTGCCTAGGAAAGTGTGCTAGTTTGATTTTCTTTTTCTTTATTTTCTCCATCTTTCTAATAAAACAAGTTTGCTCGAGACGATCAAAATTAAGTTTGGGGGAATTTGATCAGTCGAAAATATTGCATTTTTAACACATCAATTTCCCTACTATTTGCACTCATCTAAAAGTGTTCGATATGAATATAGCACATATTAGCAATTTGACTGTAAAATACCAAATAAATTGTGTTATATATTATAACCGGCATTTTGAGGGAAATTGAGTGTTTATCATTGCATGCATGATCTTTGTATATCGCAACACTTGTCTCGAGAATGTGTGCAGGAAATTCCAGAAAAAGAGCCGAAACTGCTAAAAGTAATGATAAAAATACGCCAAGTCCAAAACTTGTGATCTGGCAGTGAACAAGAAATACTTAGAAGATTCCAGACATCAGGAAGCAGTACTAAAGCCAGAACAAGAATTGCCATGAATTTTCAAGCAGCAAGGCTTCCAAACGGCCGAGGATCCGCGGCCGTAGGGCCCTATTGGAGGCGGATCCGCGGCCACGTGGGGGCAATATCGGCAGTTCATCATTTCAGGTTTATCATTTCAAGGTCAAAACTTCTTCAGGACACCTCGTTCTCCAGAAATCTCCAGAAGCTTCTGTCCTAACAGCCAAGCTTCTTGTACAAGCTAAACACCTCCTGAAAGTCCACGGTAGTGCCCCGGCCGTCTAACAGATGCCAAATGCGGAACAAAAACTTTTACAACTGGCGCTATCGCATACTATAACCCGGATCTTGCATTAAAGCTAAACTAACAAACTACAAAGTGGGTAGAATTGTTATACCGAATGATCCGAGTCCATCGGTCTTCAACCATTATCCCACGCTTTGTTGCGGCTGCTCCGATCTCCTGAATCTCCAGTCTTCTCGTCCAGGTGGCACCACGTCGACGGATCTTTAAACGGGCTCCCGCCTCTGAACCGAGGCAACTCGGTCGTCAAGTTTGCTAAAAGAGACGACCAAGATGAAGTAGAGAATGAGTAGAACACTTTGTCTCGCTTCGTCCAAAGCCATGGACGAACGGTTAATGAAGTTGCCTTTTGGATCGGGAGAAATGAGAAATGAGGCTATCTAATTTCCATGAGTCCAAAATTATATCAATCTTTTTTCCAAGCAACCATCATCCCTTCACCAAGAGGGGCCGACCACTTATAGGGAAGGAGGGTGAGTGTAGGAGAGGGGGGTGACCATAACAATGAAGCTTATCATAACACACTTAAAGAAACATAACTCACTAATGACACCTAGTATGAACACATTAAAAGCAAAGGATGAATCATAAACCTAGTCACCCTTGCAATAAATGAATCATTAAATGCACTAATGAGTCACTTAACACCTCACTTTCCTAGTCACCTTCTAGAAACTTCTAGAACCTTCCACACTCATCAAGAAAAGATAAATCCGTATTAAACCGAATGTTTAATACGGCTGATAGAAAACTGGAAACTGGCAACTTCCAAAAGTGATCCTGAAACGAATTTCAGGATAACCCCGTATCAGTATAAACATACCCGCATTTGTCTTACGACCGAATACAAATGCAACTGAGACAAAGATATTATATCTACACAGCATAATACTCGGATCCGGCTTAAACCAAAGCCGACCAGTATTATCTGCTCGAAATATGACACGTGCGTAAACGCACGTGCATTTTCCGAACCCTGCCATAAAACCATACGGCCTCTACAACGTTTCGCCCGAACTTGGGAAAGTGTCTGTGGGGGACTCTAATGACTCATCAACACACTGGCACTGGGTATAACCACTAGCACGTCAGAGGTACAAGCTGTACGTAACGGTTGCCTATGTATTGATTAGAAGGGAAGCTGACGAGCGAACTCATCCAGAAACCCTACAGAGCCTAACAGTGACAATATACATACAGTCCGGTCCATTCGTCTATGAGTATCGCATATCGTCCTAGGGGCTGGTAACATCAGACCCCCAATAGCGGTATAAGTTGTGTCAGAGAGTGGCTCAGAACACCCTGAGATACTACTGGAGTACCTAACAGTAAATCTCCTGCCTCGGCCGAGGGTTTTGTGTAATGGCTCTCCTAGACACAGCGCGATCTCACCCCCAATACCGGGAGACACGAATCCCCTGCCGATCCGCTCACTTGCCTCCATGTGGCTCGGGACTGTAACCAAAAAAGACCTGTTTGCACGACTCCTTTGAACCGTGGTAGGGTAGAAATCAAAGCACAGTGGGAACTCACATGAGACAAATGACGACCTCAGGTCGATGAACTAACCTGTACACATATCACCAGGGAACTGCTATCTGACGATATGTATAATACCAACTAGCATATTCCTGGCGAGTCCTGTCCGGTGTACTCATAACCCAATGAGCACATGTATACATCTTAGGTGATCCAACTGACACCAATGGCTTGTGAGACCGGCCACCGCCCCTCGTCGGGGTCTCGACTGTATACACTAGTCTACTCTGGAGTATCGATGCCCTGTCTCGAAACTCCCACGACTAGGGACACTTTAATGATGTGCTTATAGACCCTAGCTCCCATGTATATGATCACCAGAATACTGCTGGCTGTCAAGCAGAATCCTATGGGCTCTATCATCATGCAATAGTGAACTAAAGCATGTATACGATGATAAAGACAAATCAGATAGCATACTATCATCTCGAGCAAGACTGTCATATCGGTATAGGTCTTGCCTCAATCATTGCAATCACATACCTGCGATCCAATAATTGACTTTGAGGGCACTATCTCCAACAATCTCCCAGTTGCACTTAAGGCTAATTATTGCGATGTCGTATACTCACAGCCCGTGTGATACCGAACATCCAACTCCTCTACTAATCAGTTTCACAAAGTTAGTTTGTAAAACTCTTGTGTTCGAGAAATAGCCTCAGTGAGTGGATCCGCCCTGATGTTTCTTTCTATGTCTCTCTTAATCTCAAGTTTGCGGAGAAAGCCATCTCCCGAATCGAGTAATTCCTGTCTTAGAATATGTCTGAATATCTGATGGGACCTAGTTCATAAATGAACTCTAAATCCAAACTTCTTAGACTTTATTGATAACTGAACCTAATCAGTATCCAGCACCATGCCTCCCACAGTATCCTCTTAGACCACCTGTCCATAATATTGTCCCGCGTCAGAGGGAAAACTATAACTCTAACAATCACTCTGTCATCCATGTCACTTTTGAAGCCTGAAATGATAACCATCTCCCGAAGGAGGCTGCCGTCATCAAATCCGTAGAACAAGCACTTATGTTCTAAAACTGCTTCCTAATGTTTCTTCAGGATTGGATTAATATAAACTTATCGCATCAAGTGCAAAAACAACATCTGGTGTGGTACTTGACATCTCATGATTGACTCAATTTCCTAAGAAAGTGATCTGCTAATCATGCACATCCCTCTCTCCTTTAGTCTCTAAGAAACCTTTAGAGAGGGTGACTCCATCACCTGCAGGTACACCACCATGCCAGGAGTCATCTATTCTAAAATACTATTAGAACATTGTCAAAGTACCCATATTGGGAAACTACCCAAATCTAGATCTAAAACCATAAATCTAGTAACCAGAATGTCAGATATTATATCCATATCCTTTGTGGAGAAACAACTGTGTGACGACCACAGTACAACCGATCGTAGTATATGAATTTTACTTCCTACTCTATGTGTGTCATCCAAATACCAGTACATCACACCCTACTACCTTCTCAACAGATCCATCCCCTATTCCGATGAAGTCAAAGCCATGACTGTCACATCAAAATTAGATGATCTTATCTCCGCTATATTTGCTCAAGCCTATAAATAGACATAAACAACTTGCCCATTATGCTTCTGCTGCTCCCACTGACTACGACAACCCTCTGGCAGAATAATATATACATACACTTCTAAAGCCAGTTTAGAATGACGTTATACTTAACCTCCTGCCGGGTCTCATGGCCTGGAACAACAGTAGCGTCAAGTCTGGGTGAATAAGAACCTCCATGTCACCATCCTTGAGGCTACCGGAGTACTTCTCGGGTGTCTGAGGTTACCCACCATATCTGCGGAGTGGCTAATGTGGAATGTCAAACCTGATTGAATATATAGGTCCTATTAAATTTTCCCTAATCGTTTGCGGTTCTGGAATCACTTCCAGTTCTACCATACTCCCACTACTGTTTTCTGAAAAAATCCATTTTAATAAAACTGTGGCGAGTCAAGAACAATATCACTATTGATCTTCCAGATTGTAGAAATGCCAACCTTCGTCAAAACCAGGGTCAACCCACAAACTGCCTTTACAGTAACGTGCCTTGAGTTATCCAGTGTCTGGTTTTAAGCATAAGCTGGACAACTCCCCATATCTTAACATCGTTAAGATATGAACCATTTTATATACAATATAGAAATAGAGGCGCTAATTTAATTGGAACCAGATTCAAATCATGCAGCTTTCTCCAGTGCATATCAATTTAATGGAGAGAGGCTACTCAGCATTACTCAACTTAGGATTCCATCCAATTATGAGTAACCTGTAAGAGAAACAGGTTTCTCAAAATCATTACTATCATCTGAACACTAATCACAAAAATCTACATCTTCGATTTCTTTGAAGAATCCTGATGATGCTTGCGACACCTGGTTCTCTACTTTATTCCTATACCCACAACTTCTCAAAACTTAGACCTTGTATTTCTACGAAACACTTGTCTAAAATCTAGAGAAGTCATAAGTAAACAGAACATAGTACGAGGACCAACCCCTTTGTCCTGACGAACTTTGGACAACATACAATACTCTGTATAAGTCCGCTGAGTCGAATAACTCAAAACCTGTGCATCGTAGGTTGAAAACTGTACTTATGGTTAAGAACTACTCCGTTGTTCAATGCACCTTACCCAATCGTCAACTGATATAGGTAAATATCACAGACATAATTTCAAAAAGTTATATCTCACTTTATAAAAATAAACGTACAGATATATCATTTTGAAATTGGTGCACTACAACGGATATTCAAAACCAAATACATGTCGTCTGGCAAAAAACTCAGGCGACTTCCTCAAATATCACCAATTACAACGAATTCCGATATAATGAGGATGATCACCTAATTCCCAATAACTTACTCCTACTCATTATCTGTAAAACCATACAGATGTGAGAATCATACCTGGTAAAAACATACCTTGGAGTAAGTATCTAATCGGGAAATCAGTTTTCCTTTAACAATGCACTGAAACATAAAAAATGTTTTGTAGGGGTATCCCGGTATTCCCAGTAATGCCTCTTGCATAATCCAATTCATGACTTTAACCGTATATTTCATTGCCATCTCTCCAAATCCCTTTATTTGTCTTTATTCATTACCTTCTATACCCTATTGTTAGGCTAAGTGGTTTTCTTCCTTCCCTACCGTTCGTCACCAGCCTATGGTTTGGAAGAAGACTATCCGGTAAGCATAATAGGTGTACTCTCCTAATCCTAGGAGAACTCGCAACTTGAGAGAAGGTGATGATAAAAGACAACTGAATAATACCTTATTCTATTTCTCCCGAACTGGGGAAAAAGCAAAGGTGAAATAGGAGTGGCGATGAACTACGCGGTTTGGTCGTGAATGATAACAGTCGCAATTTACTTTGCCCTCTTTCTAATCCCTTTATTTTGTCTTTAGTTATTACCTTCTGTACACCCTACTTAGGCTAATTGGTTTTCTTCATTCCCTACCTTTCGGCACCTGCCTATGGTTTGGAATAAGACTATCCAATAAGCGTAATAGGTGTACTCTCCCAGACTAAGGAGCCCTCGCAACCTTAGAGAAGGTGATAATAAAAGACAACTGAATAAAACAATTCTATTTCTCCTGAACCTGGATCCATCCTCGAAGAATTCCTTTCGAGTTCGTATATAACCATATGATGGATCTATCCAATGGAAGTGGATGTCCGTAATAATACGAGGTGTTCTGAGAAATACAAAAGGTAAAAGAAGGAGCGGTAATGACTTATGCAACTATAGACAATCCAAAAGCCAGTATTTTAAGAAGGTTCGGTCAACTTGGTCACTAAGTCATAGTCTAGGGTCGGTCAAAGGTCACTGCCAAAGAGAGAGAGAGAAAAGAAACACTATGCGTGCACTCTAATCTAGATCAGAATGGTTATCACTTTATCTAATAAGGAAACCTCCCACTGTAATCTCAAATTCTCCTTTAAACCTAAAAGAAGAATTAGTCGGGATCACCCGAAGAGTAAACCAACTCATCAGTGAGAATCGGGATCCAACTATCATCGCATGATAACTTGATGGAAGCCACTCAAGTTATCACACTCCAGAAGGTATGCGCATGCCTGGCAAGTTTCCTGTATGTTTGAAACACCTGATGTGATTTTTGCCCCATGCTCTTATGACCTTGACGAAGGCCAACATATCATAAGTCACATGTCAAGTTCTACCCGTCATTATCCAGGTTAATTTGAACCCACCCGTACATACCCTTGACGAAGGCCAAAATAGTAGTACGACTGTCCCAAACCAACACATCTATCTATGCAACAAATGAATACCTCAGCAGCTACCAAACACTATGCCTTGACGAAGGCCAACATACATAGCTTGAATACTACTGACCATCCATAAGACATGACGGAGGGCTACGGCTGGTTTTTGGCAAAAAAACCTTTAACGTAATGAACTTGATCTCATTGAAGGAACCTGATAGCTTTTTATAAAAATATAGTGGCGAAAAACCTTTTGCTAAAGAGGTCACTCCCGGTGAAGGGATCTCGGCTCTTTCCTCGTGGAATGAGGTGCAGGATATTCTAACTGAATACCGCGATGCAAAGCAACTTGTAATCGACTATATTGAAGTTACTACCCTGACGTAAACTTCTGCCCAAGGGGTCATTCCCGGTGAAGGGATCTCGGCCCTTGCCTCGTGGAATGAGGTGCAGGATATTCAAACTGAATATCACTATGCAAAACAAAAGGAAATATCTTTGTAATAACACCTTTTAAAATTTGTTCTAACAACATCAAATATAGCTTTGTTTTATCCTTGCATTGATAAGAATCAATGCAGTCCAATCAATCAATCACACCAGAAAAGAACGAAAATAAAATGTACGTATATGCCATCCGCATTCGTCACTGGGTCCCGTCATCACCCGTTAGGTTACTTAACTAACGACAGAGCGGGGGCTGGACTAGCGCGGGTGTAAAACATATACAACATCTAATAGTATATATACCAATATACAATAATCGCTCCAGGCGTGATAATATGCAACATTACATAAAAGTAATAAGCTGTAAGTCTACGCTAGCGCCCCGGCCGTCTACAGACGCCAAATGCGGAATAAGAACTTTTAAACTGGCGCTATCGTATACTTTAACCCGGATCTGCCATTATTGCTAAACTAACAAACTGTAAAGAGTGTAGAAAGGTTATACCGAACGATCCGAGTCCTTCGTTCTTCAACCATCATCCTACGCTCCGTTGCGGCTGCTCCGATCTCGTCGATCTCCGATATCCTCGTCGAGGTGGCACCACATCACCGATTCTTTAAACGGGCTCCCGCCTCTGACTTGAGGCAACTCGATCGTCAAGTTTGCTAAAAGAGACGACCAAGAATGATGTAGAGAATGAGTAGATGACTTTGTCTCACTTCGTCCAAATCCGTGGACGATCGGTTAATGAAGTTGCCGAGGGAATCGGGTGAATGGAAATTGAACTAGGAAATTTCCATACACTAAACTATATGAAATCTTTGGCCAAAAATGAATGGATCAAATCTCCCTCTCCCACAATGAAGTGGCCAGCCATATATATCAAAGGAGGGAGGTGAGTGTAGGAGAGTTCAAGTGGTGACCATAACAAAATGATAGTTATCATAACAATCATGAAAGAATGAATCATCAGCTATCATTAATTGAAACCAATCACATTAAACCTAGTCACCTTGCATCATTAATGAACCATTAATGACACAAATGAGTCATATGCTTAATCACCACTTCTAGAACCTTCTAGAAGCATGACTCACCTCATCAAGAAAAGATAAATCCGTATTTAACCGAATGTCAAAATACGGCTGATAAAAAACTGGAAACTGGCAACTTCCAAAAGTGATCCTGAAACGAATTTCAGGACAACCCCGAAACTGTATAAATATACCCGCATTTGTATTACGACCGAATACAAATGCAACTGAGACAAAGATATTATACCTACTCAATATAATACTCGGATCCGGCTTAAACCAAAGTCGACCAGTATCATCTGCCCGAAAACTGACACGTGCGTAAACGCACGTGCATTTTCCGAACCCTGCCATAAAACCATACGGCCTCTACAACGTTTCGCCCGAACTTGGGAAACTTTCTGTGGGGGACTCTAATGACTCGTCAGTACCCTGGCAGTGGGTTTAATCACAAACCGTCAGTGGCACTAGCTATGCGTAACGGCTGCCCATGGACTGACCTCAAGGGAGGCTGATGAGCGAACTCAAGGGAGGCCGATGAGCGAACTCATCCAGAAACCCTACTGAGCCTAACAGTGACAATGTATATACAGTCCGGTCCGTTCGTCAATGAGTATCGCATATCTGCCTAGGGGGCTAGTAACGTCAGACCCCCAAGAGCAGTATAAGTCGTGTCGGAGTAAAGCCCAATAACACCCTGAGATACTACTGGAGTACCTACCAGTAAATCTCCTGTCATGGCCATGGACTTAGTGTAATGGCTCTCCTAGACACAGCACGACCTCGCCCCCAATACCGGGAGAGACGAATCCCCTGCCGATCCGCTCACGTGCCTTCATATGGATCGGGACTGTACCCAAAAACTACCTGTTTGCACGACTCCTTTGAGCCGTGGTAGGGTAGAAATCAAAGCACAGTGGGAACTCACACGAGACAAATGACGACCTCAGGTCGATGAACTAACCTGTACACATGTCACCAGGGAACTGCTATCTGACGGTAGATATAATACTAACTAGCAGATTCCCGGCGAGTCCTGTCCGGTGTACTCATAACCCAATGAGCACCTGTATACATCTTAGGTGATCCAACTGACACCAGTGGCTTATGAGACCGGCCACCGCCCCTCGTCGGGGTCTCGACTGTACACACTAGTCTACTCCGGAGTATCGATGCCCTGTCTCGAAACTCCCACGACTAGGGAGCACAATTAAGGATATGCGTATAAACCACCCAACTCTCACTTATATGATCGCCATCATACTGTTGGTGATAAAGCAAGATCCTAAGGGCTCTATCAAAGTGTAACATGTAATCATTCAGCTGATCATGTACACGACTGATAAAGGCAAACCAGATAGCATACTATCATCTCGAGTAAGACTGTCATACCGGTATAGGTCCTCCGCAATCATTGCAATCACGTACCTGTGATCCAATAATTGACTATGAGGGCACTATCTCCAACAATCTCCCACTTGCACTCAAGGCTAATTATTGCGATGTTGCGTACTCACAGCCCGTGTGAAACCAACACCCAACTCCTCTACTAATCAGTATCACAAAGCCCGTTTGTAAAACTATTGTGTTCGAGAAATAGCCTCAGTGAGTGGATCCGCCTAGAAGTTTCTTCCTATATCTCTCTTAATCTCAAGTTCGCGGAGAAAGCCATCTCCCGAATCGAGTAATACCTGTCTTAGAATATGTCTGGATATCTGATGGGACCTCGTTCATAAATGAACTCCAAATCCAAACTTCTTAGACTGTATCGATCACTGAACCTAATCAGTATCCGGCACCATGCCACCCACAGTATCCTCTTGGACCACCTGTCCATAATACTGTCCCTTTTCATCAGAGGGAAAAACTATAACTCTGACAATCACTCTGTCAACCATGTCACCTTTGAAGCCTGGAATGATAACCGTCTCCCGACAGAGGCTGTCGTTATTAAATCCGTAGAACATGTACTTATGTTCTAAAACTGCTTCCTTATATTTCTCCAGGATTGGATTAATACAAACTTATTGCAGCTAGTGCAAAAACAACATCTGGTGTGGTACTTGACATCTCATGATTGACTCAATTGCCTAAGCAAGTGATCTGCCAATCATACACATCCCTCTCCTCTTTAGTCTGTACGACACCTTTAGAGAGGGTGACTCCATCACCTGCAGGTACACCACCATGCTAGGAGTCATCTATTCTAAAAACCATTAGAATACTGTCAAAGTACCCACATTGGGAAACTACCCAAATCCAGATCTAAAACCATAGATCTAGAAACCAGAATGTCAAATATTATATCCATATCCTGCCTGGAGAAACAACTGTGTGACGACCACAGTACAACCGATCGTAGTATAGGAATTTTACTTCCTACTCTGTGTATGTCATCCAGATACCATGACATCACACCCTACTACCTTCTTAACTGATCCATCCCTTATTCTGATTGAAGTCAAACCCATGACTGTCACATCAAAAATAGATGATCTATCTCCGCTATAACTGCTCAAGTCTATAAATAGACATAAGCTACTTGCCCAATATGCTTCTGCTGCTCCCACTGACTACGACAACCCTCCTACCGGGTCTCATATCCTGGAACAACAGTAGTGTCAAGTCTTGGTAGATAAGAACCTCCCTGTCACCGTCTCTGAGGCTACCGAAGTACCTCTCGGGCGTCTGAGGTTACCTACCATACCTGCGGAGTGGCTATTGGAATGTCAAACCTGATTGAATGTATAGGTCCTATTAAATTTTCCGTAATCGTTCGCGGTTCTGGAATCACTTCCAGTTCTACCATACTCCCACTACTGTTTTCTGAAAAAGATCTATTTTTACTAAAACTGTGGCGAGTCAAGAACAATATCACTATTGATCTTCCAAATGGTAGAATATCAACCCTCGTCATAGCCAGGGTCAACCCACAAACAGCCACTACAGAAACGTGCCCTGAGTTATCCAGTGTCTGGTTTTAAGCATAAGCTGGATAACTCCCCGTACCTTAATATCTTTTAAGGTACGAACTATTCTATATCCAATATAGAAACTTTGGCACTATTTAATTGGAACCATATTCAAATCATGCAGCTGTCTCCAGTGCATATCAACTTAATGGAAAGAGGCTAATCAGCATTACTCAACTTAGGAATCCATCCAATTATGAGTAACCTGAAAGAGAAACACGTTTCTCAAAACCATCACTATTATCTGAATACCAATCACAAGAATCTACATCTTCGATCTCTTTGAAGAATCCCGATACTTGTGATACCTGGTTCTCTACTTTATTCTTATACCCACAACTTCTCAAAACTTAGACCTTGTATTTCTACGAAACACTCGTCTAAATACTAGAGAAGTTATAAGTAAACAGAACATAGTACGAGGACCTACCCCTTTGTCCTGATGGACACTGGACAACATACAATACTCTGTATAAGTCCGCTGAGTTAAACAACTCAAAACCTGTGCGTTGTAGGTGGAAAACTGTACCCTGACGATTTCCTCAAATATCACCAATTACAACGAATTCCGATATAATGAGGATAATCACCTAATTCCCAATATCTTACTCCCACTCATCATCTGTAAAACCATACAGATATGAGAATGAAACCTGGTAAATACATACCCTTGGAGTAAGTGTCTAATCGAGAAAAACAGTTTTTCTTTTAACAATGCACTGAAACATGAAAATGTTTCGTAGGGGTATCCTGGTATTCATAGCAATGCCTCTTCCATAATCCAATTCATGACTTCAACTGTATACTTTTTTGCCGTCTCTCCAAATCCCTTTATTTGTCTTTAGTCGTTACCTTCTGTACACCATCGTTAGGCTAACTGGTTTTCTTCCTTCCCTACCGTTCGGCACCAGCCTATGGTTTGGAAGAAGACTATCCAGTAAGCATAATAGGTGTACCCTCCTAAACCAAGGAGTACTCGCAACTGAGAGAAGGTGATGATAAAAGACAACTGAATAATACCTTATTCTTTTAAAGGTGAAATAGGAGTGGCGATGAAGTATGCGGTTTTAGTCGTGGATGATATCAGTCGCAATTTACTTTGCCCTCTTTCTAATCCCTTTATTTTGTCTTTACATATTACCTTCTGCACACCCTACTTAGGCTAATTGGTTTTCTTCATTCCCTACCTTTCGGCACCAGCCTATGGTTTGGAATAAGACTATCCAATAAGCGTAATAGGTGTACTCTCCTAAACCAAGGAGCTCTCGCAACCTGAGAGAAGGTGATAATAAAAGACAACTGAATAAACCAATTCTATTTCTCCTGAACCTGGATCCATCCTCGAAGAAGTCCCTTCGAGTTCGTATATAACCATACGATGGATCTATCCAATGGAAGTGGATATCCGTAGTAATACGGGTGTTCTGAGAAATCCAAAGGGTAAAAGAAGGAGTGGCAATGACTTATGAAACTCAGACAATCCAAAAGCCAGTATTTTAAGAAGGTTCGGTCAACCTGGTCACTGAGTCATAGTCTAGGGTCGGTCAAAGGTCGCTGCCAAAGAGAGAGAGAAAAGAAACACTCTGCGTGCACTCTAACCTAGATCAGAATGGTCATCATTTTATCTAATCCGGAAACCTCCTACTGTCCTGTCAAATTCTCCTCCAAACCTAAAGAAGAATCAATCGGGATCACCCGAAGAGTAAACCAACTCATCAGTGGGAATCAGGATCCAACTCTCATCGCATGATAACGTGATGGAATGCATCCACGTTACTCATACTCCAGAAGGTATGCGCATACTTGGCAAGTTTCAGTTTCTTTAGAAACTCCTGATATAGTTTTTGCCCCATGCTCTTATAACCTTGGCGTTAGGTCAAAATGTCATAAGTCACATGCCAAGTTCTACCCATCACTATCTTGTTAATTTGAACCCACCCGCACATGCCCTTGGCGTTAGGTCAAAATGGCAGAACGGCTGTCCCAAACCAACTCATCTATCTATGCAACAATTGAATACCCAGCAGCTACCAAACACTATGCCTTGGCGTTAGGTCAAAATACATAGCTTGAATACTACTGAATACCAAAAGAAGTGACGGAGGGCTACGGCTGGTTTTTGGCGAAAAACCTTTAACGTAGTGAACTTGATATCGCTGAAGGAACCTGATAGCTTTTTAAAATATAGTGGCGAAAACCTTTTGCTAAAGAGGTCACTCCCGGTAAAGGGATCTCGGCTCTTTCCTCGTGGAATGAGATGCAGGATATTCCACTGAATACCGCTATGCAAAGCAACATGTATTCGACTATAGTGAAGTTATTACGCTGACGCAAACTTCTGCCCAAGGGGTCAGTCCCGGTGAAGGGATATCGGCCCTTGCCCCGTCGAATGAGGTGCAGGATATTCCACTGAATACCGCTATGCATAACAAAAGGAAACGTCTTTGCAATAACACTTTTTAAATTTGTTCCAACAACTGTAAATTGGTTTGTTTTACTTTGCATTGATCAGAATCAATGCAGTCCCATCAATCGATCACACCAGAAAAGAACGAAAATAAAATGTACGTATATGCCATCCGCATTCGTCGCTGGGTCCCGTCATCACCCGTTAGGTTACTTAACTAACGACAGAGCGGGGACTGGACTAGCGCGGGTGTAAAACATATACAACATCTAATAGTATATAAACCAATATACAATAATCGCTCCAGGCGTGATAATATGCAACATTACAGAAAAGTAATAAGCATCACAGAACAATACAGATAATCTGGGAACCCCGGGTTTCACAGAGCCGCTGCTGAAACCCGACGTTCCCCTGTCGTGTGGATAGCCTGTGCAATGAAACCTAGACCCCTACGGGTGCGGCAAGTTACCCGCCAAAACCTGAAGCGAGGCAGCCCCCTACAGCATAGTGAATGGACCATCCAGCACTTCATGGAATCCGGTAGCTTGAGCACCCCTCCTTGGGTCAACCTGTACCCCCTACGAGTGCGGCGAATAGTCTGCTAATTCTAGAGTGGGACCCCTCTGCCTCTCAAAGCCATGAGATGCGGACCCGTTGCCCCCTAGAACCCGGCTATCCGTGCACTCCGTCGCGGGGCAAAACCTAGTACAGTAATGAAAAATAGTACAATAGGTACATCGACCGCAACCTGGTCGTGCCCCAAAAGAATATTATACAACAGGCAGTGACGGCAGTCCACAAGTTGGACGCTCGCCCCGCAATATCAAATGTACAAATAAACACAAACTGTACTACCATTGCACACTGCTATCCACCACGAAAAATCCGCAACATCACAGCACAACACAGAACATCAACGCGAATGTCACGTTCGCAAACCCGTCTAAAAGAACTATAGCAATTAAACGCGGTTTACCGATCAAATGATATTCCCGGTCGGAGATATAATGTAAGCACTGTAAACTAACGTGTTTAAATTTCGATCGACCAAATATCAAAAAGTGGGCCCCACTGCTTACTGGTGAACAGTAACAAAATCTGGGCCAAAACGATATTTACCAAAAACCACAAAATCCAGAGAAGAACCCACTGACAAACTTTGGGAGCACGAGCTCACCACGTGGCCGCGGATGCGCGGCCAAACCATGGGTTTGGCCGCGTTTCCGCGGCGCTTTGGTGGAGACACGTGCCCAAATTTCGTCGTGGTTCTTAGAAAAGCCTGCACAGATTTATAAGACATGTAGAATTAATTTTTGAGACCATTTAAAATCGACAGAAACTGTTGGCTTGGAAAAATGTGATTTTTGATTTCCGGTTCGATCGATGTTTTAAACGCGTTAGCACAAGTTAGTATAGCAAAATGGTGAGGCTCTGATACCACTGTAAGTCTACGCTAGCGCCCCGGCCGTCTACAGACGCCAAATGCGGAATAAGAACTTTTAAACTGGCGCTATCGTATACTTTAACCCGGATCTGCCATTATTGCTAAACTAACAAACCGTAAAGAGTGTAGAAAGGTTATACCGAACGATCCGAGTCCTTCGTTCTTCAACCATCATCCCACGCTCCGTTGCGGCTGCTCCGATCTCGTCGATCTCCGATATCCTCGTCGAGGTGGCACCACATCACCGATTCTTTAAACGGGCTCCCGCCTCTGACTTGAGGCAACTCGATCGTCAAGTTTGCTAAAAGAGACGACCAAGAATGATGTAGAGAATGAGTAGATGACTTTGACTCACTTCGTCCAAATCCATGGACGATCGGTTAATGAAGTTGCCGAGGGAATCGGGTGAATGGAAAACTAGGAAATTTCCATACACTAAACTATATGAAATCTTTGGCCAAAAATGAATGGATCAAATCTCCCTCTCCCACAATGAAGTGGCCGGCCATATATATCAAAGGAGGGAGGTGAGTGTAGGAGAGTTCAAGTGGTGACCATAACAAAATGATAGTTATCATAACAATCATGAAAGAATGAATCATCAACTATCATTAATTGAAACCAATCACATTAAACCTAGTCACCTTGCATCATTAATGAACCATTAATGACACAAATGAGTCATATGCTTAATCACCACTTCTAGAACCTTCTAGAAGCATGACTCACCTCATCAAGAAAAGATAAATCCGTATTTAACCGAATGTCAAAATACGGCTGATAGAAAACTGGAAACTGGCAACTTCCAAAAGTGATCCTGAAACGAATTTCAGGACAACCCCGAAACTGTATAAATATACCCGCATTTGTATTACGACCGAATACAAATGCAACTGAGACAAAGATATTATACCTACTCAATATAATACTCGGATCCGGCTTAAACCAAAGCCGACCAGTATCATCTGCCCGAAAACTGACACGTGCGTAAACGCACGTGCATTTTCCGAACCCTGCCATAAAACCATACGGCCTCTACAACGTTTCGCCCGAACTTGGGAAACTTTCTGTGGGGGACTCTAATGACTCGTCAGTACCCTGGCAGTGGGTTTAACCACAAACCGTCAGCGGCACTAGCTATGCGTAACGGCTGCCCATGGACTGACCTCAAGGGAGGCCGATGAGCGAACTCAAGGGAGGCCGATGAGCGAACTCATCCAGAAACCCTACTGAGCCTAACAGTGACAATGTATATACAGTCCGGTCCGTTCGTCAATGAGTATCGCATATCTGCCTAGGGGGCTAGTAACGTCAGACCCCCAAGAGCAGTATAAGTCGTGTCGGAGTGAAGCCCAATAACACCCTGAGATACTACTGGAGTACCTACCAGTAAATCTCCTGCCATGGCCATGGACTTAGTGTAATGGCTCTCCTAGACACAGCACGACCTCGCCCCCAATACCGGGAGAGACGAATCCCCTGCCGATCCGCTCACGTGCCTCCATATGGCTCGGGACTGTACCCAAAAACTACCTGTTTGCATGACTCCTTTGAGCCGTGGTAGGGTAGAAATCAAAGCACGGTGGGAACTCACACGAGACAAATGACGACCTCAGGTCGATGAACTAACCTGTACACATGTCACCAGGGAACTGCTATCTGACGGTAGATATAATACTAACTAGCAGATTCCCGGCGAGTCCTGTCCGGTGTACTCATAACCCAATGAGCACCTGTATACATCTTAGGTGATCCAACTGACACCAGTGGCTTGTGAGACCGCCCACCGCCCCTCGTCGGGGTCTCGACTGTACACACTAGTCTACTCCGGAGTATCGATGCCCTGTTTCGAAACTCCCACGACTAGGGACCACAATTAAGGATATGCATATAAACCACCCAACTCTCACTTATATGATCGCCATCATACTGTTGGTGGTAAAGCAAGATCCTAAGGGCTCTATCAAAGTGTAACATGTAATCAGTCACCTGATCATGTACACGACTGATAAAGGCAAACCAGATAGCATACTATCATCTCGAGTAAGACTGTCATACCGGTATAGGTCCTCCGCAATCATTGCAATCACGTACCTGTGATCCAATAATTGACTATGAGGGCACTATCTCCAACATAAGCATCACAGAACAATACAGATAATCTGGGATCCCCGGGTTTCACAGAGCCGCTACTGAAACCTGATGTTCCCATGTTCGTGTGGATAGCCTGTGCAATGAAACCTAGACCCCTATCGGTGCGGCAAGTTACCCGCCAAAACCTGAAGCGAGGTAGTCCCCACAACATAATGAATGGAACATCCGGCACTTCACGGAATCCGGTAAATTGAGCACCCCTCCTTGGGTCAATCTGTACCCCCTACGAGTGCGGCGAATAGTCTACCAATTCTAGAGTGAGGTCCCTTTTCCTCTCAAAGCCATGAGATACGGACCCGTTGCCCTCCAAAACCCGTCTATCCGTGCACTCCGTCGCGGGGTAAACCTAGTACAGAAATGAAAAATATACAACGGGTACATCGACCTCATCCCGGTTGTGCTCCAAAAGAATATTATACAAACAGGCAGTGACGGCAGTTCGCATGTTGGACGCTCGTCCCGCAATATCAAATGTAAAAATAAATCCAAACTGCACTACAATTGCACACTGCTATCTACCACGAAAAATCCGCAACATCACATCATAACATAGAACATCAACGCGAATGTCACGTTCGCAAATCTGTCTAAAAGAGCTATAGTAATTAGACGCAATTTACCACTCAAATGACATTCCCGGTCGGAGATATAATATAAGTACTGTAAACTAACATGTTTAAATTTCGATCGACAAAATATCCCAAAGTGGGCCCCACAAACATCTGCTGTACAGTAACAAAATCTGGGCCCAAAAGAATATTCCAAAAACCACAAATTACCAAGGAAAGCTCACTGGAAAATTTTGATGCACTGTTCCCACATACTGGCCGCGGTTCCGCGGTCAAACCTAAGGTTTGACAGCGGATCTGCGGCAGTCATGTGGGATCACGTGCTCAAATTTTCCCAGTTTGCTTAAAAAACCATGCTTTGTTTTCTGTGATATGCAAAATAATTTTTAGACTTGATTTAAAATCGACAGAAAGTTTTGCACTGAAAAATGTGATTTTCGAAATTCCGTTCGATCGATATTTTAAACGTGTTAGCACAAGTTAGTAAAGCTTAATGGTGAGGCTCTGATACCACTGTAAGTCCACGGTAGCGCCCCGGCCGTCTAACAGACGCCAAATACGGAACAAAAACTTTTACCACTGGCGCTATCGCGTACTATAACCCGGATCTGCCATTAAAGCTAAACTAACAAACTACAAAGTGGGTAGAATTGTTATACCGATTGATCCGAGTCCTTCGGTCTTCAACCATCATCCCACACTTTGTTGCGGCTGCTCCGATCTCCTGAATCTCCAGTCTTCTCGTCCAGGTGGCACCACGTCGACGGATCTTTAAACGGGCTCCAGCCTCTGAACCGAGGCAACTCGGTCGTCAAGTTTGCTAAAAGAGACGACCAAGATGAAGTAGAGAATGAGTAGAACACTTTGTCTCGCTTCGTCTAAAGCCATGGACGAACGGTTAATAAAGTTGCCTTTTGGATCGGGTGAAATGAGAAATGAGGCTATCTAATTTCCATGAGTCCAAAACTATATCAATCTTTTTTCCAAGCAACCATCATCCCTTCACGAAGAGGGGCCGGCCACTTATAGGGAAGGAGGAGGGTGAGTGTAGGAGAGGGGGGGTGACCACAACAATGAAGCTTATCATAACACACTTAAAGAAACATAACTCACTAATGACACCTAGTATGAACACATTAAAAGCAAAGGATGAATCATAAACCTAGTCACCCTTGCAATAAATGAATCATTAAATGCACTAATGAGTCACTTAACACCTCACTTTCCTAGTCACCTTCTCGAAACTTCTAGAACCTTCCACACTCATCAAGAAAAGATAAATCCGTATTAAACCGAATGTTTAATACGGCTGATAGAAAACAGGAAACTGGCAACTTCCAAAAGTGATCCTGAAACGAATTTCAGGATAACCCCGTATCAGTATTAACATACCCGCTTTTGTCTTACGACCGAATACAAATGCAACTGAGACAAAGATATTATATCTACACAGCATAATACTCGGATTCGGCTTAAACCAAAGCCGACCAGTATTATTTGCCCGAAATATGACACGTGCGTAAACGCACGTGCATTTTCCGAACCCTGCCATAAAACCATACGGCATCTAGAACGTTTCGCCCGAACTTGGCAAAGTGTCTGTAGGGGACTCTAATGACTCATCAACACACTGGCACTGGGTATAACCACTAGCACGTCAGAGGTACAAGCTATACGTAACGGTTGCCTATGTATTGATTGGAAGGGAAGCTGACGAGCTAACTCATCCAGAAACCATACAGAGCCTAACAGTGACAATATACATACAGTCCGGTCCGTTCGTCTATGAGTATCGCATATCGGCCTAGGGGCAAGTAACGTCGGACCCCTAATAGCGGTATAAGTCGTGTCAAAGAGTGGCCCAGAACACCCTGAGATACTACTGGAGTACCTACCAGTAAATCTCCTGCCTCGGCCGAGGGCTTTGCGTAATAGCTCTCCTAGACACAGCACGATCTCACCCCCAATACCGGGAGAGACGAATCCCCTGCCGATCTGCTTACTTGCCTCCATATGGCTCGGGACTGTACCCAAAAAAGACCTGTTTGCACGACTCCTTTGAGCCGTGGTAAGGTAGAAATCAAAGCACAGTGGGAACTCACATGAGACAAATGACGACCTCAGGTCGATGAACTAACCAGTACACATGTCACTAGGGAACCGCTATCTGACGATATGTATAATACCAACTAGCATATTCCCGGCGAGTCCTGTCCGGTGTACTCATAACCCAATGAGCACCTGTATACATCTTAGGTGATCCAACTGACACCAATGGCTTGTGAGACCGACCACCGCCCCTCGTCGGGGTCTCGACTGTATACACTAGTCTACTCTAGAGTATCGATGCCCTGTCTCGAAACTCCCACGACTACGGACACTTTAAGGATGTGCTTATAGACCCCAGCTCCCAAGTATATGATCACCATCATACTGCCGGCTGTCAAGCAGAATCCTATGGGCTCTATAATCATGAAATAGTGAACTAAAGCATGTATACAATGATAAAGACAAACCAGATAGCATACTATCATCTCGAGCAAGACTGTCATATCGGTATAGGTCCTGCCTCAATCATTGCAATCATGTACCTGCGATCCAATAATTGACTTTGAGAGCACTATCTCCAACACCTCCAAGCTTCTCAAACAAGCTAGCTAAGCCTAGAAGGTTCTTTCCAACAACCAAGCTTATCAAGGAAGCTATCTAACTAACTAACTCTAGAAGTTTCTACTCAACTACCAAGCTTGCAAGACAAGCTAAACTAAACCAAGCTTCTAAAGGAAGCTAATCCTAATCAAGCTTCTAGGGAAAGCTAAGGAGAAGGCTATAAAAAGGACCCAAAGGCTTCATTCGAAAAAAAGGTTGTTGAAAATTGAGCCAAAAAATCCTACAAGTTGAGTGACACAACTTGTGCATCCAAACCCTAATCCATTTCCAAAAGCCAAATTCAAGATCTCCGAGTACAAAATCAAGCAAGAAGCCTTCAACCTTTTAGAAGCGACGCCGATTTTCAACCGAGCAAGTGATCCAAGACGATCCGCGACTCACGGAGACGATGCGAAGCTAATTCGACGATCGGGTTCTTTCCTCAATTCTTGTAGTTCTTGAGCGAATTGTAACGGAATTGTTGAATAATAAAAGGTGAAATTTCTTTATCTTGCTTATCTTTATATTTGAGCATTATGATTAGTTCTCAATTCTTGAATGTGTTCTTTGTTATGATGCTTGAGTAAAAACTCCACTCGTGGAGGAGTCGAGAGAATAGATAGAAGATGATGATTACAATCTTGAAACGATTCTTAATTCCTATAGGTTTTGTAAACTCTTGTAAGTTGAATCATCGATAACCTAGTTTCGAGCGAGATGCTTTCTTGAATGTTTTTGCTCTTAATTACAGATCAACGATCGATAATTCAATTTACTAGAGGCTATCATTTGAATGATAATCAACGAAAGGACAAAGAATGAGATGAAGAAACCCTAGTTCCTTCAAAAGATCCTTAAACCTCGTCGATCGTCATCGATCTAGCAACAAATCATTAATGGATAAGAAAACGTAATCACAAGTTTTCATCACTTCTATAGATTCGATCGATTCCTATGAGCCTTATTACAAATCTTGATTACTAATTCGATTTGGATATCATCAATTGTTGATTCTTGATTTTGAGTATTCTTGATATTAGATCTAGAATTTGATAATTCTTGAAATTCACTTTTAAATTTTGAATCGAATTCTCTTTTCTTTTCTCTTTAATTTTCAATTCATCTAAATCAATTACGATCAAATCATACTTTCCCTGTGGACGATCCGCACTCGCTAACGAACCTACAATTGACACCGTTATTGATTGTGGTTTACAAATTTCTTTGGTTGTGATTTCTATACATTTTCTAACTACACACCGAGAATTCATCAATCATTGGTGTTATATGCCCTAAAGGCCATTATTGTATAGTACTAGTTTTTATATTACATTTTGGAAGTTTGGGATATAAACGAATTTTGTAACAGTCTTTCTCGAAATGGCAGTATGCTACCTGGTTTGTTTATACCTCAATATGTGCATGTGTTTCTTTTAGCATGTCGCTTATACATATAGGTTAAGCCCTTAGGATCTTTGCTTGATTACCAGCATTGTGATGGAAGTCACACTAGTGGGGACTGGGTAGTCTATAAGCACATCCTTATACATGTCCCTAGTCGTAGGATTATCGAGACGGGGTATCGATACTCCAGAGTAGACTAGTGTATACGCTTCTCATCCCAACATGGGAGATGGTCTGTCCCATAGCCATTAGTACGTCGTACTGAAGATAGTATGCAGGTGCTCATTGGGTTATGAGTACACTGGACAGGACTCGTAGGAAGCTGCTGGTGGGTATTATACCTATCGTCGGGTAGCAGTTCCCAGGTGACCTAAGTACAGCTTAGTCTGTCGACTTGACACTGCTACTTCGCCTTAAGTGTGTTCCCATTGTTCTTAGATTACTACCCTACCACAGCTCAAAGGAGTCATGCAAACAAGTAGTAATGGGGTGCAGTCCCAAAGCACTTGAAAGTAGTGGCGGTTAGATAGGATTCATCTTTCTCGGTTGAGGGTTGATATCGCTATGTTCGGAAAGCCATTACATAAAGTCCCTGGCTAGGGCAAGCGATATTTACTGGTAGGTACTCCAGTAGTTTCTCAGGGTGTTTTGGGCTACACTCCGACACAACTTAATATGCTATTAGGGGTCTAACGGCTACTGCCCCCTAGGCCCAATATGTGATACTCTTAGACGAACAGACAGGACTATACTGAGATTGTCACAGATAGGCTCAGTAGAAGTTCGGATGAGTTTTGCTCATCAGCCTTCTTATCGACAGATACCTGGGTAGCCGTTACGTGCAGCTCGTACCGCTGACAAATTGTGGTTAAACCCACTGCCAGCGTAGTGTCGAATCTTTAGAGTCCCACACAGAGGGTTTCCCTGCATCGGGCAAAAGATGTAAAGGTCGTATGGTTTTACGACAGGGTTCGATCACATACGTTTACTTCTGCACGGATGATTCTTCGGACAGATAATACTAGTTGGTTTTGGTTTAAGCCAGATCCTACTATTAGATTGATGGATTATTTTCGTCTCTTTGTATTCGCATTTTTCGGAATTCGAATACAGGTATGTATATACGGATGAGGGGCATTCATGTAATTTAATCAAGATTGTTTCTAGAAGAAGACACCTCATTTGGGTTTTTAATCTTTTGATTAAAAGATTAATGAGGTGGAGGAAATGAGGTGGAGATTTACATTAAATGAAGCATGCGACTTGGTGAATCATGGGGTAATTCACTAGGTGACTCATGAACTATGCTTGATATTTTGGTGAGATATTTTCTTATGCATTATTGGTATGGTTCATTATTTTTTCACAAGAGAGTGCATTCTTCAATCTAAGGTCTATCTTCACTCTCACTTCCTCAAGCTCCCCTTCTTCTTTCTCTAACCCTACATGTCTCATGTGTTGAGAATCCTAAGGCACTTAGAGACATATTAATCCATCTTCACTCTCTACATCATTTACGACATCTAGTTTAGCGAACTAGGTGCCCTAGTTACCACGGATTTGAGGTTGGAACTCGGACTATAGACTCTCGGGTGGATCGTCTTTGACTTGAGAGGACCGACGTGGAGGCCCGATCCGTATACGATCCGAGGAGCTTATGACGAAGAGGAGGACAGCAAGAAGACCCGAAGGACATGATACTATGAAGTATAACATTCTTTCCGAGTAGTTAACCTCATACGGTTTTGTTAGTTAGGGTTTAGTATCGATCCTGGAGTTCAAATCGTTGTTGTGAAGCCTGTAAAATCATTTTTTTGCATATTCTGCATCCCCGCGAACCCACGGGGTGCGCGACATCAACTTAAAGTTTTTACATTAAAATACCACTCTTTTACAAAATCGGGTTTCTTTTAATCTGTATTTTGAAATCCTTGGCAATTATGCCTCTACAACCCTCGTTAGGGGACCCGCAAATAGATGGTCCGAATTATCGTACATCCTTGAAATAGTAGAGCGAGATGCAGAACTCCTCACGGAGTATTCGATCTCGAAAGGAAATAAAAATACGGTTTTTTTAATAAATGCGACTTTTCTAAACAAAAATAAATTTTGAAAAAATTATATAAAAATCATAAGCGTGCCTGAACAAACTAGTCTACGTTCAGCCAACATTCCTACCTTGCCTCGAGAGCTGGGGAATGTATAAATCTATATTTTCAATAAAAACATATTATGAAACTATATTCTTTAAAATGAAAAGTTAGAATTCTTACTAAAATACCATCAAGTTACCAAAAGAGTTAGTTTTCATAAAAATACCGTAAATTTTCAAAAAGCTAGGTTTTATTACCAAAACGCCACAACAATTAAAATAAATATTCATGAAACCCCTAAATATTACAAATCACCCTCGAGATTTATTTTTAAACTATATTAAAGTATTTTTCATAAAACCCCCTCGAGATATGCAAACAATATTTTAAGGAATCTAGAATTAATATAGTTTTAAGAGGTATCATTTATCCTGAGCCCCAGAGAGCTGGAGAAAGTGAGTGTTTGCCTATTCAGGTTAGACAACTTAACGGAGTTATCAATGGAAATTGTCTTAGAAAAAAATACAAATCCTGCCGTCCATATGCAGCAGTTGCCAATTTCTCCTGAACATAAGTTTCTAACAATTTACATCAATTCCTATGAAAAAGATATGAACTCGAATCCAAACTCGAATCTAAAGTTGAACTCGAACTCGAACACAAATTTGAACTCTAACCTAACTCGAATCTAAACTCAAATAGGTACTCGAACCCAAACTATTCCAACCAACTTGACATGAACTAAGATTGCAATTGCCATGACTCGCATATTACTCGACTCACTCGAATACATTCTACACCTTTTGCAATCTATGGTTTCGATAAAGACATGTTAATCAATCAATCAATCAAACCAATTAAGTATATTAACCAGTTATGATATATTATACTCGAGGTGTTTGGCAAAGTTTCTTGTGTGAATCCAATGGAGCTTCAGGAGTCTCGTATTAACCACTTTTTTATTTTACTCGAATATCAGTCGTCGGGTTGACTCATCCACAGTCTAGAGCCTTGATACTAACACATGAAATGGGCATGTGTTTCATTGCTCCTGGGGCCCCACCCTTGAGCTCATGAATACTTCTACAGCTGCGTTAAGATTCACACTTGGAACTTAACGTTTACATAGTGACCATATAGAGACCTATAGTATATACTTACCGATGAACTTATACTCTTACTCGTTATATATATTCTACACTTGTCATTTTCTTTACTCTTACCTATCTTTAGGACTTATCGAGCGCTAGTTTGCTGAGGGCATTCCATCCACTTTTCTTCTCTTGGAATGTTCGTCAAATACGATCGAGACAAAGGAAGTTGAAGCCATACAGGAGGACAACAACCAGATCGCTATTCAGGGCTAGCTCAGCTTCACTTTTTCTTCAGTTTATGTATGCTACTTGTTTAAGCATTTTCCTTATTGTATTTACTTTCCTGCATAAACTTATGTATTTGTAAATATTGGAAGTTGTATATAAATAAAGATATTTGTTGAAAAATTTTACAGTCTCCATTTATTCTTGTATTGTGTATTATTGTTTCAATATGCTTAGTATATTTATTTAGAGAATGACCTTCTCTAGATAAATATGACGCGGTCTTGCCACGTCATCGTTTCCGTCTACTGGGAAGCGGGGCGTGACAGGTTTTTGTTGGTGGTCCATGCAGGTCAGTTCTGCATGAAATCGTAAACAATATACCACAAGAATTAATGAGTTCAACAAACATTTACATTCTTTGCATTTCAAATTCCTTGAATCCATTCTAACCTATCCTTATATCAAGGTGATGGAATCTCCGAACAACACCAGCACAAACGTCAATGGCAATACTCCACCACCTACACTACCACCACCACCTACCATTGCAGCTCCTATCAATGAGCAAACAGTACTTCTGGAGGCTATCAAGAGCCTATTGGAGGGTTAGCAGCAACAAACTTCTATTCTCATGTACCGCCCCGAAGCCGACGCACCCGGAGTTAAGCAGTTTCGTACACTGCACCTAAAGAACTTCTCGGGTAAGGAGAGCCCGCTTGAAGCAGAAGAATGGGCTCAAGCGATCGAGGATGACATGGCAACAACTCAAGTGCCAGATATTGTCTGGGTAAGAGTTGCTAAGTTGCAACTGACCAATAATGCCAGAGTTTGGTGGAAGGCTGAGGAGAACCATCTCACACAACCGATAGAATGGAGAACATTCTGAGACCTCTTCAATACCAAGTACTTTCTAGAGACTACCCATTTTAACATGGAGCAGCAATTCATCCATTTACAGCAAGGCTCGATGTGGATCAAGTCGGTGGATGAATATGATACTGAGTTTACCATGCTCAGCAGGTAAGATATATTCTCAAATTCAATTTTTTGATCTCACTCACAACACTGCTAACAAAAGGTCATAACAAGTACGCTGCACATCTTATTCCTACTGCTGAGATTCGGTTACGACGATTTCAGCAGGGGTTGGACCCTGAAATCCAAGCTGTACTCGCTACAGAGGATTTCGCAACCCATGAGCTTGGTTTGAAGGCTGTCCGACGCTATGATGCAGTTGTGAAGAAGAAAGGTAGGCCGTAGACTGCCTGTGTGAAACACCCTGTGCACCAGATCATAGGAGGGGCCTCTTTTAGGCCAGCTTTTAACGGACTATCTCGGAGGCCAGTAGGTTCGTTCACCAACAACAGGCCAGACTTTTGTATCTACTGCAAGAGAACATGGCACTTTGTGAAGAACTGTCGTAGGGCGGGCAATTTGTGCCTAATTTGAGGGTCTTCTACTCACACCATTGGAGCATGCCCCAAGAATCGAGGACCTAACAACCCTCCAGCTAGACCGGCGATCCAAGCTTCTCCTACCCGGTTAGCTCTACCAGCTCTAACTTCCCACACCCATACCACTCAACCCTAATGCCGAGTGTTTAACCTGGCACAGAAGAAAGTGTCACGACGCCAAGTATTCACTATGTCGGTCGAAGAGGCCGAAACTACGGGTCAGTTTATCATTGGTAAATCTCTTCCCTAATCTCTTTCAAGACCTTTCAATTCATAGTCATCTTATATTTGTTATACCTAAACCTATCCCATGCAACTTAGGTACAATCTTAGTAGCCTCCCTACCCGCACTCGCCCTCTTCGACACATGGGCATCACATTGCTTTATGTTGCAACGGTTCATCCGAACTCATGCGATCCCAGTTAAACCGCTCGTATCCAGCTGGAACGTTAGTTCGGGGAACAACGTTCTAAAAGAAAATTTAGGATATGATCTGTGTCAAGTGGTCGTCTACAGTCGAGAATTTTATGTGGACTTCAAAGTGCTGGACATACCAAATTTCGACTTAGTCTTGGAAATGGACTAGCTGGGAACTATCTTCGCTACCATCGACTATCGCCAAAGGAAGGTAGTGTTCAAAATATCAGATCATCCAATTTTTTATTTCAAGAGTGGAGACCGAACCTTGGAGCCTAGTATCTACCGAGCAAAACCAAAGAAGGCAGAGGTTGCAGTGTTGCAAGCAGAAGAATCGAAGCCAGAGGTAGTTTGAGAGTTCGAGAATGTATTTCCGGAAGATATATCAGGTTTGCCTCCCGATCGAGCTCTTGAATTCAGTATCGATTTACAATCCGGCGCACAACTAGTAATAAAAGCTCCATACCGATTAAGTCCGAAGGGATTGAAGGAGATCCTCATTCAGTTGGACGAACTCCTGAAGAAAGGTTGGATTCGTTCCAGTACTTCAAGTTGGGGATCTCCGGTACTACTGGTGAAGAAGAAGGAAGGTACATGATCAGTCAAATATATTGCACATTTGTATGGACGTTTTTCTTACTATTATTAACTAATAAAAGGTGTTAATTGTAAATAAAGAACATATGAGGGGTTTATATGTAAAAAGATTATTATCATATGTTTCTTAATTTATAATTATATAATTAGGGAAAATATATGTATATAATATTTAAATAAAATATTATTAATTAAAATATGTATATCATATCAAATATTTCTAATCATTATTCTTAAAATATTATATCATATAAATGGTTGGAATAATATCTCAAAAATAACAAATGCTATTAACAATTTGATTTGAGATATTGTGCGGGTATTAGCTCAGGTCTGAAATTTAAGGAGATCTACATCAAATAAGATTACAAAACCGAATCTGTCAAATTTTAGAAGCAAATCGAGGAATATAGGAACGGCAGAGACTAAGGACAATATTTTCAGAATATGTATATCAAGGGGATCTCCAAATATCGATAGAAAAAGCCAAAAAAATCCTAAGTTCCAAACCCATCAGAAAGCGGCGGTGCCGCGGTCAATAGAGGGTATGGGCGGTGGAACCGCGGTCATATCTGGGCCGTTGGATATGGAATTTTGGGGACATGATCGTAATATCAACTACTCTCATATGGCATCTAGGGTTTCTAGTTTTAGAGACTATATAAAAGACCGGGAGCTGTCTATCAAAAAGCATTCAATATTCCTAATTCAACATTTCAATTCAAGAGAGAGATCTACGAGCAAAACTAGGGTTCTTGTAATCTACGTTTTAAGAGAAATTTTGTAATGAAATAATGGATCAATAAAGGTAGTCTTTTGTTTTAATTCTTTTCTCATTTTATTTTCCGCTTTACTTTTCCGCATTACATTTCCGCATTACTTTTCTGCACTTTTATTCCGCTTTACTTTTTGCACTTTTAAATTTTAAATATAGTTTCATTCATCTTCCGCCTCTCTTTTAATTCTTTAATAACCATGAGCGAGTAATTTCTTACTTGTTAGGGTTTGTAGGATAGAATAGAGTAATGGATGAAATATCGCTTAACTTCTTTTGACATTTTAATGTTTATAAACCTTAGCAAAATAAATGTTAACCCACTTATCGGGCGCGCTATCAATTAATGATAGTCACGACAACGATTTGAAATTCGTTAATACTTATTTTGTTCAGAGCTTAAGATAAATAGAGATCAATGGAAGGACAAAGGACAATAGTGGGAAACCCTAGTTCCCTCCAAGAACCCTAATCCACATTTATCGTTATCTCTCGAGTTTTAAACAATTAAACGATAAAAAGAATCATTTCTAAATCTCCATCATTTAACTACTAAGTCCTATAAACTCTACAAGCCCTTTTTCTTATAAATTTTCTAAACCTTCTTAATAGAAACTTTAACAATCCCTCCTCTCTTTTATTAACTCGTCTAAAACAAGAAAAGAAATTCACGTTTCCCTGCGGATGACCCGTACTCATCGTGGCTAGCTATTGCGACACTGCTATTGATTGCGGTTATTTACAACACACATATACCACACTTTTCGCATCCAATCAAATGGCGCCGTTGCCGGGGAAACAGTCGTAATTATTTTTCTTGTTATTCGACTTGATTTCTTATAAAAACCAGAAACATAAAATAAAAGAGAATCAAAACCGCATCATGTGGTCTTAACAATTATTGTACGAGTTTTGCAAAGGAATCTGGAGTAATTGAAGCAAGCCAACAGATATTCAAAGACTTTAAACTTGGACCAAAGGAGTAGTGGTGTGCCCTGAAGAAATTTTAGCAGAAGATCTTGCCAAACGGCGGCGGAACAGCGGCCTAGGGTTGAATTCGGCGGCAGAATCGCAGCCCTATTGAAGAGTGGCCCCCCCACTTCTTTGGTATTATTCTATCTTTTTCCCCTCTCCTCTAAAACTCCAATAATCTGATTTTTCCTGCAGGATTCTTTGCAAACAGCGCCGCTAAAAAAAACTTTTTGCGTGTTTTGATTTCGGTTTATTTTGCATATTTAAACCGGACTTTAAGGGGAAATAAACCCAAATTCATATTAGGTGGGGATTTCATCACCCTTCCTAGGCCCCACAAATCACAAACGATTATATTATCATCCTACATTAATAAAAAATATCTAGACCAAGCTTCTAAGGACTGTCGCGCTCAATTATGACAGAGGAAGGTCGTGGGTAATCTATTGCTTATCCGTATTTCTCTTTTGGTATCTGTTCTCGCCAATTTTTTTGGCTCAGAGCTTGTTGTTCCCTTATAAAAAACGGGAAGAGAAGATAGATGAAAAGAATTCACACAGTTTGGCATCACGTGTTAAACACATGAACGCTTATATGCAAAGTATATAAGCGCTGAAAGCAAATAACAAAAAGGCCAAACAGGCCTCACGTGCTTAACACGTGAGTTCACACTAGGGGTCACGTGTTAAACAGGCTGAAAATAAACAGGTTAAAACCCACACTAGGGGTCGCGTGTTAAACACATGAGTTCTCTTGCTGCTTTCTTTGGCAGCGCTCACATCCAAAGCATATGAGCGCCCCAATAAATGCTCCCATCTGATAGAATTATTCTATGTGATAGAATTAAATTCTACTTGGAAAATATTTTTCCTGATCTTTCTAATATGGAAAGATCTTTCTCTAACAGAATCTTGGATTTAAAATCCAATGGTGATAAAATATCACCAATTAAACCATCTGATAGAATCAAATTCTATGTGGAAAATACTTCCCTGATCTTTCTCAAACTAGAAAAATCTTCTCTGTTAAACAGAGGACCCTTGGATCAACGATCCAACGGTGATTATAAAATCACCCATTGATCATATGATAGAATAAAATTCTATCTTAGGAAAATATTTTCCTAATCTTGTTATAAGATATTCATATAACAGAATTAAATTCTATATTAGGAAAATATATTTCTAATCTTGTTAAACTAACAAGATATTCATATGATAGAATAAAATTCTATGTGATAGAATTAAATTCTATGTTGGAATAAAATTCTAATTGTATTAAACTAACAAGATATCTATATGATAGAATTAAATTCTATATTAAGAAAATATCTTCCTAATCATGTTAAACTAACCAGATATTCATATGATAGAATAAAATTCTATGTGATAGAATTAAATTCTATGTTGGAATAAAATTCTAATCTTGTTAAACTAACAAGATCTATATGATAGAATTAAATTCTATATTAGGAAAATATCTTCCTAATCTTGTTAAATTAACAAGATATCCATATGATAGAATATATTCCTAATTTTGTTAAACTAACAAGATATTCATATGATAGAATAAAATTCTATCTTAGGAAAATATTTCCTAATCTTGTTAAATAAATAAGAAATCTTCTCTATTAAACAGAGAGCGTTCGGATTAAAAATTTAATGGTGAATAAAATTCACCGATTGATCTATAAGATCATTTTGATTGATCATTAAATCAATCATGGTCTCTCAATGAAAGATTTTCTCAACAATTTGATTTTTCTCTTCTCCTATAAATAGGAGAAAAGTGATTAATCAAAAAGAGGAGGACTTGAAAAAAAAGAGGAGACCACCCCATAAGCTTCTGTAAAAAATACAAAAAGCTCTCAAAACAGCAGAGAATTTAATTCTCTCGAAGATGAAGATCTCTCTCCTCTCAAATCTTAGGTAAAGAAAAAAGCAGAGATAAAAATATCTCATTTACCTATTGAAGGGTTTAACTCTTTTAAAAAAACTTAATTCTTTCTCTGGATCTGAGATCCAAAAGACAAGTCTCAAACAAGTTGAGAATTTAATTCCCATCGAGAAGATATTGTCCTTGAGAATCAAAGATTCATAGGAGAACATGGATAAAAGAACATGAAAAACATAGAGTCCATAATACTCCAGGAACTTAGTTTCTTCAAATTAAGAACTTAGTTCTTTAATAACCCGATCCAAGAGCCTCAAAATAGTGATCTTGGTGATCCTTAATGGTCAAAACACCATTTAAAGAGATTTAACCTCTCTGAAAATATGAACATGGAAACCATGGAGCTCATAATACTCCAGGAACTTAGTTCCTTCAAATCAAGAACTTGATTCTTAAAAAACCAGATCCAAGATCCTCAAAATAGTGATTTTGGTGATCGTTAATGGTCAAAATATCATTAACAGAGATTTAAGTTCTCTAAAAATATCAACAGAGATTAAATCTCCAGAGAACATAGCACCTCACGTGAAACACATGTGAGCGTCGGAAAAAAGTTAGTGCTTGGCACTATTGGAGCGCCTCACATGAAAAGCATGTGAGCGCCCACGGATAAAAGCTCAACGCCTCACGTGAAACACACGTGAGCGCCAGAGAAAAAATAATGCTTAGCACTATTGGAGCGCCTCACGTGAAACACACGTGAACGCTATATGCAACTGAGTGCTTAGCACTGCTGGGTGTTACAGAAACCTAATCTCAGCCCAAATTAGCTAAGTTTTCTGAAGTTAAATCTCTTTGATTTTAAATCAAGCGAGCCTATATGCTCGTGATTTCAAAACTGATCTTAGTCTCAAACATGACTAATGATCTCTCATTGATGATATCCAAAATGATATTCATCACATATCTCCTAACTAATCTTAGTCTCAAATATGACTAACGATTCTTAGTTCCCTCAAATAAGGAATTTGGTTTAAGGGTAAATCTCTCCACACCTCTGATATATGTCGTTGTAATTCCTCAACGTCTTCAGAGAGGTGGCGAGTCCCGACAACCAACAACTCTTTTCTCGTCCCAACTTGATGTAAAATTTCATCAAGATAGGAAATAATACAACCGACATTGATGCACTTTCAAATTGACGTGCACACCTCAAATCAGATCGCACCCCAAATTAGGCGCATTCCATGTCACTATTGTTCACTACGCCACATAACAAATACACGTGCGCGTATGATGGATAATAGACCGAAATGTTCTTAAACTAACATTCATCCCCAAAATGGGAATGTTGGACCGAAATGTCCTTAAACAAACAGGGAATGTTGGACCGTGATGTCCTTAAACTAATATAATTGAGCTCATATGCTCATTTGTTTCTAAGTTGATCTTGGTCTCAAATATGACTAACGATCTTTAGATCAAACTGGAGTTTCATGTAAACTGATGGACCTTATTTATATGAGATCTGCGTCCTAAGTTCACTTCCGTTGGCAAACAAAGCTACCAACATGGACCCCGTCAAGTAAATCCTTGACCCAAACCCAAATCTCAACTATATGGATTTGGACTAATCCGTGCCCTAAGGGCAACAACATAAATTAGTCTCCGTATACAATCAATAGGCAACCCAAAATAAAATAAACACAACACGACACGAAGTGAAATACTGGAGAAGGAGAAAGTGGTTATCGCAATGCGGTAATGTAATTTACTGTAGGGGCTTGCGCCTGCAGGGAAGAGCGTCCCCACAATCAAAAACCCCTCACAAATGAGGTGGAATCTGATAAAGAATGCTATATCGGTCACATCTATCCAAATCTCTGATATACGGTGCCATAAATCAACTGGGTATCTTCGGAGAGGTGGATGGAGAAGTCCAAATAGCATCTACCCCTAAATTCAGGAAAGATGAACTATCCCAGTTCATCTCTATTTTCGGTGGTGAACAGATTATGGCACGCCCGGTGGGACATTTTCCTCTTTCCACTCCACTCTTCGTGTGTCATGTTTTTCCACGATCAAATAATCACGGTATATATGTTTGTAGTTGCCCATAGGTGATAAGATACTGAAGCCGGTGTTTCGTCTCTTTGTAGAATTGCGTTTGCTTCCACTCATCGCAACTCAGGCTCTGTCACATCTGGTGGAGTCAAGTATGGGCCACTTGCAGCCTCAAATCTCTGCAATCCAGCTCTTCAAGAAATCAATGGGCTTCTCTTTGGGTCTATGCTCCCACCTCCCACCCTCGGTACCTCAACGCCGAAGGAGGAATCCCAAAAGAAGTTTGTCTTCTACAGGCTGGCTCCTCAAATTTCTGTTTTGCCGACGGAATCAATCTCCAAACAACGGGTACTTTCCAAAGGACATGGTCGATGCAGGGGACAGAATATTCAAGTTTTCAAAGAAAACAGAGGGCAGGCTCAGCAAAATTCTGAGGCTAATTAAATTCCGTTCGTAAGAAATGGTCGACATCGATATCGACGTCATACAAAACAAGATAGAGGCAGTTCTCCATATGGTCCTGTTTCAATCCCAGTGGTGAATGCTTTTGTTCCAACCGGGAACAGTTTTGAACTGTTGTGAAGGGTTAGACAAAATTCCCCACCGCAATATTAAAGAAATCTCCACAGCCTGTAGAGATCCGACGTGAGCAAAAAACTGTTCGCTCCCCAAAAGAACTTTCCTTATCTATATATAAGGTGTGGAAGCATGTGAATGATTCCGTCGTCAACCACGGATCTTTCCCTATATGTCAGCCAAATTCTGACAAATGCCCTTTCAAATACAAGGGGACTCATCTCAAGACGGTTACTGATGCAACGGTTCCTCCAAAGGACAAAGCGGCTTCTCACAAAAAAATGGATGCCTAATAAAATCCAAATGCCCGAGGCAAACTCCAAGGGTCAAGATTCTAGATGCCCCAAGCCTGGGAGTATGGTAGTTCACATTGTCTATGTGATGAACTCCAAAGACGAAGTTCGAGTGAAAAGCTGCAGGAAATGCTCGCTCAGGCTGCAGCACTTGCTAATCCATCGCCGAAAGAAAATCCCGAGGACGCACCTAAAGAAAGAGTAAGGAAGGAGTCGGATATTGATTTCCTAAAGTGCACTCTCAAAAAGAGAGATGAAGAAGCGGTAGGGATGTTCGCTAAAATGACCCAGATGGCCCATCTGATCCAGAATATGGCTGGAATGATGGTTCAATCAGAACCACTGGAAGATGAACCGCCGGTAGTCGCTCTCAAAGATAAGGGTAACATTGCAAATTCTCTGCAAGCCTCATCAACGGCCGAAGAGAAAATGATTCCAAAAGCAAAGCTGGATGAATATATCGCTCAGCAAATCAAAGCTCACTATGCCAGTGATACTGCAAATAGATCGATCAAGGCTGGTCGACCGTATCCGGCGTGCTACGATCAAATACAGTACCCTCCAGAGTTCATACTTCCAACGTTCCACATATACAAAGGAACTGGGAATCCTCGCCAGCACATCACGCATTTTAAATCCATGTGCGGTAACACTGGAGGAAATGACATATTGCTCCTCTGACAGTTCGTCAGCAGTCTGACAGGCATCACCTTCGAATGGTACGTGGGACTCCCAAATGATTCCGTAAAGATCTTCGACGAGATGGATATTCTCTTTTGTCAGAGGTTCGCTAGTGTGAATAAACACACTACCGTTGCGGCATTGGTCAATGAAATGGTTGGACCGAATAAGACTTGGGTTCAATATGTTACCCGATGGCGAAATCTCTGGTCAAAATGCGAGCAACGCATCGACGAAGCTGCAGCCGTGTGAATGTTCATAACCACACTTGACCCAAAATCAAAGGTGTTCCCATTTATGGACCTTTTCAAGCCAACGACCTTCCAAGAGCTCATAGATAAAATGGCACGATTGGATCAGATGGGTTCAAGATCTTTCCTCATCCGATGAAGATGAATGAAAAGCAAATGCAAGGTGGCGTTTGTCGCCAACACTCAACAAGATGAGCAACTCTGAAGCAATCTATCGCCAAAATAGCGACGGCGTAGATATTCGCACCCTCCCGAAATATACACAGGGGGCATATTCCTCACTGGCGGCAGAATCTCTACATGAGGTGGTCATTTCCTCTCAAAGAACAAAAAGGATCTGTAACAACGCCGAAATCTCTTTACGAAATTCTTCTGTAAATATACAGAAAAGAGTATTACAGCCTGATTTTGAGTTATAAGTTACTTTTATTAAATAAAAGTAAGAAAAAACTTATAGCTCATTGGTAAAGCCCTTGCACTACTGTGATGTACCCCCTCTGTTTGATTCCCATCAGACACAATTATTTTTCTTATTTTTCTTTTTAACTTTTTTAAGCCTAAAAGATTGCACGTGCAATACACGTGAAAATGAAAAGTTCAGAAAAATCAAATATGTATGAAATGGTGTACACACTGAAAAATCCACGAGGCACGAATCTCGAGACCTAACTCCCAAGATCGACCGGCGGATTTGCCCCTAGGGCCTGCGGGGACGGTCGGGATGCATCCAAAATGCTCCGTGCTTTGCACATATGACTCTTCAACTCCTATTAACTTCTCTGCACTATTTGATTTCCCTGCAATCAAACAGAGACCTTTCATTTCATAATTTAACACCATTTTAATACTTTTTTATCCATATTTTTAATTTCCAAACCCTAATTCTCTACTATAAATACCACCCCATGCCCTAGCTCTTCACCATTCTGAAAATTCTAGCCAAAATTCTCTCAAAAGTTCCTAAGTGCAAGTGGAGTTAGCGAGGAAGTTGGTTCCGACGAAGATCGAAGCCAATATCGGATCTCCCGCGACGCCCCGAAGCATCCCTCCTCGTCCTTAACCCCTTCTTGACATGTTCAAACAGTAAGTCCCTCACAAACTCTCTTCCTCTTCATTAAAATTCAACCTTAAAACTTATATCGGTAAGTGGAGTTATTACCGATATTCTTTTTCTAAATCCTAGAAACTCCTTCTCCTTTATACTTTGTTCAACCTAATTTTTGCACAATACTTGTAAACCTAAATACCAATGTTTAGAATCAATTTTAACCAAAAATCGCATGTGTAAAATCCATAATTAAACTTTTTCACTAAAATACCTTGAAATTTAATATCACTCTTTTTGTTTACATTAAAACAAAACCTTTAGGAAAACTTCACGGGGTAACGATCTACCCCATATGCACACTTGGTTTCATAGCACGATACTCATTATATGTATTTTCATTTTGAAGAATAATATTACAATAAAATACCATATAATTCTAAAACCGGATTTCTTTTAAAGCGGTATTTCATTTTCTTTACGATTATGCATTTACAACCCTCTTTAGGAGATCCGCTAATGGATGGTGTGGATTATCGCACATCCTTGGGCTAGTAGAGCGAGTTGCAGACCTCATCACAGAGCATTCGATCTCGAATGGATTTAAATACGTTTTTAAGAAATACGAATTTTCTAAATAAAATAAAATTAGTTTTAAAATTAAAATTATATAAAATTATGAATCCATATTTTCAAAATATAATAAATCTATACTTTTATAAAAAAAATGAAAGATTAATAAATGCCAATAAAATACCATCAAGATACCAAAAGGACAAGTTTTTCAATAAAATACCATGAACTTTCAAATGCTAAGTGTTTATTATTAAAATACTACGATACTTAAAATCCATGCTCATGAAAACCCTAAATAATACTAATCACCCTCGAGGTTTACTTTTTAAATATATTAAAATAATTTTCATAAAACCCCCTTGAGTTATATAAAAACAATATTCAAGGACTTTAGTAAATATGGATTTAAGCGGGATAAATTCTCTTGAGCCCCAGGAAACCGGAGAAAGTGAGTGCTTGCCTATTCAGGTTAGAAAACTTAATAGGAGTTATCAATGGCAATTGTCTTGGAAAAAAACACAAATCCTGTCGTCCATATACAGCAGTTGTCGATAATTCCCGAACCTAAGAATTCTAGAGTTTAAATCAGTTTACAAATGTCTGACTCAATCTGAGTCCAACTCAAACCTGAATCCAAGATCAAACACGAATACATAATCATGAACTTGAACACTCAAAATCAATATCAAACTCAAACATGTATACTTGACTTGACTTGACCAAACTCTGGTCATACTTTGACTTGAACTTAACATGAATACCAGATCAAAATTGTTGCTATTGAAACTGACTTGACTCGAATACAACTTGACATGAATACTTGACATGAATACTTGATATTGACATGAACTCAATTTTGCTACTTGATGTATTCATGGATTCAAGTAAGGCTGATAATTTTAACTGTAACGTAAAATACACGGGGTGTTGGGGTAGTTCATATGTGAATCCAACGAAATCTCAGGAGTCCCGCTAGATCATGAATTCATGTCTACTAACACAATCAAGCTATCATGAGGGCTCATGTTTTCTTACTCCTGGATTATAGCCTGTTGAGTTTGGAATACTTCAACACTAGGTTGAAGTCCCGTTACTAACACTTGATTCGGCCTCGTGGTTCCTTACCCCTGGATTACAGCCTGTTGGGTTCGAGAACACGCTTTAGATTGGTTGACATTTACCCTTGAACTTACGTTACATTAGTTGACCCATGTAAAGACCTTTTAGGACACTTACATTCACTTCATGTCCACTATACCTATACTAACCAGCCATGCTATACTATGCTCATGTTATTTTGCTATGATATATATAGAAAACTGCATGTTAAATAGAATTGCTATGCTTACATTGAATGACATGTTATCTCCTAGTCCATTAATTCATGATATAAATTTTCTTTATCGTTATACTTTATACTTCACACCCAATTCTTGGGGACTTACCGAGCGAAAGTTCGCTGACGGACATTCCACCCATCTTTGTTTCTTGGAATATTCGTCAGATACTATGGAGACTGAGGAGGTGGACACCGCTGAGGAGGAGCATGAATAGATCACGACTCAGGAATAGACTAGCTATCTTTTTCAGCTTATGTATACCACCTGTTTAGGCATTTCTCTTCTTGTATTTTATTTCCTTTCAGTGGAACTCATTTATTGTAAATACTTCAAATTTAATGTAAATAAAGTTGTTGAAATTTAAATCTCATGTTTATTTCTTGTCATTTTATATTGCCTACTTTAAGCTTAGCGTATTTATTCCGGAAAATGGCCTTCTCGAAATAAATACGTCGTGGGCTTGCCACGTCACCGTTTTCGTCTCCGTTTATTAGGAAGAGGGGCGAGACAGGATATCAAGGGACCTACAAACGGGTCGTACAATCAAGTGGAATATCCCGCTTGAACAAAAAAACCATGGGAGGGATGTGAAATCCACGTCCCACTCCGAATCAGACGATGAGGGGAAAAACCCAAAGTCAAGTTCATTCTTCCAAGGAAGAGGAAGACTCAGCAGAAGGAATGACGTGATATCTCGTTCCTTCATATATAAAGAAAATGCTCCATCAGTATCGGAAAGCGACATTGATGAGCAGGGGGCAGGTGCTGTGTAAAATGCCCGGTATATCCCACAAAAAAAAACCTGATTGCTGTGATAATAAAAGAAGCAGTCCAAAAGAGTGAAAAGAGCTTGAGGTGTGAAGTGTCCATACATACAAAGGACAAGTAGCAGCGCCTCAGCAAACAAGAGTCGGAAGGGATGAGTTATGTAACGTCCCGACCGAATGAAAAAGAATGGACCGAGAAGTCCCTAAACTAACAATCCGCCTCAAACATGGCGATAACGGACCGAGATGTCCCAAAACTAATAACGGACCGAGATGTACTTAAACGAAAACTTCGCCTCAAACATGGCGATAATGGACCGAAACGTCCTTAAACTAACAACGGACCGAAATGTCCCTAAACTAGAGCGTCGCCTCAAAAATGGTAATACTGGACCGAAACGTCCTTAAACTACAATGGACCGAAATGTCCTTACACTAATACTCGCCTAAAAAATGGTGATATTGGACCGAGATGTCCTTAAACTAATATTCGTCCCCAAATGTGAATGTCGGACCAAAACGTCCCTAAACTAATAATGGACCGAGAAGTCCTTAAACTAATATTCGTCCCCAAACGAGAATGTTGGACCGAGACGTCCCTAAACTAATAACGGACCGAAATGTCCCTAAACTATCGCGTCGTCTCAAAAACGGCGATACTGGACCGAAACGTCCCTAAACTAGTGTGTCACCTCAAACACGATGTGTCGTCTCAAATACGGTGATAACGGACCGAGATGTCCCTAAACTAAAAATCCTCTTCAAACATGGCGATAACCGTCTGGAACGTCCCTAAACTAGCACATCACCCTAAATACAGCGATGTGCTCCCCTGAAATCTATATTTCAATCAAAGTCCTAGCAGCGAAAGTTGCAACTCAAGTCCTACTAGCAGCATAGCTACTCTAGCAATGGAGCCACCCCCAAGTCTTACCGGCAAAAAAATGGGTACCTGCGGAGAAACTACTCTCGGGAATTCCATCGTTAAAAAAACGGTATGTCCACAAGCGAAATGGGCGCGGATGAAAACCCCAAAGGGCACCGTGAGTAAAAATAGCAGGACTACCGGCGAGCTTCGTGAAAACCCGGAAAGGCGCAATCTCGTAAAAAAAATTTTAAAAAAAATTAAAAAAAAAAGAAAAAGAAAAAAAAGACCTGTGTGAGATCCTTACGACTCACAAAGGAGCAACACATTTGGGAATACCCACGATTCCTAAGGAGAAATTACACTTACGAGATCCTCACGACTCGAAAGGAGAATTTCCCCCTATGAGACCCTCACGGCTCATAGGATTCAAAAACCTTAAGATATAGGGATCTAAAGTTGTTCTTAAGCCGTCATATTCCCCTAATATTACCCTACAAGTGGTCCAATATCGACTCTTGTATACAATCCCCGGGCATAAATAAGTATCCCCCCACCAAGTTCCACCGATGGAGAAAAATATCCCCATGTGGTGAACGACACTTGTAAGTTCTCTCGACTTATAAGGAGAAAAAATTCTTGTAAGATCCTTACGACCTACGAGGGAAAGTATCACTTAGGAATCCCTACAATTTCTGAGGAGAAAATACACCTACGAGATCTTCATGACTCATAGGGAGAAACACTTTTATGAGACCCTTATGGCTCATAAAATCAAAAAGTCTTAGTCGACGGGATCCTAACCCTGTTTGCTAAGCCACTTTTGTTCAAATCAACAAGGAAAATGATGATTCGCTCCTGGTAATATCCCAGTTGTAACGATGTTGATGCCTAAACAGGTGTCAAACTCCAAGTTCTTTCATGGAAAATGATGATTCGCTCTTGGCAATATCCCAGTTGTAGCGATACCGATGCCTAAACAGGTGTCAAACTCCAAACCCACTCACGGCAAATGATGATTCACTCCTGGCAATATTCCAGCTGTAGCGATACTGATGCCAAGATTGGTATCAGATCTCAAGTCCCTGACTCATAATAAAACTCAGCAAGTCAAAAAAAATGCATATGAAATAGCGGAATTGATGGGGCAACTCATAATAAAAATCAGCGAGCAAACAATATGCATATGAAACAGCCGAAATGTTTGGGCGACTCGAGATAAAAAAAATAGCGAGTAAAAATTTAAAAAAATGAAATAGCCGAAATGTTTAGGCACCGTGAACAAAATAGCCGAAATGATTGGCCAATCGCAACTTTCGCGACATAAAAAGCTAAAAAGATAGAGCATCGCGAAAAGAGAAAAAAATGAAAATGAAATTTTTCTGCCCTGTAAGTATGTCCATATTGACTCTTGTACACGATCCATGGGTAAAAATAAATGAAAAGGGACCATATTTTCCCACCACACTTCGTCAAAAGGAGAACCGGGTCTTGACGGTTCATATACAACCTAGAGACTATCTCGACGTTCCTTCTCATTCCGGCAGAATGCAGACGCAACGTCACCATCAAAAAAAGAAACACCCAAGGATCAAAACAAAAATGGAGTAATGGAAAAATCCCATCTCCAACTCGACGTTCCTTCTCGATGCAGACGCGATGTCAACAAAGGCTCCAAGGAACCGAATCAAAAAGGGGTGATGGAAAAATCCCAACACCAGCCCAACGTACTTCTCATGCCAACAGGATGTAGACGCAACATCAATAAAGACTTAAGGGTCAAATAAAAAATGGAGTAATAGAAAAATCCTAGCTCCAAGCCTTGATAGTTCATATACAACCTAGAGGCTATCTCAACGTCCCCCTTCATTTCAGCAGGATGCGGATGCAACTATCAAATGAAATTGGAGCAATGGCATATCCCTAGCTCCAGATCTCGATTACAATATATACAGCATATAGATCACACAGATGTTTTCCGGATTTCAGCAAAGAATCGGCGCGACATCGTCAAAAAAATGAAGTGAGGGCATATTCCTACCTTCAGATCTTGACGATAACTCAAATAAAGCCTAAAAGACCATTGGAGATCATCCTACCCTAGAAGGGTTCAGTTATGACTCATCGGGGCTCCAAATTGAGCTTAATCTCAAGTAAAAAGCGTCATGGAAAATTCCTAACGCTTGCTTTTCTGACAGTAATATGAACTAAGGAGATTACTTGAAGACGTCTTGTCCAGCCCCCGAAGGGATCAGAGACACGACAGTCGCGAGGCTACTCAAACAGCGGCTTAAAAACTGCATATCGGGGAATACATCAGCCAACGCGATGGTACCATGGACTAAAACCCTAGTACCATAAATCTAACGGTCCTCTATCAAAAAAAGGGGTTATCTGTATTTCACGTTAGGATACACCTGCGAGGTCCTCTCGACTCGTCTCGACTCGTAGGGAAAAACATTTTTATGAAACTGTCACGGCTCATGAAGGTGAAAAGCCTTATGCGATGGGGATATCAACTTGTTTTCTAAGCACTGTGGCTCTACAAGTAGGTCCAAATTGACTCTTGTATACTATCAACGAGCCACATTCTCCAAAATCGCATACCGATGAGGAGAAAAACTACTTATGAGTCCTCTCGACTCGGAGAGGTGGATGGAGAAGTCCAAATAGTATCTGCCCCCAAATTCAGGCAAGATGATCTATCCCAGTTCGTCTCTGTTTTCGGCGGTGAATAGTGTCTAGGCAAGTGTGACTAAAGAAAGTGGTTACTTAATTAGGCCCTCTATTTCGATGATTCGTATAGCGAATACCTCCCACTTACCTGGCCGCAAGATTGATAAGGAGGTGGTAGAGGATTGATCCTGCGTCTTGTCCTTTGGAAATCTAGGAGCGGTCTAATGACTTGACATAGGTGACCTAGATCCAGGAATTGATTATGCATTTTGTGATTGGTTGAGTCAAGACTCACGTCCGACATTTTTCAAAACAAGCCTCCTTAAAAATCGTTCTCACACATATCACACGCTGCCACGTGCACTAAACCAGCTTAGTGCATGATCGGCTGGACACGGGATTCTAGTGCCCGTCTAGTCCATGTTTTTTATGTCGGCTCCGAAGTCGATACTTCTTCATCTTCTATTTCTCCTCCACCTACCACATTTCTCGAGATGGACGGATATCCATTAGTTTTTAACAACACTACCTTGCCACCACCCGTAGGTGCGCAAATTCATAATCCACCACGCATCACTCTGCAAGACAGATGCTACCCCGTACGCGGACTCCTTCCTACGTGTTTGTCTCTTCCACCAGCCAACGAGGATAATTTCGAAATTAAACCCCACTTCATCAACTTATTTCCCAAATTTCACGGGCTTAAATCTGAAGATGCATACGTTTTTATAACCAAATTTGAAAACGTATGTGCGATGATGAGCATCACCGAACTTTCAGGGGATGCTATGCGATTACGTCTTCTCCTTTTTACCTTGTGCGATCTCGCAGAAAAGTGGTTTTATAGCACCGTCACATATTCTATCGCTAAATAGGATGAATTCATTAAAGCATTCCTTAAGAAATTTTATCCTCATCACAAGACTGCCCGAATTCGGAGCGAGATTAACCATTTTGCCCAACTTCCTAACGAACCCTTATTGAAATGCTTTGAACAGTTTAAAGATCTCCTTGTCCAATGCCCTTATCACGGAATTCCACAGATAGAAACGTTGCCAAATTATGTATGAGGGTATCAATCCAGCTACTTAACAAATGCTATAAACTATTTGTCAATGTCATTTCATGTCAAAAGACGACGGCGAAGCATGGCAATTTCTGGAAGATCTCGCCGAACAAACATTACAGTGGGAGAGCACTAGACCAACAATATCGTCCTCATCTAGGGCAGCTATCCATCAGCTCGACGTTTCCATCGCAGTGAATGCTAGAATGGCTGCGATGCAAAAGAAACTCGAAGCTATGGTAAGAAAATTCTCTTCAGCCTCCCTAAACCAAGTTACGCTCCCCAAAACCGTGTGTGGTTGTTGTTTTGACTCATCACATTTAACGCAAGAACGTCCCTTGAACCCTCCTTCTCAAGGTCAAGAACAAACTAATGCTGCTTCTTAGCAACGCCCTAGAAACCATCCTTATTCATCCACATATAATCAGGGATAGAGGAATCATCTCAATTTTGTTTGGAACCAAAACCAAACTCAAACTCAAAATCAGTTCCCAAGACAAAATAACTATCAAAGGCTTCCCCCCACAGCAGCAACAGCCACCACAACAAATTCAGCAGCCCTTTCAACCGCAATCTTTCCAAAATCTGGCCAACAACTTTGCGTCTTATAATAATTCTTTCCAACTACAGACTAATATTCCAACGGCCGGTACCGATAAAATATCTTCACTCGAAAGAATCTTAAGAATGTTTATTAAAAAATCAGCAAAAATGTTGGCCAATTTAACGTCTTCTATCTAAACGCTAGTGCAACACACTGCTTTCCATGGTGAAAGCATAAAATCGATCGAAGAATAAATTGCACAGTTAAATGCTGCGATAAGTGAGAGAAAGAATGGGAAACTTCCATCTCAACCTCTACCAAATCCCGGCTACTCACAAAGCACTAACATCGTCCTTAACCAACAAAATCATAATGTGAGTGTCATAATTACGTTGAGATTGGGAAGAATGCTGAATAACCATGTTGGTGAACAAGTTGATGATTTAGATGATACATCGGCTACTACTTCTACTCCTACTTTGTCTAATCCAATATCTTCTTCCAAGCCTATTCTCCGTTTTCCACTGGGCTCGAACTCTCAGTCCACTTCCTTGAATGTATTACCATCTAAGACCATCCCAAATCCAATTTTGAGATCCATTCCATCCCCCCAAAATTCTCCTCAAGTGTTGGACCCAACCCTTGTTGATAAAGCTCCTTTTTCAAACCGGTTGGAGCCCAACAAACCAAGTCCACAAATGGAGAAGATTGTGGAAATGTTTAAGCAACTTAACATAAATATTCCTCTCTTAGATGCTATCCAAGAAGTTCCATCCTATGCAAAAATTCTAAAGGACTTGTGCACTAGGAAAAAGAAAGCTCAAGTGCCTAAAAAGGTTTTCTTAGCGAGCAATGTGAGCGATACTCTTACCCAACATTTTCCTAAGAAACATAAGGACCCCGGTTGTCCTACAATTTTTATAACTATCAGGGGTAAAAACATCAATCGCGCTCTACTCGATCTAGGTGCTAGTGTTAATTTGCTCCCGTATTCTGTTTATGAGAAATTAGGCATAGGAGAGCTGAAACCTACACACTGCACTCTCCAGATGGCCGATCGATCTATCATCCACCCTAGGGGTAAGCTAGAGGGCGTGTTGATCAAAGTCGGGAAATTTATATTTTCTATAGTTTTAGATACACAGCCTGTGGCGAACCCACGAAACCAAATACCAGTGATTCTTAGTCGACCTTTTCTAACAACTTCTAACGCAGTAATCAATTGTCGTAACGGTTCTATAAACCTATCCTTTGGAAAGATGACAATCGAACTTAACATTTTTAGGGCAGGGAGTCAACCCTCCGAACCTTCTGCTCATATAATTGATATATATTCTGTCAACGAGATAGCTTCCGACAGTTACGAATTTAAGGAGTTCTTACTTCACGATACTGATCTCGACGCCACTAGTGCGTTATTAATTGATCCAGCTATTTTTTATGCAAGTAGGGACCCTTCTATCGACAAGTCCACCCCCAATTTTGAATCCTTTGACTTGTCGAATAAGTCCGTTGAGCTATCCGAGTGAGTCTCTTATACTAGATATGAACCTCTTATGGAGTCCGAGTATCATACCCTTCTTTCCGATGAAATTATCAATTGGAATATCGAGGAAAGTTTTGAAAATATTTTCACCGAAGAACTCGCGTTCCTTAAAGACTTTGAGGTTATGATGAATCAACCTCCACCCGAAGAAGTTGAACCGCCATCCCTTCTTCTAGTCACATACGAGAATACAAATATTCCACCTATTCCTTATTTTTCACATTCTCGTTTTCATCCACCATCACTGTTTCGTCTCTACCAACCGAGACGTAAAACCGTTCAATTACACCTCTTATCTCCTCCCCACTTCTTCACGTCTATCTGTAACATGATCTTCTACCAACCATGGTGTTATATTGATAAAATATTTGAATGGTTGGTTTTAACTTTTGGTCTGTGTAATGCTTTGTATAGACCAATAACATTTACCCCCCCCCCTCTTATGATTTTCAATACTTAGTAATGAAAATACTGTTTTACTCAAGTTTGTGGGGGAGAAGAAAATATTTTGGCTCTTAAAAAAAAGAAAATTTTTGCACGGTTGTGAGCCAAAAATAAGTTTGGGGGAGGATTTCACTGTCATTAACTCTTGTCCTCTTTACTAATCATTGAGAACTTTTCCTCCCAAATCTATAAGTTTTGAGCATGAAGGATGACATCAGTGAGGACACTGTTGCAAATAAATTTGGGGAAGGTTTGTGCTTCTTCATTTTGCATTATACTAAATAAAACCACTAAATGAAAAAAAATTTGAAAATAAAAGTTAGAAAGTGAAAAATACATATGAAAAAAAGGAAGAGATTTTAAAAATGCAAGAAAAATAGATATTTTAAAATGAAGCTAATAATACATAGCCATGAGCTATTATCCCAAGGGTTAGTAAGATGAAGGAAATTACTAATCTGAGGATAGAAATAAGTCTAAAAAATAATCTCTATTCTTGAGTATAAACTTCTGAATGTTGATACCCTACTATACGCACTTGCACACATCTTGAAACTTGGGATAGTAAAGGATACCTTGAAATACTTTTGTCTAAAAGTCTTAGTATGAAGGAAAAAATATAAATCAACAAAATATAAATGACACATAAAATATAAATGGTGAAGAAAAATGAACGCTGGTTTTGTAATTACTTAAGGCGGCATACAAAAATTTAGCGATGGTGCTTTATCACCTAGTGCCTTAAACCAACTGGTTTGGGAGTCACTGCTAAGCCTTAGGTGTTGCAAGACTAGGATATTGTTAATTACGTCTTAATAAGTGAGCATATTTGGTAATCGGTTGGTTAGTACCTCAAGAAGTATTAACGGTCGCATGAAGAATGTGTGAGCAAATCCATATAAAATATTCACCGACTAAAAAGTACTAAGGAATATGGACAAAGGGTATGATAGCTTGAATTGAATTCTCCAAGTGTAGGGATGCCTTTTACACACATGTAGGGGTATATGATCGATGTTTGGAGAAGAGATAGGAAGGAAGACTAAAGACAGTGTTTTATTGAGGGAGGGTGTGATTTCTGACATCTTTTCAAGACCATTAATAGAGCTTATGACAACTAAAAAGCTAGTGTATTTTGAAACACTTTTTTTCAAACTCTTTCTTTTATATGTTCCTTATCTTTACATGTAATTTTTTTCTTCTTTCTTTTATTTTGGAATTTTGTAGGTGTAATCCGCTGAAATACTTTTGTCTAAGACCAACACTCCTCCTACTAGGGACACCTAGAGGTTTAAAGGATTGTTACACGAGGAAAGTGCAATCGTGTTACCTACGAAAGTGTGCTAGATTTTTTATTTTTCTTTTTAATAAATAGTTTGCTCGGGACGATCAAAGATAAGTTTGGGGGTATTTGATCAGTCAAATATATTGCACATTTGTATGGTCATTTTCCCTACTATTATTAACTAATAAAAGGTGTTAATTGTAAATAAAGAACATATGAGGATTTATATGTAAAAAGATTATTATCATATATTTCTTCATTTATAATTAATATAATTAGGGAAAATATATGCATATAATATTTAAATAAAATATTATTGATTAAAATATGCATATCATATCAAATATTCCTAATCAATATTCTTAAAATATTTATCATATAAATGGTTGGAATAATATCTCAAAAATAACAAATGCTACTAACAATTTGATTTGAGAGATTATGCAGGTATTAGCTCAGGTCTGAAATTTAAGTAGGAAAGCTACATCAAATCGGATTACAAAATCGAATCTACCAAATTTTAGAAGAAAATCAAGGAATATAGCAAAGGCAGAGACTAAAGACAATATTTTCAGAATCTGTAAATTAAGAGGATCTCTAAATATCGATAGAAAAAGCCAGAAAAAATCTCAAGTTCCAAACCCATCAGAGGGCGGAGGATCCGCGGTCAATAGGGGGTATGGGCGGCGGAACCGCGGTCATATCTGGGCCGTTGGATGTGAAATTTTTGGAAAATGATCATAATATCAATTACTCCCATATGAAATCTAGAATTTCTAGTTTCAGAGACTATTTAAAAGACCGAGAGCTGTCTATCAAAAAGCATTCAATATTCCCAATTCAAAATTTCAATTCAAGAGAGAGATTTACGAGCCAAACTAGGGTTCTTGTAATCTATTTTTTTAAAAGAAATTTTATAATGCAATAATGGATCAATAAAGGTGGTTTTTTATTTTAATTCTTTTCGCATTTTAATTTTTTCTTTACTTTTCTGCATTACGTTTCTGAATTATTTTTCCGCATTACTTTTCTGCACTTTTATTCCGCGTTAATTTTTGCACTTTTAAATTTTAAACATGGTTTCATTCATCTTCCGTCTCTCTTTTAATTCGCTAATAACCATGAGCGAGTGATTTCTTGCTTGTTAGGTTTTGTAGGATAGAGTAGAGTAATAAATGAAATATCGCTTAAATTCTTTTGACATTTTAATGTTTATAAATCTTAGCAAAATAAATGTTAACCTTCTTATCGTGCACGCTATCAATTAATGATAGTCACGACCACAATTTGAGATTCGTTAGTACTTGTTTTGTTAAGGGCTTGAGATAAATAGAGATCAATAGAAGGACAAGGGGCAGTAATGGGAAACCCTAGTTCCCTCTAAGAACCCTAATCCACATTCATCGCTATCTTTCGAGTTTTAAACAATTAAAAGATAAAAAGAATCATTTCTAAATTTTCATCCATTAAATACTAAGTCCTATAAACCCTGCAAGCCCTTTTTCTTATAAATTTTCTAAACCTTCTTAATGGAAACGACAACAGTCCCTCCTCTCTTTTATCAACTCGTCTAAAACAAGAAAAGAAATTCACGTTTCCCTGCGGATGACCCGTACTCATCGCATCTAGCTAATGCGACACCGTTATTGATTGCTGTTATTTACAACAACATATACCACACTTCTTGCTTCTAATCGGTACATACTGGATGTGCGTGGATTACTAAGCATGGAACGAGGTGACAATTAAGAACAAGTATACACTACCCCGTATCGATGACCTTTTTGATCAGTTAAGTGGATCTTGTGTCTTTTCAAAGCTAGATTTCGTTTGGGTTACCATCAGGTGAAGATCAAAGAGTCCGACATTCTGAAGACGGCGTTTAGGACTCGGTATTGTCATTATGAATATATCTCGTAATGCCATTTGGAGTGACTAATGCACCTTCCATCTTTATGAACTTGATGAACTAAGTTTTCCGAGAGTACCTAGACAGGTTTGTTGTCATCTTCATCGACGACATCCTGGTGTATTCAAAGAATCGGAAAGAGCACGCCGATCACTTACGGATTTTCCTGAAGACGTTATGACAACATCAGCTCTACGCCAATTACAGAAAGTGTGAGTTTTGGCTAGATCAAGTCGAACTTCTCGGACATATCATTTCAGACGAAGGAATCTCTGTAGATCCAGCTAAGATGTCAACTGTCAGTGAGTGGCCGACACCAAAGACGGTGAAAAATATAAGAAGTTTCTTGGGCTTAGCAGGATACTACAGACGATTCATTAAAGGATTCTTAAAAATCGCAGCACCCCTGACCAAGCTCACACGTAAAGAAAAAACATTCGTGTGGTCAGAAGTTTATGAGAAGGCTTTTGTAGAACTCAAGTCGAGAGTAACCTTTGCTCCTATCTTTGTAATACTGGATCAATTTGGCGGATTTGAGGTGCATTGTGATGCGTCTGGTAAAGGATTAGGATATGTTCTACACCAGCATAGAAAAGTTGTGGCTTTTGCATTAAGACAAATAAAGGTCCATGAGCGGAACTATCCAACACATGATCTGGAACTGGCAGCAGTAGTCTTCGCACTCAAGATTTGGCACCACTATTGTTTCCCTCCGAAAGACGCGGCGGAGACGCGGTCAACGTCTTTCTTGAGATTAGGGGCAGATGCTATTTGGTTTTATCCGTCCACCTCTCCGAAGATGCCAAGTTGATTTATGGCACCGTGTATCGGAGGTTTAGACGGATGCGGCCGATGTAGCAGACTTCATCAGATTCCCCCTCGCTTGAGGGGTTTTTGATTGTGGGGACGCTCTTCCCTGCAGGCGCAAGCCCCTGCAGTTAATTATGCTACCGCATCGCGGTAACAACTTTCTCCTTCTCCAGAATTTCACTTCGTGTCGTGTGTGTTTGTTTTGTTTGTGGTTGCCCGTGGATTGTATACGGAGACTAAGTGATATCGTCGCCCATAGGACGTGGATTAGTCCAAATCCGTATTTACTTAGATTTGGGTTTAGTATTTTGGTTTAAGGATACGTTATCCGTATTTAGGGTAAGATCGACTTAAACGTTTGTTAAGGATACGTTGGTCTGATTTGAGACTAAGGTCAACTTAACAGGATCGTTTGGATCCGACAAAAGAGCATTTGGGGGCTCTATTGTTCCAGTTTAGGGACGTGGTGGTCCATCGCCAGTTTAGGGACGTGGTGGTCTATGTTCTAGTTTAGGGACGTGGTGGTCCATCGCCAGTTTAGGGACGTAGTGGTCCGTCATTAGTTTAAGGACGTTTCGGTCCAACATTTGTTTAAGGACGTTTCGGTCCAATATTAGTTTAAGGACGTTTCGGTCCAATATTAGTTTAAGGACGTTTCGGTCCACGAGTTTAAGGACCCCGCAATCCATATTGATGTGTGTGGTCATCAGGACCCGTCACCTCTCTGACGACGTTGAATGATTACAACGACATGTGTCAGAGGAGTTCGGAGATGTACCCTCGAACCGGATATAAATTAATTTAAGAGAGCAATCTTGCTCAGTCAATTTATTTTGAGGACTTACGGTCAAAATTGGGCTAAGTCCAGTTGAAAATGTTCAACATTTTATTTGCTTTTGCATTGCATTTTTATTTGGGCTCTACCCATAAAGGATGCAGAGCATCAATTTGTTTTGGGCTCTGCCCATTTATAAATGATGCAAAGCATCTACTTTGTTTGGGCTCTGCCTTTTTTTAAAATGCATAGCATTTTTATTATTTCGTTTGGGCTCTGCCCATTTATAAATGATGCAGAGCATCAATTCTGTTTGGGCTCTGCCCTTTTTATTGCGTTACAATTTCATTAGGCCTGCTTGTTCTTTTTGATTTGGGCCTGGCCCTTTAGGAAATACATTGCATTTATAAGGCACTTTGCGCCAATCAGAGAGCACAACCGCTTGTGGTGTTGACACGTGTCACGCAAGCGCAGTGCGCTGTGCTAATGCGCTGCGCCTGCGCTGCTGACACGTGGCGCGCTCTGGGAGCTTGCGCCAATCCAGGAGCGCAACAGCGCATTTACAAGTGCAAGGCACTATGATTTAAGAATCTTTTGGAACCAATGGTTCATAAAAAATTGCAAAGCACTATTCGTTTTCTTGATCTAATTTAGATCAAAGAAAAACAGGTTTTTTTTTCTTATTTCAGGAACCAAAGGTTCATAAAAAAAAGTGCAAAGCACTGTTCTTTATTTTGTTTTCCTTGTTTTAAAGAACCAGTGGTTCATAAGAAGTGCAAAGCACTGTTTATTATGTGAAGATCATTGATCTTGTTCTTAGATCGATGATCTATTAGAAGAAATTTCCTCTATTTTGTGAAGGTTTTTTACCTTTTTCTTGAAACTTCTTCAGAGTTCTCTCTGTTTGAAGCTCTTGATTTCTCAAAAATCTTCTTTTCTTTGAATTGAGGTCTAAGGTCCTTTTTATAGTGCCCATAAATTAGTTAAATTTGTTAAAGAGATCTTTCTCTAAGTGATTTGGGGAATTTTCCCCACCGTTGGATCTTTGATCCAAGGGCTTCTGTTTTACAGAAGAAAATCTTCTTGTTTTAACAAGAACAGAAAGATCTTATTAGAATTTTAATTCTGTTTGGCGTAAACGCCCCAGCGTTTGACACGTGTCGCGCAGCGCTTGCGCAGTTGTGCTTGCGCAACTGCGCAGACACGTGTCGCGCAGCGCAATGCTTGCGCGGCTGTGCTTGCACAGCTCTGCTTGCACAACTGCGTAGACACGCGTCGTGCAGCGCAGCTGTGCCTGCGCAACTGCGCAGACACGTGTCGCGCAGCGCAGCGCTTGCGCAGCTGTGCCTACGCAACTGCGCAGACACGTGTCGCGCAGCGCAGCGCTTGCGCAGCTGTGCCTGTTGCTTCCTTTACTTTTATTTTTAAAGAGCCTTGCTCTGATTGGACACACTGCCTTGGGCGCTGTGCTGACGTATCTGCGCCTGACACGTGGCATATTGCGCACAGCGCAGGGGATCTGAAGCGTTGCTTCATTTATTAAAATTTAGATTTTCAAGGTAGAGCTTTGCTCTGATTGGGGGAATCGGAAGCGTTGCTTCACCTGAGATATCTTTTCATCTCCTCTTTTCAAGTCAAACTTGTATTTCCCCGAAATTTTGATTTCCCGGGTCTTGGAAATAATTCCACTGTACACAGAATTTTCTGTTCTTGGGTCTATATATAACTCAAGGCCGAGCCTTTTCATTTCTCATCTTCAGAGAACTTCTTCGATTATGGCTTGCAACTGCCCTCATGCCCGCCGACAACCATGGGAAGTGCCGATCCGGGACATCGTTCCCCGCTTTGCTGCGCGCTTGGTGGACCATTCTTTTACGGACGAGCAGTGCGATGCTGCAATGTACGAGCTTTTGACTCGTGTGGGGTCTCCTCTCCCCCCGCACTCCATTTGGCTTCGGATGATCCTTGCCTCGGTGCTCGCCGATATTCCCCCTCCTCCAGCAGAGATGTCCTCGGCCATGCTTGATGCCGCCGAGGATAAGATCGAGTGCTTTTTCGAAGCGCACTTGATCACCAAAGCCCTGAGGGACTGCTCTTTCCACCTGCTGAGCCAGATACGGGCTCGCCGGGTTGTCATCGCCACCTTTTCTGACGAATGTGGCGATGATCGTTGGACGTCTACCTCTCGGGAGGATCGTCGCTTCAACGTGGTGGAGAAGACAGAAGGGGAACTGGGGAATCTTCTTCTTATCTTTGTGAACCCTTGTCTTTCCGATCCCATATTTGGTGATCTTTTTTAAATGTAATAATAATAATAAAGAACAAGTATTTTTCTTTTTAATCAAGTACTTCATTATCTATTAAGGGTTCTTTTATTTTAGTTCTCTGTTGTGCTTGTGCATCGTATGATTTAATTTGCTATTATTAAGTGCATGTGATTCTTGCAAGGATAAATTGGCTTCTTTCATGAAGCAATGCTTTACTTTTTAGTCTTAGAAATAGAGTCTTGTTCTAATTGGGGGAAACAAATGCCCCCCACCGTTGCACTTGCATGGTTCCAAATGCGAGCGCAACGGTGGCAGAATTCCAACCGTTATGGCAACCTTTGGAAGTTGAAAGGGCACTTGATGCTTAAAAATAGGACCTTTGGTCCTGCACAGATGATTATTATCTTTAAAATTTTCATTTTCAGAAACTTCAGAGCTTTGCTCTTGCCATCAAGAACTCTTCGAGTTATATTTTCCTAAACAGAAACTATTTAAGTAAGAATTAGTCTTGAATTAAATCAATCTTAATTAATAGAGCTTTGCTCTCATAGATCTTTGATCTAAAGAAAATCCTTTTGGGGTTTCACCAAATAGAGCCTTGCTCTCAGGAATCTGTTTCAGGGTTTCTTAACCCATGAACAGAGCCTTGCATCTTTGGCAAAACATAGATCTCTTTGATCTAAAAAAATGATGAACTCTTAAGAGTCTGATTATGAATAATGAAAATTAAAAATGGAGTTTTGTATTTAACGGATTATATCATCTTTTAAAAGTGAGGATCTCAGAGTTCTCGGGAGATTTCTTTAAATTCCCTTTATTAGGATTTTGACAGTCATTCCTGTTTGCAGAGCATTGCTCTCAAGGAGTTTAACTCTCTTTTTATCGCTAATCTTCTTGCGATGTTTCCTCTAGGCATTATGGCGGTGCGTCTATACAGTTTGCACGAGTTCATCACCTACGAAGATATCCGCGTACAGGGCCGTCATCAAAACCAGGAGTTTACAGATGCCCAGTGTGCGTAGGTCATGGGTCGTCTGAACGCACGTCTTGGTTGGCTGCTCCCCCGCCGCTCTGCTCTCTTGAAAGTCGTGTTGGGGGCAATTTGGAGGGCACTCCCGGGGTTCCACGAGGCCCTACCGCTCAATGCGCTGGATGACGCCGAAGACAAGGTGCATTCAGTGTACCTGTCGGGGCTGATCTCGAAGAAACGGCGGGATAACCTTATCGACATCGTGCACCAAATTTTCCAGCAAACGATGATAGTCGCTGCTTATCAAAGGCTGGGGGGCCTTGCCGAGGATCTTGACACTCAGGAGCGCGAGAGGTTGAGCACGAGAATAATCAGAAAGGCCAGAAGAACCTTGAATGGCCTTACTTTTGAATTCCTCAATCCGTGCCCTGGATTTGAGGTTATTCCATTGTAATAATGTTTCTCGTTTATCGCTTTTATGATTGTAAGAATGTTGGCAATATTAATGGAATTTTTGTTTTTCCTAGCCTGTCTTATCTTTTGTTCTGAGTCTTTTGCTAATGTATGAATGAGTGTGTCTCGAACGCTTGATCAAATATATATCGGATACTCTTTCTGTTGCTTTCTTCTTTCCCTTATTATCAGCATGCTGTCTTGATAAACATGGTTGACAGATAATAGAGTAAGCATCTAGATTTTTCCAGGAGATAGCGATGGCTTAGGCCGCAGGTTCAGATCTGTCGCCTAAGACTTTTCAACTCTATGAGCCGTGAGGGTCTCATAGAGACTTTTCTCCCTACGGATCAATAGGATCTCGTAGGTAGGTTTTCTCCTGAGGAATCGTGAGGATTCCTAAGTGTGTTTTCTCTTGTAAGTCGTAAGGATCCTATAATAGAATTTTTCCCTCTTACGAGTTGAGAGGACCCGTAAGCGGTTGTTTCCCTCCTTGTCGAAACTCGACTTCGGAGAGTGAGACCCGTGGATAGTATACAAGAGACCGTTTTAGATCGACTTGCAGGGTCCCATTGTTTAGGAAGCAAGTTTTTTAGTCTCTGCTGCCTGAGGCTTCATCTTGCAAGTTGAGACGAATCGGGAATTTTCCCGCGGAGACACTGGTTTCTCCGCGAGCCGACGCGAATCAGGAGGCTCTCGTCAAGAATTGTTTGTTTCCCTGAGTTGAGGTATTTGCTAAGGATTATTTGTTTCCTTAGCGCCAAGGATTATTTGTTTCCCTGGTGTTGAAACGAGTCGAGAATTTCCTACGGAGACACTGGTTGCTCTGCGAGTCGACGCGGATCAGGAAGCTCTCATCAAGGATTGTTTGTTTCCCTGAGTTGAGGTATTTGCTAAGGATTATTTGTTTCCCTAGCGCCAAGGATTATTTGTTTCCTTGGTATTGAAACGAGTCGAGAATTTCCCACGGAGGCACTGGTTGCTCTGCGAGTCGACGCGGATCAGGAGGCTCTCGTCAAGGATTGTTTGTTTCCCTGAGTTGAGGTATTTGCTAAGGATTATTTGTTTCCCTAGCGCCAAGGATTATTTGTTTCCCTGGTGTTGAAACGAGTCGAGAATTTCCCACGGAGGCACAGGTTGCTCTGCGAGTCGACGCGGATCAGGAGGCTCTCGTCAAGGATTGTTTGTTTCCCTGAGTTGAGGTATTTGCTAAGGATTATTTGTTTCCCTAGCGCCAAGGATTATTTGTTTCCCTGGTGTTGAAACGAGTCGAGAATTTCCCGCGGAGACACTGGTTGCCCTGCGAGTCGACGCGAATCAGGAGGCTCTCATCAAGGATTGTTTGTTTCCCTGAGTTGAGGTATTTGCCGAAGACACTGGTTTCTTCGGAGTTAGGATGAATCGTCGAGATTTGTCTTCGTTTTCTGGTGGAGCCTGTTGGGAAAGTATGGTTCCCTCTTTGTTTACGCCCTTGGATTGTGTACAGGGATCGATGTGATCTCAGCTGTAGGGCCAAAGTTTTATCATCTTTTTTATTTCCGCGATGCTCTATCATTTCAGCTTTTATATCGCGAAGGTCGCGATTGCCCAATCATTTCGGCTGTTTTTCGCGGTGCCCAATCATTTCGGCTATTTATTTTATTTTCACTCACTGCTTTTTTATTGCGAGTTGCCCAATCATTTCGGCTATTTCGTATGCATATGTTTTTTTACTTGCTGCTTTTTATTGCAATTTGCCCTATCATTTTGGCTATTTCGTATGCATGTGCGGCTTACCGGCTTTTCACCGTAATCCTGAAATTAGACACTGATTTCGGCATCAGCACCGCTACAACTGGGATATTACCAGGTGCGAATCATCATTTGCCTCCGCTGATGTTGAACAAAGGTGGCTTAGCGAACAGGGTTAAGGTCCTGTCGACTAAGGCTTTTAAGTTCATGAGTCGTAAGGGTCTTACAAAGGTATTTCTCCCTACAAGTCGTGAGGATCTTGTAGGTGTATTTTCTCCTTAGGAATCGTGAGGATTCCTAAGTGTATGTTCCTCTGTAAGTCGTAAGGATCCTACAAGAGGGTTTTCTCCTTGGAAGTCGAGAGGACTTATAAGGGTTGTTCATCATGTGCATATATCCCCAGTCACGGATGGGACTTGGTTAGGGAAATGTTTATTCGCGCCCGTGGATTGTATACAAGAGCCAGTACTGGACCACTTGTAGGGCAATATCGAAGGTTGTGAGGGGTTCACTTAAGCACGGGTTTAGGTCTCTGTAACTTAAGACTTTCAAATCTTATGAGCCGTGAGGGTCCCATATGAGAGTTCTCCTTACGAGTCGTGAGGATCTCGCAAGTGTATTTTCTCCTTAGGAATCGTAGGGATGCCTAAGTGTGTTGCTCTGTTGTGAGTCGTAAGGATCTCACGCGGGTGGTTTCTCCTTATAAGGTCGAGAGGACCCTATAAGTGTCCTTTAACGAGGTTGCGCCCTTTCAGGTTTTCACAAACACTCGCCGGTAGTCCTGCTGTTTTTACTCACGGAGCCCTTTCGGGTTTTCATCCGTGCCCATTTTGCTTATGGACATACCGTTTTTTATTTTATATATATATTTTTTTCTTCTTATCTTTTTTTTACGAGGTCGCGCCCTTTCGAGTTTTCACGAACACTCGCCGGTAGTCCTGCTGTTTTTACTCACGGAGCCCTTTCGGGTTTTCATCCGTGCCCTTTTTGCTTATGGACATACCGTTTTTATTTATTATATATATATGTATTTTTTTATTCATCTCGTCAGCCTAAGGATGCTGCGGTATTAGTTTAAGAACGTTTCGGTCCGCTATTAGTTTAAGGACGTTTTGGTCCGTCATGGAGAAGATTGGCTACTGCTTATAGAGTTTGAGCTGAGGAAGATAGCGAGCGGACATAGTCATCGTCATCTATCATTGACCTAGGCTGTGGCTCATTAAGCATAGTATTTCTTTAGGAAGCGACCGTTTATTGGCCTGAAAGGCCTTTCACCGTGCATGTCCATGAGTAGATAGGCCCCACCCTGGTAGACCTTATCTATGATGTACGGGCCTTCATAGTTTGGATCGAATTTTCCCCGCTTGGCGCGATTGGGGATCATAGGCCTCTTGACCACTAGCACGAGTTCGCCTTGGCCGAATGTCCTCGGCCGGGTAAATCTTTCATATGAGCGCGTCATCTTTGCTTTATAAGCTTCCAGATTTTGTTGCGCTATGAGCCGGGTCTCATCGAGGGCATCAAGCTCCTCAAGCCGAAGGTTAGCATTTTCTTCATCTGTTAGCTCGCAGTGGACTGCCATTCTTAGAGAGGGTAACTCTATTTCGAGGGGAAGTATTTCTTCCGTACCGAATACCAACGCGTACGGCGTTGTGTTTGTGGCCGTCTTAAACGTAGTTCGATACGCCCAGAGAGCTTCTTGCAGTCTTTCGTGCCAGTCTTTCTTATTTCGTGACACCGTTTTCTTCATGATCTTTATCAAGGTCTTGTTGAAGGCCTCAGCTAGACCGTTAGCTCGCAGATTATAAACCGAGAAATATCTCCAGTCTATATTTTGCTGTTGCGCGAAGCGACTGATCTTATGGCTTCTGTAAGCTGGCCCGTTATCGGAGATGATCCGGTGCGGAGTTCCAAACCGATATATGACGTGCGTCTTGAAGAAATGGAAGATATTCTCCGTCTTCACTTCCCTCAGCGGTACTGCTTCTGCCTATTTGGAGAAGTAGTCAGTCGTCGCCAGGATGAAACGATGCCCTCTAGACGATGCTGGTTCGATGGGGCCGACTATGTCAGTTCCCCACATTTCGAACGGCCAGCTAGCCACCGTTGGATGTAGTGGATTTGGATGCTGGTGGATGAAGTCCCCATGAATTTGGCACAAGTAGCACTGCTTCGCATACTCAAGGCAGTCTTGGATCATCGTGGGCCAGTAGTAGCCCATCCGTTTAATCTTCAGCTTCATCTTCGGGCCCGCCTGGTGAGAACCGCAGAGTCCGTCGTGAACTTCCTGAATGACTCTTTTCACTTCGTCAGGTCCGAGACATCTCAGCCACAGAGAATAAAGTGACCTCTTTTACAGAGTATCATTGACGAAGGCGAAAGACAGAGCTCGTTTCATGAGCTGATGTCTTGAGGACGCATCTTTGGGCATTCGAAGGTATTTGAAGTAGTGTATAAAGACTTCTCTCCAATCCTCGGTATTTTCCCAATCTTTTATTTGCAGGGTCGTCTGCTCAGTCGCTCCCTTCTCTTCAGGTGATTCCGGAGATATTTCTGCTGGGGAAAGCACCCGACGGCTTTATACCATGATTCTAACGTCATCGAGGTTCTCGTCAGCCAGTTCTTTAGCGAGCTTGGCCAACGCGTCCGCTTTGCTGTTTTCCGCGCGCGGTATGTTCTCCAAAGTGTAGGAGGGAATTTGGGTCAAAAATTGTTGCACTTTTTCGCCGTACTTCACCAATTCTGGCTTGCACGTTTGGTAGTCGCCGTTTACTTGACTAACGACCAGCTGAGAATCTCCATATATGAGGAGGTTTTCAATTCCCTTGTCGATGGCGATCTCGAGACCTGCTATCAAGGCTTCATATTCGGCTTCGTTATTCGTCCTCGGCTCTGTCAATGAGAAAGCAAAGCGCATTATCCCTCCTTGTGGAGTCACGAAGATAAGTCCTACCCCCGATTTGATTATAGGGGTACTTTGTTTGCGCTTCTTCACGGAAGATGCACCATCGAAATAAAGCTCCCATCGGGTATCACTACTATCGATCGCGTCAAACGCATGTTCGTCTGGAAGATCGCAATTCAGAGGAGAATCGGCGGGTATCGGATGTTCAGCGAGGAAGTCGGCGATGGCCTGACCTTTCACTGCCTTGAGAGGTTGATACGTTATCGAGAACTCCATCAAGAGCAGGGCCCATTTAGCGAGTCGCCCCGTCAATATGGCCTTTGACATTAAATATTTAAGGGGGTCCACCTTCGAAATAAGACGGACTTCATGTGCTAATGCATAGTGTCTAAGCTTTGTTATCGCGAAGATCAACGCCAGGCAGTGTTTTTCAATGGGGGAGTAGTTGCTTTCTGCCCCCAGCAGAACTCGACTTAAGTAGTAGAGTTCACTTTCCTTCCCTTGATCGTTCTCTTGTGCCCATAATGCGCCTAAGGAGCTTTCGAGAGCGGTTGTATAAAGAATGAGGGGCTTTCCCTTGACTGGAGCAGCCAGCACTGGCGGGTTCTGCAGGTATTGTTTGATCTTGTCTAGCGCGCTTTGGCATTTTTTGTCCCAAACGAACGGGGTTCCCCCCTTCATCAGGTGGCTATAGGGACGGCACTTTCCTGAAAGGTTGGCTATAAATCGCCGAATATATGCGAGCTTCCCTTGGAGAGACCGCAGCTGTTTGAGGGTCCTTGGCGGAGGCATTTCCATGATCGCCTTTGTAACACCCGGGCCCAATGCTACTAATTTATGCTACTTTATGAATGGAGTGACACCCTTATTTCATTTATCTTGCTTGTTTGTTGCTTACTGTAAAATTTTGCCAAGTAAATTCATTTCTGCATATAACAAATTTTGGCATCTAAAATAAAATTAAAAATATTCATCTTGGCCTACTCGACACCCCTAGCCTCGTGGTAGCGTCGTGCATTGTGTTCTCGTCCCGTTCAGTGAAACGGGCGAGTTTGGACGGCTACGCACGCGTACATGTGTCCGTTTTGGGGGTATGCTTTTTGATCATAAAACACTTCATTTTAAAATTTGAATCCCGCTTAAAATCCTATTATTTCAATTTCAAATTTTTGGACCCGATCCGGGCGCGATTTGGAAATGTTTTATTTGGCGCCAAAATCCAAAATTTTATTAATTTAAAACGTCGAATATTTTTCCTAACTATATATATTTTACGGTTACTGAAAATCATATTAAATCCTTTTAATATTTTCCTAAATCCTTTCATCAGCCAATCCCCTCTTCTTACTTCTCCCCGCGGGCCCCACACTTCTTTTTCTCTCTCTCTCTCGTCTCTTTCTCTATCTCTATCTCTCTCTCTCTCCCACTCATATCTCTCTCTCTCCCCCTCACCGTCTCTCTCTCTCTCTAACTTTATTCCTCTCTCTCTTTTATAAACTTCCTTTCTCTTTCTTTTTTAAAGAAAACGCAGAAGAACCCATCTCCCTCCTCGAGCCCTAGCCACAGCCGTCTCCTTCCCGCCGCCGCAGCCCCGACGCCGGCGCCAGCATCACCTCCAACCTCGCCTCCTCAGCCTAGTCTCACCTACTTCCTCCCTTCTTCCCAGCACCCTGCAGCTTCTCCGCGGCCACCAGCGACCCCCTGCACGCGACTGCGCCGCCCCTGGTTGTCGTCGGCGGTCACCAGACCACCTTGAACGTCTCTGCAAGTCTTCTCTCCCTCTCCTCCTCTTTCCTTTCCCCCTTCTTCCCCCTCTCTGTAGAAATTTTCTTGAATCGGCAGATCTCACCGCGGTCACTGTAGGCCACCCCCGGAGCCGTCGACCACATCGTCGTTCTCACGTCTCCTCTCTGTGATCACAGAGCAGAACCTTGTAAGCTTCCTCTTCTTATTCTTTAGTTTCCCTTCATTTCTTGTTGCATAGTCTTCTTGACATTCACTGTTCACCTTTTCGCCGGAATCCGACGATGCCGACGACGTGATCCGACGTTCCAGCGAGGTACCCCGACCCGCGTGGTTCCATTGTTCGTTGTTTGGGTTCAATCCGTGAACCGTGCGCCCGTCGCGAGTTTCCCCGCCGACGTTTATCGTTCCTTTTTTCCCGGTTCGCGACCCATCGAGGCAAGTACCCCTTGCTACATGCTATACAATATTTACTTATATACTATGACACCCTAAACCTGTAAATTTAACTTGGTACGATCATTTCTCATTTTCGTTTACAATATTGCATTATATCATTTTACCGTTAAACTTAGACCTACAGTTGCAAATTGAACCTAATAACCAAATTTACCTGTTTAATCACATTTTTAATGTTAACATGCTTGTGGCATTTATCCCTGTAGTTCTGTTCCATTTGGACACTCGTATGCATTTAACCTGAAATAGATGTACTGAACCGTTACATAAATCATTGCACCTCTAAGGGTTCTTAAACCTGTTAACATGACTAAACGGCTATACTTGTCTTACTGCATTGTAATCATCTCTGTGACAAATTTGATAACTGTATTGCAAATTGAATGAAACTGCCTATTACTTAATTCATTGCTTGTCTCATGTTGTTGATACCCATGCTATATTATATAACTGATTGTGAGCACACCCACGATATTGTTTACATCTTGACCTGACTTGCTATATATATATTAATATACCTGACATGGTACCGTACACTGTTGACTTGACCTGATGTACCATGACCTGACCCGTTACCTGATCTTGTGTCTAATGCCAACAAACCTGACATGTAGTCCTCATGGACCGTTCCTGTTGTCTATCCAGACAAACCTGCTTTTACCTGATCCTGTGTTGGCATTAGTTCTGGATTACTGAATACCTGACATGACATACATAACTTGAGGGTATGGGGAAATCAAAGGTGAAACCTGACTTGTAACTCAACAGTTCGATACCTGTTCTGATCAGTTTTACGGGCTAGGCCAGCCCCGGAGTGATGATGCTGACATCACTCGCCCATCCTGCTACCTGTTACTGCCTAGCGTCACGTCTCGGTTTCAGCCCGAGAGTCCTTGACCGTGGTCCCGGGCATGCATGGGATACTATTGATTTACATCGACGATTCATCAATTGATTTCAAAGACTTTAGAATAGAAAACCTGATAGAACAGTTTAGTTTACCCACTGCACACTACCCTGTGCTGATCTGATTCATATTATTGTTATTCTTGCTGTATTCATGTTTATATTGCATTGCATGTTACCCTGTTCATATTATATTACTTGATGACATGACGCGCTGACGTCTGGATTTTGCATGGCCCAGATTCCGTGCCGCTGTTGCAGTCCGAGCATGAGTACTTCAGCCAACAGGCTGAGCTGTGAGGTGTCAGTAGTAGTTAGTTTTATTTCCTGCATTTATTTCCTGATGTGAGCCCGCATTATGGGACATACATTCCAGTTATTTTGTATTGGATCTTTTGCTTCCGCATTTATTTATTATTGACTCATGTTAAATTTGGATTATGGACATATTTTAGATAGTTTTACTTCGTTCTTGATATCTCTACAGCCGTAATGTGACTGTGGATGGATGCTTCCTACCCACAGGTAGCATGGTTGGCTATGTCACGTACCCATTTTAGCGTACTCTGGGAAGCGGGGCGTGACATGGTTCTTTTGGTATCAGAGTCATAGGTTAATCGGGTTGATTCTTTTGTAGTTGGGTATTGTACCCTATACACGAATCAGAATACCCGTGTTAGGAAACATGTCCGGCCACCTTGCCATTTTACCCTTTCTTGAATCACATTCTTCCTGATTATATCTTTTACGATGTGCAAACTTCTTTTGCATATCGACTCGAAAAACCTGATTTCTTGTTATCTCTAGGACTTAGGCGACTTGGGTGGAGTTAAGTAATTGTGGCTATGATACCGCGGCATAGTTACAATGCGGTACTCTATTTAAGTATCTTGGAGTTCTACCCTTGATCTATATATTGAATCTATCATCATGCTAATGTTGGGTGTTTTGATTTCAGGAATATGGCAGATAAGAATTTGAAGACGTACCAGAGGCGTGTGGACGAAGCCACCATGCTTGGAGTGATAAGGGGAATGCTAGAGAATCAAAAGAGGCAGACCGAGCTGATCCAGCAGCAAGCAGACTCGTTTCAGGAAGGTTTGCAGATCGTTCAGCAGTCTGTAAACAATATTGGAGCTAAACCAGTTGACCGAGTAGGGACCGTAGCAGATTTCAGACGTTTGGGTCCGTGTACATTTACTGGTTTGGAGGAGCCGTTGCCAGCAGAGCAGTGGCTAGTTGACACGGAGAATTTGCTTATTACGGCACAGATTCCAGATGACAAAAGAGTTGATATGGTACGCATTCAGCTACTGGACTACGCCCGAGAATGGTGGCTTGTGGAGGAGACCCGCTTGCCCAAGCCGATCAAGTGGGCGGATTTTTCTAAGAGTTTCCTGGAGAAGTTCTTCCCGCGGACTGCACGGGAGGAAATGGAAGAGAAGTTTATTGGACTAAGGCAGAATGGAGCACCCGTGGATGTGCATGCAGCAGAATGGACGAGACTCAGCAGATTCGCTGGACCTTTAGTCGCCAACGATGTAGACAGGGCACAGAGGTTCATGCGCAGCTTGGATGTGGACATCCAGAGGCAGATTGTCTCCCTGGGTTTGACCACTTTCTCACAGGTTCTTACGGCAGCTAGGAAACAGCAGAGTTTATCTGGGATGAAAGGGAGCTTGCAGCAGACAGCAGTTGCGGCAAGGAAGCCCGCATTTGTACCTAACCGAGCTCCTGGTCGCAGAGGTATTCCAGTGGACCGTCGAGGTGTAGCACCCATGAAGAAGCCTGTGATCGTTGATCGAAGAAAGAGCGTGATTTGTGACGGCTTCCGTTTACCTGGGCACGTGCAGAAGGAGTGTCGAAGGAGGCTGGGACTTTGTTTGGTTTGTGGAGCGGCTGATCACGCCGTTGGGGCTTGTCCGTCGAAGCTTCGTACAAGGGATGATATTCAGAAGCCTCCGCAGAAACCGTTCCAGGGGCAGAAGCAGCTGACTCAAGGACCTAATCAGGCTCAGGCTTTTACCTTGACAGCTGAGGAAGCTATGGCGTCAGGAGAAGTCGTTTCAGGTATTCTACTTGTTCATGTTTTTCCCGCATTGGCATTATTTGACTCTGGTGCATCCCATTGTTTTATGTCATCCAAGTTTGTGACTACATACTCGATTACCTGCACGACCCTGTCTAGTTTCTGGGACATACACACTGGGAATGGGAAAATCATATCTAGTAGGGAATGTAAAGATTGTACAGTTGTTGTGTGCGGACGGGAGCTTTTTGCAGATTTCTTGGTGATTGATACAGGCAGCTACGAAGTCGTCTTGGGAATGGATTTTCTTGGCACTTTCCACGCTCACATTGATTGTAGGGCAAAGAAAGTAATTTTCCAGATTCCCGGACATCCTGAGTTTACCTTCACTGGAGGAAGCAGTTCTGTCGGACCAGTCGAGTTTAGGGCTAGGCCGACAAATGATATTCTTGCAGCAATGGAAGTTGATAATGGTGAAGAGCCGGCGGTTGTTCACGATTTTATGGACGTATTTGAAGATATATCGGGTTTACCGCCGAAGCGAGACGTGGAGTTCGCAATTGATCTTATTCCTGGTACAGCGCGGGTATCCAAAGCATATTATCCAATGGCACCAGTAGAGTTGGAAGAAGTTAAGAAATAGGTTGCTGAATTGCTTGAGAAGGGTTGGATTCGAAGCAGTAACTCGCCTTGGGGAGCTCCAGTTCTTCTAGTAAAGAAGAAGGATGGCACGAGAAGGATGTGCATCGACTACAGAGAATTAAACCGGGTGACTATTAAGAACAAGTACCCTATCCCTCGCATTAGAGAACTTTTTGAGCAGCTTAGTGGCGCGAGGGTATTCTCGAAGCTGGATTTGGGATCCAGATATCATCAGGTTCGAGTGAAAGCAGAAGGTATTTGCAAGACGGCGTTTCGAACTCGGTATGGACATTACGAGTACTTAGTGATGCCCTTCGGAGTAACGAATGCGCCGGCAGTATTCATGGACTTGATGAACCGAATCTTTTCACCGTTCTTGGATCAGTTCATTGTGGTGTTCATTGACGATATTCTGGTTTACTCAAATAGTTTTGAGGAGCATGCTGAGCATTTGAAGATCGCACTGCAGACGTTGAGATAGGAGAAGCTTTATGTGAAGATGAGTAAGTGCGAGTTTTGGCTGGAGGAAGTAAAGTTTTTGGGGCATGTTGTGTCGGGCGATGGAATTGCCGTCGATCCCGAAAAGATTGCAGCAGTTCGTGATTGGCCAATTCCAAAGAATGTTGCTGTGATAAGGAGTTTCCTTGGATTGGCCGGATACTACAGAAGATTTGTGGAGAACTTTGCTCGTCTAGCGGAGCCGCTAACCAAGCTTACGCGCAAGGAGGTACCTTTTGTATAGACGGATAAATGTGCGTTAGCTTTTGAGACGTTGAAGCAGAAGTTGATAACCGCCCCTATTCTGACCGTGCCAGACAATTCCGGAGGATTGGTGATTCACAGTGACGCATCTGGGAAAGGATTGGGATGTGTCTTGATGCAGCATGGGAAACTTGTAGCGTACGCATCGAGACAGTTGAAGACCCATGAGAAGAATTACCCAACTCATGCCTTGGAGCTTGCGGCTGTGATTTTCGCTTTGAAGATTTGGAGACACTATCTTTTAGGCGAAAGGGTCGAAGTTTTTACAGATCATAAGAGCTTGAAGTATGTGTTCACACAGAAGGAGCTTAACATGAGACAGCGTAGATGGTTGGAGCTGATGGCTGACTACGATCTTGATCTTAAGTACCATCCGGGGAAGGTCAATGTCGTGCCGGATGCGCTTAGTCGGTTACCAGCAATTCAGGTGTTGACTACGCAGAAGGAGATCGTTGCAGATTTTCAAAGATTTGACTTGGAGGTTGTGCTACCGCATTCTACGGAACAGTTGATGCAGCTACAAGTACAGTCATCATTGATCGAGAGTATTAAAGCAGCACAATCGCAGGATCCTAGACTGCAAAAGTTTCGAGAGCAGATTGAAGCCGGACTACGAACAGATTTACTGATCCACGAAGATAGTTCGTTGAGGTACGGTAGCCGTTTGTGTGTGCCAAAGGGAGATATTCGTGAAGCGCTTTTGAAGGAGGCACATGGTTCAGCTTATTCTGTACATCCAGGAGGCACAAAGATGTACCGAGATATTCGACAGCATTTCTGGTGGGAAGGCATGAAACGGGAGATTGCTCGCTTTGTGGCTAAGTGCTTGGTGTGTCAGCAAGTTAAAGCTGAACATCAAAGGGTTGCTGGTTTATTGCAACCACTTTCGATTCCTCAGTGGAAGTGGGAACATATAACTATGGATTTCGTGACGGCTTTACCGCGGAATCCAAAAGGCAACAATGTTGTATGGGTGATTGTTGATCGGTTGACCAAGGCAGCTCACTTTATTCCTTTTCGGGTTGGACAATCAACAGAGACTTTGACAGAGCGGTACATGCAGGAGATTGTAAGATTGCATGGAGTACCGGTGAGTATCGTATCCGATCGGGACACTCGGTTCTTATCACACTTTTGGCGGAGTTTACAAGAAAGTTTGGGGACTCGATTGAAGTTTAGCACAGCTTATCATCCTCAAACTGATGGTCAGTCGGAGAGAACGATCCAAACTCTTAAGGATATGTTGAGAGCATGCATGTTGGACTTCAAGGGTTCGTGGGAGGATCATCTACATTTGGTGGAGTTTTCTTACAACAACAGTTTTCAGGCAACTATCCAGATGGCTCCGTTTGAAGCTTTGTATGGTCGTAGGTGCCGTTCGCCTGTTTGTTGGGACGATGTCAGTGAACGAAGATTGTTGGGACCAGATTTGGTCGTGCAGACAGTTGAGAAGGTTAACACTATCATAAATCATATGAAGGCAGCTCAAGACAGACAAAAGAGTTTGGCTGACATGTCAAGAAGACCTCTAGAGTTCGCCGTGGGTGATTTGGTATTCTTCAAGATATCACCGACTAGAGGGGTGATTCGTTTTGGGAGTCGAGGAAAGCTTAGCCCTCGATTCGTTGGACCCTTTGAGATCTTGGAGTGTGTTGGTGAGGTAGCGTACCGTTTGGCGTTACCGCAGTCCTTGGCAAATGTCCATGATGTGTTTCACGTATCTCAACTACGATGGTATGTTCGAGATGAAACTCACGTACTGGATCATTCGGAGCTAACAGTACGGGAAGACTTGACTTTTGAGGAGCGACCGATTGAAATTGTGGATCGAAGTGAAAAGGTTCTTAAGAACAAGGTGATCCCACTTGTACTTGTTTCTTGGGGTAATCGCTCGCGTGGAGAGTCCACTTGGGAACGAGAAGATGAAATCCGGCAGAAGTTTCCTCACATTTTCTTGTAGTTATCTATCTTTGTATTATTCGAATTTCGAGGACGAAATTCTTTTTGTAGTTGGGTATAATGTAACACCCGGGCCCAATGCTACTAATTTCTGCTACTTTATGAATGGAGTGAGACCCTTATTTCATTTATCTTGCTTGTTTGTTGCTTACAGTAAAATTTTACCCGGTAAATTCATTTCTGCATATAACAAATTTTGGCATCTAAAATAAAATTAAAAATATTCATCTTGGCCTACTCGACACCCCTAGCCTCGTGGTAGCGTCCATGCATTGTGATCTCGTCCCGTTCAGTGAAACGGGCGAGTTTGGACGGCTACGCGCGCGTACATGTGTCCGTTTTGGGGGTATGCTTTTTGATCATAAAACACTTCATTTTAAAATTTGGATCCCGCTTAAAATCCTATTATTTCAATTTCAAATTTTTGGACCCGATCCGCGCGCGATTTGGAAATGTTTTATTTGGCGCCAAAATCCTAAATTTTATTAATTTAAAACGTCGAATATTTTTCCTAACTATATATATTTTACTGTTACTGAAAATCATATTAAATCCTTTTAATATTTTCCTAAATCTTTTCATCAGCCAATCCCCTCTTCTTACTTCTCCCCGCGGGCCCCACACTTCTTTTTCTCTCTCTCTCTCGTCTCTTTCTCTCCCTCATATCTCTCTCTCTCTCCCTCACCGTCTCTCTCTCTCTCTCTCTAACTTTATTCCTCTCTCTCTCTCTTTTATAAACTTCCCTCCTCTTTCTTTTTTAAAGAAAACGCAGAAGAACCCATCTCCCTCCTCGAGCCCTAGCCACCGCCGTCTCCTTCCTCGCCGCCGCAACCCCGACGCCGGCGCCAGCATCACCTCCATCCTTGCCTCCTTAGCCTAGTCTCACCTACTTCCTCTCTTCTACCCAGCACCCTGCAGCTTTGCCGCGGCCACCAGCGACCCCCCTGCACGCGACTGCGCCGCCCCTGGTTGTCTTCGGCAATCACCAGACCACCTTGAACGCCTCTGTAAGTCTTTTCTCCCTCTCCTCCTCTTTCCTTTCCCCCTTCTTCCCCCTCTCTGTAGAAATTTTCTTGAATCGGCAGATATCACCGCGGTCACTGTAGGCCACCGCAGGAGCCGTCGACCTCGTCGTCGTTCTCACGTCTCCTCTCTGTGATCACAGAGCAGAACCTTGTAAGCCTCCTCTTCTTATTCTTTAGTTTCCCTTCATTTCTTGTTGCATAGTCTTCTTGACATTCACTGTTCACCTTTTCGCCGGAATCCGACGATGCCGACGACGTGATCCGACGTTCCAGCGAGGTACCCCGACCCGCGTGGTTCCATTGTTTGTTGTTTGGGTTCAATCCGTGAACCGTGCGCCCGTCGCGAGTTTCCCCGCCGACGTTTATCGTTCCGTTTTTCCCGGTTCGTGACCCGTCGAGGCAAGTACCCCTTGCTACATGCTATACAATATTTACTTATATACTATGACACCCTAAACCTGTAAATTTAACTTGGTACGATCATTTCTCATTTTCGTGTACAATATTGCATTATATCATTTTACCGTTAAACTTAGACCTATAGTTGCAAATTGAACCTAATAACCATATTTACCTGTTTAATTACATTTTTAATGTTAAGATAGCTTGTGGCATTTATCCCTGTAGTTCTGTTCCATTTGGACACTCGTATGCATTTAACCTGAAATAGCTGTACTGAACCGTTACATAAATCATTGCACCTCTAAGGGTTCTTAAACCTGTTAACATGACTAAACGGCTATACTTGTCTTACTGCACTCTTGTAATCATCTCTTTGACAAATTTGATAACTGTATTGCAAATTGAATGAAACTGCCTATTACTTAATTCATTGCTTGTCTCATGTTGTTGATACCCATGCTAGATTATATAACTGATTGTGAGCACACCCACGATATTGTTTACATCTTGACCTGAATAGTTATATATATATATATATATATTGATATACCTGATATGGTACCGTACACCGTTGACTTGACCTGATGTACCATGACCTGACCCGTTACCTGATCTTGTGTCTAATGCCAACAAACCTGACATGTAGTCCTTATGGACCGTTCCTGTTGTCTATCCAGACAAACCTGCTTTTACCTGATCCTGTGTTGGCATTAGTTCTTGATTACTGAATACCTGACTTGACATACATAACTTGGGGGTATGGGGAAATCAAAGGTGAAACCTGACTTGTAACTCAACAGTTCAATACCTGTTCTGATCAGTTTTACGGGCTAGGCCAGCCCCGGAGTGATTATGCTGGCATCACTCGTCCATCCTGCTACCTGTTACTGCCTAGCGGCACGTCTCGGTTTCAGCCCGAGAGTCCTTGACCGTGGTCCCGGGCATGCACGGGATACTATTGAGTTACATCGACGATTCATCAATTGATTTCAAAGACTTTAGAATAGAAAACCTGATAGAACAGTTTAGTTTACCCACTGCACACTACTCTGTACTGATCTGATTCATATTATTGTTATTCTTGCTGTATTCATGTTTATATTGCATTGCATGTTACCCTGTTCATATTATATTACTTGATGACATGACGCACTGACGTCTGGGTTTTGCATGGCCCAGATTCCGTACTGCTGTTGCAGTCCGAGCAGGAGTACTTCAGCCAACAGGCTGAGCTGTGAGGTGTCAGTAGTAGTTAGTTTTATTTCCTGCATTTATTTCCTGATGTGAGCCCGCATTATGGGACATACATTCCAGTTATTTTGTATTGGATCTTTTGCTTCTGCATTTATTTATTATTGACTCATGTTATATTTGGATTATGGACATGTTTTAGATAGTTTTACTTCGTTCTTGATATCTCTACAGCCGTAATGTGACTGTGGATGGATGCTTCCTACCCACAGGTAGCATGGTTGGCTATGTCACATGCCCATTTTAGCGTACTCTGGGAAGCGGGGCATGACAGACTTGATCTTTAACGGATCTATTTCGATACCCCGGTGTCGGACGATGAATCCCAGGAATTTGCCCGAGGAAACTCCGAATGCACATTTGAGGGGGTTCATCTTCAAGTTGTATTGTCGAAGGCGTTGAAATACGGTCTTCAAATGCTCGAGATGTTCCTCGTATAATTTTCTTTTAACCACGAGATCGTCGATATAGCATTCCATGATTTCGTGTATAAGGTCATCGAAGATCTTCGTCATGGTCCTTTGGTAGGTAGCACCGGCATTCTTTAAACCGAAGGGCATCACCTTATAACAGAATATACCCAAAGGAGTCCTGAAGGCGGTGTGCTTCTGGTCTTCGGGATGCATTTTTATCTGATTATATCCTGACGAGCCATCCATGAAGGAGAAAACCTCATGAGTGGACGTATTGTCTATCATCAGTTCGGTGACTGGCACTGGGAAATCGTCCTTCGGGCAAGCTTTATTAAGATCCCGGAAGTCTACGCATATCCGCACTGTCCCATTTTTCTTCATCACCGGGATGATGTTGGCGATCCATTCAGGGTATTGAACCTCCTGAATAAAGCCAGAGTCGATCAGCTTCTTGACCTCGGCATTGATGCTCATCTCAAGCTCGAGCCGCATTCTCCTCGGCGCCTGTTTGACTGGCTTGATGTCCGGGGATATCGCCAATCTATGCACAGCAATTTCTGGATCTAGTCCCGGCATTTCGGAATAGTTTCACGCGAAGCAATCTCTATACTATAAAAGCACGTCCTTTAACGCAGCCACCCTTTCTTCAGATAGCAGCTCGCTGATGAATGTCGGTCGCGGGTCATTCGCTGTTCCCAACTCAATTTTCTTGAGGTTATCTGCAGTGGTATGGATTCCATCTTCCAGCTCTTTTGGCGCAGGCGGGAACTCTGAGATTACCTCGTCGTTGCTGTTTTCGAAGCACCAGGGAAGGTCATCCATGTTCTCGGGCTCTTCTTTTGATTTCGTTATCACGTGACAAGTACGAATTCACTTCCAATCCCAATGCGGAACTGGTTCTTCTTTCGTGGCCTTAGGCTCATGCTTTTGTGGCGGCGCTACCCTCCAGTTGTCGGACAGAGCGAACTTGCCAAGCTGATACTGATCTTCGACCCAATTCTTGAAGGTGAAGCAGTTCTCGTCTGGGAGGGATATAGAACGTTCGCAATTCTTCTATATTGTAGATATCAAGTGCATCCAATTCTTTACGGTGTTTAAGCGGTACCATGGCGACTTGTAGATTTTGTTCTTCATCAGCGAATGTTCGTATTGAAGGTCGAACAGAGGATACAACATGGACTTCATCTTCCGAGTCGCTACCAAAGATTAACATAGGAGTAGATGGCCCTGGCTTGTTGTGTTGGGGCGGACCTGAATAAACTATCTCCTCTTCCTCCTCGGTATCACTTCCGAAGACAGGGATGGTGGCGTTAGCTTTGTTTTCCGGCTTGTGACACCTTTCCGTGTCTTCGAAATCCGGTAAGAAGTACTTGGCATCTTCATATTTGCGGACTTCGTTCACGGAAAACGGATTCAGTTCTCCTGCCACGGTATACTCGAAACCATCCTTAGCATACTTCATACACTGATGTTGTGTAGAAGGGATGACGTTGTATTCATGTAACCATGGTCGGCCGAGCAAAGCGTTGTAGCATGTCTTGGCATCTATGACATGGAATTTAATGTCCATGAAGAGTAGCCCAAAGCGTAGCGTCAGTATCACAGACCCAAGAGTTCTTGATGATTGGGAGTCGAACCCGGAGATGGTGATCTTGTCCCGAGCAAGATGCTGGACGCTCATGCAGATTTCTTTTAACACCCGCACATTGAGGAGGTTAACGGAGGATCCATTGTCAATCAGGATTTTTCCTATCTTTATATCGTGGCAGTATCCTGAGACATAGAGGGGGCGATTGTGTTCGCACGTCCCAAGGAGAAGGTCTTCATCACCAAAAGCGACATCGGCAGTGTGCACTTCCTCCAATTCATCCTTCATCTTTTCTTCAGCCAAGAAAGCTTGGAATTGTTCCGGATCTTGTAAAGCTTTGATTAACGCATCTCTCGCCTCCTTTGATAGCAAAAGGGCTTCTATGATGCTGAGCTGTGAGGGTAACTTCCTCAGGTGCGCTAAGATGTTGTAATCCGCCTTATTTCTCTTCGGCGGGTCTTTTGGCACTTAGCTCCTCCACCACTTGGTCATCTAAGACGATGATTGATATGAAAAAGTGTGTATTTGTAGTTTAACCGCAATCAGAACGGTGTCGCGCGTAGCTAGACCGAGGTGAGTACGGGTCGTCCTCAGGGAAACGTAGAACCTTTTACTCTTACTTTAGATGTGTTGACAAAGATAGGAGGAATAAAGAATTTTTGTGAAAAGTTTCTAGATCTACTTTAACCAAGAGTGCAAAAATATAGATCTAGATTATTTTAGAGATGTAGATAATATAATAAGAGGGCTTGTAGGGTTCGTTAGGATTTAGTAGTTATGGACGATTAATTAAAAGTTACCCTTTTTATCCTTTAATAGATTTAAAACTAGAACGACGGTGATGCGTGTAGATTAGGGTTTCTGGAGGGAAAAGGAATCCCACTCTTAACCCTTATCTCGACACGGAACTCCATTCATATCTAGCCTTTACCAAAACAATCATTAATCTAATCTCTAATCGCGGTCGGAACTAACAAAGAATTGCTAGCGCGCCCGATTAGGATGTTAATGATTCTTTTGATAAAGTTCATAAAGTTTATAGGACTTAAAAAGGGTTTAGGGATGTTCATCGTCCATTAGCCTACCCTAATCCTACGAACCCTAACAAGCGGTGAATTACTCGCGCATGTTGGGAGAAGAAGATGAAAAGACAGAGAGGGAAAACATAATGTAAAATGCAAAAGAATAAAATAAAATAACTACCTTTATTAATCAACTTGAACAATCTACACTTTATTCCTTAGAAAATGATTACAAAACTAGTTGCTTCTCGATCTCTTCCAAGGAGGTAGATGAACCGTTGATGATCAGCCTGGATACGTGAGCCGTCTGGGACTTCATGATCGCGTCGGCTTGATAAATTTTCCAAGAGGCTCTCGGTGCCTTTTTATAGTGTAAAGCCAGAATCATTTGCTTCCATATTAGGTAAAATGTAGAAAAGATTTTCCCCAAAAATCCTCAACTCCTAACTCACTATATCTGCGGCGGATCCGCGGCATAAAGGGGCTATTGCCGCGGATCCGCGGCTTGATGATCACGGCCGTCCATCATCTTTCAGGAGCTGTCTCTATATGACATTTGGCGATCCTTGGCACCTTTAGAATTTGTAAATCTTTTCGAGGTTGCTTCCAGACTTGGTCTCCAAGTTTTGCTTTCTTAATTAGGCAAGTTTTCTTCAACAACTTGATTTGCTTGATTCTAGTCTTTGAAAAATTCTGCACACTTGGAAATCTTTTGCACAACAACTCAAATAATCTTTAGTAGACTTTGTTCTACTAGGATTTGGTCAATAAAATTATTTGCATACATTTTCCTACCAAATTATAATTATAATATATCAACACATGGAAAATAGTATTTTTACACATAAACCCTCATATGTATGATATATTATAATAAAGTCCTTTTTTAATATGAAAATGGTAGGAAAAATGTAATAACAAATGTGCAGTTTTATCAACTGAACAAATACCCCCAAACTTATCTTTGATCGTCCCGAGCAAACTAGTTTATTCAAGAGGAGAAAAAGAAAGGAGAAAACTAAGCACACTTTCGTAGGCAGACACGATTGCACTGAGCACGTGCAACAAGCCGTTAAACCTCTAGGTGTCCCTAGTAGGAGGAGTGTTGTCTCCTGAGGGTTTTCAGCGGATTGCACCCACAAAATCCCATAACAAAAGAGTGATAGTGAAATTTACATATAAAGATAAGAACCATAAAAGAAAGACTTTGAAAATAAGAGTTTCCAACTATACTAGCTTTTCAGTCGTCATGAGCCCTATCTTAATAGTCATGAAAAAATGTTAGAAATCACATCATCCCTCAATAAAACATCGTCTTTATTCTTCATTCCTACCTTTCATCCAAATATCGATCATATACCCCTACGTGTGTGAATAGAACATCCCTACACTCGGAGAATTCAATTCTAGCTATCATACTCTTGTCCATCTACCTTAGTACTTTTTAATTTGATGAATATTTAGATTTGCTCACACATTTTCATGCGACCGTTAATACTTCTTGAGGTACTAACCAACCGATTACTCATGTGCTTGCTGATTAGGTGATAATATTTTCCTCGTCTTGCACCACCTAAGGCTTAGCAGTGACTCCCAGACCAGTTGGCCTTAGGGCACTAGGTGAAGAGGCACCCTCGCTATATTTTTTTATTGCTGCCTTGGCGATAACAAAACCAGTGTTCATTTTTTTCTTTTCACCATTTTTATATTTTCTTCATTTTTTTCATTTCCTTCATACTTTGGCTTTTAGACAAGAGCATTTCAAGGTATCCTCTACTTTCCCGAGTTTCAAGACGTGTGTAAGTGCATATAGTAGGGTATCAACATTCAAATGTTTGGCTTCCAGAATAGAAACTATTTTTCAGACTTATTTTTATCCTCAGATTAGTGACTTCCTTCATCTTACTAACCCTTGGGACAACAGCTCATAACTACTTATTACTAGTTCGTTTAAGAAAACTTTAATTTTCTTGGTTTTCTTAAACTATTCCTATCTTTTGGATGTAATTTTTCACTTTCGACTCTTTTGTTATAAAATAAAAATTTTGAAATTTTTGAAAATGTTGTGCTTATGCAAAGTATGATGCAAATTGATGCGTAAAGAAGCACAAACCTCCCCCAAACCAGTTTACAGCAGTGTCCTCACTGATGTCATCCGTTAAGCTCAAAAACCTGTAGACTTGGGAGGAAATTATTAATGGGGGCAAGAATATATGAAAGTGAAAATCCTCCCCCAAACTTAGTTTAGGCTCACAATTTTGTAAAAATCATTTTCTTTCAAGAGCCAAAATATACCACCTCCCCCAAACATGAGTTAAACAATTTTAATCTTTTAAAATCACACGAGGGGATCGAGCTTATTGGTCAATGCCAAGCTTTGCAAAGACCGAAGGTCAACACCAACCATTCAAAAATTTTATCGATGAAGCACCAAGGTTAGTGGAAGAACATGTCACCTTTCGACAAGAAGAAGTGGGGAGGTGATAAGAGGTGTAATGGAAAAGAATTGCGTCTCAATTTGGAGAGACGACACAGTGATAGTAATGATGGATCACTCGCATTATTATGATTGTCCAAAAGAAGGGGTGGAGGTCCAATTTCTTCATCTTGGAGTTGATTCATCTCAACACCCGTGTCTTGTAAGAATGCGAGTTCATCAGCGAAAATTTCCTCAAAGCTTTCATCGATACCCCGAAGAATAATGTCATCAGAAAAAATGGGGTGATCGTCAGACTCTATAAAAAGTTCCTCATCAGCGTTAGATGTTGACCCGAACAACTCGGTGGAAGAGTACATGGTTAGGTCAAACAACAACATATGAAAAGAGTCAGTATCATGAGATTGATCAAATTTGCTGCTGTCGACATCCATTAATTCGACAGAACACACATGAACATAGGGTTCGGAAGGTTCACTTCCCAACTTGTAAATGTTAAGCTCAATTGACTTCTTTCCAAAAGATAGGGTCATAGAGCCGTTTCTACAATTGATTACTGCGTTGGAAGTGGCCAAAAAGGGTCTACCGAGTATCACCGGGATTTGATTGCATGGGTTTGCTACAGGTTGTGTATCTATAACGATAAAGTCTACAGGGAATATGAATTCCCCGACTTTGATTAACACATCCTCTAGCTCACTCCTAGGTTGGGTGATAGATCGATCGGCCATCTGAAGAGTGCAATGCGCAGGTTTTAACTCTCCAATCCCTAATTGCTCATAAACAGAATACGGAAGCAAGTTAACACTAGCACCTAAATCGAGTAGAGCACGATTGATATTTTTACCCCCAATAGAAATTGAAATTGTAGGACTTCCGGGGTCCTTTCGTTTCTTGGGTAGTTGTTGTGTAAAAGCTGTGCTCACATTACTCGTAAGGAAAACTTTTTTAGGTACTTGAACTTTTCTCTTCCTAGTGCACAAGTCCTTTAAGATTTTTGCATATGACGGAACTTGTTGAATAGCATCTAGGAGAGGAATGTTTATGTTAACTTGCTTAAAAATTTCCACAATCTTCTCCATTTGTGGACTTGGTCTGTTGCCCCTTAACCTGTTTGGATAAGGTGCTTGATCAATAAGTTTTGGGTCCAACATTTGTGGAGAAGACTGTGGGGATGGATTCGATCCCAAAACTGGAGTGGGAATCGACTTAGATAGATTTGGCGAAATGGACGAAGGGTTCGAGCCTTAGGGAAAACGGAGAATAGGCTCGGGTGAAGGTGGGAGACTAGACGAATTAGGGGAAGAAGAAGAAGCTGGGGTATCATTGGTGTCACTATCATCACATTGCTCACCCACTCGGTTATTCAACACTTTTCCTGATCTCAACGTGGTAACAACACTCACATTATGACTTTGTGAGTGGCCAGGATTACGTATGGGATGAGATGGGAGTTTCCCTTTTTCTCTCGCACTCATTGCGGCGTTTAACTATGCGATTTGGTTTTCTAATGATTTAATACTCTCACCATGGGAGGCGGAGTTTTTCGTTATGGTATCAATAGAAGACCTCATCTCAGCCGAAATTTGCATGGATTGTTTCATGAACATATCCAAAGTTTGTGCAAGTGAGTTGTCAGTACCGGCCACTTGTGGTGTAGAAATGTTGGCCGGATTTTGGAAATTCTGTGACTGAAAGGGGGGCTGATTCTGTGGTTGTGGTTGCTGTGGAGGAGGTCTTTGATAATTGCTTTATTGGTTTTGATTCCAAGCAAAGTTAGGATGATTCCTCCATCCTTGATTGTATGTGGAAGAATAAGGGTCGTTTCTAGGTCACTGCTGAAAAGCAGCATTAGCTTGAAACGATGCATTCATAGGACATTCTTCCGTTAAGTGTGAAGGATCCGAACAGCAACCACAGACGGTCTTAGAAAGCGTAACCTGATTTAGGGAGGCTGATGAGAATCTGCTCTCAATAGCGTCGAGTTTCTTCTGCATCGCTGCCATTTCGGCTTTCACTGTGATGGAAACATCGAGCTGGTGAACACCTCCCTTAGTTGAAGGTAGTCTTACGCTTTCCCACTGCAACGTGTGTTCAGCAAGGTCTTCCAGATATTTCCAAGCTTTACCGTCGTCTTTAGACATGAAATTGCATTGACAATTTGTTTCAAGCATCTGCTTTGTCGCTGGATTAATGCTCTCATATATAATCCGACATAAATCCCATCTATTGATTCCATGATGAGGACATTGGACAAGCAGATTCTTGAAACGTTCAAAGCACTTCCAAAATGGTTCATTGGGAAGCTGGATGAACTGGTTGATCTCGCTTCTAACACGGGCAGTCTTATGGTTTGGGTAAAACTTCTTAAGGAATGCTATGAAAAATTCATCCCAATTAGTGATAGAGTGTGCGGCAGTATTGTAAATCCATTTTTCTGCCAAGTCGCACAGTGTGAATGGGAGAAAACGTAAGCGCATAGCATCTAAAGTCAATTGTGAAGTACCTATCATTGCGCATAGGTTTTCGAATTTGGTGATGAAAACGTAAGCGTCTTCCGACTCAAGCCCGTGAAATTTGGGCAGCAGATTGATGTAGTGGGGTTTAATTTCGAAATTATCCCCGTTAGGTGGTGGAAGAGATAGACAAGTGGGAAGAGGACCACGGATAGGATAGCATCTCTCTTGGAGAGAGATGCGCGGTGGATTCTGCGCACCTTCGGGCGGTGGCAGCGTGGTGGTATAATCTGATGGAGTGCCGTCCATCTCGGTCGTGGTGTGTGGTGGGGGAAAGGAAGATGAAGAAGTACCGACTTCGGCGTCGATAGCAGGAATGCGGACAAGACGGACACTAGGATCCTGTGTCCAGCCGAGCATGCATTAAGCGGGTTTAGTGCAAGTGGCAGCGTGTGTGTGATTTAAAATTGGCTTGTTTTGAAAAGTGGGACTCAAGACAAATCTCCCTAAGATGCACAAGCAACCCTAGAACTAAGGTCACCTAGGTCCAGTCTCTAGACCGCTCCTAGACTTCCAAAGGACAAGCCGCAGGATCAATCCTCTACCGCCTCCGTACTACCCTTGTAGCCAGATAAGTGCCAGGTAAGTGGGAAGGAACCACAGTAGTGGGCCTAATTAAAAACCACTAGCCTTTGACACACTTTCCTAGGCACTACAAAAGTAATGCGGATAAACGATAGATTACCTACGACCTTCCTCTGTCCTTAATGAGCGCGACAGTCCTTAGAGTCTGGTCTAGATATTTTTTTAATTAATGAAGGGTTGATCTATATGCTCGGTTTGTGATTTGTGGGGCTTAGGAAGGGTGATGAAATCCCCACCTAATCTTGATTTAGTCTTTGCCCCTTAAAGTCCGTATTAAAATATACAAAACAAAACCAATCACAAAACTTTTGCAAAAAGATTTTTGAGCGGCGCGATTTTGCAAAGAATCCTGCAGAAGATAGATTTTATTGGATTTAAGAGGAGAGAGAAGGAGTTGAAAAAGATACCAGAGAATTCCGAACCCTAGATCTCCTATTTCCTCAAGTCCGTGACTCCAGATCTCCTTGCAAAAATTCACGCACAAATCGTTAAATATGCAATTTGCAGTTTTGTTTTAATAATGATATGAATCGTCTAAGAATTCAACATAAATAGTAAGAATAAAAAATTACGCACCTATCCCCGGCAACGGCGCCATTTGATTGATACGAAAAAGTGTGTGTTTGTAGTTTAACCGCAATCAGAACGGTGTCGCGCGTAGCTAGACCGAGGTGAGTACGGGTCGTCCTCAGGGAAACGTGGAACCTTTTACTCTTACTTTAGATGTGTTGACAAAGAGAGGAGGAATAAAGAATTTTTGTGAAAAGTTTCTAGATCTACTTTAAGCAAGAGTGCAAAAATATATATCTAGATTATTTTAGAGATGTAGATAATATAATAAGAGGGCTTGTAGGGTTCGTTAGGATTTAGTAGTTATGGACGATTTATTAAAAGTTACCCTTTTTATCCTTTAATAGATTTAAAACTAGAACGACGGTGATGCGTGTAGATTAGGGTTTCTGGAGGGAAAAGGAATCCCACTCTTAACCCTTATCTCGACACGGAACTCCGTTCATATCTAGCCTTTACCAAAACAATCATTAATCTAATCTTTAATCGAGGTCGGAACTAACAAAGAATTGCTAGCGCGCCCGATTAGGATGTTAATGATTCTTTTGATAAAGTTCATAAAGTTTATAGGACTTAAAAAGGGTTTAGGGATGTTCATCGTCCATTAGCCTACCCTAATCCTACGAACCCTAACAAGCGGAGAATTACTCGCGCATGTTGGGAGAAGAAGATGAAAAGACAGAGAGGGAAAACATAATGTAAAATGCAAAAGAATAAAATAAAATAACTACCTTTATTAATCAACTTGAACAATCTACACTTTATTCCTTAGAAAATGATTACAAAACTAGTTGCTTCTCGATCTCTTCCAAGGAGGTAGATGAACCGTTGATGATCAGCCTGGATGCGTGAGCCGTCTGGGACTTCGTGATCGCGTCGGCTTGATAAATTTTCCAAGAGGCTCTCGGTGCCTTTTTATAGTGTAAAGCCAGAATCATTTGCTTCCATATTAGGTAAAATGTAGAAAAGATTTTCCCCAAAAATCCTCAACTCCCAACTCACTATATCTGCGGCGGATCCACGGCATAAAGGGGCTATTGCCGCGGATCCGCGGCTTGATGATCACGGCCGTCCATCATCTTTCAGGAGCTGTCTCTATGTGACATTTGGCGATCCTTGGCACCTTTAGAATTTGTAAATCTTTTCGAGGTTGCTTCCAGACTTGGTCTCTAAGTTTTGCTTTCTTAATTAGGCAAGTTTTCTTCAACAACTTGATTTGCTTGATTCTAGTCTTTGAAAAATTCTGCACACTTGGAAATCTTTTGCACAACAACTCAAATAATCTTTAGTAGACTTTGTTCTACTAGGATTTGGTCAATAAAATTATTTGCATACATTTTCCTGCCAAATTATAATTATAATATATCAACACATGGAAAATAGTATTTTTACACATAAACCCTCATATGTATGATATATTATAATAAAGTCCTTTTTTAATATGAAAATGGTAGGAAAAATGTAATAACAAATGTACAGTTTTATCAACTGAACAAATACCCCCAAACTTATCTTTGATCGTCCCGAGCAAACTAGTTTATTCAAGAGGAGAAAAAGAAAGGAGAAAACTAAGCACACTTTCGTAGGCAGACACGATTGCACTGAGCACGTGCAACAAGCCGTTAAACCTCTAGGTGTCCCTAGTAGGAGGAGTGTTGTCTCCTGAGGGTTTTCAGCGGATTGCACCCACAAAATCCCATAACAAAAGAGAGAGAGTGAAATTTACATATAAAGATAAGAACCATAAAACTAAATTTTGAAAAAGTGTAGATGTTGGAGATACACTTTTTTTAAGAAATGCAACTTTTCTAAACAAAACTAAATTTTGAAAAAATTATATAAAAATCATAAATCCATATTTTCAATAAAAAAATTATTATGAAACTATATTCTTTAAAATGAAAATTTAGAATTCTTACTAAAATACTATCAAGTTACCAAAAAAGCTAGTTTTCATAAAAATAACATAAACTTTCAAAAAGTTAGGTTTTATCACCAAAACACCACAACAATTAAAATACATGTTCATGAAACCCTAAATATTACAAATCATCCTCGAGATTTATTTTTAAACTATATTAAAGTATTTTTCATAAAACCGCTTCGGTTTCGGGGCTGTGCATAAGGATAGCAGTCTGCTGCTACTGACCCTCCAATAGGCTCTTGACAGTCTCAAGCAGTACCATTTGCTTATTGATAGGAGCTATAACGGTAGATGGTGGTGGTAGTGTAGATGTTGGAGTATATTCTTTGTACCATTTCTTCCAGCTGGGTTTTATGAACTTGTATTTTAATTGGAGCTCATTACCTAGGTAGTGTAGGTGGTGAAGTATTTTTCATAAAAACCCCTCGAGTCCACATGTCGATACCGTTTCTGCCAGTTTGTATATTCTTTTATTGGGGCACGACCGGATTAAGATTGATGTCACCGTTGTATATATATTTTCTTTTCTGTACTAGAATTACCCCGCCAAGGAGTGCTCGAATAGCCGGGTTTTAGAGGGAAATGGGCCCGCATCTCATGGCATTGAGACCAGGAGGCCTTAATCTAGAATTGGCGGGCTATTCGCCGCACTCGTAGGGGGTATAGGTTGACCCACGGAGGGGTGCTCAAATTACCGAATTCCGTGAAGTGCTGGGTAACCCATTCACTTTGTTGATTGGATTGCCTCACTTCGGAGATTGGCAGGTTACTTGCTGCACTCGTAGGGGTCTATTTTCTTCATTGCACTGTCTATCCACACGACTGGAGAATGACGTGTCTCATTTATGGCTCAAATGAAACGTGGGGCTCCTAGATTATCTGCTATTCCATATTGTTGTTCGTATGCTTGTGATGAATTTTATCTTCCTGTGATGACTATTATCTGCCTGCGATGTTGTTATATATATAAATATATATATATATATATATATATTAGATTTTTCTATATGTTTTGCATCTGCGCTAGTCTTTCCCCCGCTCTGCCGTTAGTAAAGTAACCTAACGGTGCATGACGGAGCCCCATAACGAATGTATATATATTAGATTTTTCTATATGTTTTGTATCTGCGCTAGTCTTGCCCCCGCTCTGCCGTTAGTAAAGTAACCTAACGGTGCATGACAGAGCCCCATAACGAATGTGGATGGCATATAAATAGCATGTTATTTTGGTTGTTTCTTTTGTGGCTTGGAAACTTAAAATGATGGGAACACATTACCTGAATAATGAAAGGAAAATAAGCCTAAATGATGTTGTCGGGACCAATTTTTAAAACTACTCGGTTTTCTACAAAACTCATAGTCGTATTTTTTTTTGCTTTGCATAGAGGTATTCGGTTAGTAATATCCTGCGCCTTATTCTATAAGGGAAGAGCATTAATCTCTTCACTGGGAGCTCGCTCTTAAGCAAAGGTTTATATTACTAGTTTTAAAAAGCAGAGTTTAAGCCACTCCATTTCAAAGCCACTTGAGTTCCTTAAATGATATCAAGTTCATTACGTTAAAAGTTTTTAGCCAAAAACCAGCCATAGCCCTCCGTCGTTTCAGATTAGTATTGCTTAGTATTCGTGCTATGTGTTTGACCTTGTTAAGGCGTAGTGTTCGGTAGCTATGTAATGCTTTTCTGTTTCATAGTGATGTGATTATCTAGGACAGTTGCACGGTCATTTTGACATTGTCAAAGGCATGTGTAGGTAGGTTTAGATTAATCCAGGATGATGATAGGTTGAACTTGACGTGCGACTTATGACATTTTGACTTTGTTAAGGTCAAGACACTTGGGGCAAAAACCATATCGGGAGTTTCAAACATACGGGAAACTTGCCAGGCATGCGCATACCTTCTGGAGTGTGGTGACTTGTGTGGATTTCGTCAGGTTATCACATAATGATAGTTGGGTCCAGATTCCTACTGATGAGTAAGTATTACACCTCGGGAGATTTTTCACTTCACAATTAGCCGACCTATTAGTTTTCTAGAAAGTGTTAACGAGGTTACACCTTTGCGGAAACGGGGTTATTAATTGGGTCCGTGCGAAAGCATGGGGGACCTCTCTCAGAGTACCAATACTGACCTGGCTGAACTGTTAGCGAACTTGTAAAGTGTAAATGATCCCGACTAGTTCTCCATTTAGGGTTTGAAGGATAATTCGAGGAAATAGTAGGAGCCATCCTGATTAAATAAAGTGAAAACCAATCTAATCTTGATAGAGTGCACGCTGAGTGTTTCTTTTCTCTCTCTCTCTGGTACAACGACCCATGACAGACCTTAAAAACTCATGAACCAAGTTAACCGAACCTTCTTATACACTTGGGCTTTGGATTGTCAAGATTCATGACAAAGTCACACACATCCCTCCATTCCTACTCTACCCTTTGCATTTCTTCAAAACACGTCGTATCACTACAATGATCCATATTTCTTGGAACGGCCATCATATAGTTACATACGAACTTGAAGAAGTTACTTCAGTCGAGGATGGCCACAGATTCTGGAGAAATTGAATAGGATTATTCGGTCGTCTCTTCCCTTTACCTTCTCTTAGGTTGTGAGAGCTCCTTGTATTATGAGAGTACACCTATTATGCTTATTGGATAGTCTTCTTCCAAACCTCAGGCTGGTGCCGAAAGGTAAGGAAAGAAGAAAACCAATTAGCGCAGGCACGATGTGCAGAAAGTAAGATGTAGAGACATATAAAAGGGATCGAAGTGAGGGCAAAGCAAATTGCGACTACTGTCATGAATCTGGATAATGGAAAAGGCATTACTAGGAATACCTGGCCACCCCCTATGAAACATTTTAATATGGGGTACTTGTAAAAGAGAATTGTTTTCCTAATCAATTCTGACTCCAGAGTACGTATTTACCAGATTTGGATCTCATATTTGTACGGTGTTGCAGATAATGAGTAGGAGTAGAATATTAGGAAATGGGCGATCTGATCCTTAATATCGAAATTCGTTACAATTAGTGATATTGGATTAAATCGCCTGGTTTTGCCTGACGGCAAAATTTTTGTCTCAAATAACCGTTGTTATGCACCAAACTTTAAAATGAAATATCCGTACCTTTATTTTATAAAGTGAGATATACATTTTGAAAATTGGGTTATAAACATTTACCTTTATCAGTTAAGGATAAGATAAGGTGCATTGAATAACGGTGTAAGACATACTTAACCAAGATACAGTTTTCAATTTACAAAACACAAAATTTGAGTTGGTATACTTTTGGGACTTATACATGAAAATGAATGTTGTCCAGTGTCCTTCGGGACAAGGGGTTGGTACTCTTACTTCATTCAGATTTACCTATGAGTTCTCTGGTTTTAGACACGCATTCGTTATAATGCAAGGTCCAAAGATTTTGAAAAGTTTATAGGTATAAGAATAAAGTAGAGAACCATACGTTAGAAGTATCAGGATTCTTCGAAGTGATCGAAGATGTAGATACTTATGCTAGATGTTCCATCATAGTAATACTGAGAACTTGATTCTCTCACAGGTTGCTCATCCGTGGGTGTGCTCCTTGATGAGTAATACTGTATTGGACTTTTTCCATTAAGTGATATGCACTGGAAACAGCTGCATGACTTTTGAATCTGGTTCCATCTAAATTAGTGCCTTGATTCTATATGGACATAGAATGGTTACATATCTTGAGGTTGTTAAGATATGGAGTTATCCGAATTTTGTTTAAAAGCAGAATCCGGACAAACTCAAGGCACGCTTCGGTAATGGCGATTTGTGAATTATCCCAAGCATTCGCTAGGATTTTATTTATACTATTTTCAAGATCAATAGTTACATTGTTTTTAACTCGATAACATTTTTATTTTTTGCAAAAGAAACTAGTTGGAGTATGGTAGAATTGGAATTGATTCAAGAACCACAAACAGTTACCGAAAATTTAGTAGAACCTAAGAATTCAATTGGACTTGATAAACCATTAGCCATTCCGTATATAAAGTAGGTGGCCTCAGCCACCCGAGAGATTCTTCGGTTTTCTCGTAGACGGTGACAGGGAGGTCAGCATCATATTAATGATGGCCCTACTAGTTATCAGTAGGTCATAGGAAGTGGTAACTTCCAGGTGACCAGATGGTTCATATCTAAGATAGACTCCATGCACTTCAGCAAATCATGGATTTTGGATTTTGCTGGGTGCTCCTGAAGGAGTAAAACCTATTAGGAGCAAGTAAATCTTTCGAGATCTGTGAAGGTGGAAGGATACTGACCTAATAAGGCTAGACATGTTATAAAGAGTTTTCATCAAATACCCGTTATGGATTGTGATGAGACTTTTGCTTCAGTGTCTATGCTGAACCACATACGGATATGACTTGGCACTGCTATTCCCCTACTTGTTATCGGCAGGTCATAGGAAGTGGTAATTTCCAGGTGACCAGATGCTTCATACCCAAGATGGATTCCACGCACTTTAGCAAATCATGGATTTTGGACTTTGCTTGGTGCTCCTGAAGGGGTGAAACCCATTAGGCGTAAGTAGATCTTTCGAGATCTGTGCAGGTGGAAATGTACTAACCTAATAAGGCTAGACTTGTTGTAGAGAGTTTTCATCAAATACCCATTGTGGATTGTGATGTGACTTTTACTTCAGTATCTATGCTAAAATCCATATGGATATGATTTGGCACTGATGCAGTTCATGGCTATGATATTTGGTAGGTGGATGACTATAACGTCTTTCCAAATGGGAATTTGGAAGTGCATGTGTATATGACTCTATCAGAGGGTTATCATAGTCAGTGAGAGCAACGGAAAGTGTGCAAGTAGCTTATGTAAATTCATAGACAGAAGCATGGATAGCGGAGACGGATTATTTGTTTTGATATGACAGTCAAGGTAATTGACTTGATCAAAACAATAGATGAACCAAATAAGAAGGATCTATGGGAGTACTATCCTGAGATTTGGTTGACATACTCCTGATAGGAAGTGATGTTCCTATACCACAATCGGTCAAACTTTGGTTGTCATATTGTGTTTTCTCCACATTGGATATGGATAATATATTAGGAATTTGTTAGGAATATGTATGCCCTAGAGACCATTATTGTACATATAATGTATATTATAGTGGATGCTTGGACATATATATAGAGAGAGGAATTTCTTGCTCGACATGATAGTATGCTATCCGGTTACTCTTTATCTTAACATGTTGACAGGTATTCTTTATTGTCTTGCTCTCATATGTTGATAAAACCCTTAGGATATGTACTTGACTACCAGGATTATGATGAGATCATACTAGTGAGGCCAGGGTGGTCCAAAAGTACATCCTTTAATCAGTTCCTAGTCCAGGGAATATCGAGACTAGGGCATCGATATTCCAGTGTAGACTAGTGTGTGTGTTTCTTATCCCTTAGAGGGCGATGGTTGATCCCACAACCATTGGTGTGTGACATCAATGATTGTACAAAAGTGCTCATTGGAGAATGGGTACACCGAACAGGACTCGCCGAGAATTCCTATATGGTTATATATACCTAACGTCAGATAGCAGTTCTCTGGCAACACTGGTACAGGTTAGTCTGTAGACCCGTGATCGTCATAGAGTCTTGTGTGGCTCCCACTGTGCTTTGATTTCCTCCCTACCACGGCTCAAAGGAGTCATGCAAACAGGTGGATTTGGGGTACGGTCCTGAGTCACATGGAGGCAATGAGCGATAGGAGGGGTTTCGTTTCTCCCGGTATTAGGGGTTGATGTTGGGCAATGCTCGATTGGCTATAAGTGGAAGTCCCTGGCCAGGGCTGCTGCTAAGATTTACTGATAAGAGTTATCAGTAGTTTCTCGAATCGTTATGAGCCAGACATCGGCATGACTTATCACGTTACTGGGGGCTGACGTTTACCACCTCTAGACATGATATGCGACTTATCAGACAAAGATACCGGACTGTACTGTAGTGTTACTGATAGGCTTCATGGAGAGTATGGACGGCTTGCTTGTTGATCTTCATATCATTCAATACCCGGGTACCCGTTACGTCCAGCTAGTACCGCTGACGGCTTGTAGGTGACTAAAGTGATCATCACCTACTGCTGGCGTATTTACGAGTCTTTAGAGTCCCACACAGAAGTTTCTGTTAATTATATACATGCCCTAGAGGCCATTACTGTACATGAGATGTATACTGTAGTGGATGCTGGGACATATATAGGGAGGACTTTCTTGCTCGACATGATAGTACGCTATCTGGTTGCTCTTTATCTTAACATGTACACTTATTGTCTCTCTGTTACATGTTGATAAAGCCCTTAGAATGTGTACTCGACTTCCAGGATTATGATGCAGATCGTACTAGTGGGGCCTGGGTAGTCCATGAGTACATCCTTCAATGTTCCTAGTCGTGAGAATATCGAGATGGGGCATCGATATTCCAGAGTAGACTAGCGTATATCTTCTCGACCCATGTGATGGGCGATGGATGATCCCATATCTATTGGTGTTTCACATCATAGATGGTATAAGGGTGCTCAGTGGAGACTGGGTACACTGAACGGACTCACTGAGAACTTTCAGATGGTATTATACCTCACGTCAGATGGCAGTTCTCGGGTGACACTGGTACAACTTAGTCTGTTGACCCGAGATCGTCATAGAGTCTTGTGTGTCTCCCACTGTGCCTTGATTTCCACCCTACCACGGCTCTACTGAGTCGTGCAAACAGGTGGTTTTTGGGTACAGTCCCGAATCACATGGAGGCAATGAGCGATAGGAGGGGATTCGTCTCTCCCGGTATTGCGGGTTGATGTTGCGCTATGTTCGATTGGCCATAACTGGAAATCCCTGGCCAGGGTTAATGTGATTTACTGGTAAGTGTTATCAGTAGTTTCACAAATGTTATGGACTTTACATCGACATGACTTATCAAGCTACTGGGGTCTGACGTTTACCACCCCTAGGCGAGATATGCGACATATCAGACGAACAGACCGGGCTGTGCGGTAAGTGTTACTGATTGGATTCGCAGAAGTGTGAGCAGGCTTGCTGGTTGATCTTCTGATCGCTCAATACCCGGGTGGTCGTTACCTTTAGCAGACCGCTTGCGGCTTGTGGGTGACTGATATGATCACCACCTACTGCCGGCGTATTGACGAGTCTTTAGAGTCCTACACAGAGGTTTCCTGGCTCAAGCGAAATGAAATAGGAGTGCATATGAGATATGTGCGGGACCGAGAATAATACGAGTATGTGATACTGTATTTTATTCTCGCGATTTGTATCATCGGTCGGTTATATTCGATATAGCCGGGTTACCGAATCAAGTGTTGATTTGGTATATTGATACACTAGATATTTTCGGTTATATGCGATATGACCGGATCATTAAATCAAGTGTTGATTTAATGATTTAATGTATAATTATATATTTGATATATTAATTTACATTAACTAGTATTTGTTCACTTAAGATTGATTTTCTCACTTGATGTGCACATGTTGTATATGTGATATATGTTTGTGCACTAGATTGTATCATGCTTGATGATACATGCAAACTTGAGTGTGTGTATGACTTATACTATATTTAAGTTAGTGGAAAAAGGTTTATATTTATTTAGTAATTCAAAATTAGTGTGCACTTTGTCATGCATGAAGCTTCATGAAGCTTTTAGCATCATTTGACCAAGTCCACTAACTTTGTCTCACTAAAGATATTTATTAACCAAACCACTAACTTAAACTATGGTTTAGTCTCTACAAAGGTTAACTCACCCATGGTTGCATTATAATTATTTTCACTTATTATTATTCATTATTCTTTCTTCTTCTTCTTCTTCATCAAGAAGAAAACCTTGCTAGATTTTTCCAAGTGAAGAAACAAAGTGAGAAATCAAAATCTAAAGTGAACCCATTTCCTATTTCATCATCCTCTACTATTTTCCATTTAGTTTAGGGTGTTATCTTCACAAAGTTCTTGACCTAGTGAAGATGGAGCTTGCGTATGAGTCTCCTCGACGTAGATCATTTTCGGCCTCGAAGTCAACGAGCTAACCCGTTCATTTCTCCAAGGAAACCATCACTAGAGTCCGGGATCTCAATGATCACAGCAAAGGGACGTTAACACGGAGCTTTAGAAGTGAAAGACCGGATCTACAAAGGTTGTACTTTCATTCACTTCTCTTTGTAATGTTAGATTACTATTTTGTTACCGTAGTTTTCTAGTATGATCTTTAGTTTGATTGCTTAGCACTCCCTAAAATTCTTGTTGTGGAATGTGAGATGCTTGCAAACCCTAGGTTAGGTGCTAAGCAATCCCAACAGTTTCCTGGTTTGAGCGAAATGAAGTAGGGCACATATTTTGATATGTGCCTGGGCCTGATTAAATATGAGTATATGATACCGTAGTATAATCTGGCAGTTATCTGATGTCGGTCAGGTTATAAGTGATATAACCGGATTATCGAATCAAGTATTGGTTTGATAATGTGATATGAAGATTAATGATATTATTCGGTTATATGTGATATAACCGGATTATTAGATTAAGTGTTGATTTAATAATATGATATATATTATATGTGATATAATTATATCTTAACTAATATCATTAGCTCACTAATTGCTTTATATATATATATATATATATATATATATATATAGTAATGTATGTATATATATATATATATATATATATGTATATATATATATATATTTTATATATATATATATATATTATATGAAGCATGGCATGTTTTTCTATTTTGAGAAAATAGAAAAATGAGGTTTAAATTGTGGAGATATTTGTGGAATGGGAAAGGCATGAGTTTTATTATTTGTATATTAGTCTTAACTCACTATTCAAGTATGATTGCAATTTAGAATTACAATTTTATTTCATACTTGAATTAGTGAGAAAAGAGAGAGCCATTTTGAGTTTACTCTCATCATTTTTTCATTCTTCATGCCTTAGCCATTTTCTTGCGCTCTAGCTCTCTCTTGCTATCTACAATTTTCTTCACCTCACTTCCAAGTTCAAACCCTCACATATGATGTGAATCATTGAACTTGAGAAAACCCTAGTGAGCAAATTAAACTCTTACTTCACCATCACACATTAGATTAGCAATTTGATGTAGAGTGTTGCCTTCACTAATGAGATTAGTGAAGGGTTAGCTTGAGCTTGTGAAATTCGGGTGGATCGTCTTTGGCGTGAAGATCACGAAGGAGGTTCTTTCATCTTAAAGAGGAGCCTAGTGGAGTTGCGTGGACCAAAACCCGGAGCTATTGAAGAGAATGACTCGAACTACAAAGGTTGTATGCTTTTTTCTTCTCTTTAGTTCATTACATCATAAAGGCAAACCCTAATATTCTAGTAAAGATCTTGTTAGTCTAACTTAGCACCTAATAAAAATTAAAATTTGGCATGTTTGATGCCTCTAGAACCTCATGGTAGTGCTAACCTAGACTTTCAGAATTCTGGTGACTAGATCTAGATTTGGGAAATTCCCCAATTGGGTACTTAGACAACATTATAAAAGGAATTTTAGAATGGACGAATCCTGGTGTGGTAGTGTACCTACAGGTGATGGAGTCACCCTCTCTAAAGAGATGTTTTCCAGACCGATGAGGATAGGGACTGGCATGAATGACATATTAATTGTTTAGGAAATTGAGTCAATCATGCAATGTCTCGTACAAAACCAGATATATAATTCTTGTTTTAGATCTACATTTAGGATGTTTCCCAATTGGGTACTTGGATAGCATTCTAAAAGTATTTTAGAATGGACGACTCCTGGCATGGTGGTGTACCCGCAGGTGATAGAGTCACTCTCTCTAAAAAGGATGTCTTCTAGACTGATGAAGAGAGAGACTAGCATGAACGATATATCATTTGCTTAGGCAATTGAGTCAATCATGCAATTTCTTGTACAACACCCGATATTTGTTTTGCACTAGATGCAATAAACATATATTAATTCGGTCTTGGAGAAACAAAGGGAAGGTATTATGAATATAAGAGGATGTTCTTCGTATAAGGTAACGACAGCCTCCTCTGGAAGGCGGTTGTCGGTTCAGGCATCCAAGGTGACCTAGATGACAGAGACGTTGTCAGAGTTTTGAGTTTAGACTCTTCGGAGGATCAGCATATTGGATAATGTTCCAATAGGGATACTGAGGTAATCATGGTGCAGGATGCTGGTTATAACTCAACAGAGGATACAGCCCAAGAAGTTTGTTGGATGGAGTTGTTCATTTATGAACTTGGTCCCATCAAGTATCCAAACAAATTCTTTAAGGAGGGGTATCGCTCAGTTTTGGAGATTGTTGATCTCCGCAAAGTTGAGATATAGAGATATGAAGTTGGAACATTGTAGCGGATCCACTCACTGAGCTTATTTCTCGAACACATTAAGTTTCACAAATATAGTTTGCGAAACTGATTAGTAGAGAAGTTGGGTATTCGGTAGTACACGACCTGTGGGTATGTGATACCGCAATAATTGGCCTTAAGTGCAAATGGGAGATTGTTGGATATAGTGCCCTCAAGGCAATTATTGTGATCTCAAGTAGGCGATTATGATAATTGAGGAAAAACATATACAGGTATAGCAGTCTTCCTCGAGATGATAGTATCTGGTTTGTCTTCATCATTGATGAAGCCCGTAGGATTGTTTCTTGACAACCAGCATTATGATGGCGATCATATATGTGGGAGATGGGTTTTCCATAAGCATATCCTTAAATGTCCCTAGTCATGGGAGTATCGAAACTGGGTATCAATATTCCGGAGTAGACTAATGTATACACTTTTAGAGGCCGACGAAAGGCGGTGGCCGGTCTCACAAGCTATTGGTGTTATGTCACCTAAGTTATTATACAGGTGCTCACTGAAAGTGAGTACACCGGACGGACTCTCCGAGAACTTCTAGATGGTAGGTCAAAGGACTAACCTGTACTCATGCCATCTGAGAACTTCTAGATGGTATTATATTTATCGTCAGATAGAAGTTCTCAGATGGCATGAGTACAGGTTAGTCTTTTGACATGATATCGTCATTTGTCTGGTGTAAGTTCCCACTGTACTTTGATTACTATCCTACAATGGCTCAAAGAAATCGTGTAAACAAGTTTTAGTTTGGTACGGTCTCGAGAAACATGGAGGCAGTGGTCGATTGTCAGGGATTCGTCTCTCCTAATATTAGGATTCGATGTCACGCTGTGTTCAGTCGGCTATCACCATAAATCCATGGCCATGGTGGATGAGATTTACTGATAGTTGATCAGTAGTATCTTTGTTGGTGATGAACTTGACTCAGACACGACTTATCGTGTTAGTAGGGGTCTGACGTTATCCACCCCTAGTGCGATACTCTTTGACGAAGAGACTGGACTGTACGGAGAATGTCACATTCAGGCTCAATAGCGTAAGGACGTACTTGATTGTCGACCTTCCTTTCGGCAAGTACATGGGCAGCCGTTACGTACAGCTAGTGCCGCTGACGTATTTGTGGTTAAACTCACTACCAATGTATTGTCGAGTCTTTGGAGTTCCAAACAGAGTTTTTTCCCGGTTCAGGCGACAGATGGAGGAGCCATACGTTAGTGCATGCAGGGATCTGATTAAATACGTGTACGGGATACACGGAGTTTAATCAGATGGTTGATAATACTAGCCGGTTTAGGATTAAACCGAATTATTAAATCAAGTTTTGATTTAATAATTTATGTATGTATTTTGATACATATATTTTAGTATTATTGTTCACTATTTATTTTCTCCTTTTGGTGCTATTCGTATTTTTATACGGATACGCGTATATATAGCGATCGTATACCGGGTGAGATATTCCGTATTTACACAGAAATACTTCAAGAAAAAGGACACCTCATATTTATTTTTCTATTTAGAAAAATAAAAGGAAATAAGATGTAAAGTGAGGTGTAATGAGGCATGGATGCAAACATGTAGAGAAGTATGGCTTGGATTTTATATTGATAAAATTATCTGGATGCACTATTCATGCATGGTTGTAAAATGCAAGCCATTTCATTTTTTCTAGACTTGATGATTGGTTCATTCCACACTTGAGTATGCTTTATGGTTATGAGACTTAGCCATCCTCACATTTTCTCCTTCTTCTTTCTCTTGCTCACATGAGCTTGAGAATATGAGAGAGAAATTTAGTGAAATATTTCTATATCACCGATCATCTACATCTAGCAAGTTTGGATTATCGGTAAGAGCTTCTTCCGGTTTCTCTCAGGTGGATCTTTTTCGGTGAGGATGGTCGACTTTCAAGCGCGATCCCGACGACTACGAGCTTGGAGGGGTCTTTCACAATTGGGTGAACACACGTCGAAGGTTGTAGTTTCATTCCCTTTGTATTTCTAGTTAGCTAGTTTAGGTTTTTGGAACGTATTATGGGTTTTACGGGTGTTTGGTGCTCGTGTAAATTTTTGTTTTCGCTTCCGTCTCGGCCGCGGCCTCCGCGGAGTGGGCACTGAACCCTAACAGATACAACAGAAAATGATATGGCTGCTGCTTTGAAGGCTGTTGATGTGTAATATTTATTTGGCTAAATTACACTGAACTACTATTAACTATCGCTGTCTTTCACTCTACTATAAAGTTTTTTTCTAAAATTACAATAAGCTCCTAAAATTACAATAAGCTCTCATAAAGTGCTAAACAAAAGTTTGAAGGGTTTGCTGTAATAAAAAACTGTAAGGTAGTTTATTGAAAAGCGTTTATAGTTAAAGGTAGTTTAGTGTGCATATGAAAGATAGTTTAATGTATATATCAGCTATTATATACATGTTATCACGCCTTGTATATCATTCTTCTGACCTATGTAGCACGAGTTCGGATACGGATATAAGATACGATACGATATGAATTCGCGGATATGCAATTTTCCAAAAACCTAGGATACGTGATACGTTTTTATATCGATTTTAAATTAACTAAATATGAATATATATTAGGGTATACATACCAATATTTAATAATATAAATAATGGCATTATATTAGATATTCATTGCACTTTCAAACTTTTGAGTACCTTAGTTTTCGAGAGAAAGGAGATGAGTCAATTTGAGAAAGGTTAGCGAGACATTTATAAGTCCGAGTGAATCCGAAAGAATCTGAGAGTTTCCGAGAGTTTCGGACTCTGATACGCGATCTGGGAGAATACGTGAGGCATATACAAGTATCCGTACTTCATAGCTTCTGACCATTGGTATCTTTTTGTTAGGCTGTGATGGACCTGAGCCTGATTTACTTGTATATGGACCGGCTAGATACCATTTAGGGTTTCTAGCGTGGCGAATGTGTTACACAGAGTGATGGAGGTCCTTCTCGGCCTCCTTCAGATGTTGTCTTTCGTCGATCTCCCGGTGGATTTTGGAGATGATCTCCTGTTGCGTGTGGGTCTCAGTGGGTTTGAGGAGATTGGTGATTTGAGGAGTTTAGCGCCGAGTACCTGCAAAGAAGTCCCGGGGTGGTTTGGTACCACCGAGGACCTTCCGACGATCAAGTTAGTGCTAGATCCGAGCAGAGTAACGGCTAAGTGGAATCAGAATGGCTTACCTGACCCCTCTGTGATGGGTGTTTATATAGTGGCGGCAGCACACAGCAGCAGGCGCGAGAATCTCGCCGGCAGTTACGCTCCCGACGTCACGCCCACGTAAGGAGCGGATCACCCATTAATGGGGATCGTGGTGGCGTGGAACGTGGGATGTTGCTGGCGGAGAATCTGCGCATGGCGAGATTCACGGAGCGGCGGTTACATCTGTGAGCGGTGGAGTTGGTCAGAGGACCGAGGAAGACGGCCTCGGCCGGGAGCTCGGGACGAGCGAGGAGGCCAAGGAGTCCTGGTCTTGTGGCAGCTCGGGGCGAGCTATGGGGCCGAGGAGGCCAATTTTAAGGGGGCCCTGAGGAGGGCCAGCTTGTGCTTGCCGGTCGGGTACAGGTTTGGCCTGGCCGGCCCCTGTAAGCCCTTCCTTCTGAGTTCTTGGACACGTCATCTGCCACGTGTCCTGATCTTGGAGATCGCCAATATTGAGCATCATAATTAGCCCCCCACTCCTATCCCGACCAGCTAGCGGGTCGGGTCAGGAATGGACTGCCGGGCCTCCCGAGGTGAGGTCCCTCCTAAGGTTTCGTCGGGACGCGTCCCCGAGCTGTCAGTTGTCTTTTCCGCTAGCGAATCAGAGCGAGATCTCTGCATTTAAGGAAGGTGCGCCGGTTCGTGCATTCTTCCACTAAAGTGACGGTCCACGTATCAAGCGTCGATTGGCCGACGCGACGTATGCAGGCCTGCGGTGTCTGATGGGATGCGGCCCAGCGTAGGAACGACACGTGGAGCGATCGGAGCCGCTGGACACGAGGAGTCGTTTTGGCGGGAGATGATGGGCGTCGTTGGATGAGGTCGCTTGCAGCAATAAATAGGGGCGGGGCCCATCCTTGGGCCCCTACTCCTTCATATTTCCTGCTTTTAAGTCCCGGTTGCTCGGCACTCTTCTTCCTTAGGACATATGGTTCATTCCCACTCTTTCGGTCGCTCGCTCCAGAGGGAGGCCCGTAATGCGGCCGTGCCTCTGGCTGGCCTAGGTGCTGTGTCGAACGTTCTGCCGGCGACAGGGTCGGCCGCCTCGTTGGCGGCTCCTGGGGATTTTTCCGGCGGCGGTCAGAGGCGCCCGCGGTCGTCCGGGCCCCAGACGGGAGACGGAGGGGAGGGCGAGGATGGGGTCCCCCTCAAGAAGAAAAGGATAATTTCTCGTGCACCGTCGTCAATGGTCCCTGAAGGGATCCCCATGCATGAGGGTGATGTTGTCCTCATGGTTCCATCTGGGCTTTCCGTTGCTGCCGGCTTGCTCGCAGGGATGGAACAGTCGGCAGGAGGAAAACTTCCGTGCGGCACCCTGAGGGCCCAAATGAAGGCCGTACCCCAGGGGGCGGTCCAGGTACGAACCCCTTCACGCGTTGTTTTTGCCTTCCTTTCTTTGGCCCAAGCGACTCCCGGTTTCTCATCCGCTTCCCGTCGGTTCCTTCAACACTGCACCATCGCCGCTCGTATGGAGGCCGAAGGGGCATTCCACGCACCGAGGCCGGTAGAAGAATTTCCTTCGGAGGTCGAGGTCATGCGGTGTGACCTGCGTCTTGAGAGGGCTAAGGCTGATGTCCTGGCAGCCCGTGTGGAGGCTGCGGAGCTCGCCAATTCAGGGAATCAGGGAGTCCGCCGTCGCCTGAGTGCATCTCACCAGGTCACCGAGAGGAAGCTGGAGGACTTGGCCGATCGCTTCGCGGCCATGGAGAAGGAGAGAGATGCCAGTAGGAGGGATGCCGAGGCGGCGCTCCTGGCGGCTCAGACTGCCGAGGTCCGGGCCAGGAAAGCCGTGGTCGATTACAAGGTGTCAGAGCAGTTTTACGCCGAGCATGGTGATTATTCCGCTATTGCATGGAATAAGGCTCTGGATGCCGTGAAGGAGCAGCTTCCCAAGTTCGCCGAAGGCAAGCTCCGTGCTCGGGCCCCGCACCAGGTAGCAAGGCCTCCGGCTGAAAACGATGGGGGAAGTGAGGCGCGCCCTTGGTGGCAAAACCTCCGGTGGTGAAGCCCCAAGTAATGAGGGAGGGGGTTTGCGACTTGGGCCTCTTTGATATTTCCTCGTCCCTCTTTTGTAAGCCTCCGGGAAGCTTATAAGGCTGGGGAGCCCAAAGTACCCTTTGTAAAGACTGCGTGCTTGATAATAGAGCTTCTTTTTTGTTTTCATGGGTCCGCACTTTATCTTCCGTTTGCGAAGAATCTTGTAAAATATCTCTGCTTGCGCTGTTGGGCTTTCATACCAGGTCGACAATCTGTCCAGCGATTGTTCGTCGAGTTGATTTCGATCACTTGTCGAGCGTGTCAAGCGCCGCCGAGAAGGAGGTATTTCCATGGCCCCGAAGTTGAGGGGGGATCGCTCGAGACTTGGATAGACCTGATGCCTCTTGTCGGCGGCTCGGATCCTCTGCATGTGATGGGAAAAGGGTTGTTCGCCTTATTTGTGCCGAGGATGGATGGAGGCCGCTCCGTTGCCCTCTGGCGAGGACTTCGATCCCAGGCGTTGCGGTAGGGAAGCTACCCGCCGAGGATAACTAGGCAGGGGTGACCGGGCAGCGGGGCTGCGCGGTTGCCTCTTGGTTAGGGCTTTGATCTCTGGCATCGTGGGTAGGCAACTACCAGCCTGGGATAAACGAGCGGGGTAGCCGCTCGGATGCCTCTTGTGAGGTCTTCGATCCCTGGCATCACAGGTAGGGAGCCACCAGTCGCAGATGACCGAGCAGGGTAGCTATTCGGTTTCCTTTTGCGAGGGCTTTGATTCTTCAGGACGGGGACCGAGCAGGGTTACTGCCCAGTGCCTCTTGGCGAGGAATTTGATCCCTGTCGGTTGTGGTGGGTGCTACCAGCCGGGGATAGCCGAGCAAGGACTCGACTGCCTCTGGGAGGACTTTGGTCCTTGGTGCGGGAGGGGCTGTAGAAGCCTACCAAGGACCCTTGGCCGGGCAGGGTTACTTCCCGGTGCCACTTGGCGAAGGCTTTTGTCCTGAAGGATAGCCAAGAAAGGGATCCTCGGGCTTGACTACCTCTGGGAGGACTTTCTGATCCCTGGCGTTGTGGTAGGGAAGCTACCCGCTAGTGATAGCCGAGCGATGGTTGGGCTCGACTGCCTCTGGGAGGACTTTCTTAACCCTGGCGTTGTGGTAGAAAAGCTACCCGCCAGGGATAACCGAGCATGGCAGCTGCTGGGTTTCCTCTAAGGAGGACTTTTGGTCCTTAGTATTGGAGGGGCTGTAGGAAGCCACTAAGGATAACCGGGCAGTGAAGCTGCACGGCCGCCTCTTGGCGAGGGCTTTGGGTTGTAAAGACAGAACTCTATTCGAGATGTTCCAACGTATCTTTATTCGAAGGGATAGGATTTTTAGAGAACATTTTACATCATCTTTGCGAAGAAAAAGAAAGGGGAGGTACACATTTGCTGGCTTTAACCTCATTGGTATAGCTTGAGCTTCTCGGCGTTGTAAGGCCGCGGGAGCTTGCATTCGTCTGCGTTTTGTAGGCGGTAGGCTCCGCCGGGGAGCGCTTCATAGACGAGGAAAGGACCATCCCACTTCGGGGTGAACTTGTGAAGCCTTCCTTGGTCGATGAACTCGTTTCGCCGCAGGACCAGATCCCCGGTCTTGAAGGAGCGGTGCTTGACCCGAGCGTTGTAGTATCGGGCCGTTTGTTGTTGATAAGAGGCGGCTCTGATATGAGCCCGGTCTCTTTTCTCCAACAAGATGTCCAGGTTGGTACGCAGTGCTGAGGTGTTTGCGTCATCATCAAAGTGCTCGACCCGGTGACTGGGCAGCCCGATCTCCGCTAGGACCATCGCTTCGGTCCCGTAGCAGAGGCTGAAGGGGGTCTCCCCGGTGGGAGTTTTCTTCGACGTGCGCAGGGCCCATAAGACCCGCGGTAGTTCTTCGAACCAACTGCCTTGTCGCCCTTCTTGGAGGGTCCGGAGGCCTCGGAAGACGTCTCGGTTGGCGACTTCGGCCTGTCCATTGCATTGAGGATGTGCGACCGCGGCGAACTTCATGAGGATATGGTATTCCTTGCAGAAGTCCTTCACTTTCTCGTTCTCAAAGTTCGTCCCGTGGTGAGTGACGATACACCTTGGGATGCCAAACCGGAGTATCAGGTTGTTTTGCAGGAACTTGATGGTTGTGGCGGCGTCCGGTTTCCTGATGGGGACGGCCCCGATCAACTTGGTGAAGTAGTCTACCGTGACGAGGATGTATTTGTGTCCGCCCGTACTGGTAGGGAATTGGCCGACCATATCCAATCCCCACTAGGCGAATGGCCATGGGTATGTCAGGGCAGTCGGTTCGATAGCCGGGAGGCGGGGAAGGCTGCCGTGGAGCTGGCAGCTCTTGCATTTCCTGACTAGCTTCTAGGCGTCCTCATGAATGGTGGGCCAGTAGTACCCCTGGAGCAACGCCTTTTGGATCAAGGTCCGGGCCCCTTAGTGTGCACCACCAACCCCCTCATGGATTTCCAGAAGGACATAGTCGGCTTCGTAGGGGTCAACGCACCGGAGTAGGGGCTGAGTGAAGGCCTTCTTGTAGAGGTTCCCATTGCTCCAGACGAAGTGGCGGGCTTTGGCCAGGAGACGGCGGGTGGCTTCCCGGTCTTCTGGAAGCGTGTCGTCCTTTAGGAATTACACGAGGGGCTTCCTCCAATCCTGGTCGCCCTCCCACGCCGCATACAAGTACAGTGTCATCGCCCCGTCTTCCACGCTAGGTCGCGGCAAGCTTTCAAAGAGGATGGACTGCTTATTGTTGGCCGAGTATGACGAAGCCAGCTTGCTCAGGGCGTCGGCTTGGGCATTCAGCTGCCTGGGTATTTGTTCTACCTGGATTTCGTCAAAGTTCCTCCGGAGTTTCCTCACTTCGTCCAGGTACTTCATCATCAGAGGCTCTCAAGCTTCAAAGCGGCCGGTCACTTGACCGACAATAAGAGCCGAGTCGCTGCGGATTCGAATTACCTTCAGTCCCTGCTCGGCGGCCATGCGCAGTCCGGCCAGGAGGGCCTCGTACTCTGCCGCGTTGTTCGAGGCCTTGAAACCGAGCTTTAGGGTGTACTCCATCTATGCTTCGTTCGGGCCCCGGATAATGAGGCCGGCACCGCAGCCTTCCTCGGTTGAAGATCTGTCGACGTAGATGACCCACTCAGGAACCGAGCAAGGCCTTTCCGTGATGGGACACTGAGTTGCGAGGGGCGGCGTTGACTCCGGCTTCTTGCTAGGGATGGTGCATTCAACAATGAAATCGGCCAGGGCCTGGGCTTTGATGGCCTGCCTCGGGCGATATTTTATATCAAACTGAGATAGCTCCCACCTCCACTTTTCTAAGCGGCCCGAGGATTCTGGTGACGCTAGGATAGCCCCCAACAGGCGCTCGGTGAGGATGATGATGGTGTGTTCTTGGAAGTAGTGCCGCAACTTCCTTGAGGCTACCACGAGGGCTAAGACAATTTTCTCTATGGTAGGGTACCTCGTTTCTGCGTCCTTAAGTATGTGGCTCACATGGTACACTAGCTTCTGCGCTCCATCGGCCTCCCGGACGAGCACCGAGCATGCTGGTTTGTCGAATACCACCAGGTACAGCGACAGCTCGTCTCCTTCAACAGGTAGGGTGAGCAGTGGTGGCATCGTGAGGTGCTTCTTCAAATGGTTGAAGGCGGCTTGGCACTCCTCCGACCACTCGAACCTGGGGATTTTCCTCAGAGCCTTGAAGAACGGAAGGCATTGCTCCCCTGACCTGGACATGAAACGGCTCAGAGCGGCGACTCGTCCCGTCAGCCGCATGATCTCGACGTTGGTATTGGGCACGACCATGTTGAGGATAGTTTCGATTTTCTCTGGGTTAGCTTCGATTCCGCGGTGAGTGACCATGAACCCGAGGAACTTTCCCCCGGTGACTCCGAATGCGCACTTGGCGGGGTTTAGCTTCATCTTGAACTTGCGGAGCACTTCGAAGGCCTCGCCTAGATCCTTGGCGTGGTCGGCCGACGTGACAAATTTGACGAGCATGTCGTCGACGTAGACTTCCATATTCCTGCCGATCTGCGGCTTGAACATGCGGTTGACCAACCTTTGGTACGTGGCCCCGGCATTCTTAAGGCCGAAGGGCATCACCTTATAGCAATATGCCCCCCGGTCTGTTGTGAACGCGGTGAGATCTTCATCTTCAGGACACATATGGATTTGGTTGTATCCGGAGAAAGCATCCATGAAGCTCAACAGCTCATGGCCGGCTGAGTTGTCGACGAGCTGGTCTATCCGAGGGAGTAGATAGTTGTTCTTGGGACAGGCCTTATTGAGGTCGGTGAAGTCGACGCACATGCGCTACTTCCCGCGTGACTTCTTGACCAGAACTACGTTCGCCAGCCACTCCGAGTAGGGTGCATTTCTGATGAAGTTGGCAGCGAGAAGCCGATCAACCTCCTCTTCGATAGCCTTCTGTTTGACCGGGGCGAAGCTCCTCTTCTTCTGTCTGCGGGTCGGGCTGCAGGATCAACCCTGAGCTTGTGGGAAATGATTTTGGGGTCAATCACAGGTATGTCAGCAGGCTCCCAGGCGAAGACGTCGGAGTTATCCCTGAGGAATCTGACCAGGTCATCTCGCTGAGTCTCCGTCAGGAGTGATCCGACCTGGATGGTTTTTCCCAGGTCACCCTCTGTTAGGGGTACCTCGGTCAGGGGTTTGACTGGCGCCCCACGGACCTCCTTCTGCTCGTCTCGAGTGTCTAGGGAACCCTTGATGTCGTCACTTACCTCGGCGTCGTCGGCCGGCCGCTCGGGCGGAGACGTCTCAGTAATGCATAACTTCGCGACCCGCTGGTTCCCGTAGACCTAACCTATCCCGTCCTGGTCAAGAGGGAACTTTATTGCTAGGTGGTAGGTCGATATCTGGGCCTGGAGGGAGTTCAGCGTCGGACGGCCGAGGAGGTTGTTGTAGGCTGATGAGACTTTTTCTACGATGAAGTCCACAGGAAACGTACACGTGCGACCGGGCTCCCCGATTGTGAACCGCGGGGTGACCACCCCTTGTGCCGGGATGGAGTGGTTGGTGAACCCCGAAAGGACGTGAGAGGTCGGTTTCAAGTCTGCTGGGGTGAGTCCCATGCGTAGAAAACAGTCATGGAAGAGGATGTCCGCCGAGCTGCCTGAGTCGACGAGTATCCGGTGGACCTTGTACCGGTGGATTCGGGCCATGATCACCAGTGGGTCGTTGTGGGGAATGGATATGCCGTGGAGGTCCCCATCGCCAAAGGTGATAGGCTCATGGTCTCTGGCCTTTTTGCTCAGGCAGCCGCTGGCGCCTGTTGCCGCCGTGGGGTGCCGGGCCTCGCAGGAGCCAGACTGGCCCCCTGTCGTTATGACCATAGCTCTTGATGGGCCTTGGTTTCCTTCGGCGGGGCTCGCGAGGCGGTGGCCGGAGGAGGGGCCAATGACATTCGGTTGAGGTCCGCCCGCTCCTCCGCTGAGGGGAAGGTGGTGGCTGGTACCTGGGTTTTCAGGATGGTTGCCGGCCATACGGATGGAGATCGGAAGGCCAACCGTGTGTTCGTGGAGTTTTCGTTTCCCACAGACGGCGCCAACCGATGGAGGTCCTTTTCAGGCCTCCTTCAGATGTTGTCTTCCATCGATTTCCCGGTGGATTTTGGAGATGATCTCCTGTTGCGTGTGGGTCTCAATTGGTTTGAGGAGATTGGTGATTTGAGAAATTTAGCGCCGAGTAACTGCAAAAAGGTCCCGGGGTGGTTTGGTACCACCGAAGACCCTCCGACAATCAAGTCAGTGCTAGATCCGAGTAGAATAACGGCTAAGTGGAATCAGAATGGCTTACCTGACCCCTCTGTGCTGGGTGTTTATATAGTGGTGGCAACACGCAGCAGCAGGCACGAGAATCTCGCCTGCTGTTAAGCTCCCGACGTTACGCTCGCGTAAGGAGCGGATCGTCCATTAATGGGGATCGTGGTGGCGTGGAACGTGGGATGTTGCTGGCGGAGAATCTGCGCATGGCGAGATTCGCGGAGCGGCGGTTACGTCTGTGAGCGGTGGAGTTGGTCGGAGGACCGAGGACGACGGCCTCGGCCGGGAGCTCGGGACGAGCGAGGAGGCCGAGGAGTCCTGGTCTTGTGGCAGCTCGGGGCGAGCTATGGGGCCGAGGAGGCCGATTTGCAGGGGGGCCTGAGGAGGGCTAGCTTGTGCTTGCAGGTCAGGTACAGGTTTGGCCTGGCCGGCCCTGTGGGCCCTTCCTTCTGAGTTCTGGGACACGTCATCTGCCACGTGTCCTGATCTAGGAGATCGCCAATATTGAGCATCATCACAGAGATTGTGTAAGTTTCACCCTCATAACTACAAAAATCACCCTTTACTTATGTTTCTATGCAATGATAATCTTACGAAAGCAAATTGTAAGATAATGTCTAGGTGTAGATGTTTTGTGTATACGTGCTTGCATGGTGCAATCAACGTTTTTCTTGATAATATGCTTATAAGACTGATTATTTCTTTCACAATTGATAATTACTGTTAAATAGACTTGACATAGTAGCAATTAATACAGATTTTTCTTATGTGCATGTCCTTCATTTGCACAATCCCAACTCTTTTTCATGGATGTCTAACCTTCAATGAACTATCCGCTTCAAGGTTATGAGGATGTCCAGTCTCTTATTTCATGAAGCACCCGAACAGTCTTTCGGTTCTTTAACTGCAATTATAAAAGTGTAATTTATATTTATTAGAAGTGTTCAAAGTCATATTCCCCTGGGGTAAATCTATTATCTTCTCATCTTCTTTTAGACTTCGTCCAAGTTTAGGACAATTTGGGAGATGCCAACTGATCATGTAGGGTTATGAAAAGCCCCTGTTTGTACATGTTATCATATACCTGGAATGTGGCACTAATTAAGAGAGAGTAAGAGAGAGTCGATGTCAGTGGGGGATTGTAAAAGTAAAACATTATGAACTCTTTCACAGGTCATTATTACTTAGCCAACACCATTCCAATGGGAAAAGGTTGGATGATATGATGACAGTTATAAGATCGACTTCCATTTGAAACTAGCCGAGGTGAATATCTTTTACAATTAGAAAAAAGTAAGTGGAGGAGATGATTTATGTATTGTGGATGTTTTCTATATAAATATGGAGGTGTTTCGTCTCATAAGATCAAGCCTTTCTGATGGATCTCCTTCAGATGTTATCTTCCATTGATCTGTTGCGAGCGCTGATGGGTGGTTGAGATTGAATTTGGAGAGTTGCCCCCTGAACCGTGTGGATCTCAATGGGCTTGAAGTGGTTGAGGCCGAGCTACCTGCAAAGAAGTCCCGGGGTGGTTGTGCCACCGAAGACCCTCCGACGATTAAGTTAGATGGGGTATTTTGGCAAAGTAACGGCCTATTGAAGTAAAATTGGCTTACCTGGATTGTCTGAAAGAGGGGTTTATATAGTGGCAGCCATGGGCAGGCGAACGCGAGATTCACGCCGGCCGTTATGCCCTTGGCGTCACACCCGCGAGATAGGCGGGATTCCCCATTAATGACGAAATATGCCCGTTAATAGGGGATCGTGATGGCGTGGAACGCGGGATCATGGGCGACGGATATCTCGCGTCTGGCGAGATTCTCAGAGCTGTGGCGGAGGCGCCTATGGTCGGTGCTGTGGGTCGGTCAGTGAGACCGAGGAAGCGCATCTCGGCGGGAGGTTCGGGAACTAGCGGGAGGCCGATACGACTTCGTTCTGTGATAGCTCATAAGCGAGCTGGGTTTGGTCTAGAAGACCACTGAAGGTCGGGAGAATCCTCGGACCGGAGGCCCAGAGTGTGATCCCAACGCAACGTTCTCGATCCTTTCTTATAAGTTCTGGGACACATCATCTGCCACGTGTCATCATCTAGGGAGTCACCAATATCGAGCATCATCATTAGCCCCCCACTCTCTTCTCAACCCGTTCCTGGGTCGGTCGAGAGTGGTCTGACCGGTCATCCGAGGTGAGATCTCACTCGAAGATATCGTCGGTGTGCACTCCCGGGCAAAAAGTAGTATCTTTTTGATGGCGTCAGCGGATCAGGGGAGAGATCTCGCATTAAAGTGGAAGCGTCGGTTTGCGCGTACGTTCGTCAAAGCGACAACCCACATGTCTGGCGCTGGTTGGCAAACGAGACGGGCCGCAGGTGTTCCCGCGCCCGATGGGATGCTCCCAATGCGAGTGCGACATGTGGAATGTTATCGGCCGTTGGTTGTGAAGCGTTGTTTTGGCGGGAGGCGATCGGAGCCGTAGGATGTGTACGACGGCAACTATAAATAGAGGTGGGATCACCATCAGGGCCCATACCTCTCCATAATTTCCTCGTCCCAAGTCGTGTTAGCCCGGCGCTCTTCTCCTCAGGACGGATTCCTTGTGTGTTCTCTCCTGAGGACACGTCCCTTTGATCAGGTTAGATGTCTTCTTCTGAGGAGCCTATAGAAATAGTCCGGGTAGAGTCTAGGGAGTCCTCTGTAGCTTCCTCTTCCTCTTCTTCTTCTTCCTCGTCAGAGTTGAAGTCCCCTCAGGAAGTTAGGGGTAGTCATGCTTCCCGGGGTCCTGCGACGGGGGCGGTCCCCAGGGCGCAGGTCACGGGCGTTCTCGGCACGTCATCCATGCTAAGACATGTGAATGAGCTCGCTACCATCCAGACTCACTTCCACATTCCTCCCGGCTATTCACTTCGTCTGGCCGAGGAGGGGGAGAGGGCAGACCAGGTACGGGGCAAGGAGATTGCCTTGTATTTTGAAGCCTTTTGGGCCGGGATGCGCCTGCCCTTCTCCCCTGAGGTGAGTGAGGTGTTGAATTGTTTTGAGTTAGCCCTAAGCCAGTTAGTGCAGAACTCTTGGAGGATTCTCCTTGGGTTCCTGGTCCGGTTGAAATTACGGTCGATCCCTTTCCGCCTGAGTCTTCTGGTTTCTTCTCTCTACTACAAAAACCACCCCGGCTCTCTGAGGGGCGAGCCGAGCTGGGTGTACATCTTTTTTAGAAAACATCGGGGAGGTGCTGCCAGGTCGGGGGTTGTCATAGTACCTTCTTCCATTCACGAATGGAAGAAGAAGTTTTTCTGTGTTGGGCCGCCCGAGGGTGAGGATTGGCCTGTGCCTGCCCAGTGGCACAGGGCCGGCTGCCCGCGGGAGGGACGGTCGAATGATCCCGACGCATTAGTGGTGTCGGAGTGGGAACCCCTCCCCCAGGCTGACGTGTTGCTGTCTGAACGGGCCCTCAGTTGGGCCGGGCTCAGCCCCGCCCAGTTCGCGAATAAGTTAGGAGTTTTCAGGTGACCTGTTTAGACTTGTGCATTCTTTAATTTTTCTGGCATTACTGACTCCTTTTTACTTTGTCTTATGCAGAACCCTTGGACCTAGGCAAGTTTCGGGCAGCCCTGGTCGAATAGAAGAAGGGGAAGAAGGCCGGAGGCGCCAGCCCTTCTCGCCTGCCGTCGGCTCCGGCTCCACCGGAAACCGCTCCGTCCAGGAATCCAAGCGCGCCCCGGGCCCTGGATTCCAGCCGAGCACCAAGCCGAAAACCTGCTTGGGAGCAAGAGCCCTGCGCTCCGGGGATAGGAGGTGAGACCGGCTCCCCCGCGTCGCTCCTCAAGAGGTTTCACAGGAAGGCGCCCTGCTCTTTGACTTCTCTGATCCTAATGGACGATGGGGAGCTTCGCTTCGAGGTACCCTCGGAGCTTTCCGTCGCCGATAGCCTGCTTTCGGAGATGGAAAGGTCGGCCGGAGACAAGATCCCTCGAGGGACCCTCCGGGCCCAAATGGTGGCCATAGCTCAAGAAGCCGTTGTTGAATATGTATGCCCTAGAGGCCATTATTGTATAGTACTGGTTTGTATAATACATTTTGGAGGCTTGGGATATATATACGGGTTTACGACAGTATTGCTCGATATAGTAGTATGATACTTGGTTTGTTTCTATCTTAATATGTGTATATGTTTCTTTTAACATATCGCTAAAAACATATTGATGGAGCCCTTAGGATCTTTGATTGACTACCGGCGTTGTGATGGCGATCACACTAGTGGGGGCTGGGTAGTCTATAAACACATCCTTATTTTGGTCCCTAGTCGTAGGACTATCGAGACAGGGAATCGATACTCCAGAGTAGACTAGTGCATACGTTTCTCATCCCAGTAGGGGAGATGGTCTGTCCCACAGCCATCAGTACGTCGTACTAGAGATAGTATGCAGGTGCTCGTTAGGTTACGAGTACACTGGACAGGACTCGTCGGGAACTGTTGGTTGGAATTATACCTATCGTCAGTTAACAGTTCCCAGGTGACATGAGTACAGCTTAGTCCATTGACTTGACACTGTCACTTCGCCTCAAGTGTGTTCCCACTGTTCTTAGATTACTGCCCTACCACGGCTCTATTGAGTCTGTCACGACCCAAGTTTGGATCTGACAGGCACTTAGATTGTATCATATCTAAAGATATGTACAAGTCCAAGTAAGCCAAAAACCAAGATCAAAATACCTTATTTCGAAATTATTTATGAAAATTTAGTTTTTAAGTAAAAATCTCAAATTATGAATTTAAATCCGTAGACAATTAATAAGATTAAGTTTAGTAGCATTCCGAGTTGGAATCAACAATGTTAACAATAAACATGAATATAAACTTATAGAACATCACTGAATCTGACAAAGAAAGAAGCTATGAAACTGATCAACCGATCTCAACTGTACATATACATACCATCTCTCATTTCTAAGTCAAAATACAAGTCTGATGGAGTCATTCTAGATACAAAGTACAAAATGGAAGGTTACTACACATGTAACCTACCTAGCAAAAGATGGAATACAACCGCAAAAGTGATCCTGCCCCGCAGCTACCCGTCCACTCTATCCCTGCAAGGAACTGTGGCACAACGGGGATGAGTTGCCAACTCAGTGAATACGACTAACATATAACGGCGAATAAAGTAAATAAGACAATCATGCTACTGAATATGAATCAATATGGTATATGGGTATATGTGAAATTCAACAGTAAATCTCATTATACTTCGAAAATCACAACTCAAGTAAATCATTTCTCGGTGTCCATCAACGACACAAAACTTTCATTTTCTTATAGGCATCATTCCCCGAATGATCCTATACCCATAATATCGGTCGTTATCCTCTTGATACACGCCGTATTTCTATAACCAACTCCGGTATCGAGTAACCTCGCTAGGCTCCCCCGTCTCAATACGGCTATCCTGCCCCTCGGTCTCGACCGGGTCCACCATGTATCCAACTGTATATCTCCCCCACTCAGTATGGATAACGTAAATCCGCGACCGTATATCTCCCCCACTCGGTCCGGAATAAAACCAAAAACAGAAATCATCTCATGGTGGACATGACTCATCAATCAAGAAATATTGGATTTATGAAATAGTATTCAAAACTCAAAACCATAAATCCTCAATTCTGCATTTATCTCATATATAGCACCAAATTACGCATAAAGTAACAGGATGTCAATGATGCAATCTACCACTACATTAGATATATAAAATACGATATCATCTATTTTAACAATATGAAATTTAAGTGTTTGTGACATGGCAATATCGACGAGGTGTGTGTAGCATACAAAATGTGCACGTGGCATGACTCGTCGATAATTGTGAAGTGTTCTAACAACTAAGCAATATACAAGTATTTTAATGAATGAAATTCTAACATTTAAACATGATGATATAAATATCGCATTAAGTAAAACCACGGGCGAAACACGCCATCTTTACAAAATTCCCCGGTAGATGTTTAGTCTACTCACCGGAAAGTCGAATCTACTCCGGAATCGCTAATCCTTTCCCTTTCCTCGCGGCTTCCGTACTTCTCGTATCCGCGTCTAAATATACCAAGTTACGTGTATAAGCAAAAATGAATATTCCGATATAACGGAAATAGAAACACGTTATCCTACTTACTAGTTATCAACTATTTGATTATATCAAGTTATTAAACACTTAGTCTTGCTGGATTTTAACCCAAAACTGCACTGTTTCAGAATTTACAACGCGACGTGATTTCGTCGTGTCGTGTTTAGTGTTTTACGATACCCCTTCCGATATATCATCCCAGATTTTAACTGTAGTGAAACTAATTTAAATCAACAGTACCAAATTAGTCCAAAATATATACTGAACACACCCCAACAGAGAAAACCCCCAAACTCCCTAACATGGCCGGCGACGCCGGCCATTCCTCTTCTGTCGCCGGCCCAAACCCGGCCCCCCTGTGCCGTCTTCTTGTGGTGTGTTCTAATTGTTACCTACATCATTTTAGCTCTGTTGAATTTATTTAATTATGTTCCAGATTAAAGCAGATTCTAACAGACTCTTATTTTGCTAAAATACGATATTATGTAACTTATCTAAACTATAATTAACTAAACTACAGAGATTAATTACCTACTGTGATTTAGAATTTTACCTTCCTATTTGTTGTAGGAATAACCCTCCATAATTAGCCAACCCCTTCTAGCTTGATGATGAACTACACTCAAGAACAAGCTCCATTCTTCCTCTTCTTCCTCTTGTTCTTCTTGTTCTTCCCTTTTTCTCTTTTCCTTTTCTTTTTCTTTGATTTTCTTTTAAGTTTTGATCTGAGTTTAAACTGAAAAGAGCTATTTAAGTGAATGAGAGAAAAGATAAGGGAAGGTGGAGGTGTCTTGAGCTTGAGTGTGCATGTTCCATGCAAGGAGGAGGTGTAAGTTGAAGGGTGTTCATGCAAGCATGAGGTGGTGTGGTAATTATCTTCAATTTTTGTTTTATTTTTAATTTAGTTTCAGAACTGAATTAATATCATTTTTTTCACTTAAACCCTCAACAATCTTGTATTTACATAAAACTTAACTTTACAATTTGCCCCCTCACAACTTACTTATTATAAAACACATCTTTTGTTAAAATGAGGCTAAATTTGTCACTAAAACCCCTATAACTTATTTAATTTACATTCAAAATATTTAATTTAATTTGTATTACATATATCTTATGAAGATTGACATATTTGATTTTAACCATTTTGTGATTTATCAGCTTATTCTATACTTAATTAATTTTATTTATTTCTAACTTTTTCCTAAATGTTACAATATTCCCCCCTTAAGAAAATTCGGTCCCCGAATTTAAAATAATTACTAGACATACCTAAGAAAAGATGTGGAAATTTCTTCCGCATTGCGTCCTCCGTCTCCCAAGTAATCTCCTCGCGATCCTTTCCTTGCCAGAGAACCTTAACAGATGGCAGTATCCTCGATCGTAGTTGCTTTGCCTGCCTGTCCAGAATAGCGACTGGCTGCACTGTGAAGGATAGATCTGGCTCAAGCTGTAGAGTCTGATGCTGGATCGCATGGGATGGATCGTGAAGATATCTGCGAAGCATCGAAACGTGAAACACCGGATGTACGTTGGGAAAACCAGGTGGAAGTGCTAACCGATAAGCTACAGCGCCCACTCTCTCTAAAATCTCATAAGGTCCAACATATCTGGGACTGAGCTTCCCTTTCTTCCCGAAGCGCATCACACCTTTCATTGGAGATACTCGAAGGAACACATGATCTCCCACATCAAACTCGAGTTTGCGTCGTCTTCGATCTGCATATGACTTTTGTCTGCATTGAGCCGCTTTCATTCTATCTCGTATCAATTGAATCTTCTCTGTAGTTTCCTGTACTATCTGCGGTCCCAATATACAACTCTCACTAAGTTCTGTCCAGCAAACAAGTGATCTACATTTCCTTCCATATAAGGCTTCAAAGGGTGCCATCTGGATCGTTTCTTGAAAACTGTTGTTATACGAGAATTCTACCAAAGGTAGGTGACGATCCCAACTACCACCGAAATCTAGGCTACAAGCCCGAAGCATATCCTCTAGTATCTGAATAGTCCGTTCCGACTGACCGTCTGTCTGTGGGTGGAAAGCTGTACTAAAACTCAGTCGTGTACCAAGAGCGTCCTGAAGTTTCTGCCATAGCCTGCTCGTGAACTGGGTACCTCGATCTGATACTATGCATGTCGGCACTCCATGTAGACGTACAATCTCATCGATATAAACCTGTGCATACTGAGCAAATCCATATGTCGTCTTCACTGGAAGAAAATGAGCGGCCTTCGTTAGCCTGTCTACAATCACCCAAATTGAATCATACCCTCTGCTAGTCCTGGGTAGACCCACCACAAAATCCATGGAAATCTGTTCCCATTTCCACTCTGGAATGGGTAAGGGTTGCAGCTCCCCGGCTGGCCTCTGGTGTTCTGCTTTAACTTGCTGACAAGTCAAGCATCGAGAAACAAAATCCGTAACATCCTTCTTCATTCCTTCCCACCAATAATTATCCTTCAAATCACGATACATTTTAGTGGAACCAGGATGAATACTGTATACTGATTTGTGGGCATCTTCCAAAATCTCACGCCTCAATCCGTCAGAATCTGGCACACAGAGACGAGTCCTAAAACGTAATACTCCGTGATCATCAATCACGAACTCCGTCTCCTTGCCCTGCCTAACATGATCCATAATCTCCATCATGCGAGTATCTGTAAGCTGCGCATCTCGAATACGATCCAATAGCTGAGGTCTGGTGCGAACATGTGCTAACTGACCTCCTGCTGCCGTAAACTCGAACTGTACACGACTATCACATAAGATCTGCCAGTCGGTAGAAGACTGTCTCTGCAAGATGCTCAAATGAGATAAATTACCTCCAGGCCTCCGACTCAAGGCATCTGCTACTACATTCGCTTTGCCTGGATGGTACAAAATCTCACAGTCGTAATCTTTCACCAGTTCCATCCATCTACGCTGCCTGAGGTTCAGATCTTTCTGCTGAAAGATATACTTTAAACTTTTATGATCTGTGAAGATTTGACACGTTTCTCCATAGAAGTAATGTCTCCAAATCTTCAATGCGAATACTACAGCAGCCATCTCTAGATCATGAGTGGGGTAGTTTTGTTCATGCCTCTTCAACTGTCGAGAAGCATATGCTATAACTTTGCCGTGTTGCATCAACACACAGCCTAAGCCCACTCTAGAAGCATCGCAGTACACGACGAAATCCCCTGACCCGGAAGGTAAAGATAATACCGGTGCAGTTGTCAAACGCGTCTTCAACTGTTGGAAACTCTGCTCACACGCATCTGTCCACTGAAATGGAACTTCCTTCCTAGTCAATCCTGTCAAAGGTGCCGCTATTCGTGAGAAATCCTGTACGAAGCGTCTGTAATAACCTGCCAGACCTAAGAAACTCCAAACCTCCGTAACTGACATAGGCCTGGGCCAGTGTTGTACCGCTTCAATCTTCTTTGGGTCTACACATATACCTTCTCTCGTAACTATGTGACCCAAGAACTCCACACTATCGAGCCAAAAAGCACACTTAGAAAACTTTGCATACAACTGATGCTCTTTCAAGGTCTGCAACGTGATACGTAAATGCTGCTCGTGCTCCGTCTGACTCCGAGAATATACAAGAATATCATCTATGAATACTATAATAAACCGATCGATAAATGGTCTAAAGATACGGTTCATCATATCCATCAAAGCTGCTGGAGCATTGGTGAGTCCGAACGACATCACCAGAAATTCTTAATTCCCATATCTCGTACGAAACGCCGTCTTCGGAATATCGTCCTTCTGAACCCTCAACTGATGATATCCTGACCTCAAGTCAATCTTTGAGAAAAATCCTGCTCCTTGCAACTGATCGAACAAGTCATCTATTCGTGGTAATGGATACCTGTTTCGCACAGTGACGCGATTCAGCTGTCGGTAGTCGATGCACATTCTCATACTACCGTCCTTCTTCTTTACAAATAACACAGGAGCTCCCCACGGTGAAACACTAGGACGAACAAGTCCTCTATCTAACAATTCTTGCAACTGACTCTTGAGTTCTTTCAATTCCGTCGGTGCCATTCGATAGGGTGGTATAGAAATAGGCCCTGCACCCGGAATCAAGTCAATGCAAAATTCAATATCTCGATCAGGTGGCAATCCTGGTAACTCAGCTGGGAATACCTCAGGAAATTCTCGTATGATCGGGATTTGGTCCAATGGAACTTCAGCGACTCCTATGTCCTGAATAACAGCCAAGAACCCAAGACAACCCTTCTTCAAGAGCCGCCTCACACCAAAAGCAGAAATCATGTTGACAGGGGTTGACTTGCAATCCCCCTGCACAACAAACACCGGTTCACCAGGAAAACAAAACCTAACCGCTTTTCCTCTGCAATCTACATAAGCATGACAAGCGGCTAACCATTCCATCCCAAGAAGTACGTCAAAATCCAACATATCTAAGAGAATCAGATCAACAAGCGAATCTTTACTAGCAATATGCACCGAACACGATCTGAATACGTGCCGAGCTATAAAGGAATCTCCAACTGGAGTAATCACTACCAAATGTAACTCTAACAATGACGACTCCTTTCCCAACAAAAGTGCGAATCGTGAAGATACATAAGAATGTGTAGAACCGAGATCAAATAAGACATGTGCCTCTAATGAGCATACTGTAAGAGTACCTGTCACGACTGCATTTGATGCCTGGGCATCCTGTGGAGTCAGCGCAAAAACCCGTGCCTGGCCCCTGCCCGCATCCTGTCGTCCTCTACCTCTATCTCCTCTACCTCTCTGAGCACGTCCTGCATAGCCTCTACCTCGTGGTGCAACTGCCTGGCGTGTAGCGCCAACTGGGGGAGGAAGTAAAGCCATCGGTGTAGGAGATGGAAGGGGTAAAGTAGCCTGTGGAGCAACGGTCCCTCCCTGAGATCTACAATCTCGCGCAAAGTGTCCGGGGAGTCCACAACTATAACAAGTAGATGGTGGTCTCTGATCATCAGGATAAGAACTGAACATCTGGCCCTGTGTCCAACCTCGTCCAACACTGCGGCCTGGAGTATATCTGCCTGGATAGGACCCTCTACCTCGGCCAAACTGTCTATTTGTCGGCACGAATGGTCTACTCCTCTTTGGCTCCGGAACAACTCCTGACTGGTTCAAACGCTCCTCTACTCGTATCGCCGCATCCATGGCCTGTGCATATGTATCAAAATGCTGGGAGCCTATCGCCAGATACAACTGTGTGTCCAAACTCCATAGGAACCTCTTCACCCGAAGCTCCTCTGTAGGTACTAAGTAAGGGGCATATCGCGACAGCTGGGTGAATCGTAAGTCATAATCTGCTACTGACATATTTGCTGATTTCCTCAACGCTTCGAAACTGCTAGCTCTAGCATCCCTCACACTCTGGGGAAGAAATCTAGCAAGAAAGACTGTAGAAAACTCGATCCACGTCATCGGAGGAAGATTCGTAGCTCGCCCTCTCTCCATCGACTCACACCACTCCTGTGCAAGTCCCTCCAAACGAAAGCTAGTCAGCTCAACTGACCTCGCATCAGAACATCGCAATGATCTGCCAATCCTCGCCATTCTATCAAGAAAAGATTGAGGATCTTCCGCCACATCGGTCCCTGTAAATACTGGGGGTCTCAATCTCATAAACTCTGCAAGTGATACTTCCATTACTCTCGTATCTACTGGTGCTACCGTCTGTGTAGGCTGTACCTCGGACTCTGCTACGGTCGGTGCTGGATCTGATCTCAAAGCTCGAGTGGTCTCAGCTAACTGTCCTACCACTCGCTGTAATCCCAACATACCCTCCTCAATCCTAGTCATGCGATCTGGAGGAGGAGGATCAACATGCTCATGCACCTCCTGCACGTCCGGTGTACCAGTCGTCGTCACAGGCGGACTCGCCCTAGCTGCATTCCTGGCTGCGGCTCGCCTAGCCCGCGTAGCCATAGCAACTGGAACAAGAAACGAGAGTTGATAAGGTGTGGGAACAGAAGCAATCAATAACGGAGAATCAACGGAAGAATAGATCAAGACAAAACATCCTAAGGTTAGTTAGGCTGAATACGATAACGTAAATATGCCGCGGAACATATATACGGTACTGCATTCGTCCTAATTTACCTACTCCATCAAACCAAAGGTCATCCTAACTCTCAGACTTACATTAACCTATTGAAATCCCTTACTAAATTCCGTAAGGTTACTCCTAGGCTATGATACCAACTTTGTCACGACCCAAGTTTGGATCTGACAGGCACTTAGATTGTATCATATCTAAAGATATGCACAAGTCCAAGTAAGCCAAAAACCAAGATCAAAATACCTTATTTCGGAATTATTTATGAAAATTTAGTTTTTAAGTAAAAATCTCAAATTATGAATTTAAATCCGTAGACAATTAATAAGGTTAAGTTTAGTAGCATTCCGAGTTGGAATCAACAATGTTAACAATAAACATGAATATAAACTTATAGAACATCACTGAATCTGACAAAGAAAGAAGCTATGAAACTGATCAACCGATCTCAACTGTACATATACATACCATCTCTCATTTCTAAGTCAAAATACAAGTCTGATGGAATCATTCTAGATACAAAAGTACAAAATGGAAGGTTACTATACATGTAACATACCTAGCAAAAGATGGAATACAACCGCAAAAGTGATCCTGCCCCGCAGCTACCCGTCCACTCTATCCCTGCAAGGAACTGTGGCACAACGGGGATGAGTTGCCAACTCAGTGAATACGACTAACATATAACGGCGAATAAAGTAAATAAGACAATCATGCTACTGAATATGAATCAATATGGTATATGGGTATATGTGAAATTCAACAGTAAATCTCATTATACTTCGAAAATCACAACTCAAGTAAATCATTTCTCGGTGTCCATCAACGACACAAAACTTTCATTTTCTTATAGGCATCATTCCCCGAATGATCCTATACCCATAATATCGGTCGTTATCCTCTTGATACACGCCGTATTTCTATAACCAACTCCGGTATCGAGTAACCTCGCTAGGCTCCCCCGTCTCAATACGGCTATCCTGCCCCTCGGTCTCGACCGGGTCCACCATGTATCCAACTGTATATCTCCCCCACTCAGTATGGATAACGTAAATCCGCGACCGTATATCTCCCCCACTCGGTCCGGAATAAAACCAAAAACAGAAATCATCTCATGGTGGACATGACTCATCAATCAAGAAATATTGGATTTATGAAATAGTATTCAAAACTCAAAACCATAAATCCTCAATTCTGCATTTATCTCATATATAGCACCAAATTACGCATAAAGTAACAGGATGTCAATGATGCAATCTACCACTACATTAGATATATAAAATACGATATCATCTATTTTAACAATATGAAATTTAAGTGTATGTGACATGGCAATATCGACGAGGTGTGTGTAGCATACAAAATGTGCACGTGGCATGACTCGTCGATAATTGTGAAGTGTTCTAACAACTAAGCAATATACAAGTATTTTAATGAATGAAATTCTAACATTTAAACATGATGATATAAATATCGCATTAAGTAAAACCACGGGCGAAACACGCCATCTTTACAAAATTCCCCGGTAGATGTTTAGTCTACTCACCGGAAAGTCGAATCTACTCCGGAATCGCTAATCCTTTCCCTTTCCTCGCGGCTTCCGTACTTCTCGTATCCGCGTCTAAATATACCAAGTTACGTGTATAAGCAAAAATGAATATTCCGATATAACGGAAATAGAAACACGTTATCCTACTTACTAGTTATCAACTATTTGATTATATCAAGTTATTAAACACTTAGTCTTGCTGGATTTTAACCCAAAACTGCACTGTTTCAGAATTTACAACGCGACGTGATTTCGTCGTGTCGTGTTTAGTGTTTTACGATACCCCTTCCAATATATCATCCCAGATTTTAACTGTAGTGAAACTAATTTAAATCAACAGTACCAAATTAGTCCAAAATATATACTGAACACACCCCAACAGAGAAAACCCCCAAACTCCCTAACATGGCCGGCGACGCCGGCCATTCCTCTTCTGTCGCCGGCCCAAACCCGGCCCCCCTGTGCCGTCTTCTTGTGGTGTGTTCTAATTGTTACCTACATCATTTTAGCTCTGTTGAATTTATTTAATTATGTTCCAGATTAAAGCAGATTCTAACAGACTCTTATTTTGCTAAAATACGATATTATGTAACTTATCTAAACTATAATTAACTAAACTACAGAGCTTAATTACCTACTGTGATTTAGAATTTTACCTTCCTATTTGTTGTAGGAATAACCCTCCATAATTAGCCAACCCCTTCTAGCTTGATGATGAACTACACTCAAGAACAAGCTCCATTCTTCCTCTTCTTCCTCTTGTTCTTCTTGTTCTTCCCTTTTTCTCTTTTCCTTTTCTTTTTCTTTGATTTTCTTTTAAGTTTTGATCTGAGTTTAAACTGAAAAGAGCTATTTAAGTGAATGAGAGAAAAGATAAGGGAAGGTGGAGGTGTCTTGAGCTTGAGTGTGCATGTTCCATGCAAGGAGGAGGTGTAGGTTGAAGGGTGTTCATGCAAGCATGAGGTGGTGTGGTAATTATCTTCAATTTTTGTTTTATTTTTAATTTAGTTTCAGAACTGAATTAATATCATTTGTTTCACTTAAACCCTCAACAATCTTGTATTTACATAAAACTTAACTTTACAATTTGCCCCCTCACAACTTACTTATTATAAAACACATCTTTTGTTAAAATGAGGCTAAATTTGTCACTAAAACCCCTATAACTTATTTAATTTACATTCAAAATATTTAATTTAATTTGTATTACATATATCTTATGAAGATTGACATATTTGATTTTAACCATTTTGTGATTTATCAGCTTATTCTATACTTAATTAATTTTATTTATTTCTAACTTTTTCCTAAATGTTACAGAGTCGTGCAAACAGGTAGTAGTTGGGTGCAGTCCCGAAGCACTTGGAGGCAGCGACGGTTAGACAGGATTCGTCTCTCCCGGTATTGAGAGTTGATATCGCGTTGTGTCTAGGAGAGCCATTACACATAGCCGTCCCTGGCCAGGGCAAGCGAGATTTGCTGATAGTGTTACCAGTAGTTTCTCAAGGTGTTCTGAGCTACACTCCGACACGACTTGTACCGCTATTAGGGGACTGACGTTTACCACCCCCCTAGGCCTGCCATGAGATACTCTCAGACGAACAGACCAGACTGTACAGAGATTGTCACGTTAAGACTCAGTAGGAGTTCGGATGGGTTCACCTCGTCGGTCTTCTTATCGGCATCTACCTGGGGACCGTTACGTACAGCTAGTACCGCTTGCGGCCTGTGGTTAAACCCACTGCCAGCGCAGTGTCGAGCCTTTAGAGTCCCACACAGAGGGTTATTCGCCTTTGGGCAAAACAGAGTAGAGGTCGCATGATTTTGCAACGGGGTTCGTTTACATCTGCGCACTTGTGCACGTTTGGTGTCCGGGCAGTTATTACTAGCGGGCTTTGGTTTAAGCCAGATCCTAGTATTTGTTTTGGGATTGGTTTTGTCTCATTGTATTCGTGTTCCTCGGAACACAGATGCGGGTGTGTATGCACAGTTGACAGAGGCAGAGAATTCTCATTAGGGTTATTGATCGTTGACTTTTTCCAAACCCTAATGAGAATGAGAGATATGATTAATGATATTAATTAAGGATAATTGTTCCATTGTTAGGTTGACCATTTGACTTTTGTTGACCTTTTGACTTTGGTTGACCGGTTGACTGTTGTTGACATTTTGACCATCATCATTTCACATGAAAGATGCTTCTTGATTCTTGCAAATTTCATTTAATGTGAAATGATAATGATCATTTCAAAACTAACCATCACATTTTCCCTTAATTATTATTATTATTATTATTTCTCTCATATGAGAGATGGTTGCTATTATTCTTTTATTCTCTCTTGCTCTTTCTCTCTCATGTTTTGAGCTCTCCCTCTTCCTCTCAAAGCTTTAATCTTTCATGAGTTGAAAATCAAAAGATTTTGAGACAAAACCATTAAAACATCTCTCTACTCTTTCTAGGGTTCTTTGTCTAGCAAACCAAGCACTCTAGTTACCTCTTGGTTGAGGTAGGAGCTCAAGGTAGAGGCCCTCGGGTGGATCTATCTTCGGCAAAGAGAAGACAACGAGGAGCCGTCTACGCCACTACAAGGAGCAAGCAAGAAGGAGAACCACAACAAGAAGAGAATGAGTTCAAGATCTAGGTATAACCATTCTACATAGTAACTAGAACTTGTAGTTAGTATGTTAGTTTTTGTTTAGCAAAGATCCTTCATGGATGGTCCATGTTACCTTGTGAGAAAAAATTTGATTTTTACCTATTCCGCCTCCCCGAAAGAACCGGGGTGGGTAACGTGGACCTAACAGTAGTATCAGGGCCTAGCTAAACAACAACTAGCATGTTAGCAAAGTGTTTAGAACTTCGATCCGGAAAAAATCGCAAAATGCATCTAAAATCATGCACTTTCTGCCGATTTTTAAAACAGCCCTAAAAATATTTCCACATACCTTAAAAATCCGTGCAGTGTATTTTTGAAACAACCTGGAAAAACGAGCCCACGACTCGGTCAAAGCGCCGCGGAAGCGCGGCGAAACCAAGCGTTTCGCCGCGGATCCGCGGCCGAGTTGACTCGGCCGCGACTCGGATTTCCTGCAGTTTGTTCAGTTTGTTGTTTTGTGATTTTTAAGATATTTTGTTTCTGCCCAGATTATCCAGAGAACAATGTTGTATTTGGGGTAGTTACAAATTGGTATTTTGATCAAAGTTCTACAAACTTTTGCTAAATGGTTATATCTGTAATGTGATATATGCACTGAACGTCGACTAATCGCTATACGTCGATTAGTCGGGGTTGTGCATATCTGTGATCTGTAATGTTGTTGTATTGTGTATATGAACTTGTTGGATTGTCGCGGATGAATAGCCAGGGGTTGTGAGATGAGATTTTCTTTATCTTTCATCTGATGTAATATGTAAATTGATGTAATATTATTTTTATGGCCGCACATCCGGGATGAGGTTGTAGCCGCCATTGTATATTATTTCTTTTACTTTTTTTGCTCCAAGGATAGACCCAAGGTGGGGTGCACAAACTACCGGGTACTTTGAAGTGACGAGTGGCCTACTCACGTTGTTGAGGGAGGTTGCTTCACTTCGGGTGCTTGGCGGGTAGTTTGCCGCACCCGTAGGGGTCTAGGGTGGGGTATGGCTATTCATCGCGACCGTGTAATCCGTGTTTCGTTGCAGGCTCGAACGAAACGCGGATTCCTAGCATATCCAATGTGTTCATCTGTGGTCTGGAATGGCTATCATTGCATCTGACGAATGTATATATCTATATATGATATCTAGTAGGCGTTGCTTATGTTTTGCATCCGCGCTAGTCCAGCCCCCGCTCTGTCGTTAGTTAAGTAACCTAACGGGTGATGACGGGGCCCCGTGGAGAATGCGGATAGCATAAGCGTACGTCATATTTTCGTTGTTTTCTGCAATGGTAGGATTAACTGATGGGACGCATTATTTTGATGCAAAGAAAAACAAACCTAAAAGACGTTGTTGGAACAATTTTCAAAAAGCTGTTATTGCAAGGACGTTCTCTTTTGTTTTGCACAGAGGTATTCGGTTATGAATACCCAGCACCTCATTCGACGAGGCAAGGGCCGAGATCCCTTCATCGGGAGTGGCCCCTTGGACAGAAGTTTGCGTCAGTGTAATAACTTCACTATAGTCGATTATTCTTGCTTTGCATCGAGGTATTCAGTTTAGAATATCCTGCACCTCATTCGACGAGGAAAGAGCCGAGATCCCTTCACAGGGAGTGACCTCTTTAGCAAAACTTTTCGCCACTATATTTTTAAAAAGGCTATCAGGTTCCTTCAGCGAAATCAAGTTCATTACGTTAACGGGTTTTTTCGCCAAAAACCCAGCCGTAGCCCTCCGTCGTTTCAGATAATTAATACTTAGTATTCGTGCTGCGTTTGTTGATTATTCGTCAAGGCACAGTGAACGGTAGCTAAGTAATAATTCTCTGTTGCACTGATAGATGCGATTGGTTAGGACGGTCGCATGATTTTGTTGATTATTCGTTAAGGATCATGCGGGCAGGTCTAATGCAATCCTGGATAACGACGGGTTGAACTTGACTAGGACCTTTTGATTTGTTGATTATTCGTCAAGGTCACTTGGGTCCTAAGGGCAAAAATCCACATCGGGAGTTTCTAAAGAAACTGAAACTTGCAGATTTAGCATACCTTCTGGAGTGTGGTGACTAGAGTGGATTCCATCTAGGTCATCATACAATAATAGTTGGATCCCGATCCCACTGATGAGTTGGATTACTCTCGGGAGATTATTTCACTTAACAATCAATGCTATAAACCAAGTAGGTGTCTAGAACGGTGTTAGCGGGGCTACGCCTCCAGGGAAAAGAGGTTATATAATTAAGGAACTTCACGAAAGCGTTGGAAAACCTCTCTCGAAATACCCACACCAGCCTGGCTGAAAGGTTAAGCAAGTATTGTGACGTGCGATTAATCCTGACTAGTTCTTCTTTTAAAGGTTTTAAGAAGAATTTGAGGAAATAGTGGGAGCCATCCTGGTTAGATAAATTAATAAACCAATCTAATGTTGCAAGAGTGCACGCTGAGTGTTTCTTTTCTCTCTCTCCAGGTAGCAACCATTTCACGCCCTAATCAAGATAATAAAATGCATCGCTTGACCAATCCGAATTCTTATTCGGGGCTGGGGAACGTTGGTTCGGCTCTAACTTACAACAACAGTCATAAGTATGAGCAAGGGAAAGAGGATTGTATGGATTCCAAGGATACCCAGTTGAAGAAGAAGCATATTTTTGTATCTACTTCAGGTGTTCTTGTAATTGAGAACTACTTTACGGTCAACCCTACCTCCTGGATACTTGATACCGGATCAGGATCTCATATCTGTAATCTATTGCAGGGACTGAGAAAAAGTAGGAAAGTTGTACCTGGTGATATGTCGCTCAGGGTAGCGAACGGAGCACAAGTTAATACTGCAGTCGTCGATGAATATCACCTAGTGTTGCCAAATGGCAATACTATGATTTTGAACGATTGCTACTATGTACCTTCCATGGTTTGCAACATAATATCAGTATCTTTACTTAATAAAGATGGATATAATTTTGTTCTTGATAGAAATATCATGAACATTTACCTTCATAAGGTACTGGTTGCAGAAAGTACACTGTGTAATGGTATCTATGTTCTAAATCAGAATACAGTTCTCAATATACAAAACACACGCAAGAAGAAGAGTTCAGATACGAATGAATCCTACTTGTGGCATTGTAGACTTGGTCATATCGGAGAGAAAAGACTAAGTTGCATAAAGATGGACTCTTGAATACGTTCGAGTTTTCATTTTATGAAACTTGTCAGTCTTTTCTCAAAGGAAAGATGACCAAATCTCCGTTCACCGGACATGGAGAAAGAGCAACAGAGCTCTTGGGACTCATACATAGTGATGTATGTAGTCCGATGTCTATACATGCAAGGGGTGGGTTCTCGTACTTCATCACATTCACTGACGATCTCTCTAGGCTCGGATATGTGTATCTGATGAAACACAAATCTGAAGCTTTTGAGAAATTCAGAGAATTCAGAAACGAAGTGGAGAACCAGATAGGCAAAAGTATCAAGATCCTCCGGTCTGATAGAGGAAGGGAGTAGTTAAGCACGGAATTCCTAGATTACTTAAAAGAGAATGGTATTCTCTCTCAGCTTACTCCCCCTTATACACCACAGCACAATAGTGTATCGGAGCGGAGGAATCGTACCCTATTGGATATGGTTCGCTCCATGCTGAGTAGTGCTAAGTTGCATCTTTCCTTCTGGGGACATGCGCTTCAGACAGCGGCATACCTTTTGAATCAAGTTCCGTCCAAATCTGTGCCTAAAACTCCATATGAAATATGGAGCAGTAAGAAACCATGTCTTAAATTTATTAAGATATGGGGTTTTCCGGCCTATGTGAAAACACAGAAACCGGACAACCTAGAGACACGGTCAGTTCTATGTAAATTTGTGGGATATCCTAAAGATTCACTAGGATATCTGTTCTACCACACTGAGGAACAGAAGGTGTTTGTATCTCTCCATGCTACCTTTTTAGAAAGGGAGTTTCTTGCAAAAAAAACTAGTGGGAGTTCGGTAGAACTGGAAGAAATCCATGAACCACAAATGTAACTGAAAATTTGGAAGAACCACTGGATTTAATAACCCCAGATGAACCTCAGCCACTCCGCAGATCTGGTAGGATTTCTCATCCGCCCGAGAGATACTACGGTTTTCTCATAAACGGGGATCGAGAGGATTGCATCTTGGAAGAAGATGACCCTACCAGTTTCAGGCAGGCCATTATCAGTAGGGACTCTGATAAGTGGCTGGATGCTATGCAATCCGAAATGGAGTCCATGTACACCAATAAAGTGTGGACCTTGGATATTGCTCCACCTGGGGTAAAACCCATTGGATGCAAATGGATCTACAAAAGGAACTTGGTGTAAATGGGCAGGTGGAAACCTATAAGGCTAGACTCGTTGCAAAAGGTTTTCGTCAAAGACCTGGTGTGGACTATGACGAAACTTTTTCTCCAGTGGCTATGCTCAAATCCATTCGGATCCTACTTGCCATTGCTGCCTTCCATGACTATGAAATCTGGCAGATGGACGTAAAAACGGCTTTTCTAAACGGCTGTTTGGAAGAGTGCGTTTACATGGATCAGCCAGAGGGTTTTGTAGACAGTAGGAGCAGCGGAAAGGTGTGCAAGTTGCTTAAATCTATTTATGGATTAAAACAGGCATTGCGGAGCTGGAATATCTGTTTTGATGAAGCAATCAAGGAATTTGATTTCATCAAGAACGAGGATGAGCCTTGAATTTATAAGAAGATTGTAGGACGAACTGTCGTATTCCTAGTCTTGTACGTGGACGACATTCTTTTGATAGGAAATGACATTCCTATGCTACAATCGGTCAAGCTATTCTTGTCACAACGGTTCTCCATGAAGGACCTGGGTGATGCCTCGTACATTCTGGGGATCAAGATCTATAGAGATAGATCCAAGAGACTACTCGGACTTTCGCAGTCCAAGTACATAGAGACCGTACTAAAGAGATTTAGTATGGAAAATTCCAAGTGCGGTAATATACCCGGATTGCACGGAATCAACCTCTCCAAGAAGATGTCTCCTAAGACTGACGAGGAGAGGGTTCGCATGAGCACTATACCCTACGCTTCGGCGGTAGGATCTATAATATATGCGATGCTATGTACAAGACCAGATGTAGCTTACGCACTGAGCGTGGTGAGCCGGTATCAGTCAGACCCAGGTGAGAACCACTGGACGGCAGTGAAGAACATTCTCAAGTACCTGAGAAGGACTAAGGAGATGTTCCTGGTTTACGGTAATGGAGACCTCAGGGTCGAGTCCTTTACCGATTCAAGCTTCCAGAGTGACAAAGATGACAGCAAGTCTGTCTCGGGTTTTGTGTTTACCCTCAATGGAGGGGCGGTGTGTTGGAGGAGTTCCAAACAGGATACCATCGCAGACTCGACGATGGAGGCTGAATACATTGCTGCAAGCGATGCCGCAAAAGAGGCAGTCTGGATGAATCCATTGTTGACCCAATACCTTTGTATTGCGATAACAATGGGGCTATAGCTTTAGCAAAGGAACCAAGGTCCCATCAGAAATCCAGACACATCTTAAGGCGGTATCACCTGATCAGGGAGATCATTGATCGCCAGGAGATCGAGGTACGGAGAGTGGACACAAAAGACAACACGGCGGATCCATTCACAAAGGCCCTTCCTCAAATACAGTTCGAGCGACTTTTTGAGCTATTGGGTATGTGGTACGCCAGCAGCTGGCCTTAGTGCAGACGTTGCGTATGCGGTACACCAATTACTGGCCTTTAGTCCAAGTGGGAGATTGTTGAATATGTATGCCCTATAGGCCATTATTGTATAGTACTAGTTTGTATAATACATTTTGGAGGCTTGGGATATATATACGGGTTTAGGACAGTCTTGCTCGATATAGTAGTATGCTACTTGGTTTGTTTCTATCTTAATATGTGCATATGTTTCTTTTAACATATCGCTAAAAACATATTGATGGAGCCTTTAGGATCTTTGCTTGACTACCAGCGTTGTGATGGCGATCACACTAGTGGGGGCTGGGTAGTCTATAAGCACATCCTTATTTTGGTCCCTAGTCGTAGGACTATCGAGACAGGGCATCGATACTCCAGAGTAGACTAGTGCATACGCTTCTCGTCCCAGCAGGGGAGATGGTCTGTCCCACAGCCATCAGTACGTCGTACTAGAGATAGTATGCAGGTGCTCGTTAGGTTACGAGTACACTGGACAGGACTCGTCGGGAACTGTTGGTTGGAATTATACCTATCGTCAGTTAACAGTTCCCAGGTGACATGAGTACAGCTTAGTCCGTTGACTTAACACTGTCACTTCGCCTCAAGTGTGTTCCCACTGTTCTTAGATTACTACCCTACCACGGCTCTATTGAGTCGTGCAAACAGGTAGTAGTTGGGTGCAGTCCCAAAGCACTTGGAGGCAGTGACGGTTAGACAGGATTCGTCTCTCCCGGTATTGGGAGTTGATATCGCGCTGTGTCTAGGAGAGCCATTACACATAGTCGTCCCTGGCCAGGGCAAGCGAGATTTGCTGGTAGTGTTACCAGTAGTTTCTCAGGGTGTTCTGGGCTACACTCCGACACGACTTATACCACTATTAGGGGACTGACGTTTACCGCCCCCCTAAGCCCACCATGCGATACTCTCAGACGAACAGACCAGACTGTACGGAGATTGTCACGTTCAGGCTCAGTAGGAGTTCGGATGGGTTCACCTCGTCGGTCTTCTTATCGGCATCTACCTGGGGACCGTTACGTACAGCTAGTACCGCTTGCGGCCTGTGGTTAAACCCACTGCCAGCGCAGTGTCGAGCCTTTAGAGTCCCACACAGAGGGTTATTCGCCTTTGGGAAAAACAGAGTAGAGGTCGCATGATTTTGCGACGGGGTTCGTTCACATCTACGCACTTGTGCACGTTTGGTGTCCGGGCAGTTATTACTAGCGGGCTTTGGTTTAAGCCAGATCCTAGTATTTGTTTTGGGATTGGTTTTGTCTCATTGTATTCGTGTTCCTCGGAACACAGATGCGGGTGTGTATGCACAGTTGACAGAGGCAGAGGATTCTCATTAGGGCTATTGACCGTTGACTTTTTCCAAACCCTAATGAGAATGAGAGATATGATTAACGATATTAATTAAGGATAATTGTGTCATAGTTAGGTTGACCATTTGACTTTTGTTGACCTTTTGACTTTGGTTGACCGGTTGACTATTGTTGACATTTTGACCATCATCATTTCACATGAAAGATGCTTCTTGATTCTTGCAAATTTCATTTAATGTGAAATGATAATGGTCATTTCAAAACTAACCATCACATTTTCCCTTAATTATTATTATTATTATTATTATTTCTCTCATATGAGAGATGGTTGCTGTTATTCTCTTATTCTCTCATGCTCTTTCTCTCTCATGTTTTGAGCTCTCTCTCTTCCTCTCAAAGCTTTAATCTTTCATGAGTTGAAAATCAAAAGCTTTTGAGACAAAACCATCAAAACATCGCTATACTCTTTCTAGGGTTCTTTGTCTAGCAAACCAAGCACTCTAGTTACCTCTTGGTTGAGGTAGGAGCTCAAGGTAGAGGCCCTCGGGTGGATCTATCTTCGGCAAAGAGAAGGCGACGAGGAGGAGCCTTCTACGCCACTACAAGGAGCAAGCAAGAAGGAGAACCACAACAAGAAGAGAAGGAGTTCAAGATCTTGGTATAACCATTCTACATAGTAGCTAGAACTTGTAGTTAGTATGTTAGTTTTTGTGTAGCAAAGATCCTTCATGGATGGTCCATGTTACCTTGTGAGAAAAAATTTGATTTTACCTATTCCGCCTCCCCGAAAGAACCGGGGTGGGTAACGTGGACATAACAGCTGTGCGGGTTAGCATTCGCACCACACTCGGGTCTTCATTCAGTATTTCGTTTGTGTGATTGGGTGCCCCCTTTCCTTTTTAATCCTTTTTGTTTTCTTCAGGCCCTCCAGCACATTTCCCTCGCCGTCAACATGGAGGACGAGGAAATTGCACCGGCGATGCAAGTCGCCGGTGAGTTCTCCTCACGGGAGGAGAGCTCATGGTAGGAGCTGGAGGCGGCGATGGAGAGGGTCGTTGTCCTTGAAGACAGGGTGATCGCCGGGGATCGAGAGATCGCCGGGGATCGAGAGGCCGCCCGAGCCGCCGAGGCCAAGTTATAGGATTCCAAGGTGCTCGTCGCCACCTTGAAGAAGACGGTGAACACACTCCGAAAGGAGAATGAGGCGGCGAAGGAGGGGACGAGGCGTGCCGAGCTCCGAGCGTCGAAGGAAGTGGAGAGCTACAAGAAGTCAGACCGGTTCTACACCGACCTCGCTGGAGCCACTTCCGTCATTTGGCACGACGCCCTCTACGCCGTCAAGGCCAGGATGCCTGAGTTTCCTGATGGAGAGTTCCGGGTTGAGTACCCTCTCGGGGATGACACGCAGGGGAATGTTCCCGGAAGTGTTGCAGGGGAGAGGCCCCCGGTGGGAACGTTGGGAAGAAGTCGATCCCCCCGGTTCCCGGCACTGAGGCTCCTGTGATAGACGCCGACCTTCAAGACCCAACCCCGGTTGTCGCAGTGAACACGCAGCTAATCGAGGTTCTCTCCAGCCCCGAGGCCTGAACTTCCTTCTTATTTTCTTTTTGCGCTAAAATTTTGTAAGCCTCCGGGCATTTTTGTAAGACTGGGGAGCCCATAATACCTCTGTAAAGACTTATGACTTTTTATGAATAAAAAGTCTTAATAAAAAATCTTTTTGTAGTGTTCTTTGCGTGCGCATTTTCCCTTTATTTGCGCAGTACTGCGTTCATGTTAGGTTGGTTTTTGGTCCAGCGATCCAACGTCGAGTTGAATTCGATCATTTTCTATCTCCATGGCCCCGAAGTCGAGATGGAGATCGCTTAGTAAAGACGTAGGGAAAGTTGAGCAGTGAAACTGCTCGGTGGCCTCTTAATGAGGGCTTGATCCTTGGCGTCGGTGGGTAGGAGATTACCAGCCATGGATGGACCGAGCAGGGTAGCTACTCGGTTGCCTCTTGATAAAGGCTTGGATCCTTGGCGTTGTGGGTTAAGAGATTACCAGCCAAGGACGGACCGAGCAAGGTAGCTGCTCGGTGGCCTCTTGATGAGGGCTTGGATCCTTGGTGTCGTGGGGTAAGAGATTACCAGCCAAGGATAGACCGAGCAGGGTAGCTGCTTGGTGGCCTCTTGATAAGGGATTGGATCCTTAGCGTCGTGGGGTAAGAGATTACCAGCCATGGATGGACCGAGCAGGGGTGCTGCCCGGTTGCCTCTTAGTGAGGGCTTTGATCCTTGGCGTCGGTGGGTAATGAACAACCAGCCATGGATAGACCGAGCAAGGTTGCTTCCCGGTTGCCTCTTGGTGAGGGCTTTGATCCTTGGCGTCGGTGGGTAGTGAACTACCGGCCATGGATGGACCGAGCAGGTTTGCTGCCCGATGGCTTCTTGGTGAGGGTTTTTATCCTTGGCGTCGGTGGGTAGTGAACTACCGGCCAGGGATGGACCGAGCAGGGTTGCTGCCCGGTTGCCTCTTGGTGAGGGCTTTTGATCCTTGGCGTCAATAGGTAAGAATTTACCAGCCAGGGATGGACTGAGCAGGGTTACTGCCCGGTTGCCTCTTGGTGAGGGACTTGATCCTTAGCGCGGGAGGGCATGGGAGGCCTGCTAAGGATGGACCGAGCTGGATTGCTGCCCGGTTGCCTCTTGGCGAGGGCTTTGATCCTTAGCGCGGGAGGGCATGGAGAGGCCTGCTAAGATGGACCGAGCAGGGTAGCTACCCGGCGGCCTCTTGGTGAGGGCTTTTGATCCTTGGCATCGTGGGGTAAGAAATTACCAGCCAAGGATGGACCGAGCAGGGTTGCTTCTCGGTTGCCTCTTGGAGAGGGCTTTCGATCCTTGGCGTCTTGGGGTAAGAAATTATCAGCCAAGTATGGACCAAGCAGAGTAGTTGCTCGGTTGATTCGTGAGGTTCTTTCCGACCTTCCCCGGTGTGTGAACATTGGGAAGAGTGACCGTCGCGAGCGACACGTGTTATGAACGCATGGGGGGAGGTGAAGCGTAAGAGCCGTGTCGTTCCAATTTTGCCGAGAAAGACGGGATGTCCGCCGCGTGGCGGTACAGTAGTGGAAGAAACGAGCGATTGTTGGACTCTTGGGGCGCTGTGGGGCTATAAAACGGAGGGCGTGTTGATCACTCCTTTCTTCATCCCGAAAATGTAAGAATGGACACTTTCCCTTTCTCCATCCCCGAGATCATAAATTTCGAGAACGTGTACCTGCACGACCAGCTGTGCACCGAGGAGACGGTGCAGGCGGTGATCCGGTGGGTGGAGGATCACATCGGCCTCCTGCACCCCCGGCGATCACACCTTCTCCAGCTGCTGATGTACTCCATCTGGAGAGCATCGCCGGGGCTGCACAACCCCTTATTCGAACAGCTGAGGGACGAGGCGGTTGGGAAGCCGAGGTCGCTATGTCGTCTCGGCCTGATCTCGATAAGTTGGCAGGATCGCTCGGTGGCACTCGTCCTCGAGTGTTACCAATTGAGGCATCTCGCCGATGGGTGCCTGCCCGTGGAGCTTTATGGCCCGTCCATGGCGACGAGGGTTCGCGGACAGCATCAGAGGTAGAGGTCCGAGGCGGCAAGGGCTCGGCAGGTGGAAATTTCCTCGAAGTATCACAAGGAATATTTCCTGCACCTTCTTCCCCCGCTGCTGTAATTTTATTTTATTTTCTTTTTTATGTAATGTACGGCTGAGGAACCTACAATACCTTTTTGAAAGAATAAAATTCTTCTTTTTGCAATGCTCTATCGTATCCTTCTTATTGTTTAAATAAAAAGAACTTAGAAGAATTTACACTGCTTATTTGAAGAACCCAAGTAGTGGCCTGCTAAGGATAGACCGAGCAGGGTAGTTGCTCGGTGGATCCGGAGGTTCGATCTAAACCTCCTTGGTTCGTGAACATTGGGAGGAACGACCGTCGCAGGCGGCACGTGTCAGGAATGCTTGGGGGAGGCGTGACGTTTCAGGGAGCCGCGTTAGTTCTGCCACGTGGCGACACGGTATTAGAGTAATCTTGGTGGATCCCAGGATTCATGCCTCATTCGCGCACGAATCTGGGTTCTTAAGGATTCTGTTTAGGGTTATAAATAGAGAAGGAGGTGGCGACCTTTTTGGCATCGCTTTTTCTTCGGCATCGCTTTTTGAGATGACCGGGCGCATGTATTCGATCGAAGAGATCATTACCTTCGACGACGTCTCCGTGTATGACCAATTCCTGACTGAGGATGGTTACCGAAGAGTGGTTCAGCGCCTTATGGGTCACGTCGGCCGGCTTCTTCCTCGGCGGTCGTCCTTCCTTCAGCTGCTGATGTATGCAACTTGTAGGAGGTCCCCGAGGTTGTATTACCCCTTTTCTGAGGAGTTGATGGACGAGGCACTCGACAAGGTGTGCTCGATCTACCTGCTCGGCCTCATCTCGAAGGCCAGGCACGACCGATCCTTGGCCCTCATTTTGGACTACTTCAAAATGAGGTACATAATGAGCCAAAGGGCAGAGGGCGAAGCGCTGAGTGCTTCCGTGGATTCCCGAGTTCGCGTGCAGCATCGCCGGGAGCGGGCTGTGAAGGCTAGGGTTCGGCTAGCGGAAATCTACTCTGAGTATCACCAGGATTACTTCCTCGATCCCGTTCCCCCTCTGTTGTAAATTTTTCATTTTCTGTGTGGCTGAGGAGCCCATAATACCTTTTGAATAAATAAAATTCTCCTTTTTGCGATGCCCCATTGTTCCCTTCTTATTATTGAAATAGAAAGAATTTTAGAAATGTTTACTTCGTCTTTGCGAAAAAAGAAATATACATTTGTAGATATTCTTTTTAGAGATACAGCTTGAGCTTCTCAGCATTGTAAGGCCGTGGAAACTTGCGACCATCTGCGTCCTGTAAACGGTAGGCTCCGCCGGGCAGGACCTCGGAGACGAGAAAAGGACCATCCCATTTTGGGGAAAACTTATGCATCTTGCCTTGATCAACGAACTCGTTCCACCTCAGGACTAAATCTCCGGTTTTGAAGAAGCGATGCTTGACTCGCGCGTTGTAGTAACGGGCGGTTTGTTGTTGGTATGCGGCAGCTCTGATCTGAGACCGGTCCCGTTTCTCTAACAAGATGTCCAGGTTAGTTCGGAGGGCCAAGGTGTTCGCTTCATCGTCGAAGTGCTCGACCCGGTGACTGGGGAGCCTGATCTCCGCTGGGACCATTGCCTCGGTACCGTAGCAAAGGCTGAAAGGGGTTTCCCCGGTGGGGGTTTTCTTCGACGTGTGTAGAGTCCATAAGACCCGGGGTAGTTCCTCGACCCAACTGCCTTGGCTTCCCTCTAAGCACGTCCGAAGACCCCGGAGGACGTCCCGGTTAGCGACATCGGCTTGCCCGTTGCATTGGGGATAAGCGACCGCGGCAAACTTCATGAGGATATGATATTCGCTGCAGAATTCCTTGACCTTTTCGTTTTTGAAATTCGTCCCATGGTCGGTGATGATACACCTCGGGATGCCGAACCATAGTATCACGTTGTTCTGTAGGAACGTGATAGTCGTGGTGGCGTCCAGTTTCCTGATGGGAATGGCCTCGATTCACATCGTGAAGTAGTCCACCGCGACGAGGACATACTTGTACGCGCCCGTACCGGTAGGAAACTGGCCTATCATGTCCATTCCCCACTGGGAAAACGGCCAAAGGGAGGTTAGGGCGGTTAGCTCGGTAGCTGAAAGGCGAGGTATGCTTCTATAGAGTTGGCAGCTTTTTCATCTCCTGACGAGCTTCTGGGCGTCGTGATGAATTATCGACCAGTAGTATCCTTGAAGCAATGCCTTCTGGATTAAGGTGCGGGCCCCTTGCGCCACCGACCCCATTGTGGATCTCATGGAGGACATAGTCGGCTTCGTGGGGGTCGACGCACCGGAGCAGGTGCTGAGTGAAGGACTTCTTGTAGAGGTTCCCATTGCAGCAGACGAAATGGCGAGCTTTGGGTCGAAGACGGTGGGCTTCTCCCCGGTCTTCTGGGAGTGTACCTTCCCTCAGGAATTCTACGAGGGGCTTCCTCCAATCTCGGTCTTTTTCCCGGGCTGTATACACTTGAAGTAGTGTCACCCCATCTTCCAAGCTGGGCCGTGGCGAGACCTCGAAAAGGATGTTCCTCTTGTTGTTGGCCGTGTAAGATGAAGCCATCTTACTCAGGGCGTCGGCTTGGGCATTCAACTATCTGGGGATCTGCTTCACCTGGACTTCGTAGAAGTCCCTTCGCAATCTTCTAACCTCGGTCAGATACTTCACCATCAGAGGCTCCTGTGCCTCGAATCGGTCGGTCACTTGGCCAACGACTAGGATGGAGTCGCTGCGGACCCGGATCGTTTTCAGCCCCAGTCCGAAGGCTATGCGTAGTCCGGCCAGTAAGGCATCGTATTCCGCCATGTTGTTTGAGGCTTTGATCCTGAGCTTCAGAGAATACTCCATCTCTGTCTCGTCCGGGCCCCGAATGACGAGGCCGGCACCACAGCCTTCCTCGGTCGAGGACCCGTCGACGTAAAGGATCCAATCAGGGACGGAGTCAGGCTTCTCATCGACTGAGGGTTCAGCTGCAGGGGCCGGCGTGGATTCCGGCTCTTTGCTGGGGATGATGCACTCGGCTATAAAATCAACCAAGGCTGTGCCTTGATAGCCTATCTCGGACGGTATTTTATGTCGAACTGGAACAACTCCCACCTCCATTTCTCCAAGCGGCCAGAGGACTCTGGGGAGGTGAGGATAGCCCCCAAAGGCCGCTCGGTAAGAACGAGGATGGTGTGCGCCTAGAAATAGTGTCGTAATTTTCTTGAGGCCACGATGAGTGCCAAGACGATCTTCTCTATGGCTGGGTACCTCATTTCTGCGTCCTTGAAGACGTGGCTGACATAGTATACCGGCTTCTGGACTCCGTCAACCTATCGGACATGTACTGAGCCTACAGCTTGGTCGAATACTGCTAGGTATAGCGATAGCTCATCCCTTTTGACTGGTCGGGTGAGCAGCGGGGGAGTCGCAAGGTGCCTCTTTAATTGGTCAAAGGCGATATGGCACTCCTCCGACCGCTCGAACCTTGGAATCTTCATTAGAGCCTTGAAGAACGGGAGGCACTTCTCCCCAGACCTCGATATGAAACGACTCAGAGCAGCTACCCACCCTGTCAGCCGCATGATTTCAACGTTAGTCTTGGGCGCGGCCATGTTAAGGATGACATTGATTTTCTCCGGGTTAGCTTCGATTCCACGGTGGGTGACCATGAAACCGGGGAATTTTCCGTCGGTGACCCCAAATACACACTTGGCGGGGTTCAGCTTCATCTTGTATTTGCGGAGGATGCCGAAGACCTCATCCAGATCCTTGGTGTGGTCGTCCGATGAGACCGATTTGACAAGCATGTCGTCGACGTAAACTTCCATGTTCATGCCGATCTGCAGCATGAACATGAGATTGACCAAGTGTTGGTATGTAACTCTGGCGTTTTTGAAGCAGAAAGGCATCACCTTGTAGCAGTATACCCCCCGGTTCGTTGTGAATGCGGTGAGATCCTCGTCTGCCGGATTCATATGGATCTGGTTGTATCCATAGAAATCATCCATGAAGCTAAGTAGCTCGTGGCCTGCCGAGCTGTCGATAAGCTGATCTATCCGAGGGAGGGGACAGTTGTCTTTCGGGCAGGCTTTGTTGAGGTCAGTGAAGTCGGCGCACATGCGACACTTCCCGCTTGACTTTTTGATCATGACAATGTTCTCCAACCATTCCGATTATGGCACATGCCGAATGAAGTTGGCGGCGAGGAGCATGTCTACCTCATCTTCGATCGCCTTTTGCTTGATCGGGACAAAGCTTCGCTTTTTCTGCCTGACGGGTCGGCCCATAGAGTCTATCCCGAGCTTGTGAGATATTATTTTGGGGTCGATCCCAGACATGTCGGCAGGTGCCCAGGCGAACATATGAGAGTTGTTTCTAAGGAAGTGAACGAGGTCGTCTCGCTGAGTCCCCATCAAAAGTGAACCGATCTTGACGGTTTGTTCGTCGTCCCCTTCTATGAGGAAGACCTCCGTTAGCGGCTCCACCAGGGTCCCTTAGACCTCTTTTTGCCCGTCTCGAGTGTCCAGAGAACCCTTGATGTCACCCTCACCCTCAACATCTTTGTTTGGCTGCTCACTCGTAGATGTTGCGGTGAAGAAAACATTTGCGGTTTGTTAGTCTCCGTAGGCCCGACCTATCCCGCCTTGATCGAACGGGAACTTCATCGCTAGGTGGTAGGTCGATATCTGTGCTCGAAGTGAATTCAGTGTCGGACGACCGAGGAGGACGTTGTAAGCTGATGGGATTCTCGCGACTATAAACTCCACAGACACGGTGCGCGTACGGCCCGCCTTCCCAATGTTAAATTAGAGAGTGATTACCCCTTCCACCGGGATGGAGTAGTTAGTGAAACCTGACAGGACATAAGTGGTCAGCCTTAGGTCCGACAGGGTGAGTCCCATACGCAGGAAGAAATCATAAAAGAGAATGTCTGCCGAGCATCCCGAGTCGATCAGTATCCTCTATACCCCGTAGCGGTGGATCCGAGCCGTGATCACCAGCGTCGTTGTGGGGCAGGGATATACCGTGGAGGTCCTCGTCTGTAAAAACGATCGGCTCGGTTGCTTTGGCTTTCTTCCTTGGGCGGCTTCCAGCCCCCTCGATCGGTGAGGGATGTTGAGTCCCGTCGGTCTCTGTCGTACGCCCCGTTGATACGGCCATGATTTGGTCGATTGTTAATTCGCCGGGAGAGGGACATTGCTTTTGCTCACGGTCGGCTTGCCGCTTGTCTCGCAAGTACGTTTCTAGGTGCCCTGAGCGGATCAGCTCCTCGATGTAGTCTCGGAGCTATTTGTAGTTCTCAGTAGAGTGGCCCTGTGACCTATGGAAACAACAGTAGGTCCCCGGGAGCAATTTGCAGCTTTGTTCGAGACTGGAGGGAGTTTGAAGAAGCTCTCGCCCTTAACCTCCTCCAGCAGTACCGTCTGGGAGATATTGAGCGGGGTGTACTCCTGAAACTTCGGGGAGTAGGGATTTGGCCACTCAATCTTCTTTTTCTCCTCCCGGTCCCTTTTCTTCTGATCAACTTGTTCTGTCCGGGGCAGATTGGCATTCACCTCGGACTTGAGCTGGATCTCGTGTTCAGTCCAGGCCTTTACCCCGTCCATGGTCTTAGGTTGCGCTAATGCAAAAGAGCGTAGCCACTCCTTGTGCCTAAGAACCGACCTTAGTGTCGTAATGACCGTTTCATCCCGGTGTTCCGGGACCTCAAGGAAGGTGTTGTAGAAGTGGGTGACGTATCATTTGAAGGATTCTTTGTTCCCGGCTCTTTATGGTAAAGAGATGGTCGACGGTCCGCTTCTGCCGTCTGTTCCCGATGAAGTGGCCAAGGGATTGGGTGATTAGCTCATCGAAGGTGGATATTGAGCGTGGCGTAAGCCCTCGGAACCAGTCTCGTCCGGAGCAGATGAGAGTGGCGGGAAAGCGCGGCACCGAGCGGCGTCGGAGCAGTCCTGGAAACTCATCCCGGCCATGAACGCGTCCAAATGGTCCTTCGGGTCGGACTTCACGTCGAAGAGTGAGACTTTCGGGGGCTTGTTCCGGGAGGAGACGTAGACGGCGAGTAGCTCTTCGGCGAAGGGCTTCGTGAGCGAGTCAGCGGCATATTTAGCCCCATCGCTTGAATGACAACCTTCTCGATGCATGCCTTCGATCCTCTTTTCGAGGGCGTCAAGTCGGACGTGGTATCCCGATGATTCGGCACATTCTGATTTTTGGCCCTGCTGCCAGAGACCTCTGCCTGGCCACGGCCCCGGTTCCATTCGATTAGGCTCCTTAGGTCCCCTGGTGAGGTCGTTTTTGAGTTGCCGTGGCGAGTCCCGTGCATGCGACCCCGTCGAGGGAGGGGCGCCGGTCATGCCTGGGCGCCGGTCATGCCTGGACATAGGCGAGCTGACCGACACCTCCTCGGGAGAGACAGGGGCGCGATGGGGCTCGGGGTAAGGCGGTCTGGTATAAGACCTCGGAGTTAAGCTGTACGACGCACACCGGGTCATTGAATATGTCGGCCCGGGGGATCTGCAGCTGCCGAAGACAGCAAGGTGGTGGTCGATCATGCCAACGCGGGCGGAGTCTTCTCTTCCTCTGTAGGGGTCCCGGTCCCTTGGCGAGGGAGCGGCGACCTCGGAAGCTTGCCCGGCCGTTTGGACACAGACGAGTGCATCCACGAAGGACGAGAGTCGATCTATCCGAGCGGATAGGGCATGAATGGTGTTCGGGAGAGGAGGGGACTCTCCCTCGTCTCCGCTGTGGGGAGGTCGACGGCTGGTGCTTGGATCGTCACGGTGACCGCTTGCCATGAAGTCGAGATTGGAAGATGAACTTTTCGTTGAATGGAACTAAAGTTTCCCACAGACGGCGCCAACTGATGGATCTCTGGATTTCCTTCAGATGTTATCTTCCATTGATCTGCTCCGAGCGCTGATGGATGGCTGAGATTGGATTTGGAGGGTAGACCCCTGAAGCGTGTGTATCTCAATGGGCTTGATGTGGTTGAGGATGAGCTACCTGCAAAGAAGTCCCGAGATGGTTGCGCCACCGAGGACTCTCCGACGATCAAGTTAGACGGGGTATTTTGGCAGAGTAACGGCCTATCCGTTACGCCCCTGGCGTTATGCCCGAGTGATAGGCGGGATTCCCCCATTAATGACAAGATATGCCCGTTAATAGGGGATCGTGATGGCGTGGAACGCGTGATCATGGGCGGCGGATATCTCACGTCTAGCGAGATTCTTGGAGCCGTGGTGGAGGCGCCTGTGATCGGTGCTGTGGGTCGGTCGGTGAGATCGAGGAAGCACAACTCAGCGGGAGGCTCGGGAACGAGCGGGAAGCCAAGGCGACTTCATTCTATGATAGCTCGGAAGTGAGCTAGGGGTGGTTTAGAAGGACACCGAAGGTCGGGAGAATCCTCGGGCCGGAGGCCCAGGTGTGATCCAGATGATGCTCAATATTGGCGGTCTCCAAGATCAGGACACATGGCAGATGACGTGTCCTGAACTCAGAAGAAAGGGCCGCATGGGCCGACCAGACCACCCCTGTACCCGACCCGCAAGCACAAGCTGGCTCACCTCAGAGCCCCCTGAAATTTGGCCTCCTCGGCCTCTCGGCTCACCCCGAGCTACCTCAGGACCAAGACTCCTCGGCCCTCTCGCTCGTTCTTGAGCCCCCCAGCCGAGGACATCTTCCTCGGTCCTCTAACTGACCAGCTCCACCACTCACAGGCGTAACCGTCGCTCCGCAAATCTTTCCATGCGCAGATTCACCGCAAGCAACATCCCGCGTTCCATGCCACCACGATCCCCATTAATGGGCGATCCTCCCTTTATGCGGGCGTGACGTCGAGAGCGTAACTGCCAGCGAGATTCTCGCGCCTGCCGCTGCGTGCTGCCGCCACTATATAAACCCCCATCACAGAGGGGTCAAGTAAGTCATTTTTAATTCCACTTAGCCGTTACTCTGCTCGGATCTCATACTAACTTGATCATCGGAGGGTCCTCGGTGGTACCAAACCACCCCAGGACTTCTTTGCAGGTACTCGGCATTAAACTCTTCAAATCTCCAATCTCCTCAAAACCCATTGAGACCCGCACGCAATAGGAGATCACCTTTCAAATCCACCGGGAGATCGACGGAAGACAACATCTGAGGGAGACCCGAAAAGGACCTCCATCAGTTGGCGCCATTTGTGGGAAACACTCCACAAAAAACTAAGTTGGCATTCCGATCTCCATCCACATGGCGAGCGACCACCCTGAAGATCTAGGTACCAGCCTCCGCCTCCCCCTCACCGGAGGCGTGGATGAACCTCCCCCGGCGACCATCATCAACGCCCTCGCCGGCCGAATAGAACGACTACAGTCCCTCATGGAGGCGCTGTCCGCGTCCAGAAGGCCGGCCCAGGGCCCCAGATCACCGCTCCTCCGCCACCAAAAGGCTTTGCCCTCGTCGGCACGGCTAACCATCGGCGGGCTACGACCCCTGTCCACAGATCTCACGGGCCGATACTCCCTGAAGCCCGCTGGGCGCCCTACGGCTCCACACCAAGATCCGCCGCCAGAGCGCCTCGCCTCGAGCCTCCTCGTGACCCTTACCCCCCTGAGGAGATGTCGGTCACCTCGCCTGTCCACAAGCACAATCGACACCCCCTCCTTCGACGGGGTCACCCAGAAGGGGCTCGCCCCAATGGCTCGAAGGTCACCTCGCCCGGGGATCCGAGGGACCTCATCGAGAGGAACCGAGGTCACGCCCAGACCCAGGTCTCCCACAGCAGAGGCCAGGGATCATAAGGCACCGAATCCTCGAGGTACCACGGCCGACTCGACGCCCTCGAAAAGAAGATCGAGGGCATGCGCAGGGAAGGTAACCTCTCGGGCGACGGGGCTAAGTATGCCGCCGACTCGCTTACCAAGCCATTTACCGAGGGACTGCTCGCTGTCCACGTCTCCTCGCGCAACAAGCCCCTGAAGGTCTCACTGTTCGACGGGAAAATCGACCCCAAAGACCATTTGGATGCTTTCAATGTGGGGATGAGCTACCAGGACCATTCCGACGCCGCCCAGTGCAGGGCCTTCCCAGCCACCCTCATCCGCTCTGGTCAGGACTGGTTCCGAAGGCTCGAGCCTCGCTCAATCTCGACCTTCGACGAGCTAGCTACTCAGTTCCTCAGCCACTTCGTTAAGAACCGTCGGCAGAAGCGTACGGTCGACTACCTCTTCACAATTAAGAGCGGGGACAAAGGGACGTTCAGGGCTTAAATCACCCGCTTCTACAACGCCCTCCTCGAGGTCCCCGAGCACCGGGACGAGACTGTCATCACGGCGCTCAGATCTGGTCTGAGGCACAAGGAGTGGCTTCACTCCTTTGCGTTAGCACAGCCTAAGACCATGGTCAAGGTCAAGGCGTGGACCGAGCGCGAGGTTCAGCTGGAGTCTGAGGTGAACGCGAACCTCCCCCGGGCAGAAAGGGTCCGACTATAAGAAGAGGGCTCGGGAGGAGAGGCCAGAGCGTCAGCAGCCCTATCACCCAAAGTTCAAGGAGTACATACCGCTCAACGTCTCTATTGCAGTGTTACTAGAGGTGGCCCAAGGCGAGGGGTTCTTCAAGTTCCCTCCAATCCCGCGTCAGGCCTCGAAGCGAACCCGGGGCCCTTACTGCGCTTTCCACCGGACGCTGGGCCACGCCACGGAGGATTGTAAGCAACTCCGGGACTACATCAAGGAGCTCATCCAATCGGGGCACCTCGCCTCCTACTTGAGGGACAAACGGCAGGCCGACCGCGAGCAGGAGCAGCGTCCCCCTCTCGCCGAGCTGACCATCGGCCAGATCATGCTGGTTTTGGCAGATAACCTGTCCGGCGCTCAGGGACCCCCATACCCGGTGCCGAGCACGAAGACCAATAAGCCCCCGGTGAGCTCGGGCCACGCTAATAAGGTCATCTATTAGCATGTACTTTTCTTTTGGGGCAATGTAAAGTCTTCCTAGGGTCTGTTGTTAATTTAATAAAGATCAATTGAACATTGCGAAAAAGAGGGAAAGATCTCATTTATTCCAAAAAGGTATTATAGGCTCCTCAGCCATACATACAAAAATAAAAAGAAAATTACAACAGCGGGGGAAGGGGGTGCAGAGAGCACTGCTCATGATACTCGGTAAAGATCTCCGCCAGCCGAGGCCTCACGAGATCCAACCCCTGCCCTCGGTTCCCCCCGCGCACGTTGACCTCGAGCCTCAGCTCGTAGCACTCACGGACGAGCGCCTCTGAGCGAGCCATCCGGTTCATGGAGATCAGGCCGAAGCGCCTCAGAGACCGCAGCTTGCCCACAGCCTCATCATAGAGCTGCTCGGACAGGGGGTTGTAAAGCCCCGGCGACGCCCTCCAGATGGAGTACATCAGCAGCTGCAGCAGGGAGGAGCGTCGGGGGAGCAGCCGACCGAAGTGGTCCTCGATGGTCCCGCAGACCAACTGCACCATGTCCTCGGTGCAGTTCTGGTCATAGAGGTATACGTCTTCGAAATGGATGATATCGGGGATGGTAAAGGGGAAGTCTTGCATTCTCAACGATCTGTTTACGAAGAAAGGAAGGACCAGTGCTCCTTCAGCCTTATATAGCCCACTGTGCACCAACAGAACTCAACAGTCGCCCACCTTCGCCCAAAAATCCGCTGCCACGCGGCGATCAATGTGCCTTCCCTGGCGGAATTGAAACGACATGACCCTGGCGCTTCGCCTCCCCCTACATTCAATGTGCATGCTGCGCGCGCGTTCGCCGCGACCGTTCCTGTTCCCCATGCCTGCGACTGGATGGTCGGGCGAAACCTCATAAAGAATCAACCGAGCAGCTACCCTGCTCGGTCATCCCTAGCCGTTAGCTCCCTTACTCGCAACACTAAGGATCGAAGCCCTTGCCAAGAGATGACCGCGCAGCTTCACTGCCCGGTTATCCTTAGCCGGCCTTCTAAGGCCCCTCCAATGCTAAGGATCAAAGTCCCCCGTGGAGGCAGCCGAGCTGCTCCCCTTCTCGGCTATCCCTGGCCGGTAGGTTCCCTACTCGCAACTCCAGGGATCAAAACCCTCGCTGATTGATCTCAAAAACTATTTCTAAACCGCAATCAAGAACGGCGTCGCATGAAGCTAGCCGGTGAGTACGTGTCGGTCCACAGGGATTTTGTGAATTTCCTAGTCGCGCTAACGAGTTAATTCCGAAGGGTGTTCAGATTAATTATTAAATCTAAAAATCTAAATTATTCTATCTACGATTATCTATATCTATTCTTGTTAGGGTTAGGTTTAGGGATGGTTTGGAAATGCAAGTAAATCTCAACGCTTTCTATACCCGGATGAAGATCTATAAGGAGTTATGGTAATTATCAATAAAGGGGATTAGATCCATTCGGGAAGGTCTTCCTTCCTCTAGGTTCTTGTCCTTCCTTTAGAGATCCTTACCCTAACCTCCATGGAAAACGCGCGCAACCGAGCTTTTACACTACGGTATCACCGCTACCTCGAGGGATAGGGTGCCGTAGGGCGCGGTGTGTGCGTGTATGCATGGAGTCCTATTGAAAATATTTTATGGGTAAGAAAGGGATGAGAGATCTCATCTTTCAAAGTCCTTCCCCAAAACTAAACCCTAAACAATTTCCTAGGGCATGAAATTGAAATCTACACTAGGGCAAGAAATTAAATTACTTACAGATGCATCCCTCTAATCATCTATGCAGGGTTGTCAGATCTGAATTTCTGAATGGAGAAGAAACACCGATGCTCTCCAAAAGATTTCTAAATTTTATTCATTAAAGGGAGGCATGAGAAAATATAAGGGTTTGGGTTCTATTTATAGGACATAGAAATCCTAGGTTACATTTTGATCCGCATGTCTACAATTACAAAAATAGCCCTAAGTCAACTAGTCAAAGCCGCAAATGAATTTTGGTAAAATAAAATCTTCCTTTTGTCTTCTTAAAAAGGAAGTATTGGGCCTTTCCTTTGTGGGCTCTTCTGTCTTTGGGCTTCCTGGGCTACTTAATTCTTTAATTCTTTCTTTAAAATAGCTTCTGTTCTCTTTCAGATTTTCTAGTGAATAATTGTGGTGGACTTTTAACCGTGGCTTCGAAATCTTGGACCTTGCATTGCCTTGTACTTTGTGAATTTTATTTTTGATGTAGGCTTGATCAAGAGTCTTCTGTTTGTTTGTCAAAAGTCCCTTTTTGTATCATCTTTTATCTTTTTCACTGTTTTCGCTCCAAGAACCTGTAACCTGTAATATGTAGCAGACATGCATCAAAAGCATCTGTTTATTTATAAAACGAATAAGAATAGGGACTATAAAATGCAATATTATGATATGAACAAATACCCCCAAACTTGTCTTTTGCTCGTCCTCGAGCAAACTTATTTTTATTCACTAAAATCTTAACCGCACTTTCGCAGGGAAACGCGATTGCACTGAGCACATGCAACAAGCCGTTAAATCTCTAGGTGTCCCTACTAGGAGGAGTGTTGTCTCCTGAGGGTTTTCAGCGGATTACACCCACAAAATCCTATCAACTCGGCCCATTGACTTTTGTTCTCCAATTAGGTTTTCTAACAAGGAATTCTATTATATTTTGACTCGCAAATTATCCACCCACATTCTTCACACTTCCTCATTATTTAACTTAAGATTATATATATCCTATAGACTTACTTAGCTTTCAGCATCTCTTAAGTTTTCCCTCTAGGATTCCATCTCGACTTAGGAATTTCTATCAACTCTATTAAAGATATAAGTTCTATTTTTCATTCCTCTCTCTTATCTAAATTCCAATCACATACCCTACGTGTGTGTATATATCACCCCTACACTTGGAAATTCAAATCAAGCAATCATACTCTCGTCCATTGTCCAAAGCACTTATTAATTAGTGAATTTTTAAATGAAATTTGCTTACACATCCTTCATGCGACCGTTAATACTTCTTGAGGTACCAACAACCGATTACAAGATGCATTAGCATTTTAAAGTGTACTTCCTAGTTTTGCAACACCCAAGGCTTTAGCTGTGACTCCCAAACCAGTTGGTCTAAGGCACTAGGTGATGAAGCACCCTCGCTAAATATTTTTCTATTTTTGCAGCCTTAAGTAATCACAAAAAACCAGTGTCCATTTTTTTATTCTTCATTCACATTTTTTTTCTTTTATTTTCATCGTACTAAGGACTTTAAACAAGAGCATTTCAAGGTCTCTTCTATTATTCCAAGTTTCAAGATGCGTGATTGTGCAAGTTGTAGGGTATACATTTTCAGAATCTAGACTTAAGCTAGGAATTATTTTTCAAACTTATACTCTAATAAAAACTTCAATATCTTTCCTTCGTTTCGACTTAGCCCAAGAAGTGAACCCAAAATTTGCCTATTTCTAAATAAACTACAAGGCATATACTTTCTACCGTTAAACTTTAAGGAATGTTATCTTTAGGGTTTTTAATTCACTAAGTCTAAGATCTAGTTGTTCCTAGCCAGTTAACCTATTTGTCAAACTCAAGTCAATTATAGCCAAAATTGAATACAATGATTTTTTTAATTTTTGAAATTTTTCAATTTTTATGGGTTTTCAAATAAATATGCAAATGCAAAAATATATACAAATGAATGCGAAGGAAGAAGACGTACCGAGCATACCCCCAAACTTGAACTTGACAGTGTCCTCACTGTCATGCTAAACCAAGAGGGTCAAAATGTCGGCACTCCCCTGTTTATTTATTTACATTTTTTTTTAATGTTTTGAATTTTTTTTTATTTTTTTATAGAAAAAGAAAACAAAAATATTTACATATATACACAAGTTTCCCCCAAACTTAAGCTTGGCCTTACACAAGCCAAAGGTTAGCACCAACCATTCAAAAATCTTATCGTGGTAATGGTATAGTTGGTGCAAGAATGGGGTGGCAAGAAAAGAAATGAAAAGCACACGAGACCGTGTGGAAAGAAGAATGGAAGATGGTCTCGGCGGAGGAGAAGAATGGCGGAAAGAAGAAAGAAGTGGAGTACGATCTTGAGGGTGTAAATTGAGTGAATAAGTCAGCGCAATTTGTGATGACCGATGTGTTAAAAGCGATTGCGCTAACTTATCAACCCATCGAGAAATAGGGTCAAATCCCTCAAGATTCGAAGAAAACATGGGTACGCCGAACTTGGTATAGCAGATGAAAGCGTAACGGTCATTTGTTCGGTCGGAACAATGGGAAAGACGAAAGGGAGTGAATTAGGGATAGTATCTTTCTCACCGTAGTAAACTGTTTCGAACTTGAAAGATTCCATTAATGGTTCGAAACTATTATAATCAACCGAGTCTGATGGCTCATCTGAAAATGTAAAGGACTCAAACTCGGGCGGTGAGTCATCAACAGCGTCCGAAAAAGTGAAACACTCGTAAGTGTTATCATCTGTGAGAACTGTGTCAGATTCAAAGGAAAAGTTTTCAAGCTCACAGTCGTCAAGCATGGTCGGAACGATGTAAAGGAGGGAGGGTGATATAACAGTCAAAGGTTTAGGAGGATGAATTGGAAAATCAGCCACATCAAACAAAAATGGTTCAACCTCAATATGATCCTCACTACTCTCCTCAATATTATCCTCACAATTCTCCTCAATATTCAACTCATCCATGACATTATCATCAAAATCAAGACGCATATGAGATTCGGGAGAAACATTTAATAACTCGGGATGATGATTTGAACATAAAATTTCAATTAAATCAACAGGTTCATCATCCGAAATATTCCCGACGTCTATATCCTCAATCAAGTGAAAATTAATTTCTTTAGATACCTCATCAAAAGCATGGATATTTATTGATTTGGGTTCTAGTGTGGAGGTGTAAAGATCGAAAGGATTAAGTGTTGTTTCACTCGAAAGGGGTTCTTCACAATTTGGCAAATCAAATACTACAAAATCACATAACTCATTTTTAATTTCAACAAGTGAACTATTTATGGCAATCGATGGAAAATAGGAGTTGTGGGCTTCAATTGGGTAAGGGTAGGTTTGATTTGGAAATCCTCTCTCATTCTCACTCAGTCCAACCGCCTCCTCATACATTGAAAAATTTGGAGCTAGCGGAAAACTAGCTACCGGTTCAGCAAGTTGCATAAGGGGCGCCACGGACGCTTCCACATTCCTAACCATTTTGTTTGTTGCAGCAATATAAGCTTCCAACGACTCTTCCAAACTAGACTTTGGTGGTAAGGGGGTTTCGGCAAAAGATTCGAAATTGTTTGGGTATGTGAAACTCCCAAAAGGCTGTGTAGAAACAGTGTCTAGTGAAGGTGGGAAGGTCGGGTAGGACTGGTAGGAAATGGGTGGTTGGGCAGGTGTAGGGTCAACATGTGGATAAAACGGTGAATAATCGTGCGGATCCCTAGAACTAGATGAATGGAGAGGGGTGAAAGATCGGCTGCGAGATTGAGCAATATGCTCAGCAATGGACATCGGTTTAGGAGTTACAGCTGGACTCGAAAAAGTGGTATCAACATGTGGAAGTGGTAAAGTTTGACTTAGTTGACACAAAGTGGGTTGAAAAGTCAAACTGTTTCTCCTAGACGCCTCTATTTGATCTTTCAAAGAAATTTTTGGCGCGGAGGGTTCGTCTTTAAATTGACCGAACAAATTAACGTACGACGCAAAATTAGGTTTGGGATACCAAAGTTCGGCTAATGATTTATTGTGTGGGGTACCCATGTTAGAAGAAGAAAGATGACAAGAAGGAAGGTTGGGTCGTGCAAGGATTTATTTGGGGCTAAAAAATTTTGTAAGTTCTATGAAATATTTGTCCCTTTTATTTTCATTTTTCATTGATTTTTTTTCTTTCTCTTTATTTGGAAAAATTTTTTGTTGCAAAAAGATTTTAGAGAAAAGATATGCAACAGCAAAATATTACTTGCAATCTATTTTATTTCAAGCGGGACCCAAAAATCCTGTACAAGATTGTTATATGGAAGGGAATATATTTTTGAGCGCAAAGAAATCCTGCAGGCAAATTTACAGAAGATATATCAAGATTTGCAGAGGAGGAGAGAGAAAACTCACAGAAATTTGCAGTGGCGGAACGGGTTTTTTTTTTTTATCGCGCTTCTACCTTTTTTTTTCAAGCCCTGAATCGACCAGGCCGCGGCGGTTCCGCGGCCAAAATGGGGCTGGCGCGGCGGTTCCGCCGCTCTTTAGTCGGTTCGGGCTTTTTTTTTTTTGTGGACCAGATCACTGCGGTTAATTTGTAGACTCGGTCTTCCAAATTTCTTCTGTTCCTCGGTTGTTGTGATCTTCTGTTTTTCCGATCTGTTTTTTTCTGTTTTGATCTCTGTAGATTTCCAGATCCGATTTTCGTATATCCTGCAAAATTTAAACAACAAAATATCCCTTTCAAAAATAACAGATGATATATTTTTATATTTTTTGTGATTTTTCGGATTTTTATGATTTTTTTAATTTTGATTAACCCGAAATTGCAAAAAGGAAAGTTCTACGCCATCCCCGGCAACGGCGCCATTTGATTGATCTCAAAAACTATTTCTAAACCGCAATCAAGAACGGCGTCACATGAAGCTAGCCGGTGAGTACGTGTCGGTCCACAGGGATTTTGTGAATTTCCTAGTCGCGCTAACAAGTTAATTCCGAAGGGTGTTCGGATTAATTATTAAATCTAAAAATCTAAATTATTCTATCTACGATTATCTATATCTATTCTTGTTAGGGTTAGGTTTAGGGATGGTTTGGAAATGCAAGTAAATCTCAACGCTTTCTATACCCGGATGAAGATCTATAAGGAGTTATGGTAATTATCAATAAAGGGGATTAGATCCATTCGGGAAGGTCTTCCTTCCTCTAGGTTCTTGTCCTTCCTTTAGAGATCCTTACCCTAACCTCCATGGAAAACGCGCGCAACCGAGCTTTTACACTACGGTATCACCGCTACCTCGAGGGACAGGGTGCCGTAGGGCGCGGTGTGTGCGTGCATGCATGGAGTCCTATTGAAAATATTTTATGGGTAAGAAAGGGATGAGAGATCTCATCTTTCAAAGTCCTTCCCCAAAGCTAAACCCTAAACAATTTCCTAGGGCATGAAATTGAAATCTACACTAGGGCAAGAAATTAAATTACTTACAGATGCATCCCTCTAATCATCCATGCAGGGTTGTCAGATCTGAATTTCTGAATGGAGAAGAAACACCGATGCTCTCCAAAAGATTTCTAAATTTTATTCATTAAAGAGAGGCATGAGAAAATACAAGGGTTTGGGTTCTATTTATAGGACATAGAAATCCTAGGTTACATTTTGATCCGCATGTCTACAATTACAAAAATAGCCCTAGGTCAACTAGTCAAAGCCGCAAATGAATTTTGGTAAAATAAAATCTTCCTTTCGTCTTCTTAAAAAGGAAGTATTGGGCCTTTCCTTTGTGGGCTCTTCTGTCTTTGGGCTTCCTGGGCTACTTAATTCTTTAATTCTTTCTTTAAAATAGCTTCTGTTCTCTTTCAGATTTTCCAGTGAATAATTGTGGTGGACTTTTAACCGTGGCTTCAAAATCTTGGACCTTGCATTGCCTTGTACTTTGTGAATTTTATCTTTGATGTAGGCTTGATCAAGAGTCTTCTGTTTGTTTGTCAAAAGTCCCTTTTTGTATCATCTTTTGTCTTTTTCACTGTTTTCGCTCCAAGAACCTGTAACCTGTAATATGTAGCAGACATGCATCAAAAGCACCTGTTTATTTATAAAACGAATAAGAATGGGGAATATAAAATGCAATATTATGATATCAACACTCGCCAAGAGGCAACCGCGCAGCTTCACTGCCCGGTTATCCTTAGCAGGCTTCATACGGCCCCTCCAACGCTAAGGATCAAAGTCCTCCTCAGAGGCAGCTCAGCAGCTACCCTGCTCGGCTATCCCCGGCTGGTAGCTTCCTACCACGACCGACATGGATCAAAAGCCCTTCCAGAGGCAGTCGAGCCCGAGGATCCCTCGCTCGGCTATCCTTCAGGACAAAAACCCTCGCCAAGAGGCACCGAACGGTAACCCTGCTCGGCCAAGGGTCCTTGGTAGGCTTCTTACAGCCCCTCCCACGCTAAGGACCAAAGTCCTCCCAGAGGAAGTCGAGTCTTTGCTCGGCTATCCCCGGCTGGTAGCTTCCTACCACAACCGACAGGGATCAAAGTCCTCGCCAAGTGACACTAGACAGTAACCCTGCTCGGTCCCCGTCCTGAAGGATCAAAGCCCTCACAATAGGCAACCGAGCGGCTGCCCTGCTCGGTCAACTTCGGCTGGTAGCTCCCTACCTATGACGCCAAGGATCGAAGCCCTCACAAGAAGCATCCGAGCGGCTATCCCGCTCGGTCGTCCCAGGATGGTAGTTGCCTACCCACGACGCCAGAGATCAAAGCCTTCATTAAGAGGCAACCGCGCAGCTTCACTGCTCGGTCATCCTTAGTGGGCTTCTTATAGCCCCTCCAATGCTAAGGATCAAATCCCTCGCAAGAGGCAACCGAGTGGCTGCCCTGCTCGGTCCACTTCGGCTGGTAGCTCCCTACCCATGACGTCTGGGATCGAAGCCCTCGAAAGAGGCATCTGAGAGACTACCCCGCTCGGTCATCCCAGGATGGTAGTTACCTACCCACGACGCCAGAGATCAAAGACCTCGCCAAGAGGCAACCGCGCAGCTTCTCTGCCCGAACATCCTTAGTGGGCTTCTTACAGCCCCTCCAACGCTAAAGACCCAAAGTCCTCCTAGTGGCAGTCGAGCCCGACCCTCGCTCGACCATCCCCAGCTAATGGCCGTTGCTCGCAGCGCCAGAAACCAGAAGCCCTCAGCCCATCACATGCATAGGATCCGAGCCACCAACAAGGGGCATCAGGTCTATCCGAGTCTCGAGCGATCCCCCCTCGACTTCAGGGGCCATGGAAACACTTCCTTCTCAGCAGCGCTTGGCACGCTTAACGAGTAATCGAAATCAACTCGACGAATGATCGCTAGAGAAATTGTCGACCTAACATGGAAGCCCAACAGTGCAAGAAGAGAAATTTTGCGAGCATTTTTTCACGAGCAGAAGATAAAGTGCAAACCAAAGAAAGAAAAAGGTTTTATTACCAAAGGCAAAGTCTTTACAAAGGGTACTTTGGGCTCCCCAGCCTTACAAACTGTCCGGAGGCTTACAAAAATGGCGAAAGCAACAAAATAAAAGAAGGAGGAAGACGGGGGCTTTAAGCCTCGGGGCCGGGCGCGACCTCGGGGTCCTCTATATTCACCACAGGATGAGCAGGGTCCTCGGTGACTTCCTCATCAGGAATCTATTTCCCCTACTCCTCGGCGTCCGCGAGGGGGTACTCGTCCTGGAGCTCTTCGTCGGTGAACTCCGGCATCCGGGCCTTAACGTCGTCGAGGGCCTCGTGCCAGATGAGGGTTGTTGCCACGGCCAGGTCATCATAGAAGTCCTTCGACTTCTTGTAGCCCTCCACCGCCTTCGCCGCCGAGAGGTCGACCAACTTCGCCGCTCTCAGGTCGGCCGACTTCGCCGACTCGGCCGCTACCCCCAGCTCCTTCCGGAGGGTCTTCACCGTCTTCTTCAGGTTTTCGGCAAGCACCGGAGCGTCCTCAAACTTGGCCTCGGCAGCCACAGCGGCCTTACGGTACCGGGCAACCTCCCATTTCCCGGCCTCTACCTTGCCCTCCAGAGCGGCAACCCTCGCCATCACCGCCTCCAGCTCCCGCTTGGAACTCTCTTTCAGCGAGACGAGCTGGCCCGCAGCCTTCATCGCCGGGGCTATCACCTCGGCCTCCATCCGTAGGGTGAGGGCAACATGCTGGAGAACCTGAGAGATAGGAAAGAGATCAGAAAATGAAGGAGGCGCCGAATTTCACAAACAACCAAGCACTAATCTGCACGGACTCCTGGGCAATGAACGCCATCTGAGCCCTGAAGGTTCCCCCGGGGATCCTACCCCCTGCGGACTTCTCTATGTCGTGCAGCAGGCTATCCGCGACTGATAGCTTCGAGGGCACCATGAACTGGAGGCCCCACTCCTCCACCATAATCGTCGAGGGTGGGCCCCGGGAAGACCTACGGGAAGACCTCTTTAGCAGCTCCGATGGGGAGCCGATCTCCTCCTCCGAGGCCGGGTCCTCCAGAATTTGGGCCCGCTTTCAGCCCGACGCTCTGCTCGGCCCCGGGGCGTGATCCGCCCCAAAACGCTCATGGGACGCGGCCACCGGAAGAGATAGAGCCGGGGCAGGCTTCGCACGAGAAGAGCTGGCACCCCTAGCCTTCGTGACCTTCCTCGGCTGGAGCATGGAAGCTCGAAGCTCGTCCATATCCATGGGTCCTGCATAAACCAAATGCAAAGAAGTCAGTGACACGAGCAATATAAAAGCCAAAAGAAAGCCTAACTTACCGACGAACTCAACGGGGCTGAGCCCAGCCCAACTCAGGACTCTCTCAGACAGTAGCACGTCGAATCGGGGGATGGGCTCCCACGACGTCACTCTTACCACGGCGGGGTCAATGGACTGGTTCCCTGAAAAGCATTTCTCCCTCGACCACTTTGTAGGCACGGGCCAGTCCTCGCCCTCAGAAGGAGAAACGAAGAAGAACTTCTTCTTCCAGTCGTGAATGGAAGAAGGCAGGGCCACAACCCCTGTCCCGGCGGTGCCTCCTGTCGCTTTCTGAAAGAGGGGTAGACCCACCTCGGGTCGCCTGCTCGACCACCAGGGTTATTTTTGAAGACGATGGAAGAATCAAGGAGGGAGAGGCTGAAGGGAACCGCCTGTAACTTCAGGCGGATCAGGAACCCGAGGAGAATCCTCCACATGTTCGGCACTAACTGGCCAGGGGCTAAACCGAAAAAGTTCAGCACTTCGACAACCTCGGGAGAGAAGGGCAGGCGCATTCCACCCCAATCAGCTTCCAAGTACAGGGCGATCTCCATGCCCCGTACTTGGTTTGCCCTCTCTCCCTCCTTGGCCAGACGAAGCGTATAATGTGAGGGGATGTGGAAGCGAGCCCGAGCATTGGCGAGCTCATCCTCATGCCTCACCCAACACGAGGCACCAAGGGCAGCATCTACCGCCTCCTCCCTGGGGGCTGCCCCCGCCGCACGATCCCGGGGAGAGGATACGACCCCTAGTCCCCGGGAGGACTCAGGCTCAACTGAAGGGTCCCTAGAACCTACTCCTACAACACTTACTGACTCTACAAAGGAAGACATCTAACCTTGAGAAGAGAGATCCTCGGGAAACGAAAGCGGAAGAGAGAAGACGAGCATCGAGCAACCAGGACTTAGAACGGGAAATATGAGGGAGTAGGGGCCCTGGAACTGGCCCCAACCCTATTTATCACCGCAAGCGACCTTATCCAACGGCGTACTTCATCTCCCGCCAAGACGCCTCCTCGCGTCCAACGGCTCCGATTGCTCCGCTTGTCGTTCCCATACTGGACCGCGTCCCGTTAGACGCCGCAGGTCTGCACACGTCGTGTCGGCCAACCGACGCTCGACACGTGGACCATCGCTTCAGTGGCAGGATACACAAAACAGCGCACCTTCCTTAAATGCAAAGATCTCGCTCTGATCCGCTGGCAGAAAAGACAGCTGACAGCCGACAGCCCGGAGACGCGTCCCGATGAAACCTTAGGAGGGAGCTCACCCTGGACGGCCCGGCAGTCCACTCCTGACCCGACCCGCTAGCTGGTCAGGACAAGAGTGGGGGGATAATGATGATGCTTAATATTGGCGGTCTCCAAGATCAGGACACGTGGCAGATGATGTGTCCTGAACTCAGAAGAAAGGGCCGCATGGACCGACCAGACCACCCCTGTACCCGACCCGCAAGCACAAGCTGGGTCACCTCAGAGCCCCCTGAAATTTGGCCTCCTCGGCCTCTCAGGTCATCCCGAGCTGCCACAGGACCAAGACTCCTCGGCCCTCTCACTCGTTCCTGAGCCCCCAGCCGAGGCCATCTTCCTCGGTCCTCCGACCGACCAACTCCACCACTCACAGGCATAACCTTCGCTCCGCAAATCTCGTCATGTGCAGATTCACCGCCAGCAACATCCCGCGTTCCATGCCACCACGATCCCCATTAATGGGCGATCCACCCTTTACGCGGGCGTGATGTCGGGAGCATAACTGCCGGCGAGATTCTCGCGCCTGCTGCTGCGTGCTGTCGCCACTATATAAACCCCCATCACGGAGGGGTCAAGTAAGCCATTTTTAATTCCACTTAGCCGTTACTCTGCTCGGATCTCGTACTAACTTGATCGTCGGAGGGTCCTCGGTGGTACCAAACCACCCCAGGACTTCTTTGCAGGTACTCGGCGTTAAACTCCTCAAATCACCAATCTCCTCAAAATCCATTGAGACCCGCACGCAACAGGAGATCACCTTTCAAATCCATCGGGAGATCGACGAAAGACAATATCTGAGAGAGACCCGAAAAGAACCTCCATCAGATCCCAACGCAACGTTCTTGATCCTTTCTTGTAAGTTCTGAGACACGTCATCTGTCACGTGTCATCATCTGGGGAGTCACCGATATCGAGCATCATCACTTTCTCTCTTCTATTCATAGATTGTTTCACCGTGTGTGGAACAAATTTATGGTGAAGCTTAATTCGAATCGTATTAATATTAGCAGGCAGAGAAATTGATTGTTGAATCTTATAATATGGCTATTTAGCACTTGGATATGATGAGTCACATTGTGGTGGATTAACACTATATCGACAAAATCCCAAGTTGGAGCATAATACTGGAAAAGAGAAGTCGTAATACCGTCTTCGGAAAATAAAATGATGTCTCATTCTCAAAGGCTTATCGTTAGAATTGGGTGTGAAAGCTTATAGCTAGAATTATCCGGAAATGAAACATGAACAATGAATGGTTGAAAATTTAAAAATATTATGCTTTCTTTTAATTGAAAAGAGTGTTAAGGTAGTTTGTAGTTTTTAAATAGAAGAGTGCTTGCTTATAAATCAGACACTGAAATATGACACAAAAAGTTTGGAAGAGTCGGCATGTGTTTGGGAGTGTCATTCATCATAACAAAATTAGACCACCGACCTGTTTATTATAAGGATTATTTAATCTTTCCACTAATATATTTGTAGATCATATACTGGAAATCTTGGGTAAAGTGTAGGTTGAAATTTTTTCACTGATATATTTTAGGTCATAAACTGGATATCTTTGGATAAGTGTAGGTTGAATCAGGTATGATTGAATTAATAGTTAGCTGCAATTCACATTTTAATGCACTTACTAATATTATTTAGGACTTGATTGCTTCATGTCAGTTCAAAAGCAGGGGAGCTACCTCTTACTTTTTTCCTTAATTTTCCTTCTCATTTTTTTTGGCGTGCGTGTGTGTTTCCATTCTAAAGGTTTTTTGATATACTGAATACAAATGTATGTTCCACAAACATGAATCATCACAAGTTCTTGAGGTTTTCAGTCGAGCTGATGTGATCAGAACTTAAATTATATTAAGTAGACAGTCTGTTCCATGTTTTTTCCTTGATCTATATTTTTTCCCCATATATAGAAGGAAATAGTTGGATGTTGATTTGCATATCGTTCTCTGGGTGTCACAGGGTTCATAAGATATTTTGCAATTTTGTGACTAAATTCATTTTATTCTGGTATAATGATATGGCTTAAAAAGAGTTGCTGCTCAGCTAACGAGATGGCTTTTTTTCCTCCTCCTTTTTCGGCTTTTACAGGCATATATGGGCCCGTTAAAATCGATGAAGTATGGCGCCATCGTAAAGGCCATTTTCGACTTCTCAAACAAACACCAAAACTATGGTAAGTGCTCACATCCACTGCCCTTGCATCATTTCTGGCAAATATGCTAAACAAATCCTTTCAAATTCCATTTCTGTTGTTAAAAAAAGGGTTAATTGCATATAACACACTTCATCAATACCATAATCGACAGTTGTAACATTTCAATTGTCTTATTAGCACCCGATACTGTTAAGTTAAAGCAAATTTGACTCAACCGCGGACTAACCAATTGGTGTTGGGTGCTAATTCAGTCAGTCTAGGAGTTGTAAATGTTGGATGATGTGTAGCCAAATGGTGTTATAAAAATTAGGTCCAAAAGTTAGAAAAGGAAAAAACATCGAGTAATCACAGTTCTCTTATATTCTACACTTCTATTTCAATTCTGTTAATATATCTGATTTTAGGGTTTGAATTATTCAAAACAGAGATTACTATGCATTTTTGGTTGACATAATGCAGGGTTATATTTGTGCTTAAGGATTATGGTAAATTACACTCAAAATAGCCCTAACTACCGTGGTTTTTGACTGCACAACCGTATTTTTTTTATTACAGTAAAATCTTAAGTGACACTTTTGAGGGTATTTTTAGTGAAAAGAATCCCTCGAAAACCATAGTTGAAGGTATTTACTGTAATAAAAAACTTTAAGGTAGTTTAGTGATAAACCACAGTAGTTAATTCTAGTGTAATTTACCCTAATAAATTTAGAACTAAACTTTTTTGCCTACAGTCTTAACTAAACTATCACTTGTTTTCATTTTGTTAGGTACATGAGAGCTGCAGCTGCTCATAATTTGATCGAGGTGTTAAGCACATTGCGGCAATGATCTCAAGGCTTCATTCATATAGTACTTATTATACATCAGATGCAGAATAGCATCAGATTATTCACCTGCATTTCAACTCGGTTATCTGAACATTTTCTTTTTTTCGTTTTCTTTTTCTAATTAGTAGTGCTGTATAACTAATATGTAGCGATGCTAAATTGTATTCAACCTTTAACAATTAGAGATAAAAATAATAATAATAATAAATAAGTAAGCTCCTTTACAGTATTGCACTTGATGTGTTTGCTATTTCATCCCTCTGCAACTACTCAGATATATGCGCAAAATATTTTGCCCCAGCTTCATATGTTTCTTGATCTATTTTCTCTCTCTCTCGTTCTTGCAACTCATAAACATGCAAAAGAAGTTGCAAAAATAACAGATATATCAAGCATCTTAATGTTTTGATAGCTGTTCATTTCTTAATATAGCAAATCAAAAATTATATACAATAAACCTGCAAGAAACAGAAACAGTGTATTTGCTTATATACAATGTTCATCGACTACAGAGACAAAATAATTCTATTCCGCATTTCACGGTTACAAAGTAGTAATTTCTTATTTGTTGGTTTCCTCGTCGCCATTCTTATACATAAACCATTTATGCCCGGACCCTTTCGAAGATCCAGCCACATTAAATTGCCAAGAATTCACATGCCTCTGTGATGCTGAAATGTTTCTTGCACTGTTATTTGCTTCATCAAACTGAAGCTGTGGCTGCCAAAATGCCGCGTGATTCAAATTGCGTGTCTACAACGACGCCAGTGATTTGTTCTCATGATGATCAATCTCCACAGCATCTAAATCTTTGCCAACCTTTTTATTTTCTGAAACGTCAGCAGTTTTGGATTTATGAGTTGAAGATCGAGTAGAGGTAATCAAAGTCATCGGAAAAGCCTTTTCAGGGGGACAGCTGGCGTGTAGTTAGGCGGTAAAAGATCATCCCAATTTTCTAATAACAGACTACAAGCATATCAGCAAAGAAGGAATATGAAGGATTGCTTGATTACATCTGACTCACTATGCCGCAAAAGGACCTATAAACAACGAGGAAAGAAACATTCGACCTGATATATATATTAGATTTGAAAGAAATCCAAACCAAGCTGACTTTTATCTGTGATCAATAGTTTAGTTGATGCACCCCCTCTGCATTTACATTCATGGGTTGCTTCTGCTGCTGTGCGCTCATTCTCGAGATTGTTTATTTAAAAAAAAATATGCCTGTTCTTTTAATAATTCTTGAAAATCGACTAGATCATCCAAACCTGACCTTCTTAGTGATTAGGTCTTTCATTTTTGAGAGCATTGCAATTTGATGCCCTCATTAGGTATTACCGACAATCAAATTTAAACTAAAGATTTAGAATGTTTGTGATGGAGGCTTTGATCTCCTTCAAATTTTGTCCTCCGTCGATCCTGTGACGGCGGTCTTTGACGGCTGATATTTGTTTTCAAAGTTGTTAAGTGTGGATCTCAATGGGTTGGTGTTCGACGCCGAGCTACGTGCAAAAGAAGCCCCGGGATGGGTGACCACCGTAGGACCCTCCGACGATCAAGTTAGTGCCGAGGTATAAGTGCAGAGTGCGGCGTATTGGAATTAATTCAAGTTACCTGAATCGTCTGAAAGAGGGGTTTATATAGTGGTCGCGTGGAGCGAGCAAGCACGAAATCATCGCTGTCAGTTACGCCTCATCGTTATTCTCGTCTTGAATGGCGGGATGCGTCCATTAATTGGGGATGCGTCCATTAATGGGGGGATGCGCTAGCGTGGGACGCAGATCGTGGGGAGACGGATATCTCGCCCTGGTGATATACGCGGAGCCGTTGCGGGGCGCATGGGATCCGCGCTTTTGATTGATCGATGGAAACCGAGGAAGCTCGGTCCGTCAGGAGCTCGGAGACGAGCCGGGAGGACGAGAAAGCTCGGCATGTCAGGAGCTCGGAGACGAGCTGTTGGTAGTTTGCTTGGTGAAGGTGGGAAGTGCTCAGGGCGGTTTCCTGAAAGGTCGGATACTTCCTCGAGACGAGGTCCCGAGGAATGTCCTTAATGCAACTCATTTATCCCAACCCCTAAGCCTTCGGGACATGTCATCTGCCACGTGTCGTAATATGAGAAAACACCACTTGTGAGCATAATCATTATCCTCCACTCTCATTCCGACCTATTCAAGGGTTGGCTCGAGAGTGGCCTGCTCGGCTTTTTCGTCTGCTCGATTTGGCGCCGAGAATCATAATGTAGGTCGTTTGGGAACGACATGGCGTTTGGCGGTTGTGTCGCTTCAATCCTTGGGCCCACATGTCGCCTCGTCGTGCAACTGAATTTTTGTGCATATCCCCGATGGCGTCAGCGGATCAGTGAAATGAGTGCACTTTAAAGAGAGAGCACCGTTTCAGTCGATTCGCCAGTTGGGATATGGGCCACGTGTCACACGTCGGTTGGCGGGCGAGACAGGTTGTCTCTGACTCCTGCAACCGAAGAGACGTCCCTAATGGTCGACCGCCACGTAGAGCTTCAACTGCCGCTTGGACGCGACGTTTCGTTTTGGCGGGAACGAATCTAGGCCGTAGGATGTTTTCTTTTGAGGTATATACACAGGAAGGGACCATCTTAGGGCCAACACTTTGCTCTGATTATCTTTTATTTGTTGAAGATTGCCCGGCACTCCACTTTTTAGATCGGATCCTCTGTTGATTTTTCCTCGGTGGGTCCTTTTCTTTGAATCAGGTTAGATGTCTTTATCTGAGGAGTCTGTAGAGGTAGTGAGGGTAGAGTCGGACGATGAGGCTCCAGTTGCTAGAGCCGAGTCTAGTGGGTCTTCATCCTCTTCGGCTTCAGATAACCAAGAGGGTTCTGCTTCAGCTACGTCTTCTGTGTCGGGTTCCCCCCAGAGTCAGGGCTACCCTTGTCACTCGCCGTCGGGCGGCGACAAGGACCCCCAAGGTGCGCATCGGGAACATCCGCGATGCGCTCTCCGTCTTGAAGAGTCTGGACGAGCTTTCCGAAATTCGCACTCGATTGCACATCCCCTCTAACTATTCTATCTGTTTAGCAAGAGAGGATGAGCGGGCATACCAGGTGCAGGGCAAAGAGATTGCCCTGTATTTGGAAGCATTCCAGGAAGGAATGCGTCTGTCCTTACCAACCGAGATTTGTGGGGTGCTTCGTTGCTTCCATCTTGCCCCGGGCCAGCTAGCGCTGAACTCATGGAGAATCCTCCTCGGGTTCCTGGTCCGGTTAAAACTTGATCAGATCCCCTTTAGCTTGACCCTCCTTGTGTCCTTCCTCTGCTATAAAAATCATCCCGGCATCAGCAAGGTAGAGCTGAGCTGGGTGTATTTTTCGTATAAGAAACGTAAGTGTGGGACGGTCGGGTCAGGGGTAGTAGCCGTCCCTTCTTCCACCCACGAATAGAAGGAGAAGTTTGTATTCGTCGGGCCGTCTGAGGGTGAGGATTGGCATGTGCCCACACAGTGGCACAGGGCCGACTTCCTGTTCTTTCATGGGAACTGAATAAAATACAAATAAAGAAGCAAGGAAAACCCCTAAATGGGGCATCACGTGCTCACACGTGACCGGGCTTCATGTGCAAACACATGACCTTTTATGGGCAGATTCTATCTACGCCTGAATGCCTAATTGATAAAGTCACGTGACCACACGTGATGGGCTCTTGAACCCACAGAATTAATAGAATTAAATTCTAATTAAAAGGAATTAAAAGCATTTTTTCCCTCATGGGAGCTGAATAAAATACAAATAAAGCAGCAAGGAAACCCCCCAAAGGGGGCATCACGTGCCCACACGTAACCATGCCTCACTTGAGTACACGTGGCCTTTTATGGGCAAAGCCTATAGGCGCTGAAATAAACAATTGGAGATGGTTAATCAGTGGGGTCACGTGCCAACACGTGATGGGTTCCTGAGCCCTCTGAACTAATAGAATTAAATTCTAATTAAATGCTTAATCAGTGGAGTCACGGGCCAACACGTGATGGGTTCCTGAGCCCTCTGAACCAATAGAATTAAATTCTAATTGAATGCTTAATTGGTAAGGTCACGTGCCAACACGTGATAGACTCTTGAAACCCTCTGAACTAATAGAATTAAATTCTAATTGAAAGGAATCAAAAACCCTAATTGGAAAAATATTTGCCTAGATCTTTCCAAACAAAAAAGATTGCACTATGTAAAAGGGAGCACCGTTGGATTAAAAATCCAATGGTGATTAAAAATCACCAATTTATAGAAAGATTCTATACAAGGAAATATTTCCCTAAAATTTGCCAGGAACAACAAATAAAATATATTTTGGATTAAAAATCCAATGGTGAATAAAATTCACCGAGTGATCAAAAATATCATGTTGGTTATAAAATCAATCAAAATCTCTTAATAAGAGATTGGCTGAACAAACTGATTCTTTTCTTTCTCCTATAAATAAGAGCCGAGAAGAAAAGAGAAGGGGGGATATAAAAAAAAATACAACAGAGAGAAACAGAGAAGAAAGAAACTCTAGGTAAGAGAAGGAAGGAGATCATTCTATAAGCTCCCACAAAACAAAAGAATTTAATTCTCAAATCAAGAGTTTAACTCTTCTGAATAAGAACTCAGTTCTTCCTCTGGTTGAAGATCTGCAGAAGCAGATCTCCCCATAAGTTGAGAATTTAATTCTCATCGGGGAGATTCTGCCATGCAGATCCAAAACTTAGAGGGAGAATTGGGTTTAAAGAATTTAATTCTTTCAAACACAGAGGAATTTAATTCCTCTAAATAAAACTGGGGTTTAACCCTATAAAAGAATTTAATTCTTAAACAAGAGATTTAACTCTCCATGCACGTAAAAGAGATCAGTACCCAAATATGATCACGTGTTTCCACGTGATCATCCGTGTTGAACGAGAGAAAATAACTGAGATCAGGTCACGTGCTACCACGTGACCTCTGAACAAAGCCCTTCAGAAGAAAAAGGGAGAATAAATCCAAGGCAGTTTATATTTTAAGGGCATCTCACGTGACATCACGTAACCCCTTAATAGTGCTTAGCACTTTTCAAAAGAGAATAAAACAAAGGTAGCTTTCAGTCTTTGGGAACGCCTCACATGACCTCACGTGAGCGCTTCAAATCTTCAGTGTTTAACACTATTTCAAACGTCTCACGTGACCCTACATGAGCGCTTCATTTTAACACTACTTCAAACACCTCACGTGACCCACGTGAGCGCTTCATACTTTCAGTGTTTAACACTACTTCAAACGCCTCACGTACCTCACATGAGCGCTTCATATCTTCAGTGTTTAATACTATTTCAAACGTCTCACGTGAACCCACGTGAGCGCTTCATATCTTCAGTGTTTAACACTATTTCAAACACCTCACGTGACCCCACGTGAGCGCTTCATACTTTCAGTGTTTAACATTACTTCAAACGCCTCACGTGACCTCACGTGAGCGCTTCAAATCTTCAGTGTTTAACACTTATATGCACATTCCGAGAGTAAAATAAAAGAAGCAAGGCCCAAGCTTCAGGCGCCTCATGTGACCCCACGTGAGCGCTTCAGTTTTAGTGTTTAACACTACTTTAAGCGCCTCACGTGGGAGCACGTGAGCGCCGAATGTACTCCAATGTTTAACACTATATTCGAGCCAATCATAGCCCAAGCTAGCTAAGTCATCCAAAGCCAAAACCTTGTTCAGGGCTTTCAAAATTGATCTCAGATGGCATTCAAAGTAATGTTCACCCATTCCTTCTCAATCTGGCATTTGGTTCAAGGGTACATCTCGTCACTCCTCTGATATTTGTCGTTGTAATCCTTCAACGCATTCAGAGAAGTGACGGGTTCCGACAACCAGACATTCTACGGACTGTGGGGTCCTTAAACTCATGGACTATGATATCCTTATACTTTATGGACTGTGGGTCCTTAAACTCATGGACTATGATGTCCTTAAACTTTATAGACTATAATGTCTCTAAACTACCATGGACTGTGAGGTCCTTAAACTCATAGACTATGATGTCTTTAAACTTTACAGACTATGACGTCTTTAAACTATGGACTATGATGTCCTTAAACTGCATGGACTACGATGTCCTTAAACTCCTGGACCGCAAAGTCCCTAAACTAAAACAATAGAGCCCAAATGCTCTTTTGCTAGATCTAAATGATCCTGTTAAGTAGATCTTAGTCTAAAATTAGACTAACGTATCCTTAACAAATGGTTAAGTTGATCTTAGTCTAAAATTAGACTAAAGTATCTTTAACAAATGTTTAAGTTGATCTTAGTCTCAAATGAGATTAACGATCCTTAAACCCAACCCAAACCCAAATCTAAGAAAATACGGATTTGGACTAATCCATGCCCTACGGGCGACAACATAAATTAGTCTCCGTAAACAATCCACGGGCAACCAAAAACAAAACAAACACACACGACACCAAATGACCATCTGGAGAAGGAGAAAGTGGTTACCGCGATGCGGTAGCGTAATTAACTGCAGGGGCTTGCGCCTGCAGGGAAGAGCGTCGCCACAATCAAAAACCCCTCAACAAGGGGGAATCTGATGAAGTCTGCTACATCGGTCGCATCCGTTTAAACCTTCGATATACGGTGCCATAAATCAACTTGGCATCTTCGGAGAGGTGGACGGAAAGCACCAAATATCATCTGCCCCTAAAATTCAGGCCGGACGTCCCAACGTCCCGGTCGCGTCTTTCGGTGGAGAACACTGCCCAAGGGCAAATCAGTCGATTTCCCCCGAAGCGAGGGTGGTGTCCCAGTGGGAGCCGATCCAACGGGCGGATGTCCTGCTATCCGAGCAGGCACTGAGCTGGGCTGGGCTCAGTCATGCATGTTTTTTGGGTAAGTTAGGGCTTTCGACGACCTGTTTAGACTTTAATAAATTTTCTCTGCCGTTTTAGTGTCGTTAACCCCCTTTGTTTGCATGTTCCTTTCTTTTGCAGAGCATATGGACCGAGCAAAAATCCTAGCCGCCTTGGCCACCAAGACTCAGGGAAAGAATGCTGGGGGCGCAAGCTCGTCCCGACCCGGTCCGAGCTCGGCCCCGAGGCCAACTCCACCGTCTAAGCCTTCCGCCGCTCCCCGAGTTCCAGAAGAACGCCGCGGGGGGAGCCATAAGCACTTGCAGGACCCAGCACCCCAGGCGCGAGAGGAGGAAGAGGAAGAAGAAGAGGTTGGGCCCACTGAAGTCCCCCTAAAGAGGCAAAAGCGAACGGTCTCCCGGCCACCTTCTACCGGGACCCTAGTGCAGGAGGGTGACTTCTGTATTGAGGTGCCCTCGGGGCTCTTGATTTGTTTCAAAAACTATCTATTACCGCAATCAAGAACGGCGTCGCTTGGTAGCTAGCCGGTGAGTACGGGTCGGTCCACATGGATGTTGTGAATTTCCTAATCGCGCTAACGAGTTAATTCCGAAGGGTGTTCGGATTGGTTATTAAATCTAAAAACCTAATTAATCTATATCTAAGTCTTGCTAGGGTTTGGTTTAGGGATGGTTTGGAAATGCAAGTAAATATCAACGCTTTCTATACCCAATTTAGGATCTAAGAGGAGTTATGATAATTATCAATAAAGGGGATTAGATCCATTCGGGAAGGTGTTCCTTCCTCTAGGTTCGTGTCCTTCCTTTAGAGATCCTTACCCTAACCTCCATGGAAAACGCGCGCAACCGGGACTTTATACTACGGTATCACCGCTACCTCGAGGGATAGGGTGCCGTAGGGAGCGGTATGTGCATGTATGCATAGAGTCCTATGAAAATATATGATGGGCAAGAAAGGGGATGAGAGATGTTCGTCTCTCAAACCTTCCCCAGATCTAACCCTAACAAGCGAGGAGACTACTCACTCATTAGGGAATTAAAATACATTTATCTAGGGCAGAGAATAAAAGATTAACTAGGGCAAGGAATTAAATTTATCTAGGACAAGAATAGAAAATTAACCTAGGGCAGAAAATAAAGAACTTACAAAAAATGATGCTCTCCAAAAGAATTCTGAAATTTATTAATGAAGGGAGGCATAAGGTTTACAATGATTTAGAGTCCCTATTTATAGAAGATAGGAAACCCTAGGTTACATTTGTTTCGCATGTCTGAAATTACAAAAATAGCCCTTAGGTTGACTAGTCAGCGCCGTCACAACATATGGTAAAATTTTTATCCTTTAATCTCTCAAGGCCGCCGCGGAACCGCGGCCCGAGGCCTGGTTTGGCCGCGGTTCCGCGGCCAAAATGAAGAGTTGGCTGCTGAAACTTCTTGTGTTGGTTCCTGGCTCTCTGGTCTTCCTACTTCTTTATTTCTTTTCTCAATTTAGCTTCTGACTCTCTTCCAGATTTTCCAGTGAACATTGTTGTGGACTTTAACCGTGGCTTTGTGTCGATGTCTTGAACCTTGCTTTGTGAACTGTTTCTTATGTAGGCCTGATCAAGATCTTCTGTTTATTGGTTAAAGTCCACTTTTTCATCGTCTTTACATCGTTTTCACTGTTTCCTGTCCAAGAACCTGTAACCTGTAACATGTAGCAGACATGCGTCAAAAGCACCTGTTTATTTATAAAAAGAATAAGAATGGGGAATATAATAATGCAATATTATGGTATGAACAGCTCTCAGTCGCCGACGGCCTGCTTTCTTACATGGAGCAGGCGGCCGAGGTTAAAATACCCCGGGGGACCATGAAGGCCCAGGTGGCCGCCATAGCACAAGAGGCGGTTCAGGTCGGTTCCTAACTTTTCTCAAAAGATTTCTTAAGTCTTATTTTCTCGGTTTGAGCTTTCTAACCCGTTTGTTGCTTTCTTCGGGTCTTCCACCACTGCGCACTCCTCGTGGCCATGGAATCCGATGAGGTAGCCCCGGCCATGAAAAAGGTGGGTGAGTCCCTAAGTTGGAGGAGGAACTCCGCCTCCAACTGCGGCAAGCGGAGAAGAAGGAAGCTCTCCTCGACACTCATCTTGTCGCCGAGGGGCTGACGAACTCCAAGCTGAAGGAGTCTCATCGGTTTCTGGACGAGTCCAACCGGGCTATTCAGGCCAAGTTGGAGGAGGTGAACGACTTCTACCATGCGGTGAAGAAGTCGAAAGATGCCCTCAAGAGGGATATCCGGGTGGCTTTGGACACGGTGAAGCTCGCCAAGTGCCGGGCGGCGAAGGTCGTGGAGGCATATAAGGCATCAAACCAATTTTACGCCGATCTCGCCGAATCCGCGGCCGTCATGTGGCACAGCGCCTTCGACGGCGTCAAGGAGTCCGCACCGGGGTTCAATATCAGCGAGCTCCGCTCTAAGTATTCCCTGGACGAGGAAGCGCCGCAAGGGAAAGTCGCCAAGGCGGCCGTAGGGGGTAAGGCGGCCGTAGGGGGCAAGGCTGCTGGTGGAAGCGTCGATCTCGAGGTCGCAGTTTTAGTTCCTGATGCCGGCCTCGAGCAGGGTGAGATCCTTCCCAAGCGGGCGGCCTGTGCTTTCTTTCCTTATGGATTTTTTCTTTTTCAAAATTTTGTAAGCCCCTGGGCATTTTTCTTTTTCCATAATTTTGTAAGCCTCCAGGCATTTTTGTAAGGCTAAGCAGCCAAGAATACCTTGTATTTATTTTTGATTATAAATAAATTGCGCCTTTTTCCCTTTCTCAAATGTCTGCTCACTGCGCAAGTACTTTTAGCTCATATACTTTTGTTCGAATCTTCATTCTGCAAGTATTTTTAGCTCATAGGTCTTTTCATCTTGCAAGTGTTAGGCCGGTGTCCACCCCTCCCGCACTTGCTGACCGTTCATCGAGTAGCGTCGAACGATAGCCAAGTGTAGGAAGGTTGGTGTCCTCCTTTTTCCCGGGGTTGAGGTGGCGATCGCGCGTCGAGTCGAACGGTAGCCAAGTGCAGGAAGGTCGGTACCCTCCTTTTCCCCCGGAGTCGAGGTAACGATCGCGCATCGAGTATGAGTCGAATGATGGTTAAGTGTAGGATGGTCGGTACCCTCATTTTTCCTCAGCTGCCTCGTGGTGAGGGCTTTGATCCACAGCGTTGATGGGCAGGAAGCTACCCGCTGTGGATGGACCGTGCAGGAAGCTGCTCGGTGGCCTCATGAGGAGGGCTTTTGATCCACAGCGTTGATGGGCAGGAAGCTACCCATGGTGGATGGACCGAGCAGGAAGCTGCTCGGTGGCCTTGTGAGGAGGGCTTTTGATCCACAGCGTTGATGGGCAGGAAACTACCCGTTGTGGATGGACCGAGCATGAAGCTGCTCGGTGGCCTTGTGAGGAGAGCTTTTGATCCACAGCGTTGATGGGCAGGAAGCAACCCGTTGTGGATGGACCGAGCAGGAAGCTGCTCGGTGGCCTCGTGAGGAGGGCTTTTGATCCACAGTGTTGATGGACAGGAAGCTACTCGCTACGGATGGACTGAGCAGGAAGCTGCTCAGTGGCCTCATGAGGAGGGCTTTTGATCCACAGCGTTGTTGGGCAGGAAGCTACCCGCTGCGGATGGACCGAGCAGGAAGCTACTCGGTGGCCTCGCGAGAAGGGCTTTGTTCACCGCCGAAAGACGCGACCGGGATGTTGGGACGTCTGGCTTGAATTTTGGAGGCAGATGCTATTTGGATTTCTCCGTCCACCTTTCCGAAGATACCGAGTTGATTTATGGCACCGTGTATCGGAGGTTTGGACGGATGCGGCCGTTGTAGCAAACTTCGTCAGGTTCCCTCTCGTTTGCAAAGGGTTTTTGATTGTGGGGAAGCTCCTCCCTGCAGGCGCAATCCCCTGCAATTAATTACGTTACCGCATCGCGATAACCACTTTCTCCTGCTCCAGAAGTTCACTTCGTGTCGTGTGTGTTTGTTTTATTTTTGGTTGCCTGTGGACTGTATACGGAGACTAATTTTTGTTGTCGCCCATAGGGCGTGGATTAGTCCAAATCCGTATATCTTAGATTTGGGTTTGTTTTATTTATGGACGGTTAATCCAGTTAGAGATTAAGATCAACTTAAATGTTTGTGAGCAGTTGGGGCTCGATTGATTTTTTGTTAAGGATACGTTAGTCTAACTTGAGACTAAGATCTACTTAATGGGGTTTTAGGATCATTTTTTTTGTTTCGGATCCAACAAGAGAGCATTTGGGCTCTGTTGTTTTCGTTTAGGGTCGTTTCGGTCCATTGATCACCATTTTGGAGGTGAGATTTTAGTTTAAGGATGTTACGGTCCGTTGTCGCCATTTTGGAGGTAGCGTTTAGTTTAAGGACATTTCGGTCCGTTGTAGTTTAAGGACGTTTCGGTCCGTTATCATCTTACACGCACATGTATTTGTTACGTGACGGGATGAGCAATGATGATACGGGATGCACCCAGTTTGGGGTGTGGTTTGATTTGGGATGTGCACGTCAGTTTGGGAAGTGCACCAAAAAACTGTTGGTTGTCGGGACCTGCCACCTCTCTGAAGACGTTGAGGAATTACACCGACATGTATCAAAGGTATGGAGAGATGTACCATTGAACCACTTCCCGTATTTGAGGGAAAAAAGGAATCAGTGGTAAACCCAGAAATCATTAGTCATATTTTAAGACTAAGACATCCTTAGGGGAATGTGGGACGAATATCGTCTTGGGATATCATCAGTTGGAAGATCGATAGTCGTATTTGGGACTAAGATCAGTTTGGGAAGTTTTAAGCACATGGGCTCGGTCCAATCAGTTTTCTTTTTATTTGAAAAAAGTGCTAAGCACTTGTTTGGGCTCAGTCCTCTTTTTTTTGGGCAAAAGGTGCTGAGCACTTATGTAAGTTCTGACGCTCACACATAACCATGTGGGGTTTTCAGTCACGGGGATTTGCCCAATAAGTGTTAAACACTTTACTCTTTTTTGTCTCTTTATGGAGTGCTGAGTACTCTTTATGGCTCTCACGTGCGAAGCACGTGAGGCGCTAGGCGTTGCCTAGTGAGTGTCAAGCACTTTTTATTCTGCGGCGCCCACGTGAGGGGCATATGAGACGCTGGGCGCTAGGCGCCGCTCACTGAGTGCTAAGCATTCCATTATTTTGTAGCGCCCACGTGAGAGGCACTTGGGGCGCTGGACGCTGAGCGCCAGTCACTGAGTGCTAAGCACTCCTTTATTTTGTAGCGCCCACGTGAGAGGCACATGGGGCGCTTGGCGCTGAGTGCTAGTTTCTGAGTGCTAAGCACTCCTTTATTTTATTTACGTAATTTTCCTTGAAGAGAGTTCTTCTTCCTCGAGAGTTTAATTCTCTGTTCTTTCTTAAGCTTATGGGGGGTTTCTCCTCTTTAGACTTGAAGTCTTGGGTCCTTTATATAGTAGAGGCAAGTCTGTTGATTAGTTGAAGAAATCTCTCATTAAGAGATCCTAATTGATTTTGGGGATTTTACCCACCGTTGGATCTTTGATCCAAGAACTTCTGTTTTACAGAAAGTATTTTCTTGCTTTTAACAAGATTAGGGAAATATTTACCCATACAGAATTTATTCTGCAGATCAGTGATTTTTTAATCACCATTGGATTTTTAATCCAACGATACTCTGTTTTACAGAGGGCAATCTTTCTTGTTTAGAAAGATTTGAGGAATATTTCCTCTCCACAGAATTTAATTCTGCATCCTGATGATTTATCATCTCCGTTGGATCTTTGATCGAACAGCTCTGTTTAACAGAGAGTAGAATTTAATTCTATAAGGCGCCGGCGCTCACGTGTTGTGCACGTGGGCGCTGCTTAAGATTTTTGTATGCTTTACACATGGGCGCTGCTCATATAAGAGTTTTTAACTCTGGCACTGACGCCCTCGTGGAAGGCACGTGAGGCACTGCCTCTTGAGTTTTGAACAGAACTTTTCTCTTTTATTGGGGGAAACAAATGCCCCCCACCGTTGCGCTCACGTGGCTCACACGTGAGTGCAGCGGTGACACCTTTTCCACCGTTTGATCTTCTTGGAAATTGAACCGTCTTCCTGTGCTTATAAGTAGGGCCTTTGGCCCTTGAGATGACCGATGTTCATCTTCCCTAACCTTCTTCTTTCTCTGAGAATTTAATTCTCTTTTCAGAGTTCAGATCTCTGTTCAAAGAAACTTTCTTTAGACCCAAAACTCTGTCAAAGTTTTGTTAAGAACCATGACCATGTTTTAAGGAATCTCTTTTGGGTTTTAACCCGTTAACAGAGTTTTTCTCTTCTTTTGTAGTGATTAGATCGTAGATCTTAAAAAAACAAAAATGTTTTAGGGTTTCTTAACCCGTTAATCAGAGCTTTGCTCTTCTTTTATAAAGATCTCTTAAAGTTCTAAGATTTTTCTTGCAGATCTTAGGATTTAGCTTTGCTTTTGAAAGTTCTGGGATGTTATCCCATTGTTCTAAAGAGCTTGGCTCTGAAAATTTTTGGGGAATTTTATTCCTTTCTTAATTTTCTTGACAGATTTGAAATCTGTTTGCAGAGCACAGCTCTCGAGAGAGTTTAACTCCTCGGTCCAATGATGTTTTCTCATTAAATGAGAATTCTTTTGGATTCTATTCTTAATGAGTGACTGCCCCATCATTGATGGGGCGTTACCTTAATTTTGTGGGCCCCTTGTCCTTTTCTTTTGAACATCGGTGCAGTACAATTTTAAGTACAAAAGAGTGTTAGAGTCCTGAACATAGTGTCGATGGCCAACCCTTCACTTTTTGCGCAGGCACTATGGCTTTCGATTCCTCATTTCCTTTTGTACGTTTAGAGAGCGCTTTTTTCGACGCGCCCGTGGATCGGGAAGTCTTTGCGCTTATTAAGGATCATGACCCAGAGCAAAAATCTCTTCACCTATAGGGGTCATGGTATAGTCAGATTATCCGTGGTCGGTGTAGTTTTTCTTGTGCAGCGCCTTCGGAGCCGATCCCAGCAATTTATTATGCTGTTCCACTTCAAGTGACTTATGCCGTAGAACAGGTTAACTGGACCACGGAAGGTCGTCTTCAACCTTCCATGGCGTCGATACCCGTACAGCCTGTTGGAGATAGTGCCCTCAGAGTCAATTATTGGATCGCAGGTACGTGATTGCAATGATTGCGGAGGATCTATACCGGTAGGACAGTCTTACTCGAGATGATAGTATGCTATCTGGTTTGCCTTTATCAGTCGTGTACATGTTCAGGTGACTGATTACATGTTACACTTTGATAGAGCCCTTAGGATCTTGCTTTACTACCAACAGTATGATGGCGATCATATACGTGAGTGTTGGGTAGTTTATATGCATATCCTTAATTGTGGTCCCTAGTCGTGGGAGTTTCGAGACAGGGCATCGATACTCCGGAGTAGACTAGTGTGTACAGTCGAGACCCCGACGAGGGGCGGTGGCCGGTCTCACAAGCCACTGGTGTCAGTTGGATCACCTAAGATGTATACAGGTGCTCATTGGGTTATGAGTACACCGGACAGGACTCGCCGGGAATCTGCTAGTTAGTACTATATCTATCGTCAGATAGCAGTTCCCTGATGACATGTGTACAGGTTAGTTCATCGACCTGAGGTCGTCATTTGTCTCGTGTGAGTTCCCACTGTGCTTTGATTTCTACCCTACCACGGCTCAAAGGAGTCGTGCAAACAGGTAGTTTTTGGGTACAGTCCCGAGCCATATGGAGGCACGTGAGCGGATCGGCAGGGGATTCGTCTCTCCCGGTATTGGGGGCGAGATCGTGCTGTGTCTAGGAGAGCCATTACACATAGCCCATGGCCATGGAAGGAGATTTACTGGTAGGTACTCCAGTAGTATCTCAGGGTGTTATTGGGCTACACTCCGACACGACTTATACTGCTATTGGGGGTCTGACGTTACTAGCCCCCTAGGCAGATATGCGATACTCATAGACGAACGGACCGGACTGTATATACATTGTCACTGTTAGGCTCAGTAGGGTTTCTGGATGAGTTCGCTCATCAGCCTCTCTTGAGGTCAGTCCATGGGCAGCCGTTACGCATTGCTAGTGCCGCTGACGGTTTGTGGTTAAACCCACTGCCAGGGTACTGACGAGTCATTAGAGTCCCCCACAGACAGTTTCCCAAGTTCAGGCGAAACGTTGTAGAGGCCGTATGGTTTTATGGCAGGGTTCGGAAAATGCACGTGCGTTTACGCACGTGTTATTTTTCGGGCAGATGATACTGGTCGGCTTTGGTTTAAGCCGGATCCGAGTATTATATTGAGTAGGTGTAATATCTTTGTCTCAGTTGCATTTGTATTCGGTCGTAATACAAATGCGGGTATATTTATACAGTTTCGGGGTTATCCTGAAAGTCGTTTCAGGATCACTTTTGGAAGTTGCCAGTTTCCAGTTTTCTATCAGCCGTATTTAACATTCGGTTAAATGCGGATTTATCTTTTCTTCTCTGAGGTGAGTCATGAGTGTGTGGAAGGTTCTAGGAGCTTCTAGATGATGACTAGGCTTCATGACTCATTAGTGCATTAATGGTTTTTTGATGATGTGTTTTATGAGTCACCCTTTACCATTAATTCCTTTTGTTTGCATGATAGATTTTTGTTAAAGATATTTTGCTTAAGGTTACTCTCCCCTCTCTCCTACACTCACCCTCCACCTCCTTAAATAGTGGCCGGCCCCCTTGAGAAGAAAGAGAGAGATTAATTTCATTCTTGTGAGAAAAGACTATGGTTAAGGGTGCATGGAAATTTCATTGCCTCATTTCATTCCATCACCCGATTCCCTCGGCAACTTCATTAACCGATCGTCCACGGATTTGGACGAAGTGAGACAAAGTCATCTACTCATTCTTTACATCATTCTTGGTCGTCTCTTTTAGCAAACTTGACGATCGAGTTGCCTCAAGTCAGAGGCGGGAGCCCGTTTAAAGAATCGTCGACGTGGTGCCACCTCGACGAGGAGATCGGAGATCGACGAGATCGGAGCAGCCGCAACGGAGCGTGTGATGATGGTTAAAGAACGAAGGACTCGGATCGTTCGGTATAACCTTTCTACACTCTTTACAGTTTGTTAGTTTAGCAATAATGGCAGATCCGGGTTAAAGTATACGATAGCGCCAGTTAAAAAGTTTTTGTTCCGCATTTGGCGTCTGTAGACGGCCGGGGCGCTAGCGTAGATTTACAGTGGTATCAGAGCCTCACCATTTTGCTATACTAACTTGTGCTAACGCGTTTAAAACATCGATCGAACCGGAAATCAAAAACTGCAAAATCCAAGTTCTGAGTTTATGTCGATTTTAAAAGGGTTCCAAAATTAATTTTACACATCACAGAAAATTCAGCAGGCTTTTCTAAGAACACCGAAAAAATTTAGGCTCGTGATTCCACCAAGCCGCCGCGGAAACACGGCTAAACCCATGGTTTGGCCGCGCATCCGCGGCCACTTGGTGAGATCATGCTCCCAAATTTGTACAGTGTGTTCTTCTCTGGAAATTGGGGTTTTTGGTATATATCGTTTGGGCCCAGGTTTTGTTACTGTTCTACAGATGTTCGTGGGGCCCACTTTGTGATATTTGGTCGATCGAAATTTAAACATGTTAGTTTACAGTGCTTACATTATATCTCCGACCGGGAATGTCATTTGATCGGTAAACCGCGTCAGATTGCTATAGTTCTTTTAGACGGGTTTGCGAACGTGACATTCGCGTTGATGTTCTGTGTTGTGCTGTGATGTTGCGGATTTGTCGTGGTGGATAGCAGTGTGCAATGGTAGTACAGGTTGAGTTTATTTGTACATTTGATATTGCGGGGCGAGCGTCCAACTTGTGGACTGCCGTCACTGCCTGTTGTATAATATTCTTTTAGGGCACGACCAGGTTGCGGTCGATGTACCTGTTGTACTATTTTTCATTACTCTACTAGGTTTTGCTCCGCGACGGAGTGCACGGATAGCCGGGTTCTGGAGGGGCAACGGGTCCGCATCTCATGGCTTTGAGAGGCAGAGGGGCCCCACTCTAGAATTGGCAGACTATTCGCCGCACTCATAGGGGGTATAGGATGACCCAAGGAGGGGTGCCCAAGATTACCGAATTCCGTAAAGTGCTGGGTGGTCCATTCACTATGCTGTAGGGGGCTGCCTCGCTTCAGGTTTTGGCGGGTAACTTGCCGCACCCGTAGGGGTCTAGGTTTCATTGCACAGGGTATCCACACGACAGGGGAACGTCGAGTTTCAGCAGCGGCTCTGTGAAACTCGGGGATCCCAGATTATCTGTATTGTTCTGTGATGCTTATTACTTTTCTGTAATGTTGCATATTATCACGCCTGGAGCGATTATTGTATATTGGTTTATATACTATTAGATGTTGTATAAGTTTTACACCCGCGCTAGTCCAGTCCCCGCTCTGTCGTTAGTTAAGTAACCTAACGGGTGATGACGGGACTTAGTGACGAATGCGGATGGCATATACGTACATTTTATTTTCGTTCTTTTCTGGTGTGATTATTGATGGGACTGCATTGATTCTGATCAATGCAAAGTAAAACAAACTTGTTTACAGTTGTTGGAACAAATTTAAAAAGTGTTATTGCAAAGACGTTTCCTTTTGTTATGCATAGCGGTATTCAGTGGAATATCCTGCACCTCATTCGATGGGGCAAGGGCCGATATCCCTTCACCGGGACTGACCCCTTGGGCAGAAGTTTGCATCAGGGTAATAACTTCACTATAGTCGATTACAAGTTGCTTTGCATAGAGGTATTCAGTGGAATATCCTGCACCTCATTCCACGAGGAAAGAGCCGAGATCCTTTTACAGGGAGTGACCTCTTTAGCAAAAGGTTTTCGCCACTATATTTTAAAAAGCTATCAGGTATCTTCAGCGATATCAAGTTCACTACGTTAAAGGTTTTTTCGCCAAAAACCAGCCGTAGCCCTCTGTCACTTCTTTTGGGTATTCAGTAGTATTCAAGCTATGTATTTTGACCAACGCCAAGGCATAGTGTTTGGTAGCTGCTGGGTATTCAATTGTTGCATAGATAGATGAGTTGGTTTGGGACAGCCGTTCTGCCATTTTGACCTAACGCCAAGGGCATGTGCGGGTGGGTTCAAATTAACAAGATAGTGATGGGTAGAACTTGGCATGTGACTTATGACATTTTGACCTAACGCCAAGGTTATAAGAGCATGGGGCAAAAACTATATCGGGAGTTTCTAAAGAAACTGAAACTTGCCAAGTATGCGCATACCTTCTGGAGTATGAGTAACGTGGATGCATTCCATCACGTTGTCATGCGATGAGAGTTGGATCTCGATTCCCACTGATGAGTTGGTTTACTCTTCGGGTGATCCCGATTGATTCTTCTTTCTGGTTTGGAGGAGAATTTGACAGGACAGTGGGAGGTTTCCGGATTAGATAAAGTGATAACCATTCTGATCTAGGTTAGAGTGCACGCAGAGTGTTTCTTTTCTCTCTCTCTTTGGCAGCGACCTTTGACCGACCCTAGACTATGACTCAGTGACCAAGTTGACCGAACCTTCTTAAAATACTGGCTTTTGGATTGTCTGAGTTGCATAAGTCATTGCCACTCCTTCTTTTACCCTTTGCATTTCTCAGAACACCCGTATTACTACGGATATCCACTTCCATTGGATAGATCCATCGTATGGTTATATACGAACTCGAAGGGACTTCTTCGAGGATGGATCCAGGTTCAGGAGAAATAGAATTGGTTTATTCAGTTGTCTTTTATTATCACCTTCTCTCAGGTTGCGAGAACTCATTGGTTTAGGAGAGTACACCTATTACGCTTATTGGATAGTCTTATTCCAAACCATAGGCAGGTGCCGAAAGGTAGGGAATGAAGAAAACCAATTAGCCTAAGTAGGGTGTGCAGAAGGTAATATGTAAAGACAAAATAAAGGGATTAGAAAGAGGGCAAAGTAAATTGCGACTGATATCATTCACGACCAAACCGCGTACTTCATCGCCACTCCTAATTCACCTTTAAAAGAATAAAGTATTATTCAGTTGTCTTTTATCATCACCTTCTCTCAAGATGCGAGTACTCCTTGGTTTAGGAGGGTACACCTATTATGCTTACTGGATAGTCTTCTTCCAAACCATAGGCTGGTGCCGAACGGTAGGGAAGGAAGAAAACCATTTAGCCTAACGATGGTGTACAGAAGGTAACGACTAAAGACAAATAAAGGGATTTGGAGAGATGGCAATAAAATATACGGTTGAAGTCATGAATTGGATTATGGAAGAGGCATTACTATGAATACCAGGATACCCCTACGAAACATTTTCATGTTTCAGTGCATTGTTAAAGCAAAACTGTTTTCCCGATTAGATACTTACTCCAAGGGTATGTATTTACCAGGTTTCATTCTCATATCTGTATGGTTTTGCAGATGATGAGTGGGAGTAAGTTATTGGGAATTAGGTGATCATCCTCATTATATCGGAATTCGTTGTAATTGGTGATATTTGAGGAAATCGCCAGGGTACAGTTTTCCACCTACAACGCACAGGTTTTGAGTTGTTCAACTCAGCGGACTTATACAGAGTATTGTATGTTGTCCAGTGTCCATCAGGACAAAAGGGTAGGTCCTCGTACTATGTTCTGTTTACTTATGACTTCTCTAGTTTTTAGACAAGTGTTTCGTAGAAATACAAGGTCTAAGTTTTGAGAAGTTGTGGGTATAAGAATAAAGTAGAGAACCAGGTGTCACAAGTATCGGGATTCTTCAAAGAGATCGAAAATGTAGATTCTTGTGATTGGTATTCAGATGATAGTAATAGTTTTGAGAAACGTGTTTCTCTTTCAGGTTGCTCATAATTGGATGGATTCCTAAGTTGAGTAATGCTGATTAGCCTCTTTTCCATTAAGATGAAATGCACTGGAGACAGCTGCATGATTTGAATCTGGTTCCAATTAAATAAGTGCCAAAGTTTCTGTATTGGATATAGAATGGATCGTACCTTAAAAGATATTAAGGTACGGGGAGTTGTCCAGCTTATGCTTAAAACCAGACTCTGGATAACTCAGGGCACGTTTCTGTAGTGGCTGTTTGTGGGTTGACCCTGGCTATGACGAGGGTTGATATTCTACCATTTGGAAGATCAATAGTGATATTGTTCTTGACTCGCCACAGTTTTAGTAAAATAGATCTTTTTCAGAAAACAGTAGTGGGAGTATGGTAGAACTGGAAGTGATTCCAGAACCGCGAACGATTACGGAAAAATTAATAGGACCTATACATTCAATCAGGTTTGACATTCCAATAGCCACTCCGCAGATATGGTAGGTAACCTCAGACACCCGAGAGGTACTCCAGTAGCCTCAAGGACGGTGACAGGGAGGTTCTTATCTACCCAGACTTGACACTACTGTTGTTCCAGGCTATGAGACCCGGTAGGAGGGTTGTCGTAGTCAGTGGGAGCAGCGGAAGCATAGTGGGCAAGATGCTTATATCTATTTATAGACTTGAGCAGTTATAGCGGAGATAGATCATCTAATTTTGATGTGACAGTCATGGGTTTGACTTCAATCAGGATAGGGGATGGATCTGTTAAGAAAGTAGTAGGGTGTGATGTCATGGTATCTGGATGACATACACAGAGTAGGAAGTAAAATTCCTATACTACGATCGGTTGTACTGTGGTCGTCACACAGTTGTTTCTCCAGACAGGATATGGATATAATATTTGACATTCTGGTTTCTAGATCTATAGTTTTAGATCTGGATTTGGGTAGTTTCCCAATGTAGGTACTTTGACAGTATTCTAATGGTTTTTAGAATAGATAACTCCTAGCATGGTGGTGTACCTGCAGGTGATGGAGTCACCCTCTCTAAAGATGTCTTACAGACTAAAGGGGAGAGGGATGTGCATGATTGGCAGATCACTTGCTTAGGCAATTGAGTCAATCATGAGATGTCAAGTACCACACCAAATGTTGTTTTTGCACTAGATGCAATAAGTTTGTATTAATCCAATCCCGGAGAAACATAAGGAAGCGGTTTTAGAACATAAGTACATGTTCTACGGATTTGATGACGGCAGCCTCCTTCGGGAGACGGTTATCATTCCAGGCTTCAAAGGTGACATGGATGACAGTGATTGTCAGAGTTACAGTTTTCCCTCTGACGAGGAACAGTATTATGGACAGGTGGTCCAAGAGGATACTGTGGGTGGCATGGTGCCGGATACTGATTAGGTTCAGTGATCGATACAGTCTAAGAAGTTTGGATATGGAGTTCATTTATGAACTAGGTCCCATCAGATATCCAGACATATTCTAAGACAAGTATTACTCAATTCGGGAGATGGCGTTCTCCGCGAACTTGAGATTTAGAGAGACATAGAAAGAAACATCTAGGCGGATCCACTCACTGAGGCTATTTCTCGAATACAATAGTTTTACAAACGGGCTTTGTGAAACTGATTAGTAGAGGAGTTGGATGTTCGGTTTCACACGGGCTGTGAGTAGTCGACATTGCAATAATTAGCCTTGAGTGCAAGTGGGAGATGGTTGGAGATAGTGCCCTCAGAGTCAATTATTGGATCGCAGGTACGTGATTGCAATGATTGCGGAGGATCTATACCGGTAGGACAGTCTTACTCGAGATGATAGTATGCTATCTGGTTTGCCTTTATCAGTCGTGTACATGTTCAGGTGACTGATTACATGTTACACTTTGATAGAGCCCTTAGGATCTTGCTTTACTACCAACAGTATGATGGCGATCATATACGTGAGAGTTGGGTAGTTTATATGCATATCCTTAATTGTGGTCCCTAGTCGTGGGAGTTTCGAGACAGGGCATCGATACTCCGGAATAGACTAGTGTGTACAGTCGAGACCCCGACGAGGGGCGGTGGCCAGTCTCACAAGCCACTGGTGTCAGTTGGATCACCTAAGATGTATACAGGTGCTCATTGGGTTATGAGTACACCGGACAGGACTCGCCGGGAATCTGCTAGTTAGTACTATATCTATCGTCAGATAGCAGTTCCCTGGTGACATGTGTACAGGTTAGTTCATCGACCTGAGGTCGTCATTTGTCTCGTGTGAGTTCCCACTGTGCTTTGATTTCTACCCTACCACGGCTCAAAGGAGTCGTGCAAACAGGTAGTTTTTGGGTACAGTCCCGAGCCATATGGAGGCACGTGAGCGGATCGGCAGGGGATTCGTCTCTCCCGGTATTGGGGGCGAGATCGTGCTGTGTCTAAGAGAGCCATTATACATAGCCCACGGCCGTGGCAGGAGATTTACTGGTAGGTACTCCAGTAGTATCTCAGGGTGTTATTGGGCTACACTCCGACACGACTTATACTGCTATTGGGGGTCTGACGTTACTAGCCCCCTAGGCAGATATGCGATACTCATAGACGAACGGACCGGACTGTATATACATTGTCACTGTTAGGCTCAGTAGGGTTTCTGGATGAGTTCGCTCATCAGCCTCCCTTGAGGTCAGTCCATGGGCAGCCGTTACGCATTGCTAGTGCCGCTGACGGTTTGTGGTTAAACCCACTGCCAGGGTACTGACGAGTCATTAGAGTCCCCCACAGACAGTTTCCCAAGTTCAGGCGAAACGTTGTAGAGGCCGTATGGTTTTATGGCAGGGTTCGGAAAATGCACGTGCGTTTACGCACGTGTTATTTTTCGGGCAGATGATACTGGTCGGCTTTGGTTTAAGCCGGATCTGAGTATTATATTGAGTAGGTATAATATCTTTGTCCCAGTTGCATTTGTATTCGGTCGTAATACAAATGCGGGTATATTTATACAGTTTCGGGGTTATCCTGAAAGTCGTTTCAGGATCACTTTTGGAAGTTGCCAGTTTCCAGTTTTCTATCAGCCGTATTTAACATTCGGTTAAATGCGGATTTATCTTTTCTTCTCTGAGGTGAGTCATGAGTGTGTGGAAGGTTCTAGTAGCTTCTAGATGATGACTAGGCTTCATGACTCATTAGTGCATTAATGGTTTTTTGATGATGTGTTTTATGAGTCACCCTTTACCATTAATTCCTTTTGTTTGCATGATAGATTTTTGTTAAAGATCTTTTGCTTAAGGTTACTCTCCCCTCTCTCCTACACTCACCCTCCACCTCCTTAAATAGTGGCCGGCCCCCTTGAGAAGAAAGAGAGAGATTAATTTCATTCTTGTGAGAAAAGACTATGGTTAAGGGTGCATGGAAATTTCATTGCCTTATTTCATTCCATCACCCGATTCCCTCGGCAACTTCATTAACCGATCGTCCACGGATTTGGACGAAGTGAGACAAAGTCATCTACTCATTCTCTACATCATTCTTGGTCGTCTCTTTTAGCAAACTTGACGATCGAGTTGCCTCAAGTCAGAGGCGGGAGCCCGTTTAAAGAATCGTCGACGTGGTGCCACCTCGACGAGGAGATCAGAGATCGACGAGATCGGAGCAGCCGCAACGGAGCGTGGGATGATGGTTAAAGAACGAAGGACTCGGATCGTTCGGTATAACCTTTCTACACTCTTTACAGTTTGTTAGTTTAGCAATAATGGCAGATCCGGGTTAAAGTATACGATAGCGCCAATTAAAAAGTTTTTGTTCCGCATTTGGCGTCTGTAGACGGCCGGGGCGCTAGCGTAGATTTACACAGCCACCGATGGCCTTGGACATTTTGGGGAAACGCATATGCCAAGGAGAGTTGCGCACTTAGGGGCAAGTTTATATGATAGGATTGACGCCTCGTCATTCGGCCGGTTATCTATAGTGGGCCCGATATATCCTGTCGGCCAAGAAGTCGCTGCTATTAAAGACTGGGTTGTACCCCGCAATCTACGCGTCTCTCTTTTATTACCATGCTCCCCATGTGTGGTGGATCAAGTCTTTTTTGGAGCAATGGAATATCTCGACCCATACTTTTCTTTTATCGGACCGGGAGGTCTCGATTTCCTTGGAGGAGTTTGCGGAGATTTTCGGCTTACCTGTCAGAAGGGAGCACTATGAGAAGATACTTCCCCCGATGAGTACATCTTCGCCACTAAGCCAATGGTAATGGGCCTGACCCCGGAGAACGCCGTTCAACATCAGTTCCCCAGCTTGATTAAGGTGTTAAACATGTACGATAATCTATTCCTGGAGTTTGGCGGGCATAGGGTTAGCTTCGCGGATTTTATTGCTCGTTTTCTTCATCCGGAAGTTCTGTCTAAGTAGGCCGCGAAATTCACTAAACTCGACGACCCGTTCGGGTTTGGTTTAGATAACTTGCCGATAGAGGAAGCGGATATAAAGAATTTCTTTATTCTGGACACTCCAGTTGTCCCCTTTGCGGAGATCGCTACCCCAGGTGTTGACGAAAAGTCATTCTTTTTAGGGTTCATTGGCTTGTGGCTGAGTTGGTTCGCGCTTCCGACGCACTCCCGCTATATGAGGCCATCTATTTTTTATCCGGCTCATCGCATCGTCATGGGGATGCGTATGGCCGTTGGGATCGCAGGGTTAGCTCATCTATACCATGGACTGAGTTTAGCAGCTGACACTACTCTGCCTGGGGTAAAGCCCGTGTATCTTCAATTGCATTACTTCACATCATGGATTGAGATGCATGTTCTGGGTGCCTTTAGTGTTCACAAACGACCCTAGTTCTACAAAATCTACAACTTCTCTCGGGTCATGTACCTAGTTGACGCTTCCACTCCAGATCCGTCACAGCGAGAGGCTCGGAGATTTCTCCTTTGGCCACGCATGGTTGGGAACAGTATGACCTTTATCGATAAAATCTTGACTATCGGCAAAGAATCGACCAAAGTGGTCCAACCGTTGCGCGATACTTTTAAGGATGGGGCTTCTATATTGAGGGTCGAGGAGGTTATGCACCTGTACTCTATCAGGCCGGGCTTTCTAGTGTTTAGATAGAACGCCTCGGTGCTGTTCATGAGGTACAACCCGCACCGCTTCGCTCAACAACTAGGTTATAATCAAGGTGTACCTCTCAAGGCATTCTTAGTCGAGCCGGCTGCTACGGAGGAGGGTATTCGCAGCGCGCTGCATCATTTTATGCGATTAAATACGAGGTTCCATTTCCTCATTAGCGAACTGAGCTATGTGCCGAAAGCTTCAAATGTTTGCGTGGCATGGTACCAGCATGCGACTGATGCTGTTGTTAGGGAGGAAAGGCGGCTGCTACTCGACCATAAGGATGTCGTCCCTGCCGGTAATCCAGCAGTCCCTTTGAAGCGACGAGCAGCCGTTTGCCCTTCTTTAAGAGAAATCACTACGGTGATAGTCCCACGAGCTTTCCCTGAGAAGCTTCAGCCGGATGTCCCTGCGACTGTGGTAGCCATGGTGTCCCCAGAATCGGGCATTGGTTCGGAGATCGGTCCGAAGGTTCCTGTCAAGCGAAAGCTTTTAATGTCGGCCGTTGGTGTCCATTCGTAGAAGAAGAGGAAGTCTTTATTCTCTACTGATATGGTATTCGGCCAGGAGCCCCATGCTCCCTATAGCGAGGGCTTGTGCGAATATAGTACCAATGAGGGTTTATTTGACATGTCTGCAACCGATACTGATCTTCAGGCTGCTATCGTAGCTTCCAAGCGACTAGCCTGCGAGGAATCAGCGTTGGTCTCTATTGCGGAGTCAGATATACTTCATTTACATTCTTCTGCACCCATCCCTTCTCCCCTTATTATGCTTTTATTAACGCTCTCTTCTTCAACAGGTATTTCTGCCGAAGAGGCCCTCGCGGCTTCCCTCAGGACGTTCGAGGAGGAAGAGAAGCTCCACACTTCTTTGGGCCTTGGTATAATTCATTTCATTACACATTTACTCTTTTTATTCATGATCTGACCCTTTTCTTCACCTTATTGCAGGAACTGCCACAACCCAAGTTGTTTCAAGTGTAGTGCCAATCCCAAGCGGTGATGCAGCAAAGCTTCCAGAACCACCGATCATGGCCGTGGCCCTCCCAAGGCCACCACAGAAGGCATTGCTGAAGCGGCCAATGATGGATGCCATAGCGGATCCGGAGGCAGAACTCGGTTTGGAAGACGACGTCCCCCTGTTGGAAGTGTTAAGGAGGTCAGTTCACACTGTCCAGGTCAATAGGAAGCGTAGAAAGCGCGCCGCGAGGGAACGTGAAGCTGTCTTAGCCATGGGTGCAGGTTCGAGCAATGTCCCGTCTTCTAACATCCCCCTGGTGGACGCTCCTTCCGCTCTGTCTACCGCCCATAGACAGCTTGCGCGTGCAGCTCGGGAGGAAACTGAAAAGCTACTTCAAGGTAACTTAACATCCAGTCCCTTATTATTAGTCCTCGAATCATGACATACGCATTTTCTTTTAAGCAGGGCCGAGTCCAGATAGTGGCATGGCAGGTGAGACGCCGATGATTACAGAACCCGAAGCGGCCACTCTTTCTCGGGAATATGGGACTGCCCAGACTGCTGCTCTTTCTCCATGTGGCTCCTTGGTATCGGCGGGTGTCGCAAGCATTACGACGGCCCTTTTCGAGTCAGGGGATGAAGCTATGGGTGCGGAATCTACTCCCCCGAGGGAAAATGAGTAAACCCTTACACCTGGTGACACTTTCAGAACGGTTTCAGTCTATGACCTATCAGGTACTCCTTGGGTTATTATCTTTTGAGTTTCTAATCCTATTAAGCCCCTCTAATGATATTTCGTTTATCTTGAGCATAGGCGCGGTAAACCCTGAAGCTGTGCCGGCTGCAGAATTATCGTCGGCTGCCACTTTGACGGTCATGGTTCCTTTGCTTTCTTCTGTGCCTCCTCAAATTTTGGAAGGTATAGGTTTCTCACTTAGTTGCTTTACTGTGGATACAATCATCTTTGTATTGACTATATATTGTCGCGACTCTGCAGGAGTACTTTTCGACCACTTATACCAGGTGCTAAACCCACATTTTTCCTTTCAATCGGAAGTCATTCCACCTTCCGGTATTGGTCAGTATATTCTTCACCTAGTGTTGGCCCTGCGGGGCTTTAGCCAGGCTTGTCCGTCAAAGAACCGTTCGCTTCGCTCTCTTGCCGGAACCGGAACCCGAGGCCGGAAAATCAATCCTTTTTATGAGTAGACTTCTTGTTTCTAAGCCTTCCTTATGTTAACCAAAGTATCACGGCTCGGAGGAGGAAGCGAAAGAATAGCCACGCCTCCGGTGCTCCCATTTTGCCACTTTCAACAGCTGGTACGGTAGATTTCGTCCGTCAGGTGTCTTCTTTGTCTTTCAAGTTGAAATCTGAACGTAATTTATTTTGCAGCGATTACACCGGCTTCAGCTCCTTTTGAGTCCCGCATTCCCATGCTCACGGGGGCCTTCGCTAAACGTCCATCTTCCAGGGGCGCAGTGAATAGCGGGCGAATGTTAAGCGAGTTTATTGAAGATCTCGACGCCGAGGCCCTCACCTCTGCTACGAATTTGCCGACGAAGTCAATCCAATGCTGGCGACGTTCGTGAATTTCCATAATGAAGATCTCGTCGGTTCTTGGGTTGATTATTGCAGGAAGATTGAGGCTTGCCTGCATGAGATTAATCTTAAGCGTCTCGCACCCGAGGTATTGACTTTGAACTCTCAGCGGGCTGCGTGGGTCGAGCAGAATGCCTATTTCATTCGCTATTTTGAACAAGAGGCGGCCTTGAGGCGAAAGAAGCATGAGGCGGCTTCTGGCGAATCCGTCCAATTGCACGCTGTAACATTTTGAAAATTTAGAAATAAATAAAATTAATCAATTAAATAATAAAATACCAATTTAAAAAGTTATTAAAACAAAATAGGACATTTTCATAAATAATATGTAAAACAAATTAAATAAATTTTTTTAATAGGTAACATAAAAAAATTATAAGTGTTTTAATGTGAAATTTAGCTTCATTTTAATAAAATGGTGTTTATATAATAAATTAGGTAGTGAAGGGTCTTTTTGTAAAATTTTGGAAAAATGTGCAAACTTGGAAATGTTGAGCGTTTATGTGTAAAAGGATTAGATAATGTTTTAGCTTAGAATTATATCACAAATTAAAACAAAAATTGAAGAGATAATGTAAGGACACATCCTCCTTTCATGCACAACACACACCCAACACCTCCTCCTTGCATGAAACAATCACACCCTGACCTTTGACACCTCCTCCTACACCTCACTCTTCCCTGTATGACATATATTGTGTTCAGATCATTAAATCAAACTAAAACTCTGAAAATTTCAAAACAAAGAGAAGAAAACACTTAGAACTCACAAAAGAGAGATAAAAGAAAAGAGGAGTGAAGAAAAAGTCTAGGCTAAGGAATTCCACCTTCAAGCTAAGAGCTAAGGATTTGGGTGTCTTGGAGGAAGCTTTTCAACCATTCTCAGTAGGAAAAATCCTTAACTCTGTAGATTTTAGTTCTGTAATCGTAAAGCTTAGGAATCGAAATATCGTATTTTAGGAAAACTTAGCTCTGTAGTAATCTGCTATTATTCAGAGTAAAAACAACTTAACCAAATAATGCCTAAATATTGTATGTTTGACCTAGAAAAAACCCTAGGAGTACGAACCAAGGGGCTCGGAAATTGGCCAGCGAGCTAAGGTGAATTCCGGCATCGCCGGATTTTTGAGGGAATATGGTGTTTTGGGGTTTTTGGTAGGTCTCTGTATAGGTTTTTGGGTATTTTGGTATTGTTTAAAGAAGTTAATTTAACTATATGTAAAATTTGGGAACTAATATCGGAAAAAGGGTTAAAACGTTTAAAATACGACGCGGGTAAATCGTAACGCATTTTGTTTTCTGTTACGAAATCACGTCTGGTTAAAATCCAGTTAAGTTGAGTGTTAGGTAGTTTGAAATAGTCGTATGCAATATAGTTAGTACGTAAGAACTTGTATTTTCCTATTCGGCGTATCGAAGTTAGCTGTTTCCTTATACAAGTAAATTTCGCTGTTAGATTCAAATACGGGAACTTCGGAGGCCGCGAGAAAAGGAGAAGGATTAGCGATTTCTGAGTAGTTACGACGTATTCCGGTGAGTAGACTAAACATCTACCGGGGGATTTTGTAAAGATGGCGTGATACGCCCGTAGTTAGGTTTAAATACAAGTTTCGCTTTTGTATGTTCAACTCATCATATGCATTCTTAAATTTATCTATATCTCCATGATTAAAACTTGTTAGAACACCGCACCATTATCGACGAGTTATGCCGCACATGTACATATTTACATGTTACACTACATTTCATCGATATTAACATGTCACTTCACACTTAGAAATTATTCTGTTAAAATGATTCTTATCATTCCTTAATTATTAATAGTCGTAGTATTTAGCATATATGACATCATGTTTCGTATTCGAGTATTAGTAGTTGATATAAGAGGCATTTGTATTATTGAAGATTTATGATTTTACGTTTTCATATACTATTACGAAAAAGGCAGTGATTTCATGATTATGTGTCACGTCCACCATGATATGTCGTTTTCTTGATTTGGTTTCATTCCGGACCGAGTCGGTGGGTATACGGTTACGGATTTACAATTTTATCCAGACTAAGTCGGTGGGGATACAACTAGATACATGGTGGACCCGGTCGAGACCGAGGGACAGGAAAGCCGTATTTTAGGCGGGGAGCCTAACGAGGTGACTCGATACCGGATACAGTTATGAAACACGGCGGATATCTAGATGATACCGACCGGTGTTATTGATTACAGGATCGTTCGAATAATGATGCCTGATAAAATACCGAAGATTTGTGTCGATGTTAGGCACAGAGGACAATGAGTATGATTTGGAAAATAATTGATGAGATTTCAGTTTTGATTCATATATGGAGTATTATATGATTTGGAGAGTAATTGATGAAATTTCAGTTTGGGTTCATATGATTAGTAGTAATATTTCATGTTTTCCACATGCTATCGTGCATCATACTTATCCATATTGCAGTTAGTTATAGTTCGTCATATTTACATTATCAGTCGTTATATGTTAGTTATATTCACTGAGTTGGCAACTCACCCCCGTTGTGCCACAGTTCCTTGCAGGAATAGTGTGGACGGTTAGCAGCAGTGCAGGTCCACGTATCAGCTTTGATCGCATCTTTTGCTAGGTGGATTACATATGTAGTGACCTTCCCTTTTTGGTATTGTATATTGAATCTAGAAAATCTCCATCAGACCTTGTATTATGACTTAGAACGAGAGGTGGTTATATGTATATTATGTCGACAGATGAGATCGTTTAGTTATGTTAAATGATATTTCTTTTATTTATGTCTGAGCTTCTTCTTGATGTCGTATTATGAGTATGTATTGATTTCCAATGTTAGTATCGTTGCTCCCAACTTGGGTTGCAACAAATTTCACACTTTATAATTACTTTTATTATAAATGAAACAGGAAATTATTGTTAAGATCTTAAATACTTAAAATCTGTGATATTTACTTAAAAACTGAAATTTTATAAAAATTCCGCAAAAAGGATTTTGATCTTTGTTTTTCGGCTTACTCGGGTTGTGTATGTATCTTTAGATATTATACAATCTAAGTACCGGTCACATACAAACTTTGGGGCGTGACAAATTTGGTATCAGGGCCCAGGATTAACCTTATGGAATTGAGTAGTGAGTTAAAATAAGTCGACTTGAGTTCCTTACATAGGATGACCCTTGGTTTGATGGAGTAGGTGAATTAGGATGAGTGCAGTATCGTACGTATGTTACGCGGCATTTTTACGTTACCATACTCAGCCTAACTAAACTTAGGATGTATATCTTGATTATTCTTCATTTGACACTCTGATAGTGATTATCCCTATTCGTAAGCCTTATCAACTCTCGTTTCTTATTCTAGTTGCTATGGCTACGCGAGCTGGGCGAGCCGCAGCCAGAGATGCAGCTAGGGCGATTCCGCCTGTGACGGCGACTGGTACACCGGACAGTCTGGCGGTGCGTGAGCATGTTGATCCTCCTCCTCCAGATCGACTGACTAGGATAGAGGGGGCATGTTAGGATTGCAGCGAGTGGTAGGACAGTTAGCTGAGGCGACTCGAGTACAGAAACAGGATCCAGCACCGACCATGGCAGAGTCCGATGTACAGCCCACGCAGACGGTCGCCCTGGTAAAGACGAGAGTGATGGAAGTATCGCTCACAGAGTTTATGAGGTTGAGACCTCCGGTATTTACAGGGACCGATGTAGCGGATGTAGGGTTCCTGGGCACTCTCAAGGGGTCTCACAAGGCATCGACCATGCCCGTTTCAAAAATTACGGTGCCGAGAAACCCTAGACTACGGATCGTTAGCTAGATGTCTAGGCGAAACATGAAACTAGTTTACAGCTAAACTAAAAGAACGGATATACAACCTTTCTAGATCCGGTCCTCCACCTCCATAGCTCCGCAATGAAGTCTCCTCGCTGTCCAAGTCGAACCCCGGTCTCTAGCGTCGGCTTCATCGGAGAATGGACGGGCTAGGTCGTTGACGTCGATGCCGAAGATGATCTACGTCGAGGCATCACTAGATCAAGCTCCAACTTCACCAAGTCAAGAAACTTGTGAAGAAAACACACTCTACTACTTGGCAAGAGGTAGAGGATGAAGAAATAGGAAGTGGGTAGACTTTAGAATTGGATTTCTCACTCATTTTCAACAATCACCATTGATGAAGTGAAGGTTTCTTCAAGTGAAGAAGAAGAAGAAGATGGAAAAGAATATGATAAGTGTTAATCAAAATAGAAAAGAAAATCAATCCTTATCATATTCAAACCATGGTTATGTGTATAGACTAAACTAGGGTTAGTGAGAATGGTTAGGGTTAAGCATGAGACAAAATGGTCACAAAGTCAAAGCTTCATGAAGCTTCAATATCAAACAAAGAAAGTCACCATTTTTCTCTTTATGCAAATTTATTTTCCAAAAAGAAATAGATAAATAAATAAGGGAATAAAACAAAACCCTAACCATTATCATGTAACCATGGTTTGATCTTTACACTAAAACCCTAGCATAACATGTATCATCAAACATGATACAATCAAGTGCACAAAAGTATATCATATATACAATGTGCACATCCGAGTGAGAATATCCATTTAAAGTGAACCAATACTAGTTAATGTAAATTAATATATCATATATATAATTATACATTAAATCATTAAATCAACACTTGATTTAACGATCCGGTCATATCGCATATAACCGACTAGTATCCAATGTATCGGCTTATCGAATCAATCCTTGATTCGATAACTAGGTTATATCGCATACAACCATTCGATACATTCATCGCGAGAATAGAATACGGTATCACATACACTCATTATTCTCGGTCCCGCACATATCTCATATGCGCTCCTATTTCGTTTCGCTTGAGCCAGGAAACCTCTGTGTAGGACTCTAAAGACTCGTCAATACGCCGGCAGCAGATGATGATCATATCAAGCACCCACAAGCCGCAAGCGGTCTGCTAAACGTAACGGCCACCCGGGTATTGAGCGATCAGAAGATCGACGAGCAAGCCCGCTCACACTCCAGTGAATCCAACCAGTAACACTACCGTACAGTCCGGTCTCGTCGTCTGATATGTCGCATATCTTGCCTAGGGGTGGTAAACGTCAGACCCCAATAGCTCGATAATTCGTGTCGATATGAGGTCTATAACAATTCGAGAAACTACTGGTAACACTTACCAGTAAATCTCAGCAACCCTGGCCAGGGATTTCCTGTTATAGCCAATCGAACACAGCGCAACATCAACCCCCTATACCGGGAGAGACGAATCCCCTCCTATCGCTCATTGCCTCCATGTGACTCGGGACTGTACCCAAAAACCACCGTTTTGCACGCCCTCTTGGACGTGGTAAGATGGAAATCAAAGCACAGTGGGAACCATAAAAGACTCTATGACGATCTCGGGTCAACAGACTACTCTGTACCAGTGTCACCAGAGAACTGCCATCTGACGTGAGGTATAATACCATCTGGGAGTTCTCGGCGAGTCCGTCCAGTGTACCCAGTCTCCACTGAGCACTTGTATATCATCTCCGATGTCAAACACCAATGGATATGGGATCATCCATCGCCCATCTGTATGGGTCGAGAAGGTATACGCTAGTCTACTCTGGTATATCGATGCCCCGTCTCGATACACCCACGACTAGGGACTTTGAAGGATGTACTTATAGACTACCATGTCCCCACTAGTATGATCCGCATCACAGTCCAGATAGTCAAGTACACATCCTAAGGGCTTTACCAACATGTAATAGAGAGACAATCTGTGTACACGTTAAGGTAAAGAGCAACCAGATAGCATACTATCATGTCGAGCAAGAAAGTCCTCCCTATATATGTCCCAGCACCCACTACAATATACATCCAATGTACAGTAATGGCCTCTAGGGCATACATATAACTAACAATCTCCCACTTGCACTAGGGCCATCTGTAGCAGTGGTTGTAGTATCTCATACTCAACCATCCCATAAAAGTCTCTCTCTGGGAATAGGCCTTCGTGTGTCGATCCGCCGTGTTGTCCTCTGAGTCTACTCTCCTAACCTCGATCCCTTAGAGATCAACCATCTCCATGATCAAGTGATACTGCCTTAGAATATGTCTGGATCACTGATGGGACGGGGGTTCCTGGCATAAGCCACAACTCCATTGTCACACAATGGTAGGAACTAAGTTCAACTCATGAACTAATATACACCCAAACATCCTCTTTGGTAGCATCTTAAGTAGCGATGTATCCAGCCTTTATCGTCTAGTATGTCACGGTATCTAGCTTGGAACTCTTCCAACATACCGTCCCTTTACTGAGGGTAAAGACAATGCCTGCGACTGACATTCAGTCGTCTTTATCACTCTGGAACACTTCCAGTGATTCTCCCCAGGATCAATTGATACCATCTCACTACATCTAGTGAGTATTCTAACACCGAATTAGATCTATCTCATAGATCCAAAGCTTAGGATTTTGTAGGTATCACTTTGATCATTTATGGAGAATCATTGTGATATGCAGAGATTGATCGAGCGTAGCATAGGAAACTCTTTCCCTATCAAGAGTATGTCATCCACGTACTCTACGAGGATCACCACCATACTCCCTACTACCTTTTTGTATATACAAGGTTCATCTACTATTTTGATGATGTCAAACTCTTTGACTAACACATCAAAACAGACGTTCCAACTCCGCGATGCCTGCTTTATCAGATAAAACATCTTGCACACGTTTCCGCTGCTCCCACTGTTTACGAAGCCCTCTGGCTGTGTACTTACAGACGCACTCTTCTAAATCATCATTTAGAAAAGCAGTCATGGCACCCAACCTCCAGATATCGTAGTCATGGTATGTAGCCGTGGCAAGTAGGATCCGGATGGACTTAAGCATAGGCACTGGAAAAGGTTTCATCATTATCCACGCCTGGTTGACGACGAAAACCTTTAACAAGTCTAGCTTTGAAAGTCTCAACCTTTCCAAGTACACCAATTAATCTTCTCAAGATATACTTGCTCCTGATGGGGATTTAACCCTTCAGATATAGCAACCAAAGTCCATACTTTGTTGGTGTATAAGGATTCCATCTCAGATCGCTAAGCATCCAGCCATTCTTACAGAGTCTCACACCTGATGGCCAGCTCGAAACTAGTTGGGTCATCATCTCATGATGCAATCCTCGCTCCCACTGTCATAGAGAAACAGAAGTATCTCTCAGGTGGGTGAGGAACCCTACTAGATCGGCGGAGAGGCTGAGGTTCATTTGAATCTACTGAATCCTTTGGTTGTACCAAATCATCTGCTGTAGTTTGTATGGCTGGAACATTTCCAGTTCTACATAAAAGACCTTGCCTCGAGCTTGTCCGGATTTTGCTTTTAGACATAGGCCGGACAACCCCAAATCTTAACTAACTTAAGATATGGGCTCTTCCCATTCCATATCACATATGAAGCGGTAGGCAACTGATTTGATTGGAACCCTATTCAATAGGTATGCAACTTCTCAAGTGCATAACCCCCTAAGGAAAAAGGTAACTCAGTATTACTCATCATAGAGCACACCATATCAAATAGGGTGTATCTGCTCCGCCCCGACATACCATCGTGCAATGGTGTATACGGAGGAGTAATGCTGAGAGAGAATCTCATTCTCCTTTAAAATAGTCCAGGATTTCCGTGCTCAAGTATTCTCCTCCTTGATCTCATCATAGGACATAATACTTATACCCGTATCGGTTCTCTACTTCTATCTTATATTCTGTGAATATCTTAAAAGGTTCATACTTGTGTTTCAACAGGAACATATGTCTGAATCTCGAGAGATTATCAGAGAATGTAATGAAGTACAAAGAACCTTACCAGGTATGTGTAGACAGGGGACCTTTATACATCAACATGTATCATCCCAAGAGTTCACTAACTCTTTCTCTGTTTCCTGTAAACGGAGCTATGGTCATCTTATCTTTGTGACATGACTGGCGAGTTTCACAAGATGTAAATTCAAACTCTTTTGAATATGCATCTTTATGTAACTCTAGCTAGTCAGGTCGCATTGATATGACCTAGTCTACAATGCCTCAAGAATAATTCGTTCATTTCTGAACTCTTCCTCTTGTGTGTGTTCCATATACTAAGAACTGTGGTTTGATTTAGAACATCAATGCTTTTAGATAACGTGCCTGAAGCGATCAACTTTTGATATAGGAAATGTTCAAAACATTATCCAACAATACAAAATTTTATCGTTTCTTTACTAATAAAGAGACAGATATGATTTTGTATATCAGGTTCGGTATCTAATAACATTCGTTCAGAATCAATGTATTACAATACAGGGTGACAGTGACCAACAGACTTGGCTGCAACACTTGCCCCGTTTTCTGCCTCATGAAACTTATCACCCGTTCTCAGTTTTTCTACCCTTTTGTAGCCCTATGTAACATATTACATATTTGGGATCCTGATCCGGTATCATATACCCAGGATGCTGAGGATACTGAGAAACAGTTCTTTGTAACGAATACACCCGAAGGAGATGCATCATCATGCACTTTCTTCGTTTGGGCGGCACGGGAAATCTGGTATTCCCCAATTTCCTTCTCTGTCTTATAACAATTATAAATTGAAGCGGGACCAACGTTCCCCAGTTCAGTATAACAAGCGGGTTCGGTCAATAATCCGTATTATTATCTTGATTAAGGCGTGACATGGTCGCTACTAGGAGAGAGAGAGAGAAGAAAACACTCAGCGTGCGCTCTTGCAAGAATAGATTGGTTTTTATTTTATCTAATCAGGATGGCTCCCACTGCTTTTTATCAAATCTTCCTTCAAACCCTAAAAGGAAAGACTAGCCGGAATTAATTACATACTACAAGTTCTCCAATCTTTCAGCCAGGCCAGTGTCGGTACTTTGAGGGAGGTCCCCCGTGCTTTCGCACGAACCTAATTAATGTAAACCTCGTTTTCCCAGAGGCGTAACCCCGTTGACACCTTTCTAGACACCTACTTGATCGGCGAATTGTAATATGTAAAACTCTCCCAGGAGTAACAATTACTCGCAGCGGGTATCGGGATCCAACTATCTCATAGAAGGTATGCAATCTCATTGCAAATTTCAACACTTGAAATTCCCGATAATATTTTGCCCCTAGCGTGCTATGACCTTGACGAAAGCCAACAAACCATAGCCCGCTAGTCAAGTTCAACCCGTACATTTCTTGATTGAATTAAACCCACCCGCACGACCCTTGACGAAAGCCAACAAAGCCGCACGACTACCCTAATCCAATCGCATCGTATGCTAGCAGATAAGCAGCATATAGGTACCGCACACTGCACCTTGACGAAAGCCAACAAATGCAGCACGAATACTATATACAACTTATATGAAATGACGGAGGGCTACGACAGGTTTTTCTGAAAACCTATTGCGTAATGAACTTGATATCGTTGTAGGATCGAATGAATTTTGAAATGGATTGTTTTTGAGGCTTTTCTAGTTTTGCTAAAGGAGTCACTCCCGGTGAAGGGATCGTCGGTCCTTTCCTCGTCGAATGAGGTGCGGGATATATCATATATATCACTGTGCAAAGCAAAAACACTTAAAAGCTATCAAAAGACAAACCGAGTGTGTAGCATCTGCCAGTTATTGCTAAAGGAGTCACTCCCGGTGAAGGGATCTCGGTCCTTTCCTCATCGAATAAGGTGCAGGATATATCATATATACCGCTGTGCAAAGCAAGAACTGTAGCTACCTGTTTATTTTGAAATTCGATTCTACAACATCTTAGGTTTCTTTTATTTTATTAATCACATTAATGAAGTCCCATCATTTAAATTACCTAAACATCACAGATAAATACGACGTACGCTTATGCCATCCGCATTCGATTCGATGTCCCCTCATGCACCGTTAGGTTAGGTAACTAACGGCAGAGCGGGGCAGGGCTAGCGCGGGTGTAAAACATAAGTAACGCCTATATAATATATCATATATACTATATACTGTATCTATCAGAGAACATCACATGATCACATCACAGATATCGCAGCAGAAGAAACATATGAAATATTGGATATACTAGGACGTCCGTGTTTTCAATACGAGCCAGTATAAAACACGGATTCCACGGTCGTGATGAATAGCCAAACCCACACCCCTAGACCCCTACGAGAGCGGCAAGCAACCCTACCAATTCTAGAGTTAGGAGACCCGGACTCGACTCCTCGAGTTGGTCTCCCACTGGACTCCAGAACCCGGTTACTTGTGCCCTCCTCCTTGGGTCTATCCTAGTGCGGAAAAGTAAATAATATACAAAGGGTGACATCTTCCGCAACCTGGAAGTGCCCCAATAATAAGAATATTACATACAAGTTTTTACATGAATGAAAATGAAAAAACACTCATCTCACATAAAAACCCCCCGGCCATTCAAACACGACGATCCAATATAACATATCCAGCAACACATAACATCACATGTCATCAACGTAAGTAAACATGCGTATCCCAATTGTCGTTGACATATAGCAACGAAACCGGCGATAGCATATATTACACTTACGGTCACAGAAAAGAAAGTGTAAAACTACAACAGTTGGAATCCGCAATCTCTTTAGACATTGCATGCCTAATCAAATGAATTACTTAGACATCACATGCCTAACAATTATAAACCCCGCATTTTAGTCTCAAAATCGAAAACACTTTTCAATATCAAGTCGGGCAATTCAACAAGATTCCCGACATTTTGATCGAATGCTCGTCGCAAACTTTAGTAGACGGTCGCACCCCCGATACCGACGACGAAGTGCACCAAGGCGGAACACCGCTACCGCGAGCACCCGAACGGATGCTTTCGGCGACGGGGTTCTCCTACAGTCACTTGGTCGGGGCTATGGGGTGAGGCTGTCTATTAAGTTTATCTGGCGAGTATCCGCGTACGCTACGTGATTGCTACGGACTTTTGATCACATCAAAATTCCGTGGCAACCGATCAAGTGAGACTAAAGTGCTATGTTTATAACATTCATTCAGTTATCTCATAACTATATGTGAATTCCAATTATTGTATCCCATTCCGGATAAATAGAAAATGTCAAACTTTCCGATCGAACAATCGAACACCCAAGTTTTCCCGATACAGCTCAACACATGAAATAAGTCTAACAACATTCAGTTCGTGCCTCAGTACCAACGGTCCAGCCGTAGAAGGGTCAAGCCAACGCCTCACATGTGGCACGCCGTACTGCCCCAAACCCGAAGGTTCAAAGGGCAGTTCAAGACGGTCACATAATCGAGTTAAGGTTTGTTGTCTTCTAGAGGGTCCATCGCGTTACTTGCACTACTTAGAACGTCGTTAAACTACGGAAAAATCCAACACTTGGAAATTTCCCGACAGGGGAAAAATTGGGTATTTATTTCCGGTCGAACTTTTTAACATATTCTAAAATTTATCCGGAAAACACATAGACACAGTTTGATAATCCGATCGAATATACGAACTCCCAAAACAACCCCAGAAAACTCAACTGTAGAAAAAATATTAAAAATTCCCAGGAAAAGCACCACTGGAAACTAAGAATTACTGTGCAAACAACTTTAAATAATGTGGCCGTACAGCCGCGGTACCGCCGCATGAGCTTTGCTCATGCCGCGGATCCGCGGCGCCTTAGTGGAATTTGACTGTCGAATTTCACAGTAACTCTTAGATGTTTGTGATGTGTTCTCTGCATATTTTTAATTTTGAAAAAGACCAGATTTCAGAAATTGTCCAGAGAGCAATTTAGGGTTGGGGTTTCGGGTCGATCGGACTTCAAAATTCGTCTAGACTTCGCCTAAGGCTCTAGCTAGGCTTTGATACCACTGTAGGGTTTCTGGGCACTCTCAAGGGGTCTTACAAGGCATCGACTACGTCGAGGCATCACTAGATCAAGCTCCAACTTCACCAAGTCAAGAAACTTGTGAAGAAAACACACTCTACTACTTGGCAAGAGGTAGAGGATGAAGAAATAGGAAGTGGGTAGACTTTAGAATTGGATTTCTCACTCATTTTCAACAATCACCATTGATGAAGTGAAGGTTTCTTCAAGTGAAGAAGAAGAAGAAGATGGAAAAGAATATGATAAGTGTTAATCAAAATAGAAAAGAAAATCAATCCTTATCATATTCAAACCATGGTTATGTGTATAGACTAAACTAGGGTTAGTGAGAATGGTTAGGGTTAAGCATGAGACAAAATGGTCACAAAGTCAAAGCTTCATGAAGCTTCAATATCAAACAAAGAAAGTCACCATTTTTCTCTTTATGCAAATTTATTTTCCAAAAAGAAATAGATAAATAAATAAGGGAATAAAACAAAACCCTAACCATTATCATGTAACCATGGTTTGATCTTTACACTAAAACCCTAGCATAACATGTATCATCAAACATGATACAATCAAGTGCACAAAAGTATATCACATATACAATGTGCACATCCGAGTGAGAATATCCATTTAAAGTGAACCAATACTAGTTAATGTAAATTAATATATCATATATATAATTATACATTAAATCATTAAATCAACACTTGATTTAACGATCCGGTCATATCGCATATAACCGACTAGTATCCAAAGTATCGGCTTATCGAATCAATCCTTGATTCGATAACTAGGTTATATCGCATACAACCATTCGATACATTCATCGCGAGAATAGAATACGGTATCACATACACGCATTATTCTCGGTCCCGCACATATCTCATATGCGCTCCTATTTCGTTTCGCTTGAGCCAGGAAACCTCTGTGTAGGACTCTAAAGACTCGTCAATACGCCGGCAACAGATGATGATCATATCAAGCACCCACAAGCCGCAAGCGATCTTCTAAGCGTAACGGCCACCCGGGTATTGAGCGATCAGAAGATCGACGAGCAAGCCCGCTCACACTCCAGTGAATCCAACCAGTAACACTACCGTACAGTCCGGTCTCGTCGTCTGATATGTCGCATATCTTGCCTAGGGGTGGTAAACGTCAGACCCCAATAGCTCGATAAGTCGTGTCGATATGAGGTCTATAACAATTCGAGAAACTACTGGTAACACTTACCAGTAAATCTCAGCAACCCTGGCCAGGGATTTCCTGTTATAGCCAATCGAACACAGCGCAACATCAACCCCCTATACCGGGAGAGACGAATCCCCTCCTATCGCTCATTGCCTCCATGTGACTCGGGACTGTACCCAAAAACCACCGTTTTGCACGCCCTCTTGGACGTGGTAAGATGGAAATCAAAGCACAGTGGGAACCACACAAGACTCTATGACGATCTCGGGTCAACAGACTACTCTGTACCAGTGTCACCAGAGAACTGCCATCTGACGTGAGGTATAATACCATCTGGGAGTTCTCGGCGAGTCCGTCCAGTGTACCCAGTCTCCACTGAGCACCCGTATATCATCTCCGATGTCAAACACCAATGGATATGGAATCATCCATCGCCCATCTGTATGGGTCGAGAAGGTATACGCTAGTCTACTCTGGTATATCGATGCCCCGTCTCGATACACCCACGACTAGGGACTTTGAAGGATGTACTTATAGACTACCATGTCCCCACTAGTATGATCCGCATCACAGTCCAGATAGTCAAGTACACATCCTAAGGGCTTTACCAACATGTAATAGAGAGACAATCTGTGTACACGTTAAGGTAAAGAGCAACCAGATAGCATACTATCATGTCGAGCAAGAAAGTCCTCCCTATATATGTCCCAGCATCCACTACAATATACATCCAATGTACAGTAATGGCCTCTAGGGCATACATATAACTAACAGCGGAAGATCCTCGGTCCTTTCTAGATAGGATGGCAAGGATTGACAGATCATTGCGATGTTCTGATGCGAGGTCAGTAGAGCTGACTAACTTTCGATTGGAAGGACTTGCACAGGAGTGGTGTGAGTCGATGGAGAGAGGGCGAGCTGCTGGTCTTCCTCCGATGTCGTGGACCGAGTTTTCCGAAGTCTTTCTTGCCAGATTTTTTCCACAGAGTGTGCGGGATGCAAGAGCTAGTAGTTTTGAAGCGTTGCGGAAATCTGCGAGTATGTCAGAGGCGGATTATGATTTACGACTCGCCCAGTTGTCGCGCTATGCTCCATACTTAGTTTCTACGGAAGAGCTTCGGGTGAAAAGGTTTATAAGGAGTTTGGATACGTAGTTGTTTCTTGCTATAGGATCCCAGCATTTTGATACTTATGCGCATGCCATGGATGCAGCTATGCGAGTAGAGGAACGTTTGAACAAAACAGTGATTGTTCCGGAGCCAAAGAGGATTAGACCGATTGAGTTAATGACTAAACAGTTTAGCAGAGGTAGAGGTAGGTACACCCCAGGCTGCAGTTTCGGACGAGGGTGGACCCAGGGACAGATGTTCGGTTCATGCCCCGATGATCAGAGTACACCACTTACATGTCATAGTTGCGGACTCCCAGGGCATACGGCTAGAGGTGGTACACGCCATAGATGGACTGTTACTCCGCAAACTGCTTTACCCCCTCCACCTTCTACGTCGATGGTTTTACTTCCTCCCCCAGCTGGCCCTATGCGCCAGATGAATGCACCACGAGGACGAGGTTTTGCAGGACGCTTCCAGAGAGGTCGAGGAGATAGGAGTAGAGGACGTCAGGATGCTAGTAGGGACCAAGCTCGGGTCTTTACTTGACTCCACAGGATGTCCAGACATTCAATGTAGTCGTAACAGGTATTCTTCGGTATGTTCCTTAAACATGCATATTCTAATTGATTCTGTTTCTACGCATTCGTACATAATTGCATACTTTGCACTTTCTCTGGGAAGAGAGTTTTCGTTGTTAAAATTACCGCTGGTTGTGATTACTCCCGTAGGAGATTCTGTTGTAGCTCGACACGTATTTAGGTCATGCTCAGTACGTATTGGTGACAAGGATTTATTTGTGGATATGATTCTCCTAAATAAGTCAGTTGATATACTTCTTGGTATGGATTGGTTGGCCACTTGTCATGCGTAGTAGATTGTCGGAGAAAAGCGGCCAGATTCCGTTTTCCAGGTGAACCGATCTTTGTTGGGCAGGGAGACTGTAATATAACTCCGTCCAACATGATTTCGGCTCTTTGGGCGGTACGGCTGTTGAGGAAGGGTTGTCATAGGTTTTTAGTGAAGACGCAGTAGCCATTGAAGTCCCGTTGGACCAGGTTCCGATCGCACGAGAATTTCCGGATGTGTTTCCTACTGAATTACCAGGATTTCAGTCAGAGCGCGATATTGAGTTTTGTATCGACTTGATTCAGGGTGCGGGGCCTATTTCTATACCACCTTATCGGATAGCCGACGGAGTTGAGAGGAACTCAAAAGCCAATTGTAAGAGTTGTTAAATAGAGGAATTATGCATCCCAGTGTATCGCCGTGGGGAGCTCCTGTCTTATCTTTACCTTTCGGGTCAGATGGTTTCGTGGTGTATTGTGATGCTTCTCGAGTGGGTTTAGGCTGTGTGTTGATGCAGCGCGGCAGGGTTGTAGCTTATGCTTCTCTGCAGTTGAAGAGGCACGAGCAGAACTACCCCACTCATGATTTGGAGATGGCTGCTGTAGTTTTCGCACTAAAGATTTGAAGACATTACTTGTATGGAGAGTCATGCCAGATTTTTTTACAAATCCTAATAGCTTGAAGTATATTTCAAGCAGAGGGATCTAAATTTAAGGCAGGGTAGAGGGATGGAACTCTTGAAGGATTACGATTGTGAGATCTTGTATCATCTATGCAAAGCAAATGTTGTAGCAGATGCTTTGAATCGGAGGCCTGGAGGTAGCTTATCTCATTTGCGTACTTTACAGAGACGGTCTTCTACAGACTGGCAGATTCTATGTGATAGTAGTGTACAGTTCGAGTTCACATCTACAGGAGGACAGTTAGCACATGTTCGCACCCGTCCTCGGCTACTGGATCGTATTCGAGAGATACAGCCGCAGATGCTCGTATGACAGAGATTATGGATCAGATTAGGCAGGGCAGGGAGTTGGAGTTCATGATTGATGACCGTAGAGTATTACGTTTTGGGACTCGTCTTTGTGTTCCAGATTCTGATGGATTGAGACGTGAGATCTTAGAGGAGGCCCGTCGATCAGCATACAGTATTCATCCTGGTTCCACAAAGATATGTCATGACTTGAGAGATGTTTATTGGTAGGAAGGAATGAAGAGGGATGTTGCAGAGTTTGTTTCAAGATGCTTGACTTTTAAGCAAGTCAAGGCAGAACACCAGAGGCCGGCAGGAGAATTGCAGCCCTTGCCTATTCCAGAGTGTAAGTGGGAACATATTTCCATGGATTTCGTTGTGGGTCTAACCAGAACTAGCAGAGGGTATGATTCCATTTGGATGATTGTAGATAGATTGACAAAGGAAGCTCACTTTCTTCCGGTGAAGACGACGTATGGGTTTGCAAAGTATGCTCAGATTTATATCGACGAGATTGTCCGATTACATGGAGTTCCGACGTGCATAGTATTAGATAGGGGTACCCAGTTTACTAGCAAGCTATGGCAGGAACTTCAAGAAGCTCTTGGTACACGATTGAGTTTTAGTACAGCTTTTCACCCACAGACAGATGGTCAGTCGGAGCGGACCATTCAGAATCTAAAGGATATGCTTCGAACATGCAGCTTTGATTTCGGTGGCTGTGGGATGACACCTACCTTTAATAGAATTCTCTTACAACAACAGATCTCAGGAGACGATCCTGATGGCAACCTTTGAAGCTTGGTATGGGAGGAAATGTCAATCATCCGTGGCTGGACGGAACTGAATGAGAGTAATATTTTGGGACCGCAGATAGTATAGGAGACTACGAAAAGAATTCAGTTGATACGGGACAGAATGAAGGCGACCCAGTGCAGAAAGAAATCATAGGTAGATCGACGACGTCGTAGACTCGAGTTTGATGTGGGAGATCATGTGTTCCTTCGTGTATCTCCGATGAAAGGTGTGATGCGTTTCGGGGAAAAAGGGAAAGCTCAGCCCTAGATATGTCGGACCCTACGAGATTCTGGAGAGAGTGGGTGCTATAGCTTAGTGTTTAGCACTTCCATCGAGTTTTTCGGATGAGCATCCGGTGTTTCACGTTTCGATACTTCGCAAGTATCTTCACGATCTTTCTCACGCGATCCAGTATCAGACCTTACAGCTTGAGCCGAATTTATCCTACACAGTGCAGCCAGTCACTATTCTAGACAGGCATGCAAAGAAACTAAGATCGAGGGTACTTCCATCTGTAAAGGTTTTTTGGTAAGGAAAAAATCGCGAAGAGATTACTTGGGAGACCGAGGATGCGATGCGGAAGAAATTTCCATATCTTTTTTGAAGGTACGTCAAGTTAAGTTTTAAATTCGGGGACCGAATTTTCTTAAGGGGGGAAAATTGTAACATTTTGAAAATTTAGAAATAAATAAAATTAATCAATTAAATAATAAAATGCCAATTTAAAAAGTTTTTAAAACAAAATAGGACATTTTCATAAGCTAGTAAAACAAATTAAATAAATTTTTTTAATAGGTAACATAAATAAATTATAAGGGTTTTAATGTGAAATTTAGCTTCATTTTAATAAAATGGTGTTTATATAATAAATTAGGTAGTGAAGGGTCTTTTTGTAAAATTTAGGAAAAATGTGCAAACTTGGAAATGATGAGAGTGTATGTGTAAAAGGATTAGATAATGTTTTAGCTGAGAATTATATCACAAATTAAAACAAAAATTGAAGAGATAAAGCAAGGACACATCCTCCTTTCATGCACAACAGACACCCAACACCTCCTCCTTGCATGAAACAACCACACCTTGACCTTTGACACCTCCTCCTATATCTCACTCTTCCCTCTATCACATATATTGTGTTCAGATCTTTAAATCAAACTAAAACTCTGAAAATTTCAAAACAAAGAGAAGAAAACACTTAAAACTCACAAAAGAGAGATAAAAGAAAAGAGGAGTGAAGAAGAAGTCTAGGCTAAGGAATTCCACCTTCAAGCTAAGAGCTAAGGATTTGGGTGTCTTGGAGGAAGCTTTTCAACCATTCTCGGTAGGTAAAATCCTTAACTCTGTAGATTTTAGTTCTGTAATTGTAAAACTTAGGAATCGAAATATCGTATTTTAGGAAAACTTAGCTCTGTAGTAATCTGCTATTATTCAGAGTAAAAGCATCTTAACCAAATAATGCCTAAATATTGTATGTTGGACCTAAAAAAACCCTAGAAGTACGAACCAAGGGGCTCGGAAATTGGCCGGCGAGTTATAGGTGAATTCTGGCGTCGCGCGATTTTCGAGGGAATATGGTGTTTTGGGGTTTTTGGTAGGTCTCTGTATAGGTTTTTGGGTATTTTGGTATTGTTTAAAGAAGTTAATTTAACTGTATGTAAAATCTGGGAACTAATATCAGAAAAAGGGTTAAAACGTCTAAAATACGACACGGGTGAATCGTAACGCGTTTTTTTTTCTGTTACGAAATCACGTCTGGTTAAAATCCAGTTAAGTTGAGTGTTAGGTAGTTTGAAATAGTCGTATGCAATATAGTTAGTACGTAAGAACTTGTATTTTCCTATTCGCCGTATCGGAGTTAGCCGTTTCCTTATACAAGTAAATTTCGATGTTAGATTCAAAAACGGGAACTTCGGAGGCCGCGAGAAAAGGAGAAGGATTAGCGATTTCTGAGTAGTTACGACATATTCCGGTGAGTAGACTAAACATCTACCGGGGGATTTTGTGAAGATGGCGTGATACGCCCGTAGTTAGGTTTAAGTACAAGTTTCGCTTTTGTATGTTCAACTCATCATATGCATTCTTAAAATTATCTATATCTCCATGATTAAAACTTGTTAGAACACCGCACAATTATCGACGAGTTATGCCGCACATGCACATATTTACATGTTACACTATACCTCGTCGATATTAACATGTCACTTCACACTTAGAAATTATTCTGTTAAAATGATTCTTATCATACCTTAATTATTAATAGTCGTAATATTTAGCATATATGACATCATGTTTCGTATTCGAGTATTAGTAGTTGATATAAGAGGCATTTGTATTATTGAGGATTTATGATTTTAAGTTTTCATATACTATTACGAAAAAGGCGGCGATTTCATGATTATGTGTCACGTCCACCATGATATGTTGTTTTCTTGATTTGGTTTCATTCCGGACCGAGTCGGTGGGTATACGGTTACGGATTTACAATTTTATCCAGACTGAGTCGGTGGGGATACAGTTGGATACATGGTTGACCCGGTCGAGACCGAGGGGCAGGAAAGCCGCATTTTAGCTGGGGATCCTAACGAGGTGACTCGATACCTGATAAAGTTATGAAACACGGCGGATATCTAGATGATACCGACCGGTGTTATTGATTACAGGATCGTTCGAGGAATGATGCTTAATAAAATACCGAAGATTTGTGTCGATGTTAGGCACGAAGGAAAATGAGTATGATTTGGAAAATAATTGATGAGATTTCAGTTTTGATTCATATATGGAGTATTATATGATTTGGAAAGTAATTGATGAAATTTCAGGTTGGGTTCATATGATTAGTAGTAATATTTCATGTTTTCCACATGCTATCGTGCATCATACTTATCCATATTGCAGTTAGTTATAGTTTGTCATATTTACATTATCAGCCGTTATATGTTAGTTATATTCACTGAGTTGGCAACTCTCCCCCGTTGTGCTACAGTTCCTTGCAGGAAGAGTGTGGACGGTTAGCAGCAGTGTAGGTCCGCGTATCAGCTTTGATCGCATCTTTTGCTAGGTGGGTTACATAGGTAGTAACCTTCCCTTTTTGGTATTGTATATTGAATCTAGAAAATCTCCATCAGACCTTGTATTATGATTTAGAACGAGAGGTAGTTATATGTATATTATGTCGACAGATGAGATCGTTTAGTTATGTTAAATGATATTTCTTTTATTTATGTCTGAGCTTCTTCTTGATGTCGTATTATGAGTATGTATTGATTTCCACTGTTAGTATCGTTGCTCCCAACTTGGGATGCAACAAATTTCACACTTTATAATTATTTTTATTATAAATGAAACATGAAATTATTGTTAAGATCTTAAATACTTAAAATCTGTGATATTTACTTAAAAATTGAAATTTTATAAAAATTCCGCAAAAAGGATTTTGATCTTGGTTTTTCGGCTTACTCGGGTTGTGTATATATCTTTAGATATTATACAATCTAAGTGCCGGTCACATCCAAACTTTGGGTCGTGACACACGCCCATGTTGAAGCGAATGCTGTGCAGCTGATAGCTGTTTTTGAAAACCTCCAATGATATATTTCAGACGGGCTGGCGCTAAGGCAAAAGCTTGACTTCACTGAGCGGGTCACATAAGTTTGCGAAACTGCCATGCAAGAAATCGATGAGAAGCTTTCATCCTGTTTGCAACAACGGGCTCAAATCGAAGCGGAGTTGGCCGCCATAGCTGAACGTGAGAAGGAGTTGAGGGGAGCGCACGAGCGGTTATGCAGTTTGTTGAAAACGCCCCCTCCTTAATAAATGTCATTGTACCCCCCTTTCTGTACTGATTGTATTCCTTAAACTTCTGATTCATGAATAACATGTATTCATTTTGATTCCTGAATGAAATGTATCTTGTATTCACTTAAATTCATGAATAAAAGACATATTTTATTTCATACTGGCATTTCTCTTTTCTTCGATTTCTTGATTCGGTGTGAAGTAATTTATATACTCATTTCGGAGTTTGTAGTTTATTCACTCATTCCGGAGTCTCTAGTTTATAGGCTCATTTCGGAGTTTGTAGTTTATTCACTCATCCCGGAGTCACTACTTTATGAACTCATTTCGGAGATTTTTTAGTTTACCTTCCTTGGGCTTGTAGGCAAACTTGCCCTAACGCATGGATAACTCCTGCTCTTTGCGACATAGGTCCGTTAGGTTTTGTGGTACTAGGGTTTTTTTCCGTCGTACCGTCGCGTTGGCTGATGCATTCCCCGATATGCAGTCTTTACGCTGTTGTTCGAGTAGCCCCGTGACTGTCGTTTCCCTGATCCCTTCGGGGGCTGGACAAGACGTCTTCAAGTAATCTTCTTAGGCAGTTTGACCGTCGGAAGAGAAAGCATTAGGAATTTTGCAATGTCGCTTTTTACTTGAGGTTAGGCTTAGTTTGGGATCCTCGATTAGTCATAACCATCCGCACTGGTGTGGGATGATCTCCGATAGTCTTTCGGGATTTACTTGAGTCGCCGTCAAGACCCTGAAGCTAGGGATTTGGCCTTCCCTTCCTTTGTCGACACTGCGTCTGCTGTAATGAGACGAATGTCGAGGTGATCCGTAGGTTGTTTTTTGAACCGTCGAGACTTGAAACTAGGGACTTTTCCATGGCACCAATTTTTTTGACCCTGGGGTCGTTTGTTGACGCTGCATCTGCATCCTGCTGAAGTGAGAAGGAACGTCATTTTTTACACTGCGCCTGTTGTAACGAGACGAGTGTCGAGGTAGTCTCTAGGTTATTTGCGAACCGTCGAGACTTGGAACTAGGGAATTTGCCATGACTCCACATTGTTTTTGACCCTGGGGTCTTTGTTGATGTCACGTCTACATCCTGCTGGAGTGAGAAGGAACACCGTTGTTAATACTATATCTGCTGCAACGAGACAAGTGTCGAGGTGATCTCTAGGTTGTTTATGAACCGTCGAGACTTTGAACTAGGGACTTTGCCATGGCTCCGCTTTGTTTTGACCCTGGGGTCTTTGTTGACATCGCGTCTGCATCCTGCTAGAGTGAGAAGGAACGTCGTTGTTGACACTATATCTGCTGTAACGAGACGAGTGTCGGGTGGTCTCTAGGTTGTTTGTGAACCGTCGTGACTTGGAACTAGGGACTTTGTCATGGCTTCGCTTTGTTTCGACCCTGGGGTCTTTGTTGATGTTGCTTCTGCATCCTGCTGGAGTGAGAAGGAACGCCGTTATTGACACTGCGCTTGTTGTAACGAAACGAGTGTCGAGGTGGTCTCTAGGTTTTTTGTGAACCGTCGATACTTGGAACTAGGGACTTTGCCATGGCTCCGCTTTGTTTCGACCCTGGGGTCTTTGTTGACGTCGCGTCTGCATCTTGCTGTGTAACGCCGTTGTTGACACTATATCTGCTGTAACAAGACGAGTGTCAAGGTGGTCTCAAATTTGTTTGTGAACCGTCGAGACTTGGAACTAGGGACTTTGCCATGGCTCCGTTTTGTTTCGACCCTAGGGTCTTTGTTGACGTCGCGTCTGCATCCTGCTGGAGTGAAAAGGAACGCCGTTGTTGACACTATATCTGCTGTAATGAGACGAGTGTCGAGGTGGTTTCTAGGTTTTTTATGAACTGTCGAGACTTGGAACTAGGGTATTTGTCATGGCTCCGCTTTGTTTCGACCCTGGGGTCTTTATTGATGTCGCGTCTGCATCCTGCTGGAGTGAGAAGGAATGCCGTTGTTGACACTATATCTGCTGTAACGAGACGAGTGTCGATGTGGTCTCTAGGTTATTTGTGAACTGTCGAGACTTGGAACTAGGGACTTTGCCATAGCTCCACTTTGTTTTGACCCTGGGGTCTTTGTTGACGTCGCGTCTGCATCCTGCTGGAGTGAGAAGGAATGTCGTTGTTGATACTATATCTACTGTAACAAGACGAGTGTCGAGATGGTCTCTAGGTTGTATGTGAACCGTCGAGACTTGGCTCTCCCTTTGACGGAGCCTGGTGGGAAAATATGGTTCCCCTTTTGTTTGTTCCCATGGATTGTATACAGGGGTCGGTGTAGACTCACCTGTAGGGCAACAATTTCATCATTTTTATTTTATTTTATTTTTTTTCTTTCCGCGATACTCTAACATTTCAGCTTTTTATATCGCGAGAGTCGCGATTGCCCAATCATTTCGGCTTTTTATCACGGTGCCCAATCATTTCGGCTATTCTTTTTTTTTTACTCGCTGCTTTTTATTGCGAGTTGCCCAAACATTTCGGCTGTTTTTATATGCATATATTTTGCTCACTGATTTTCATTGCGAGTTGCCCCCATCATTTCGGCTATTTCATATGCATTATTTTTGCTCGCTGATTTTCATTGTGAGTAAGTAACATAAGATTTGATACCAATCCTTGCATCAGTATCGCTGCCACTGGGATGTTGCCAGGAGCGAATCATCATTTGCCGTGAAAGGACTTGAAAATTGACACCTATTCAGGCAACAATATCGCTGGGACTGTAATATTGCTAGGAGTGAATCATCATTTGCCTTGAAAGGACTTAGAATTTGATACCAATTTTGGTATCAGCATCGCTACCGCTGGGATGTTGCCAGGAGCGAATCATCATTTTCTTTTGTGGGTTTGAACAAAGGTGGCTTAGCAAACAGGGTTAGGATCCTGCCGACTAAGGTTTTTGACTTTATGAGCCGTAAAGGTCTCATAGAGGTATTTCTCCCTACGATTCGTAAGGATCTCGTATGTTTATGTTCTCCTTAGATGTCGTGAGGACTTCTAAGTGGTGTTTTCACCTATAAGTCGTAAGGATCTCATAAGAGTATTTTTCCCTTATAAGTCGAGAGGACTTACAAGTGTCGTTCACCATATGAGGACATTCTTCATGATTGGTGGAACTTGATGGGGGAAACGTTTATTTGTGCCCGTGGATTGTTAGTTATATGTATGCCCTAGAGGCCATTACTATACATGTGATGTATATTGTAGTGGATGCTTGGACATATATAGGGAGGACTTTCTTGCTCGACATGATAGTATGCTATCTGGTTACTCTTTACCTTAACGTGTATAATGATTGTCTCTCTATTACATGTTGGTAAAGCCCTTAGGATGTATACTTGACTACCTGGACTATGATGCGGATCATACTAGTGGGGATATGGTAGTCCATAAGTACATCCTTCAAGGTCCCTAGTCGTGGGTGTATCGAGACGGGGCATCGATATACCAGTGTAGACTAGCGTATGCCTTCTCGACCCATACAGATGGGCGATGGATGATCCCATATCGATTGGTGTTTGACATCAGAGATGATATACGGGTGCTCAGTGGAGACTGGGTACACTAGACGGACTCGCCGAGAACTCCCAGATGGTATTATACCTTACGTCAGATGGCAGTTCTCTGGTGACACTGGTACAGGTTAGTCTGTAGACCCGAGATCGTCATAGAGTCTTGTGTGATTCCCACTGTGCTTTTATTTCCACCTTACCACGTCCAAGCGGGCATACAAAACGGTGGTTTTTGGGTACAATCCCGAGTCACATGGAGGCAATGAGCGATAGGAGGGGTTTCATCTCTCCCGGTATTGGGGGTTGATGTTACGCTATGCTCGATTGGCCATAACAGGGAAGTCCCTGGCGAGGGCTGGTTTAGAGATTTACTGGTAAGTGTTACCAGTAGTTTCTCGACCCGTTATGAGCCTTATATCGGTATGACCTATCGGTTATTGGGGTCTGACGTTTACCACCCCTAGACTTGATATGCGACATATCAGACGAGGAGACCGGACTGTACGGTAGTGTCACTGTCAGGCTTTTACAGGAGTTGGAGCGGGCTAGCTTGCTGATCTTCTGATCGCTCAATACCAGGGTAGCCGTTACGTCCAGCTAGTATCGCTGACGGCTTGTGGGTGCTTGATATGATCATCACCTACTGCCGGCGTATTGACGAGTCTTTAGTGTCCTACATAGAGGTTGTACTGGCTCAGGCAAAACGAAATAGGAGCGCATATGTGATATGTGCGGGACCGAGAATAATGCGTGTATGTGATACCGTATTCTATTCTCGCGATGTTTGTATCGATCGGTTATATGCGATATAACCGGGATATAGAATCAAGTGTTGATTCGATTAATCGATACATTGTATGTTAGTCGGTTATATATAATATAACCGGATTATTAAGTCAAGTATTGATTTAATAATTTAGTGTATAATTGTATATGTGATATACTAATTTACATTAACTAACATTGGTTCACTTAAGCATTTGTTTTTCTCACTTGTGCACAACTTAATATATATTTGATATATATTTATTTTTTTACATATTGTATCATGATTATTGACACAAATATCACGGGTGTATAAGACTTATACCATACTTATTTTAGTATTAGGTTTTTATATTTAAAGTAATTCAAAAATTAGTGGATAATGCATGAAGCTTCATGAAGCTTTTCTTGCATTTGACTTAGTCCACTAGTTTTGTATTACTTAAGATATTAGTTAACCTAACCACTATAATTAGCCATGGTTGTGTCTCTACATGAGTTAGTATATGATACTCACTCACCATGGTTAGATCATTCTCTCTCTTGATGATTATCCTTTCTCATTTTGAGCTCATCTTCTTCCTCCTTCACTTTCACTCTAGGGTTTGATAAAGAGAGAGATACAAAGTGAGAAATGAAATTCTAAAGTGTACCCATTTCCTATCTCACCATCCTCTACTAGACTAGCACTTTAGTTTAGGGTGTTTGCTTCACTAATTCTTTGGTTAGTGAAGTAGAAGCTTGAGTCCGTATTCCCTCGACGTAGATCATCTTCGGCCTCGAAGACTTCAAGCAATACCGTTGCAATTTTCTCATGGAGCCGTCCGAGAGTCCGAGAGTCCGATGATCGCAGCGAAGGGACTACATCAAGGAGCTTTAGAAGTGAAGGACCAATCTACAAAGGTTGTATTTCATATTCCCTTAGTGATAATTGTTATCTGCTAGCATTTGTTCGCCTAATCTCTAGTTAACGATCTTGTTTAGAGTTATTCGGTACGGCTAAAATTTTAATCCGGCATGGTTGATGCCTTGTAGAACCTCATTAGAGTGCCTAATAACCCTACAGTGGTATCAGAGCCTAGCTAGAGCATTAGGCTATGTGTTAACGAAGTTAAAACTCTGATCGAACCCCGATATGATGAAGTAGACACCCTCTCTTTACATTTTTTAAAATCTGGATTTTTCTGAATTAAAAATGCTTAAAAAATCAGCAGGTAATTATAAGGGAAAATGTGCAAAACGACACTGTTTGGCTCCCAAGGCGCCGCGGAACTGCGGCTCGAGCATGGCTCGTGCGGCGGTTCCACGGCCATATGGTGACGTCACCTTTAACTTTTTGCACGGTAATGTTCCTATTCAATTTCCTGATATTTTTCTGGGTATTTTATCTGACTCAAGTGTTGAGTATTCTGGGGTCTATTTTGTATTCGTTGATTCGATCGGAAAAATTTAATTTCGTTGTGTTTTTCGGATATTTAGAAAGTATTAAAAAGTTCGAACGGATATCAATAACTCACTTTTTCCCGACCCGGAAAATTTCCAAGTGTTGGATTTTTCCGTTTGTTTAAGAACGTCTGAATCGTGCAAGTTACGCGATGGACCCTCTAGAAGACAACAAACCTTAACTCGATTATGTGACCGTTTTGAACTGCCCTTTGAACCTTAGGGTTTGGGGCAGTACGGCGTGCCACATGTGAGGCGTTGGCTTGACCCTTCTACGGCTGGACCATTGGTACTGTGGCATGTGATGGATGTTTTTAAACTTCCCTCAAGTGTTGAGAACTATTTGGGAAAACTTGGGTGTTTGTTTATTCGATCGGAAAGTTTAACACTGTCTATTTATCTGGAATGTGATACAATATTTGGAATCCACAAGTAGTTATGATATAACTAATTTGAATGTTATAAACATAGTAGTTTAGTCTCAAATGATCGGTTGCCACAGAATTTTGATGCGATCAAAAGTCCGTCGCAATCACGTAGCGTATGCGGATACTCGCCAGATAAACTTAATAGACAGTCATGCCCCATAGCCCCGACCAAGTGACTGTAGGAGAACCCCGTCGCCGAAAGCATCCGTTCGGGTGCTCGCGACAGCGGTGTTCCGCCTTAGTGCACTTCGTCGACGGCGTCCGGGGGTGCGGCCGTCTACTAAAGTTTGCGACGAGCATTCGATCACATATTGGGAATCTTGTTGAATTGCCCGACTAGATATTGAAAAGTGTTTTCGATATAGAGACTAAAATGCGGGGTTTATAATTGTTAGGCATGCGATGTCTAAGGATGTTGCGGATTCCAACTGTTGTAGTTTTACACTTTCTTTTCTGCGACCGTAAGTGTAATATGTGATATCGCCGGTTTCGTTGCTATATGTCAACGACAATTGGGATGCGCATATTTACTTACGTTGATGACATGTGATGTTATGTGTTGCTGGATATGTTATATTGGATCGTCGCGTTTTGAATAGCCGGGGTTTTTTTATGTGAGATGAGAGTTTTGGGGAACTTCAGGGATGAGGTTGATGTCACCATTTGTATATTATTTACTTTTCGGCACTAGGATAGACCCAAGATGGAGAGCACAAGTAACCGGGTTCTGGAGTCCAGTAGGAGACCAACTCGAGGAGTCGAGTCCGGGTCTCCTAACTCTAGAATTGGTAGGGTTGCTTGCCGCTCTCGTAGGGGTCTAGGGGTGTGGGTTTGGCTATTCATCGTGACCGTGGAATCCGTGTTTTATAGAGGCTCAAAATAAAACACGGACGTCCTAGTATATCCAATATTTTATATGTTTCTTTTGCTGCAATATCTGTGATGTGATCATTTGATGTGTTGTGATAAATGCTGTATATAGTATATATGATATATTATATAGACGTTACTTATGTTTTACACCTGCGCTAGCCCTGTCCCGCTCTGCCGTTAGTCACCTAACCTAACGGTGCACGAGGGGACATCGAGGCGAATGCGGATGGCATAAGTGTACGTCGTATTTATCTGTGATGTTTAGGTGACTTAAATGATGGGACTTCATTAATGTGATTAATGAAAGAAAAGAAACCTAAAAGATGTTGTGGAATCGAATTTTCAAAAAACAGGTAGCTACAGTTCTTGCTTTGCATCGCGGTGTTCCTTGTAGAACATCATGCACCTTATTCGATAAAGAAAGGGCCGAGATCCCTTCACCGGGAGTGACCCCTTTAGCAATGACTGGCAGATGCTACACCCCTCGGTTTGTCTTTTGATTGCTTTTCTAGTTCTTGCTTTGCACAGTGATATATATGATATATCCTGCACCTCATTCAACGAGGAAAGAGCCGAGATCCTTTTACCGGGAGTGACCTCTTTAGCGAAACTAGTAAAAGCCTAAAAAACACTCCATTTTAAAATCATTTGATTCTACAACGATATCAAGTTCATTACGCAATAGGTTTTCAGAAAAACCTGTCGTAGCCCTCCGTCATTTCAGATAAGTCCTGCTTAGTATTCGTGCTGCGTTTGTTGTCCTTGTCAAGGCGTGGTGTGCGGTAGCTAACCCGTATTTATCTGCTTATGCATATGATGCAGATTGTTTTAGGGTAGTCGTACGGCCTTGTTGACCTTGTCAAGGGTCTTGCGGGTGGGTTTGATTCAATCAAGAAATAACGGGTAGAACTTGACTTACGGTCTATGGTTTGTTGACCTTGTCAAGGTCATAGATCGTTCGGGGCAAAATTATCGGGAATTTCAAGTGTTGAAATTTGCAATGAGATTGCATACCTTCTATGTGATAGTTGGATCCCGATACCCACTGCGAGTAATTGTTACTCCTGGGAGAGTTTTACACATTACAATTAGCCGATCAAGTAGGTGTCTAGAAAGGTGTCAATAGGGTTACGCCTCTGGGAAAACGAGGTTTACTTTAATTAGGTCCGTGCGAAAGCACGGGGATCCTCCCTCAAAGTACCGACACTGGCCTGGCTGAAAGATTGGCGAAGTTGTAGGGTGTAATTAATCCCGGCTAGTCTTTCCTTTTAGGGTTTGAAGGAAGATTTGATAAAAACAGTGGGAGCCATCCTAATTAGATAAAATAATAACCAATCTGATCTTGCAAGAGCGCACGCAGAGTGTTTTCTTCTCTCTGTCTCCAGGTAGCGACCATATCACTCCTTAATCAAGATAATAATATGGATGTATTGTCCGAACCCGCTTGTTATACTGTGCTGGGGAACGTTGGTCCTGCTCCAACTTATAATTGTTATAAGACAGAGCAGGAAATAGGGGATTACTAGAATTCCTGTGCCACCCAAACGAAAAAAGTGCATGATGATGCATCTTCTTCGGGTGTGTTCATTACAAAGAACTATTTCTCAGTATCCTTTACGTCCTGGGCATGAGATACCGGATCAGGATCCCGCATATGTAATCTGTTACATGGGCTACAGATAGGTAGAGAACTGAGAACGGGTGATAAGTTTCATGAGATAGAAAACAGTGCGAATGTTGCAGCCAAGTCTGTTGGTCACTATCACCCTGTATTACCAGAATACATTGATTCTGAACGAATGTTATTAGATACCGAACCTGATATACAACATCATATCAATCTCTTTATTAGTAAAGAAGGATATAATTTTGTATTGTTGGATAATGTTTTGAACATTTCCTATATCAAGAGTTGATCGGTTCAGGCACGTTATCTAAAAGCATAGACGTTCTAAATCAAACTACAGTTCTTAGTATACAGAACACACACAAGAGGAAGAGTTCAGAAATAAACGAATCCTTCTTGAGGTATTGTAGACTAAGTCATATCAATGCGACCTGACTAGCTGAAGTTACATATAGATGCATATTTAAATTAGTTTGAATTTACATCTTGTGAAACTTGCCGGTCATGTCACAGAGACAAGATGACCATAGCTCCGTTTACTGGATACAGAGAAAGAGTTAGTGAACTCTTGGGATGATACATGTTGATGTATGTAGGTCCCCTGTCTACACATGCCAAGACCGGTTCTTTGTATTTCATTACATTCTCTGATAATCTCTCAAGATTCAGACATATGTTCCTGTTGAAACAAAAGTCCGAAGCTTTTGAGATATTCACAGAATATAAGTTAGAAATAGAGAACCAAAACGGGTATAAGTATTATGTCCTTTGATGTGATCAAGGAGGAGAATACTCGAGCACGGAATTCCTGGATTATTCTAAAGGAGAATGAGATTCTCTCTCAGCATTACTCCTCCGTATACACCATAGCACGTCGGTGTATCGGGGCGGAGCAATCACACCCTATATGATAAGGTGTGCTCTATGATGAGTACTACTGAGTTACCTATTTCCTTTTGGGAGTTATGCACTTATGAAGTTGCATACCTATTGAATAGGTTTCCGATCAAATCAGTTGCCTACCACTTCATATGAGATATGGAAAGGGAAGAGCCCATATCTTAAGTTTGTTAAGATTTGGGGTTGTCTGGCCTATGTCTAAAAGCAAAATCCGGACAAGCTCGAGACAAGATCTGTTATGTAGAACTGGAAATGTTTCAGCTATATAAACTGCAGCTGATGATTTGGTAGAACCAAAGGATTCAATAGTTACCAACGAAGCTCAGCCTCTCCGCCGATCTAGTTGGGTTCCTCACCCACCTGAGAGATACTTCTGTTTCTCTATGACAGTGGGAGCGAGAATTGCATCATGAGATGATGACCCAACTAGTTTCGAGCTGGCCATCAGGAGTGGGACTATATAAGAATGGCTGGATGCTTAGCGATCTGAGATGGAATCCTTATACACCAACAAAGTATGGACTTTGGTTGCTTGATCTGAAGGGTTAAATCCCCATCAGGAGCAAGTATATCTTGAGAAGATTACTTGGTGTACATGGAAAAGTTGAGACTTTCAAAGCTAGACTTGTTAAAAGTTTGCATCATTGACCAGGTATGGATTATGATGAAACCTTTTCTAAGTAGCTATGCTTAAGTCCATCCAGATCCTACTTTCCATGGCTACATACCATGACTACGATATCTGGAGGTTGGGTGCCATGACTGCTTTTCTAAATGATGTTTTAGAAGAGTGTGTCTATAAGTACACAGCCAGAGGCCCTCGTAGACAGTGGGAGCAGCGGAAACGTGTGCAAGATGTTTTATGTGATAAAGCAGGCATCGCGGAGTTGGAACGTCTGTTTTGATGTGTTAGTCAAAGAGTTTGACATCATCAAAATGGTAGATGAACCTTGTATATACAAAAAGATAGTAGAGAGTATGGTGGTGATCCTCGTAGAGTACGTGGATGACATACTCTAGATGGGGAAGGAGTTTCCTATGCTACGCTCGGTCAATCTCCGCTTATCACAATGACTCTCCATATAGGATCAAAGTGATACCTACTAAATCCTGGGTTTTGAATCTATGAGATAGATCTAATTGGATGTTAGGATTCTCACTAGTTGTAGTGAGATGGTATCAATCGATCCTGGGGAGAATCATTGGAAAGGTTCCAGGGTGATAAGGACGACTGAATGTCAGTCACAGGCATTGTCTTTACCCTCAGTAAAGGGACGGTATGTTGGAAGAGTTCTAAGACAGATACCGTGGCATACTAGACGATAAAGGCTAGATACATCGCTACCAAAGATGCTACCAAAGAGGAAGTCTGGGTGTATATTAGCTCATGAGATGAACTTCGTTCCTACCATTGTGTGACAATGGAGTTGTGGCTTATGCCAAGGAACGCCCGTCCCATCAGTGATCCAGACATGTTCTAAGGCAGTGTCACCTGATCATGGAGATGGTTGATCTTCAGGGGATCGAGGTCAGGAGAGTAGACTCAGAAGACAATACGGCGGATCCACTCATGAAGGCCTTTTCCCAGAGAGAGACTAGTTAAGGGATGGTTGAGTATGAGATACTACAACCACTGTTATCAAATGGCCCTAGTGCAAGTGGGAGATTGTTAGTTATATGTATGCCCTAGAGGCCATTACTATACATGTGATGTATATTGTAGTGGATGCTTGGACATATATAGGGAGGACTTTCTTGCTCGACATGATAGTATGCTATCTGGTTACTCTTTACCTTAACGTGTATACTGATTGTCTCTCTGTTACATGTTGGTAAAGCCCTTAGGATGTATACTTGACTACTTGAACTATGATGCGGATCATACTAGTGGGGACATGGTAGTCCATAAGTACATCCATCAAGGTCCCTAGTCGTGGGTGTATCGAGACGGGGCATCGATATACCAGTGTAGACTAGCGTATGCCTTCTCGACCCATACAGATGGGCGATGGATGATCCCATATCCATTGGTGTTTGACATCAGAGATAATATACGGGTGCTCAGTGGAGACTGGGTACACTAGACGGACTCGCTGAGAACTCCCAGATGGTATTATACCTTACGTCAGATAGCAGTTCTCTGGTGACACTGGTACAGGTTAGTCTGTAGACCCGAGATCGTCATAGAGTCTTGTGTGATTCCCACTGTGCTTTTATTTCCACCTTACCACGTCCAAGAGGGCATGCAAAACGGTGGTTTTTTGGTACAGTCCCGAGTCACTTGGAGGCAATGAGCGATAGGAGGGGTTTCGTCTCTCCCGGTATTAGGGGTTGATGTTACGCTATGCTCGATTGGCCATAACAGGGAAGTCCCTGGCCAGGGCTGGTTTAGAGATTTACTGGTAAGTGTTACCAGTAGTTTCTCGACCCGTTATGTGCCTTATATCGGCATGAGTTATCGGTTATTGGGGTCTGACGTTTACCACCCCTAGACTTGATATGCGACATATCAGACGAGGAGACCGGACTGTACGGTAGTGTCACTGTCAGGCTTTTGCAGGAGTTGGAGCGGGCTTGCTTGCTGATCTTCTGATCGCTCTATACCCGGGTAGCCATTACGTCCAGCTAGTACCGCTGACGGCTTGTGGGTGCTTGATATGATCATCACCTACTGCCGGCGTATTGACGAGTCTTTAGAGTCCTACATAGAGGTTGTACTGGCTCAGGCAAAACGAAATAGGAGCGCATATGTGATATGTGCGGGACCGAGAATAATGCGTGTATGTGATACCGTATTCTATTCTCGCGATGTTTGTATCGATCGGTTATATGCGATATAACCGGGATATAGAATCAAGTGTTGATTCGATAAATCGATACATTGTATGTTAGTCGGTTATATATGATATAACCGGATTATTAAGTCAAGTATTGATTTAATAATTTAGTATATAATTGTATATGTGATATACTAATTTACATTAACTAACATTGGTTCACTTAAGCATTTGTTTTTCTCACTTGTGCACAACTTAATATATATTTGATATATATTTATTGGTGTACATATTGTATCATGGTTGTTGATACAAATATCATGGGTGTATAAGACTTATACCATACTTATTATATTATTAGGTTTTCATATTTAAAGTAATTCAAAAATTAGTGGATAATGCATGAAGCTTCATGAAGCTTTTCTTGCATTTGACTTAGTCCCTTAGTTTTGTATTACTTAAGATATTAGTTAACCTAACCACTATAATTAGCCATGGTTGTGTCTCTACATGAGTTAGTATATGATACTCACTCACCATGGTTAGATCATTCTCTCTCTTGATGATTATCCTTTCTCATTTTGAGCTCATCTTCTTCCTCCTTCACTTTCACTCTAGGGTTTGATAAAGAGAGAGATACAAAGTGAGAAATGAAATTCTAAAGTGTACCCATTTCCTATCTCACCATCCTCTACTAAACTAGCACTTTAGTTTAGGGTGTTTGCTTCACTAATTCTTTGGTTAGTGAAGTAGAAGCTTGAGTCCGTATTCCCTCGACGTAGATCATCTTCGGCCTCGAAGACTTCAAGCAATACCGTTGCAATTTTCTCATGGAGCCGTCCGAGAGTCCGAGAGTCCGATGATCGCAGCGAAGGGACTACATCAAGGAGCTTTAGAAGTGAAGGACCGATCTACAAAGGTTGTATTTCGTATTCCCTTAGTGATAATTGTTATCTACTAGCATTTGTTCCTCTAATCTCTAGTTAACGATCTTGTTTAGAGTTATTCGGCACGGCTAAAATTTTAATCCGGCATGGTTGATGCCTTGTAGAACCTCATTAGAGTGCCTAGTAACCCTACATGGATTGTATACAAGGGCCAGCATTGTACCTCCTGTAAGGCAATTTGGAGGATACGACGGCTTAAGAACAGGTCCAGGTCCTTGTAGCTTAAGGCTTTGAATCCTATAAGCCATGAGGGTCTCATAGGGGGAGTTCTTCTTACGAGTCGAGATGATCTCGTAAGTGGAAAATTTACGAGATTGCGCCCTTTCGGGTTTTCACAAGCTCGCTGGTAGCCCTACTGTTTTTACTCACGGCGCCCTTTCGGGTTTTCATCCGTGCCTATTTCGCTTGTGGACGTACAATTTTTTTGACAACGAGATTGCGCCTTTTCAGGTTTTCACAAGCTTGCCGGTATCCCTGCTATTTTTACTCATGGCACCCTTTTGGGTTTTCATCCGTGCGCCTTTCGCTTGTGGACGTACCGTTTTTTTTTACTTGGGTTACAGTTTTTGCCATTGGAGCTTTGATTGCAACATAGATCTTAAGAGAAGATATCGCCATATTTGGTGCGATGCGCCATGTTTGAGGCGGAGTACTAGTTTAGGGACATTTCGGTCCATTGCCAGTGTAAGGACGCAGTGGTCCATTGTCACCATTTTTGGGGTGAAGTTTTTCCGAATACCACTTAGATTTTTGACTCAGGAAGATAGCGAGCGGACACGAGCGTCATCATCTATCATTGACCTAAGTCGTTACTCGTCAAGCGTGGTATTTCTTGAGGAATAGGCCGTTTATTGGTCGGAATGGTCTTTCGCCATGCATATCCATGAGCAAATAGGCCCTACCTTGGTAGGCCTTGTCTATGATGTACAGGCCTTCATAATTTGGCTCGAATTTCCCCCGTTTTGCACGATTGGGGATCATAGGACTTTTGACGAATAGCACGAGTTTGCCTTGGTAGAATGTTCACGGCCAAGTCAGTCTTTCGTATGAGCGTGTCATCCTTATCTTGTAAGCTTCTAGGTTTTGTTGCGCCATGAGGCGAGTTTCATCGAGAGTGTCGAGCTCCTCAAGCCGAAGATGGGCATTTTCTTCATCTGTCAGCTCGCATCGAACTGCCACTCATACAGAGGGTAGCTCTATCTCCAAGGGAAGTACCGCTTCCGTACCGAATACCAACGCGTATGGCGTTGTATTCGTGGTCGTTTTGAACGTGGTTCGATACGCCCAGAGAGCTTCATGCAGTCTCTCATGCCAGTCCTTTTTATTTCCGGACACCGTTTTCTTTATGATCTTCATCAAGGTCTTATTGAAAGCCTCAGCTAGACCGTTATCTCGAGGATTATAGACTGAAGAGTATCTCCAGTCTATATTATGCTGCTGTGCGAAGCGGCTAATCTTATGCCTTCTGTAGGCCGGCCCATTATCCGAGATGATCCATCGCGGGATGCCGAACCGGTAGATGACATGTGCCCTGAAGAAATGGAGGATGTTCTCCGTCTTCACTTCCTTTAGCGGTACTGTCTCTGCCCACTTAGAGAAGTAATCGATTGTTGCCAATATGAACCGATGTCTTTTGGATGACGCCGGTTAGATGGGCCTAATTATATCGGTTCCCCACATTTCGAACGGCCAACTAGTCAGTGTTGGGTTTAGCGGATTTGGATGCTGGTGGATGAAATCCCCGTGAACCTGGCATGAGTGACACTGCTTCGCATATTCGAGGCAGTCCTGAATCATTGTGGATCAACAATAACCCATTCTCTTGATCTTCAGCTTCATCTTTTGCCCAGCTTAATGAGAACCGCAGAGTCCGTCGTGGGTTTCTTGGATGACTCTCCTTGCTTCTTTTGGTCCCAGGCACCTTAGCCACAAACTGTCGAACGATCTCTTATATAGAGTATCATTGACGACGGCAAAAGACAGAGCTCGTTTCATGAGCTGATGTCTTGAAGATGCGTTTTCGAGTGTTCGATGGGATTTGAAATAGTCTATGAAGACTTCTCTCCAATCCTTAACCTTTTCTTCATCCTCTAGTTGGAAGGATGCTTGTTTGGTCGCTTCCTTTCTTTCAGAAGACTCCGGAGATATTTCTGCTGGCGCGAGAATCCGGCGGCTTTGTACAATGATCCTTACGTCATCGAGGTTTTCGTCGGCCAGTTCTTTAGCGAGCCTGGCTAACGCATCTTCCTTACTATTTTCCGCACACGGTATGCTTTCCAGGATGTAGGAGGGAATTTGAGTCAGCCGTTGTTGCACTCTTTCGCCATATTTTACCAACTCCGGTTTACACATCTGATAGTCACCATTTACTTGGCTAACGACTAGATGGGAGTCTCCATATATGAGGAGGTTTTTAATTCCCATGTCGACAGCAATCACAAGACCCGTTATAAAAGCTTTGTACTCAGCCTCATTGTTTGTCCTCGGCTCTATTAAGGAAAGGGCGAAACACATTATCTCTCCTTGCGGAGTTACGAAGATAAATCCCACCCCAGCTTTGATTATGGGGATGCTTTGCTTTTGCTTCTTCAAGGAAGATGCTCTATCGAAGTATATTTCCCATCGGGCATTATTTCCTTCCTTCTTTCCTTCAATTGCATCGAACGCATGTTCTTCTGGCAATTCACAATTTAAGGGAGAGTCGGCTGGTATCGGATGCTCAGCGAGAAAGTCGGCGATGGCCTGGCCTTTCACTGCCTTGAAGGGTCGATACGTTATCGAGAACTCCATTAAGAGGAGGGCCCATTTGGCAAGCCTTCCTGTTAGTATGGCTTTTGACATCAAATATTTGAGAGGATCCACCTTTGATATGATATAGACCTCATGTACCAAGGCATAATTTCGAAGCTTCGTTATCGCGAAGATCAGTGCCAGGCAATGCTTTTCAATGGGGGAGTAGTTGTTTTCTGCCCCCAGAAGAACTCGACTCAAAGAGTAGATAGCTCTCTCCTTCCCCTGGTCGTTCTCCTGTGCCCAGAGCGCGCCTAAAGAATCTTCAAGGGCTGTTGTGTACAGGATGAGGGTTTTTCCCTTGACCGGAGCGGTCAGTACCGGCGGGTTCTGCAGATATTGCTTGATTTCGTCCATTGCACTTTGGCATTTATGATCCCAAACGAACGGGGTCCCCTTCTTCATTAGATGGTTGTAGGGGCGGCATTTTCCGGAGAGGTTAGCTATGAACTGTCGGATATATGCGGGCTTTCCTTGGAGAGACCGAAGTTGTTTGAGAGTTCTTGGCGTGAGCATCTCTGTAATCGCCTTGATCTTCGATGGGTCTATTTCGATGCCTCTGTGTCGTATGATGAATCCTAGGAATTTTCCTAAGGAGACTCCAAACGCGCATTTCAGAGAGTTCATCTTCAGATTATATTTCCGAAGACGTTGAAACACTGTGTTTAGATGTTCCCATTGTTCCTCGTATGACTTGCTTTTCACCACAAGGTCGTCGATGTAGCATTCAACAATCTCATGGATGAGGTCATCAAAGATCTTCATCATGGCCCTCTGGTAGGTAGCGCCAGCGTTCTTCAGATCGAAAGGCATCACTTTATAGAAGAATATACCCAGCGGAGTCCGGAAGGCTGTGTGCTTTTGGTCTTCAGGATGCATTTTTATTTGATTGTAGCCTGAAGATCCATCCATGAAGGAGAAGACCTCATAAGTGGACGTGTTATCGATCATCAGCTCGGTAACAGGTACTGGAAAGTCATCCTTCGGGCAAGCCTTATTGAGGTCCCGAAAGTCTATGCAGATGCGCACCGGCCTATTTTTCTTCATCACTGGAACGATATTGGCAATCCAGTCAGGATATTGAACTTCTTGGATGAAGCTGAAGTCAATTAGTTTCTTGACTTTGGCGTTGATACTCATCTCGAGCTCGAGCCGCATTCTTCTTGGCGCCAGTTTGATTGGCTTGACGTCCGGCGATATCGCCAGTTTATGCACCGCTATTTCTGGATCTAGTCCTGGCATCTCGAAATAGTTCCATGCAAAGCAGTTTTTATATTGCATAAGCACGTCCTTTAGTGTGGCCACTTGTGTTTTAGACAACAGCTCACTGACGAACGTTGACCTTGGATCGTTTTTCGTCCCTAAGTCAATTTTTCTTAAGTTGGCCGCCGTGGTGTGTATCCCATCTTCTAGCTCTTTTGGCGCCGGTGGAAACTCTGAGATCACCTCCTCCTCATCCTCATTTACGAAGTAGTTGAAAAAGTCATCCATATTCTCATGCTCTCCGTCCTTCGAGAGTGTTATCATGTGGCAGGTAGGAGTTCGTTTCCAAGCCTGGTGTTGATCTGTCCCTACTCTCGCGATATAGGTTTCTTTTGGCTCATGCTTTCATGGTGGGGTTACCCTCCAACTGTTGGATACAGCAAACCAGCTTTGCTGATACTGGTCTTCGACCCAGTCTTTGAAGGTGAAGCATTCTTCAAGAGGATGTCCTATTGCTCGGTGGTAGGAGCAATAAGCCAGGTGATGGACCTCGTTTATTTGTTCGGGGTGCCTAAACTCCGGGAGAGTCATCATTTGATGTTTAATTACAAGGTCGAATATTTTCCTTGTCTTTTATTGGGGGAAAGAGTATTTCCGACCAATCTTCTTCATTAAAGATAGATTCCAGCTGACTTTTTCTCGATCGTGTGGCTTCTTGGATCCGCTTTGCTATTTTCGAACGTCATTCTTATTCTTCACCTTGTTGTTGCCTCTGTGTCAGGCTTTTTCCTTGCTACGGGAGTGCACGGCGTGCTGAGGGTGAAGGGAATCGTAGTCTTCTCTTTCTGCAGACTGCTGTGTGAGACGCTGCGTTCTGGCTTTCTCGTAAATGGCCATTTCACGGCTGTGGTCATCCTGGACCTTTTGACCTGCTTCCCTAGCGTAGCAACCTGCTCTTCGAATGACGAACTTAACGTTCTTATGGCGGGATCTCGCTCTGGTTCAATATTATGACCATTTGGAAAAACGTTCCCTTATTTACCGATGGCATTTATGACGCGGCAATTGTGGAATCACTCTCGTTTATTTGACCGAACGTATTCGAGCCCAATCGTCTCCATTCTCCCGTTGGGCATCTTTCACTGACTCCCGAGGACGTCCCAAATCTTTTTGTAGAACTGGGCTTGTCGAACGGTTTGTTTGAAGGGTACACCTTGGCATCTTAATAGCCTTTTCAATCCCTTTGTGTAATATCTGGGTAGACGGATTGGTTGAAGCCTGTAAGCGCAAGTTCGGCACCATGCCAGACTTCTTTTTCCACTCTGGTCTCCGTAGACTAATAGAAGAGGATCGCATTTTCACCTCTTCGCCCGGGAGGGATGTAGAAGGTCTACAGCTCTTGTACGCTGTATGTATTGAGCGCATCAAGTTCTTTATAATGTCGCTACGAAACCATAGTAATTTGTAAACTCTGGTCAACTCCAGTGAAGGTTTGTATTGACGGACGGACGGAGAACACTGTGCTGGCTTCGTCCTCAGAGTCACAGCCGAAAACCAAAATAGGGGTAGATGGTCCTGGCCTGTTGCCTTGGGGTTTCCCCGAGTATACTATCTCTTCATCCTCCTCGGTATCGCTCCCAAAGATCGGGATGTGGCGACGGCTTTTTATTTATTCTCCGGTTTATGACATCTTTCCGTGTCTTTGAAGTCTGGTAGGAAGTACTTGGCTTCTTCATATTTGCGAACTTCATTTATGGAGAACGGGTTTAGCTCCCCCGTAACGGTGTACTCGAGGCCGTCTTTGAAATACTTCATACACTGATGTTGTGTAGAAGGGATGATGTTGTACTCATGTAACTAAGGTCGGTCGAGCAAAGCGTTGTAGCAAGTCTTGGCGTCGATGACATGAAATTTGATGTCAGTGACGAGAAGCCCAAAGTGTAATGTCAATATTACGGACCCCAGCGTCCGTGATGACTGCGAGTCGAAGCCGGAGATGGTAATTTTGTCCCGGGTCAAGTGCTGAACGTTCATGCAAATCTCCTTCAGCACCTTCACGTTGAGAAGGTTGACGGAGGAGCCGTTGTCGACCAGGATCTTCCCTATCTTAATGTCATGGCAGTGCCCGGTGACATATAGAGGACGGTTGTGCTCGTATTTTCCGAGGAGGAGATCTTCATCGCCGAATGTAATCTCAGTTATATGAACCTCTTCCAGCTCGTCCTTCATCTTTTCTTCTGCAAGGAAAGCTTGGAACTGATCAGGCACTTGCAATGCCTTGATCAGAGAATCTCGTGCCTCTTTGGTCAGGAGGAGAGCATCCAGTATGCTCTCAGATGTGCCAGGACATTGTAATCCACCAAGTTTTTCTTAAGCGGATCCTTGGCTGCGAGCTCTTTAACGATTCTATGATCGAGGGCAATTTCCTTTGGGACTTTTTCCTTCCCCTTGTATCTTTTGCTCGAACATTTGTTTGTAGGCCCGAGGTTCTTTTCAGGCAACATAAGGTTACGCAGCTGAATGTTCTTGCAGTTCTTCTCCTCTTCTTCTTTTCCAGAGCTGGATTCTTTAAAGAGAGGGCCGAGGGTTATTTCTTCCTCAGAATCGCTCCCGAATGTACGAACTTGAGATTTTCCTTTTGTCGAACTGGTATCAACCATATGACAGTTGCCAGCCGTTCCTTCTCGCTCGTTTGTCGTGCTTCTTTGTTGTCGACGGGTTTTGCACTTTATCCACTTGAAATGTTGCCGGTGAGCAACGTATCCTTGCCACCACTTCTTGAAGGCATTGCACTCTTCGGCGGGGTATGTGACCCTCCGATGGTATAAGTAGTAGTTCGGATGTACATCCGCTTTGTCGAGGCACGTACTCCCGGGAGTGTTTTCCATGAGAGGGGCAGCTTCATTCCCATTAATAAGGCTTTGGAGAACCGCTTCTCTGCTTTGATTCTGCTCTTGTTTATAGCAGGTGTGCTTTGGCTCAATTGGAGTACTTTACGACTCATCCTTACCGCAGCTTCTTCAGCCTGACGCCGACGCTTGGCCTTTTCGTATATGGCCGTTTCATGTTCCTGGTCAGCTCTATTCTTTTGAAGGGCTTCGTTTAGCAGACTGTCAATTGGGTCTTCTGACAGTTCCAGGGATTTTGGCGCCGGTCCTGCCCCCGGTTCCTCTGCGTTGCTTTTCGACGCCGAGGAAGTTTCTTCGTCATTTAACGACAAATGAGAAACCATGTGGAAAATTTCTAAATAATCTTCGGTTTCTCCCGACGAGCCGTTTCCCTCATCATCGTCACTATCTCCGTTCTCAAGTATATGGTTGAGAAACTCTTCGAGTATGACTGGGGTCCGCGCCTTCTGGTTGTACTCTTCCAGCGCATCGATGCACCTTTGTAGGTCCGTGCGCTTGTCGTCATACTCGGTAGGCTGCACAGGCTTCTTGGTCTTCCTCTTTTTCTTCGAAGACTTCGAAGGCTTGGCCTGGAGGTCTTCCCCATCGTTACCAGTTTTCGGTGTTGGGCGCGGTTTAAGCATCCCCTCAATGATCTCAGGCTCAAGCGGGATTTTCCATTTGATCGCCGGCCATGCTTGAAGATTCTTCAGCATTCTTTTAGTTTTAGCTGAAAGGACCACTTCCCAAGGAGCTTCTTCCACAAATGAGCATGATGCCCCCAGCGTGTCTACCTTTTTAGGAGTATGCCTCTGTGGCGGGTTCACCCTCCAATTTTCGGACAGCGCAAACTTCCCTTGTTGGTACTGGTTCTCGACCCAGTTTTTGAAGACGTAGCAATCCTCAATTGGGTGGCCCACTATTCTGTGGTAGAAGCAGTAGTTGAGATTGTTGACGTCACCGGGTTGTAGGGAGTGCCTCGGATCTGGCAGTGTGATGAGTTTGTTGCGCATTGCCGGTTCGAACAATCTCCTCGTTTTATCATGGGGGAACGAGTCAGCACGTCCTAGCTTCTCTTCCAGGGATTGGCGCGGGCGCATGTTATTTTGGCGAGCAACTGGTTTCGGGTCACTCGGTTGTTGTTGAGTGTTGGCAACGAAGTCCGCTTTCCCTTTACCCTTTGCATTCCGAGGGTCCATTTTTGAAGAAGGGGGCCCGTGGCCCATCTGATCTATTTAGGCCAACTTGTCGATCAGAGCCTGGAAGGTGGTCGGCTTAAAGAACGTCATGAACTGGGACATAGCCGCCTGAGAATCGAGAGTCCCTATGAACATGCCCAAGGCAAGAGCTTCTTCAATGCGTTGTTCACATTTTAACCATAGGTTCCGCCACCGAATTGCGTATTGAACCTAGGTCTCTCCTGGCTTCACCCTGGCATTAATTAATGTCGTGATCGGGGTGCGTTCGCTTGCGCTTGCGAACTACTGTGTGAATAGTAGCTCCATTTCTGTGAATGTTTTGACGGAGTCATTTGGGAGCTACGAGTACCATTCAAATGCTGTTTCCGACAGGCTGCCAACGAACTGGCGAAGCAGTAATTTGTCGTCGCCTCCTGTATTGCCACATAGAGCTCTGAACTGAGCGACGTGCTGATGAGGATTGCCTGTCCCCTTATACACATGGAATTTGGAGATCGTATATCCCGGCGGGTACTTGATCTGATTATACCATCTCGGATACGGTCGCCTAGTTTGGATGACTTGGCCAGCCATTTCTATCACGCCCCGCTTCCCAGTATAAGGGCAGAGGACGCGACGAGGCCGCTATGTATTTACTCTGAAGTAAATACGCTAAGCGTATCTAAGCAATATAAGTAAAATGCACAAAAGACAATGTTAATGGATATAATTGAACAACAACTTTATTTATTAAACATTCTTTTTACAATACAACTGAAAAGTAAATACATGGAATGGAAAGCAATGCCTAAACAGTGGCATAACAGAAATGGAAAATACAGAATGCAAATGTGTACAAGGAATCTAAAGCTCTTGGTCGAAAGCTAACTGGTCCAAATCCTCGCAGGTGGGCTCGATCTCCAGTGAGTCCGAATCACCTGACGACATTCCAAAGACGAAGAAAGAGAATGTCGTCAGCGAACAAATCTCTCGGTAAGTCCCATAAATCGACAAAAATGGAATAGTCAGAATAGAGAGTATATTGTTATAATGTTTTATTGAGTGTTAACGCTGTTACTTGTAGCTTGGTATAGAAGAATGCCAGTGTATATGAGAGGAGTCCCACTATTCCGGAGACTAAGGTATACGGAGCACAAGGAACCGTTCAGCCAAGGTACAACGGCAATTGAATTCAGGTTAGGTGTATTATAGTTACAGTCTCGTGCCACTTTTAACACCTTCTGTACCAGTCTACCCCTTATAAACCCCGCGATGTCTTGATTGTATTGTCTTGATTTGTATATATGGATGACTTGCCGGAACCATGATATCAGTATTGAAACGGATATAATGGATGAATATGTAGATGGAATATATCCATGGTTCGGTTCAGTCAATATAGATTGATTTGATTGAATAGACGGATTCATAGATCCATGTTGTATTGAAGTTTGATACTTGAATCATATTCAAGTCAGATTAATTATATTAAGACTCAGTCTGAGTCGGAAAATTAGAAAAGAAATTGAAGTCCTGAATTATGTTTTGATGCTATCGGTAACTGCTGCATATGGACGGCAGGATTTGTGTCTTTTTCAAAGAAAATTACCGTGTTGATAACACCGTTTGTTAAGTTGTCTACCTTAAATAGGCAAGCACCCATATCTCCGGCTCTCTGAGGCTCAAGAGACTGGTCCCGCTTAAACCTATGTTTACTAGGGTCCTTATTGTAATTTAGTATAACATGAGGGGTTTTTATGTAAAAATAGTTTTGTTATATTTTCAAAATACACCTCACGTATTTTATTATCTTCTTTAGAGTTTTCATGGATGTATATTTTATCAATGTGATATTTCTAGTGAATAAAACCTAATTTCATAATATATGGTATTTATTTGTAATATTGGATTTGTATGGTATTTTCTTGTAAATGAGATGTTTTTCTTGAATTTTGGAAATGTGGAATATTATAAATATTAAAAATAGATATTTTAATATTAATTACATATATATTTATTTATTAAAAATATAAGTTTTATTTACAATAGAAATCATATTTTCTAAAGAAAATTGTATTTTAAATCTTTCGAGATCGTATGCTCCTTGCGGAGGTCTGCATCTCACTCTACTAAATCCGAAGATGAGCGATAGTCTGCACCATACCGAACGGGTTCCTCAAATGAGTTGTAGAGGCGCAATTGCAAAGATTTGTTAAAATACACTTCTTGTAGAAAAATGTTTTATAAGTTGAAGGTAGTTATATGTAAAGTCGTGTTTTCCCAAATCTATGTTCTCAAATTCCATCGTGCTATATTAGATATGAGTGTTGTGAGGAGGTAGGTCATTACCTCGTGAGCTATCTATAGGTATAACAAGGAATTATGATGGTTTATGTCGAAATTAAACTATATGGTATTTTTCTGAAAAAGTATAATAAAAGTTACAAAAATGATTAGTTTGATGTTCAACTTGCTTTATTAAGTTTGTTAATGTTTAATGAACAATATGTGATGATATGAATGTATCTTGATTAAGAAAAATTATAGTTTTTAAAGAAAACCGAATCGGAAGTCGGACCAACTCCGCTTCCGTCGGGTTTTAGTTTTGAATGTTTTAGAATAGAGAAAAGAAGGAGAAGTAGGGATTACTAGATGATTTGCTATAGGAGAGAAATAGGAAGAGGTGGGAGTTACCGGTGCATCGTTTCGTCGTCGGAAACTCCTTGAGTTGTCGCCGGAAGTTTGTTGGAGCTTCACCCTTTTGCTAACTCCACTTGCACACAAAAGACTTGGGAATTTTCTTGAGAGTTTGGGCAGGGATTTGGGAGTGAGGAGGGGTGATTTGAGGGTGGTATTTATAGGAAAAATTAAGGTTTTAGGGTAGTGAAAGATGTATTAAAAATCTGTATTAAAATGGATTAAATGTGTGTTTTAATGTGCTCTATAAATGTGCAGGAAAAACAAATAATACAGAAGTTTTGGGGGGAGTCTAAGAGTCGCCTGAGTTGAAGAAAATTTGGGTTTGGACCGAATTGAACCGGCGGCGGCGGCCGAGTCGAGGTTTTCGCCGGTCCGAGTCGGGTGAGTCGGGGCTCCATCTTTGTGCCACGTGTCCCTGATGCTTGGTCTAGCCTCGTGAACATGTTTGTTTAGGCTGTAACTCTTGATTTTACGGATTGTGCATTTGTAGACCTTTGGGATTTTAAAAGATTAAAACAAAAATAATTAAAAAAATAATGTGGCTGATTGGATTTGAACTCTGGTGCTTTGTAACAGCAGTGCAAGGTCTTACCAATGAGCTACAAGCTCTTTCTTGCCGATCAAAAGCAAAACAAATTCTTATAGTACTCACAGGAAGTGTAAATACCCCAATTGTACATTAACTTTAAATGAATTTTGTGTACACTAAAATTGGAGTTGTTACAGTTTCACTCGCTTGATGAGCTCGTATTTGTTAAGCTATGTAATCGTCATGGGAGGCTTTGGAGATCGTTTCCTCCCGGCCACTGATAGCGCCGGAAGAGGGTTCGATGATTCTCCTATGTCGTTCTCAATGATTATCGGTGGATCTTCGGCTGGCTGGATCATCATTCCAACCATGTCCTGGAACAAAATCTCTATCTACTTTATATTATCAGCTTGTTCCGCGGCCTCCTTATCTTTTCTTTCTAGCATTCTTCGCAGGAACTCTGTATCGGTCTCCTGTTCCTGGCGCTGTTCGGACGATGCTTCCGGGCTTTCTTTTTGTCCGGTGAGTGCTTCCATTTTCGTCAGCATCTCCTGGAACTTTTGTTGTTGCTCTTGATCCTTTGTTAATGACCGAGTTTATGGTCAATGACCTATGGAAGAATGGCTTTCCTCTTTCCCGGAAGCCATGTAAACCGTGTGCACAATCATACCCCCAGACTTGGAAAGTTTGGATCCATCACCTTTGGGATTTGCCGCCGGTGGTGAGAGATTCTCCGGCCTTCTCTTTTTGTGGGAGGTCGAAGTTGAAGGAGCCATTGTAGCAGGAGCCTGTGTGGAAGAAGTCCCTCGCTGAATGGTAGAGGGATGACTTTCCTCTTATCGAACCTTCATTTTCTCCGGTTGACGAGAGTAGTTCTTGTTGATCACAGAATCTTAGACTTTCCGCCAGACCCTGTGGATTAGGAAGGAGAACCGTTGAGGGGACTTCTCCGTCTTTGCCTGCGTCATATTTTCAGCAGGTGGTGGAGATTTCTTCAGCACTACGGTTGGAGAGTTCTTTCGCACCCTCCTAAGTGGTTCAAAGTTGTTCCCTGTTGGAACTACAGTGTCAACTTCCACCATTGAAGCTGGTGGAGTAAGTCCAGAGGGGGAGTTTCCTCCAGCTTTCCTCACTCGGCACCAGTGGTGACGTCGAGCATGTCTTACAGACGGGATTGCCTCAGTTGTGGGAGTGGCTCCGCCGTACCCCCTGCTTTAGTGAAGGGCTACTGCTGGTGCCAACCTTTTGAAGGCTGACGACCGTTGAGAGGGGCCGGCCAATCTTTCGATAGACGACTTTCTGGTAAGGGAAGTACTTTTGACGGCTTCGCCCGTAGCAGGAGTTGGAACGGCCAATCTTGCGAAGACCGATCCTTTAGTAGGAGAAGCCCCTTTGACGACTTCACCTGCCGGAGCTGGAATGGCTATCTGTTTCGGGATAACCCCTTCAGGTATCACGAGCCTCTTTGCAGGCCTACTTGAGCTTTGGTTCAGCCTGTTGAAGACTGTGGTGGCAGACTTAGACGACCCGTTGAGAGGGGCCGTGGTGGTTGCAATTCGATCGAAGACCGACTTCTTGGGTGCTTCCTGTGGTACCACTAGGGCGCTGAAGCTTGCTGGCGGGAGCATGGTCCCGAATAACAATCCAGTGGTGACTTCACCTGCCCCACCGTCATTGAAAAGATGGAAGCCGCATTAGGCCCGTAAGTCACTCCTCCAGTTGGGGCGTTGCGGGAGTTGCTGTTGCATTTGGTGCAGCTGGAAGCCATTGATGTTCACTTCTTCTTTCTGCACAGGAACAAGACATCAAATCTTAGTACCTCAAATCCAAGGGCAACTATAGCGAACCGCGATTTTGTTCGCGAAACACGACATACGAAGTGTGGAGTGGAAAGAGGAAAAGGTCCCACCAGGCATGCTAGAATCTGTTCACCGCCGAAAGACGCGACCGGGACATTGGGATGTCTTGCTTGAATTTTGGGGGCAGATGCTATTTGGATTTATCCGTCCACCTCTTCGAAGATGCCAAGTTGATTTATGGCACCGGGTATCGAAGGTTTGGACGGATGCGGCCGTTATAGCAGATTTCGTCAGGTTCCCCCTCGTTTGCGAGGGGTTTTTGATTATGGGGACGCTCTTCCTGTTGGAGATAGTGCCCTCAGAGTCGATTATTGGATCACAGGCACGTGATTGCAATGATTGAGGGAGGACCTATCCCGGTAGGACAGTCTTACTCGAGATGATAGTATGCTATCTGGTTTATCTTTATCATCGTGTACTACTTTAGGTGACATGACAGGTCGCTATTACACGTTGATAGAGCCCCTAGGATTCTTGCTTGACTACCGGCAGTATGAGGGCGATCATATACGTGGGAGCTGGTAGTCTATAAGCACATCCTTAAAAGGTCCCTAGTCGTGGGAGTTTCGAGATAGGGCATCGATACTCCAGAGTAGACTAGTGTATACAGTCGAGACCCCGACAAGGGGCGGTGGCCGGTCTCACAAGCCACTGGTGTCAGTTGGTTCACCTAAGATGTATACAGGTGCTCATTGGGTTATGAGTACACCGGATAGGACTCGCCGGGAACATGCTAGTTGGTCTTATACCTGACGTCAGATAGCAGTTCCCTGGTGACATATGTACAGGTTAGTTCATCGACCTGGGGATCGTCATTTGTCTCGTGTGAGTTCCCACTGTACTTTGATTACTACCCTACCACGGCTCAAAGGAGTCGTGCAAACAGGTTTTAGTTGGGTACAGTCCCGAGCCACATGGAGGCAGTGAGCGGATCTTCAGGGGTTCGTCTCTCCCGGTATTGGGGGTGAGGTCGCGCTGTGTCTAGGAGAGCCATTACACGAAGACCTTGGCCGAGGCAGGAGATTTACTGGTAGGTATTCCAGTAGTATCTCAGGGTGTTCTGGGCTACACTCCGACACGACTTGTACCGCTTTTGGGGGTCTGACTTTTACCAACCCCCTAGGCCCGCCATGCGATGCTCATAGACGAACGGACCGGACTGTACGGATATTGTCACTGACAGGCTCAGTAGGGTGTCAGGATGAGTTCACTCATCGACGTCCCTTTTAGTCAATAGCTGGTGGCTCGTCATGTATTGGCTTATACCTCTGACGTGCTAGTGGTTAAATCCACAGCCATAGTATTGACGAGTCTTTAGAGTCCACCACACTTTCAGTTACTCAAGCTTTCGGGCGAAACGCTGTAGAGGCCGTATGGAGATATGGCAGGGTCCGATCAGATACGTGCGGTATTGCACGGATCAGGATCGGACGGTTTGTACTAGAGGCCGTATGGTTATATGGCAGCGTTCGATCAGATACGTGCGGTATTGCACGGATCAGGATCGGACGGATATTACTAGCAGGCTTTGGTTTAAGCCGGATCCTAGTATAGTACAGTGTAGATTTTGTCTCATTGCATTTGTATCCGGACGGAATACAGATGCGGGTGTGTATGCACAGTATCGGGGTTTTCCTGTAATTTATTACGGGACCAGTTTTCTGGAGTTGCCAGTTTTCATTCCGTTCCGGCCTGTTTTCCTTTGTTCTTTCCCGGCCGGACTTTTCAGATGGAGGGGGTTATTTGCAAGTTTGCAAATAACAATTGTGGAGGGATTTTCTTGCAAATGTATTTATCATGAAAGCATCTTTTGATACCATTCTCATCACTTGCTTTTTGTTGATTAGTTGTGATTAAAGTTGATGTGAGATTGTTATGATGAGGTTTTGGATATGGTCACCATTCTCTTTATCCTACACTCACCTCCCTTCATGGTTTTGCATACATATTCTTTTCTCCACCATTTTTCTATGATGAGAATTTTTTTCATGGTTGAGAGAAAGAAAAGAAGAGAGCTTCATCTTTGAGAGTGTTTCATTCTTGATCTCTTTTCATGCTTAGAAAAATGCAAGCACCATTTTTCTTATCTTGTTTCCTCCATCATCTTCAAATGGCAACGAACCCAAATGAGACATAGCCTCTACACTACACTTCCTACAGCAAATCTTGGACGCGTCGACTCGCCAGCTTCGCGCCCGAGTTGCCTCGGTATTGAGGTGGGAGCCCGTATAAGTACCCGGCTTCGTGGTGCCCTTTCCGACGAGGAGGAGACGGACGGAGATCCCGCGAGGAGATCGGAGTGGAGATGAAGACCGGAGGACTCGGATCAGTCGGTATATCTCTAACCCGTCTTGTAGTTTGCTAGAATAAGTTTAATGGTTCGATCAGGGTGTTTAGTGCGCGGTGGTGCCGGTTGCTAAGTCCGCAAAATTTAAGTTTATCACCGCTTCCGCATTCCGGCGTCGGATTGACGGCCGGGGCGCCGCCGTGCACTTACAGTGGTATCAGAGCCTCGCCATTAACTTCGTTTAGCTTCGTTTGATGTGTTTTTCAGTTCCGATCGACCAAAACTCCAAAAACCTAATTTTAGTTCACATCAGTTTTCTGTTAAAATTTTTTGGTGTCTAAAAATTTTTCAGGTTGTAAAAAACTAATGTACTGGAAATTCTAAGACTACTGGGAAAATTCGACACATTCAGTCGACAACGAGAGCGCGGAACCGCGGCCAAACCCCCCCTTGGGCCGCGGTTCCGCCGCACATTGGGGACTTCACTGTATCATTTTTTTCCAGTGGGCTTCTGGGCTAATTTTAGGGGTTTTGGAATATTAAAATTGGGCCCAGGTTTTCTGTGAGTGCTACAGTATTGATTGGGGGCCCACTTGTTAATTTTTGATCGATCGGATATTTTAAACACATTATTTCACAGTATTTACATTATATCTGCGACCGTGAATGTCACTTGATCGGTAAATCCGGTCTAACTGCTATAACCCGGTTAGACGGATTTGCGAACGTGACTTTCACGTTGATGTTCTATGTATTGCTGTGATGTTGCGGATCGGTCGTGGGGGATAGCCTGGATGCAATGCTAGTACAGTGTTGGTGTATTATGTACATTTGCTATTGCGGGGCAAGCGTCCGACATGTGGACTGCCGTCACTGCCTGATTGTATTATTCTTTTGGGGCACGGCCTGGTTGCGGTCGATGTACCCGTTGTATGTATATTTTACTTTCTGTACTAGGATTACCCCGCGGTGGGGTGCACGGATGGCCGGGTTCTAGAGGTAAACAAGCCCGCATCTCATGCCATTGGGACGGAGGGGGCTTCACTCTAGGATTGGCGGGCTATTCGCCGCACTCGTAGGGGGTACAGGTTGACCCAGGAGGGGTGCCCAAGTTACCGGATTCCGTGAAGTGCTGGGTGGTCCATTCACGGCGCTGAAGGGGGCTGCCTCGCTTCAGGTTTTGGCGGGTAACTTGCCGCGCCCGTAGGGGTCTAGGATTTCATTGCACAGGCTATCCACTCGACCAGGGGTACGTCAGGTTTCAGTAGTGGCTCTGTGAAACCCGGGGATCCCAGATATCAGTATTGTTCTGTGATGATGTACATTTCTGTGATGTTGCATTTTTATCACGCCTTGAGCGAATATAATATATTGGTATATATATTAGTAGATGTTGTATATGTTTTTCATCCGTGCTAGTCCAGTCCCCGCTCTGCCGTTAGTAAGCTAACCTAACGGGTGATGACGGGACCCAGTGGCGAATGCGGATGGCATATACGTACGTCAGTATATTTTCTTTCTTTGTGGTGTGATCAATTGATGGGACTGCGTTGATTCGGATCAATGCAAGTTAAAACAAACCTTTTCTGATGTTGTTGGAACACTTTTCAAAAAGCTATTATTGCAAGGACGTTCTCTTTTGTTTTGCATCGTGGTATTCATTTGGAATATCCTGCTCCTCAGTCGACGAGGCAAAGGCCGAGATCCCTTCACCGGGAGTGACCCCTTGGACAGAAGTTTGCGTCAGGGCATTAACTTCACTATAGCCGATTGCTTTTGCTTTGCATCGTGGTATTCAGTTGGAATATCCTGCACCTCATTCTACGGGGAAAGAGCCGAGATCCCTTCACCGGGAGTGACCTCTTTAGTAAAGGTTTTCGTCACTATATTTTCTAAAAAGCTATCCGTTCCTTCAACGATATCAAGTTCATTACGTTAAAGGTTTTCGCCAGAAACCATTCGTAGCCCTCCGTCGTTTCATATGGGTAGTCAATAGTATTCAAGCTGTGTTTGTTGGCCAAAGTCAAGGCACAGTGTTTGGTAGCTGTTGGTTATTCATATGCAGCATAGATAGATGCGTTGGTTTGGGGCAGTCGTATAGCCTTGTTGGCCAAAGTCAAGGGCTTGTACGGGTGGGCTCAAATTAACGTGGAGAATGACGGGCAGAACTTGACATGTGACTTATGATTTGTTGGCCAAAGTCAAGGTCATAAGAGCATGGGGTAAAAATCACATCGGGAGTTTCAAAAGAACTGAGACTTGCCAGATATGCGCATACCTTCTGGAGTATGATACCGTGAGCGGATTCCGTCACGTTATCATGCGGTGAGAGTTGGATCCCGATTCCCACTGATGAGTTGGTTTACTCCTCGGGTGACCCCGACTAATTCTTCTTTCAGGTTTGGAGGAGAATTTGAGGTACAGTGGGAGGTTTCCAGATTAGATAAATTGGTAACCATTCTGATCTAGGTTAGAGTGCACGCTGAGTGTTTCTTTTCTCTCTCTCTTTGGCAGCGACCATTGACCCGACCCTAGACTATGACTCAGTGACCAAGTTGACCGAACCTACTTAACACTGGCTTTTGGATTGTCAGAGTTGCAGACCTCATTGCCACTCCTACTTTTACCCTTTTCTCCAGAACACCCCGTATTACTACGAACGTCCACTTCCATTGGACAAAACCATCGTATGGTTAGATACGAACTCGAAGGAATTTATTCGAGGATGGTTTCCGGTTCTGGAGAAAACGGATAGGATTATTCAGTTGTCTTTTCCCTTTTACCTTCTCTCAAGTTGTGAGTACTCCTTGGTTTAGGAGATAGTACACCTATTACGCAAATTGGATAGTCTTCTTCCAAACCTTAGGCTGGTGCCGACCGGTTGGGAATGAAGAAAACCAATTAGCCTAAACGGTGTGCAGAAGGCATTAAGATTAAGACAAAGCAAGGGATTAGTAAGAGGGCAAAGTAAATTGCGACTGATATTCACGACCAAACCAAGTATTTCTTTGCCAATCCTAAATCACCTTTGTATTTCTCCAGGACACTCCGTATCACTACGAAGATCCACAGTTTATTGGATACTCCATCGTATGGTTATATACGAACTCGAAAGGAACTTGTTCCAGTTCGGGGATGGATTCTGGTCCAGGAGAAATAGGAATAAAGTACATTCAGGTGTCTTTTATCTTCACCTTCTCTCGCGTTGCGAGTGCTCCTAGGATTAGGACAGCACACCCTTTATGCTTATTGGATAGTCTTCTTCCAAACCATAGGCTGGTGCCGAACGGTAGGGAAGGAAGAAAACCATTTGGCCTAAGGGGTGTGCAGAAGGTAATGACTAAAGACATATAAAGGGATTTGGAGAGGTGGCAAAGAATTATACGGTTACAGTTGTGAATCTGGATAATGGAAGAGGCATTACTAGGAATACCAGGATACCCCAACGAAACATTTCAATGTTTCAGTTTCACTGTGTACTGTTAATGGAAAAGTGATTTCCCGATTAGACACTTACTCCAGGTATGTATTTACCAGGTAGGATTCTCACATCTATATGGTTTTACAGATGATGAGTGGGAGTAAGTTGTTGGGTATTGGGTGATCATCCTCATTATATCGGGATTCGTTGGAATTGGTGATATTTGAGGAAGCCACCTGGGTTGTTTGCCGGTCGGCAAATATTTGGTTTTGAATATCCGCTGTTGTGCACCAATTTCAAATTGATATATCTGTACGTCTATTTTCATAGAGTGCGATATACCTTTTGATATTATGTCGATGACATTTACCTATATCAGTGGATGGTTAGGTAAGGAGCATTAAACAGCGGTGTAATTCTTCTTAACCATAAGTACAGTTTTCAACCTACGACACACAGTGAAAGAGTTGTTAGACTCAGCGGACTTATACAGAGTATTGTATGTTGTCCAGTGTCCATTAGGACAGAGGGGTTGGTCCTTTTACTATATTCTGTTTACTTTTAACTTCTCTAGTTCTTAGACATGTGTTTCGTAGAAACACAGGGTCTAAGTTTTGAGGAGTTGTAGGTATTTGAATAGAGTAGAGAACCAAGTGTAGCAAGTATCGGGATTCTTCAAAGTGATCGAAGATGTAGATACTTGTGTATGGTATTCAGTTGATAGTAATGATAAAGAGAAATTGCTTCTCTTTCAGGTTACTCATAATTGGAAGCATTCCTAAGTTGAGTAACGCTGATCGGCCTCCTTCCATTTAGTTGACATGCACTGGAGATAGATGCATGATTTGAATCTGGTTCAATTAAATCAGTGCCTCTGGTTCTATATTGGATATAGAACAGTTCATATCTTAACGTTGTTAAGGTACGGGGAGTTGTCCGGCTTATGATTAAAACCAGACTCTGGATAACTCAAGGCATGTTTCTGTAATGGCTGTTTGTGGGTTGACCCAGGCTATGACGAGGGTTGACTTTCTACCATCTGGCAGATCAATAGAAATATTGTTCTAGACTCGCCACAGTTTTATTAAAAATGGATTTTTTCAAAAACAGTAGTGGGAGTATGGTAGAACTGGAAGTAATTCCAGAACCGCAAACGATTACTGAAGATTTGATAAGGAACTTAAAGATTCAATCTGATTTGACATTCCATTGGCCACTCCGCAGATAAGGTGGGTAACTTCAGGCACCCGAGAGGTACTCCGGTAGCCTCAAGGACGGTGACAGGGAAGTTCTTGTTTACCCACACTTGCCATTGTTGTTGTTCCAGGCTGCGAGACCCGGCAGAAGGATGAGTATAGCGTCGTTCTAAACTAGCTTTAGAAGTGCATGTCTATATGACTCTACCAGAGGGTTGTCGTAGTCAGTGGGAGCAGCGGAAGCATTGGTGGACATCAGGCTTATGTCTATTTATAGACTAAAGCAGATATAGCGGAGATAGATCATCTATTTCTGATGTGACAGTCATAGGTTTGACGTCATCAGAATAGGGGATGGATCTGTTGAGAAGGTAGTAGAAAGTGACATTCCTATACTACGATCGGTTATACTTTGGTCGTCACACAGTGGTTTCTCCACATAGGACTTGGACATTATATCAGACATACTGGTTACTAGATCTATGTTTTTAGATCTAGATTTGGGTGGTTTCCCAATCAGGGTACCTTGACAGCATTCTAAGAGTATTTAGAATGGACGACTCCTGGCACGGTGGTGTACCTGCAGGTGATGGAGTCACCCTCTCTAAAAGTGTCTTACAGACTAAAGGGGAGAGGGATGTGCATGATTGGCAGATCACTTGCTTAGGCAATTGAGTCAATCATGAGATGTCAAGTACCACACCAGATGTTGTTCTTGCACTAGATGCAATAAGTTAATATTGATCCAATCCTGGAGGAACAGTCGGAAGCAGTTTTAGAACATAAGTGGATGTTCTAGGGATATGATAACGGCTGCCTCCTTTAGGAGACGGTTATCATTCCAGGCTTCCAAGGTGACTTGGACGACAAGGAGGTTGTCAGAGTTATATTTTTCCTTCTGACAAGGGGCAGTATTTTGGACAGGTGATCCAAGGCAATACTGAGGGTGGCATGGCGCAGGATACTGATTAAGTTCAGTTGATGATACAGTCTAAGAAGTTTGGATTTGGAGTTCATTCATGAGCTAGGTCCCATCAGACATCCAGACATTCTAAGACAGGTATTGCTCATTTCGGGAGATGGCTTTCTCCGCGAACTTGAGATATAGAGAGACATAGAAAGAAACATCAAGGCGGATCCACTCACTGAGGCTATTCCTCGAACGCAATAGTTTCACAAACGGGATTTGTGAGACTGACTAGTAGAGGAGTTGGGTGTTCGGTATCACACGGGCTGTGAGTATGCGACATCGCAATAATTAGCCTTGAGTGCAAGTGGGAGATTGTTGGAGATAGTGCCCTCAGAGTCGATTATTGGATCACAGGCACGTGATTGCAATGATTGAGGGAGGACATATCCCGGTAGGACAGTCTTACTCGAGATGATAGTATGATATCTGGTTTACCTTTATCATCGTGTACTGCTTTAGGTGACATGACAGGTCGCTATTACACGTTGATAGAGCCCCTAGGATTCTTGCTTGACTACCAGCAGTATGAGGGCGATCATATACGTGGGAGCTGGTAGTCTATAAGCACATCCTTAAAAGGTCCCTAGTCGTGGGAGTTTCGAGATAGGGCATCGATACTCCAGAGTAGACTAGTGTATACAGTCGAGACCCCGACGAGGGGCGGTGGCCGGTCTCACAAGCCACTGGTGTCAGTTGGTTCACCTAAGATGTATACAGGTGCTCATTGGGTTATGAGTACACCGGACAGGACTCGCCGGGAACATGCTAGTTTGTCTTATACCTGACGTCAGATAGCAGTTCCCTGGTGACATGTGTACAGGTTAGTTCATCGACCTGGGGATCATCATTTGTCTCGTGTGAGTTCCCACTGTACTTTGATTACTACCCTACCACGGCTCAAAGGAGTCGTGCAAACAGGTTTTAGTTGGGTACAGTCCCGAGCCACATGGAGGCAGTGAGCGGATCTTCAGGGGTTCGTCTCTCCCGGTATTGGCGGTGAGGTCGCGCTGTGTCTAGGAGAGCCATTACACGAAGACCTTGGCCAAGGCAGGAGATATACTGGTAGGTATTCCAGTAGTATCTCAGGGTGTTCTGGGCTACACTCCGACACGACTTGTACCGCTTTTGGGGGTCTGAATTTTACCAACCCCCTAGGCCCGCCATGCGATGCTCATAGATGAACGGACCGGACTGTACGGATATTGTCACTGGCAGGCTCAGTAGGGTGTCAGGATGAGTTCACTCATCGACGTCCCTTTTAGTCAATAGCTGGTGGCCCGTCACGTATTGGCTTATACCTCTGACGTGCTAGTGGTTAAATCCACAGCCATAGTATTGACGAGTCTTTAGAGTCCACCACACTTTCAGTTACTCAAGCTTTCGGGCGAAACGCTGTAGAGGCCGTATGGAGATATGGCAGGGTCCGATCAGATACGTATGGTATTGCACGGATCAGGATCGGACGGTTTGTACTAGAGGCCGTATGGTTATATGGCAGCGTTCGATCAGATACGTGCGGTATTGCACGGATCAGGATCGGACGGATATTACTAGCAGGCTTTGGTTTAAGCCGGATCCTAGTATAGTACAGTGTAGATTTTGTCTCATTGCATTTGTATCCGGACGGAATACAGATGCGGGTGTGTATGCACAGTATCGGGGTTTTCCTGTAATTTATTACGGGACCAGTTTTCTGGAGTTGCCAATTTGCATTCCGTTCCGGCCGGTTTTCCTTTGTTCTTTCCCGGCCGGACTTTTCAGATGGAGGGGGTTATTTGCAAGTTTGCAAATAACAATTGTGGAGGGATTTTCTTGCAAATGTATTTATCATGAAAGCATCTTTTGATACCATTCTCATCACTTGCTTTTTGTTGATTAGTTGTGATTAGAGTTGATGTGAGATTGTTATGATGAGGTTTTGGATATGGTCACCATTCTCTTTATCCTACACTCACCTCCCTTCATGGTTTTGCATACATATTCTTTTCTCCACCATTTTTCTATGATGAGAATTTTTTTCATGGTTGAGAGAAAGAAAAGAAGAGAGCTTCATCTTTGAGAGTGTTTCATTCTTGATCTCTTTTCATGCTTAGAAAAATGCAAGCACCATTTTTCTTAACTTGTTTCCTCCATCATCTTCAAAAGGCAACGAACCCAAATGAGACATAGCCTCTATACTACACTTCCTACAGCAAATCTTGGACGCGTCGACTCGCCAGCTTCGCGCCCGAGTTGCCTCGGTATTGAGGTGGGAGCCCGTATAAGTACCCGGCTTCGTGGTGCCCTTTCCGACGAGGAGGATACGGACGGAGATCCCGCGAGGAGATCGGAGTGGAGATGAAGACCGGAGGACTCGGATCAGTCGGTATATCTCTAACCCGTCTTGTAGTTTGCTAGAATAAGTTTAATGGTTCGATCCGGGTGTTTAGTGCGCGGTGGTGCCGGTTGCTAAGTCCGCAAAATTTAAGTTTATCACCGCTTCCGCATTCCGGCGTCGGATTGACGGCCGGGGCGCCGCCGTGCACTTACACTTCCCTGCAGGCGCAAGCCCCTGCAATTAATTACGTTACCGCATCACGATAACCACTTTCTCCTTCTCTAGAAGTTCACTTCGTGTCGTGTGTGTTTGTTTTATTTTTGGTTGTCCGTAGATTGTATACGGAGACTAATTTATGTTGTCGCCCGTAGGGCGTGGATTAGTCCAAATCCGTATAACTTAGATTTGGGTTTGTTTTATTTAAGGATCGTTAATCCAGTTTGAGATTAAGATCAACTTAAATATTTGTGAGCAGTTGGGGCTCGAATGGTTTTTTGTTAAGAATACGTTAGTCTAATTTGAGACTAAGATCTACATAAAGGGGTTTTAGAATCATTTTTTTGTTTCGGATCCAACAAGAGAGCATTTGGGCTCTGTTGTTTTAGTTTAGGGACGTTTCGCTCCATTGATCACCATTTTACAGGTGGGGTTTTAGTTTAAGGACGTTACGGTCCGTTGTCTTCATTTTGGAAGCAACGTTTAGTTTAAGGACATTTTGGTCCATTGTAGTTTAAGGACGTTTCGGTCCGTTATCATCTTGCGCGCACGTGTATTTGTTACATGACGGGATGAGCAACGATGATATGGGATGCACCCAGTTTGGGGTATGGATTGATTTGGGATGTGCACGTCGGTTTGGGAAGTGCACCAAAAAGCAGTTGGTTGTCGGGACCCGCCACCACTCTGAAGACGTTGAGGAATTACAACGACATGTATCAGAGATATGGAGAGATGTACCCTTGAACCAATTCCCGTATTTGAGGGAAAAATGAATCAGTGGTAAACCCATAAATCATTAGTCGTATTTTGAGACTAAGACTTCCTCAGGGGAATGTAGGACGGATATCGTCTTGGGATATCATCATTTGGAAGATTGATAGTCGTATTTGGGACTAAAATCAGTTTGGGAAGTATTGAACACATGGGCTCAGTCCACTAAGTTTTCTTTTCTATTTGAAAAAAGTGCTAAGCACTTGTTTGGGCTCAATTCTCTTTTTTTGTGCAAAACGTGCTGAGCACTTATGTAAGTTCTGACACTCACACATAACTATATGGGGTTTTCAGTCATGGAGATTTGCCCAATAAGTGATAAACACTTTACTCTTTTTTGTCTCTTTATGGAGTGCTGGGCACTCTTTATAGTGCCCACGTGTGAAGCACGTGAGGCGCTAGGCGCTACCCAGTGAGTGTCAAGCACTTTTTATTCTGCGGTGCCCACATAAGGAACACATGAGGCGCTCGGCGCTAGGCGCCGCTCACTGAGTGCTAAGCTCTCCTTTATTTTGTAGCGCCCACATGAGAGGCACGGGGGGCGCTAGGCGCGGAGTGCCAGTCACTGAGTGCTAAGCACTCATTTATTTTGTAGCGCCCACGTGAGAGGCACGTGAGGTGCTGGGCGCTGAGCGCCAGTCACTGAGTGCTAAGCACTCCTTTATTTTATTTACCTAATTTTCCTAGAAGATATTTCTTCTTCCTCGAGAGTTTAATTCTCTGTTCTTTCTAAAGCTTATGGGGGGTTTCTTCTCTTTAGACTTGAAGTCTTGGATCATTTATATAGTAGAGGCAATTCTGTTGATTAGTTGAAGAAATCTCTCATTAAGAGATCCTAATTGATTTTGGGGATTTTACCCACAGTTGGATCTGTTAGAAATACCCAGAACTATACCACAGTGCCCATGGACCAGCAGCTGAAGGCCAGTCCCAAGCCTCTCAAGTGGCGCCGTGGAACCGCCGCCAAACCATGTTTTGGCCGCGGTTCCGCCGTCACTTAGACGAGTTAGGGGTCGTTCTTCAGGTAGGTACATGGAATTACCTGCATGATTTTTAGAGTATTTTTAACATGGAAAAATCCAACTTTTGGAAAAATTTCCAGAGAGGGGTCCAAAATTGGGTTTTCAGGGTTCGATCGGATTTCTAACTTCGTCTAGACATAGCCTAATGCTCTAGATTGGTTCTGATACCACTGTAGGATTGCTTGGCACGACAACAAGGTTTCAGGAGGCATCATCCATGCCATATTCAAAAATTTGCCATGCTAAACAATCCTAACCCTAGAATCTTAACTAGATATTTAGACAATACAAAGTGTAAACTACTTTACAACTAAGTGAACAAGGAATACAACCTTTATAGACCGGTCCTTCACTTCAATAGCTCCGTGTAGAAGTCCCCTTGGAGGGCTCCGAGGAACCGCCGCCAAACCATGTTTTGGCCGCGGTTCCGCGGCGCCCTCCAAGGGGACTTCTACACGGAGCTATTGAAGTGATGGTCTGGTCTACAAAGGTTGTATTCTTTGTTCACTTAGCTGTAAAGTAGTTTACACTTTGTAAACAAGGAATACAACCTTTGTAGACCTGTCCTTCACTTCAATAGCTCTGCAAGATCACTACTTGGAGTTATCGGTTACTGGGGTCTGAGTGGTATCAGAGCTAGATGGAACTTGATTCAATAGGTATGTTTCTGTCTAAAGAATTCGTCTCAGACATATAAAGTGATCACATCACAGAATTTCAGCAGCAGAAGATAACATATGAAATATTGGATATACTAGGAATTCCGTGTTTTAAATTAAGCCAGTATAAAACACGGATTTCACGGTCGCAATGAATAGCCAAACCCACATCCCTAGACCCCTACGAGAGCGGCAAGCAACCCTACCACAAGTGTTGAGCTCTCTGGGAAATTTGGGAATTCGTTGATTCGATCGAATTGTTTAAATTCCGCCTAGCTTTCTGTGATTGTGATACAATATTTGGAATCCATAATAATTAGTTATGTGATAACTAGTTTGAATTTTATAAATCTAGCAATTTAGTCTCAATTCATCGGTTGCCACGGAATTTTGATGTGGATCAAAAGTCCGTCGCAATTACGTAGTGCACGCGGATACTCGTCGGGTAACATTATTAGATAGCCATGCTTCATAGCCCCGACCAAGTGACTGTAGGAGAACCCCGTTGCCAAAAGCATCTGTAAGGGTGCTCGCGGCCGCGGTGTTCCGCCTAAGTACACTTTGTCGACGACATCGGGGGTGTGGCCGTCTAATAAAGTTTCTGAAGAGCATTCGATATGGATGTCGGGAATCTTGTTGAATTGCCTGACTTGTTATTGGAAAGTGTTTTCAATGTCGAGACTAAAATGCGGGGTTTATAATTGTTAGGCATGCGATGTTTAAGGAATTCATTTGGTTAGGCATGAAATCCAAAGTATAAGATACATTGGGTTTATGATGTCTAAGGTGGTTGCGGATTCCAATTGTTGTAGTTTTTCACTTTATTCTGCGACCGTAAGTGTAATATGTGGTGTATCGCCGGTTTCGTTGCTATATGTGAACGACAATTGGGATACGCATATTTACTTACGTTGATGACATGTGATGTTATGTGTTGCTATGATATGTTATATTAGATCGTTGTGTTTTGAATGGCCGGGGTTTTTTATGTGAGTTGAGTGTTTATCATTTTCATTCATGTAAAAACTTGTATGTAATATTCTTTTATTGGGGCACTTTTGGGTTGAGGATGATGTCACCATTGTTGTATATTATTTACTTTTCCGCATTATGATAGACCCAAGGAAGGGAGCATAAGTAACCGGGTTCTAGGGTCCAGTAGGAGACCATCTCGAGGAGTCGAGACTGGGTCTCCTAACTATAGAATTGGTAGGGTTGCTTGCCGCTCTCATAGGGTCTAGGGATGTGGGTTTGGCTATTCATCACGACCGTGGAATCCGTGTTTTATACTGGCTTAATTTAAAACACGGAATTCCTAGTATATCCAATATTTCATATGTTATCTTCTGCTGCTGATATTCTGTGATGTGATCACTTTATATGTCTGAGACGAATGATTTATTATTGTATATATGATATATAATAAACGTTGCTTATGTTTTGCACCCGCGCTAGTCCCGCCCCACTATGCCGTTAGTTAAGTAACCTAACGGTGCATAACGGGACACTTTGGTGAATGCGGATGGCATAATGGTACGTTGTATTTTCGTTTCTTCTGTGATGCTTAGGAAGCATAAATGATGGGACTTCAATAATGAGATGAATGAAAAAGAAAGAAATCTAAAAGATGTTGTAGAATCATATTTTCAAAAAGGGTAGCTCTAGTTCTTGCTTTGCATAGCGGTATTCCTTGTAGAATATCCAGCACCTCATTCGATGAGGAAAGAGCCGAGATCTCTTCACCGGGAGTGACCTTTTTAGCGAAACTAGCAGATGTTACAACCCACTCGGTTTTTTCTTTTAATTGCTTCTTTTAGTTCTTGTTTAACATAGCGGTATTTATGAAATATCCTGCACCTTATTCGATAAGGAAAGAGCCGAGATCCCTTCACCGGGAGTGACCTCTTTAGCAAAACTAGTAAAAAGCCTCAAAAACACTCCTTTTCAAAAATCACTTGTTTCTAAAACGATATCAAGTTCATTACGCTCATGGTTTTCTTAAAAACCTGTGTAGCCCTCCGATATTTCAGATAAGTAATATTTAGTATTCGTGCTACGTTTGTTGGTTTTCGTCAAGGCGTAGTATGCGGTAGCTACTTACTGCTTATCTGCTGCATATGATGCGATTGGATTAGGGTAGTCGTACGGCTTTGTTCGCTTTCGTCAAGGGTCGTGCGGGTGGGTTTAATTCAATCATGAAATGTACGGGTTGAAATTGACTAGCGCACTATGGTTTGTTGGCTTTCGTCAAGGTCATAGGACGTTAGGGGTAGAATAATATCGGGAATTTCAAGTATTAAAATTTGCAATGAGATTGCATACCTTCTATGAGATAGTTGGATCCCGATACCCACTGCGAGTAAGAGTTACTGTAACGTTTTGAAAATCGTTCAGGTGAAATTTCGGAAAATCGGTAAAATAACGGGCGTTTTCCGTAAAAATCAAGATATAAATATCTTTTAATATAAAATTAAATATACATATTCTAGATATGAAATTGCTAGTATTTGGTGTTTATTGAGCCACTTATAAAATTTCTAATTTATTGAAATTTTTTCTGAAATTAATTATTTAATATTATTTTAAGCCGTCACTAATACATTTAATTAGGGAAAATTACAAATTGGAATTTGTTAATACAAATTTTGTGCATCATGACACACTAAACTAACATATAAAATTTTGTTTTTGAAATGAAATGAAATTGTTAAGACGGTTTTAGAAAATATGATAGAAAAAGGCTTAAATAGTGAATTTAATGTAAATGGAAATTGGGGTATAGTATTTATCTTTTTTTTCTCCCCCACACTAACCCACACCCTCTCTCCTCCCCCCTAGGCTGCTGGCTGAGCCCCCCTTGGCAGCCCCAAAACTTTGTCCCCTTACTTCACAAATGAAAGAATTGAAAAGGAAAAGAAAGAATAAGAAAAGGAGGTATGGGTTTGGGTTGACTTGGACTTTTCTTTACTTGGTGTTTCCCCTCACCACAACCTCTCTCTCCTCTCCCCTTGGCTCAGCAGCAGGTCCCCCAATAGCAGCCCCATTTTCACTTCTCCATTCTCTTCAAAAAAATCCATCATTTTGCTTCAAAAATCAACACAAAAAGCTACAAAATCAAAATCTAATCCCTACCCATTTTTACTTGGCTAGTCTAGTATGGATCTAGGGAACAAGTTGGCATTTTGGAGACTATGATCTTCATGTTTGATCTCTTGATCATGAGGTATAATGCTTCATCCAAATTTGTTAGTTGTTAATTGTATGTTTGAACTTAGTTAATTAGGTGTTAAATTATGGGTTTAATGGAAGATTGTGAGAATTCAAGTGAGGGTTTGTGAATTGTAGTTAGGTTTTTTTTTACTTGCTCATAGTTTTAATATGTAGTTTAACACATCAAAGCATGTAAAAACCTAATCTAGTTGCTAATTACAAATTGTTACTTGTAAAATGTCCAAATTAAGCCTTTTTAAGCAAACCAGGTTTTAGCATTTAGTTGCAAATGTGAGATTAAAAATCTAATTAGGGTATTCATGACATTATTAACATTTTAAATTATAGTTTACTACTTTAGTTCATGCAAAACCAAGCTTAATTGATGAACTGTGAATTTTTCTTTAAAGAGTGTTAAAATTTGATATTTTTGCAAGCTTGAATTTTGAGTTAATGATAATTAGTGAGATTAAAAATATGGAAGTGATTTGTATGACCTCGTTATGATAGTTAATGAGCATTTTGGCCATTAGAATCGTTAAAATATTTAGATTGGTTAAAACATCAAGTTTTGAACCGAAATGGGAATTTGTGCTAACTAGGTTTTTGGGAAATAAAACGATTTGTTTAATTTTATGGTTTTGATGAATTAAACCCTATTTCTTATATAATTAGTGAGTTTTGAAATCACGATTGGTGTGTTTGGGTTTTTCTCGATGGTTTGACGTTTGTACATCGACATCGAAGGTTGGTTTGGCTATTCTTGCATGCGTAGGCGATAGGTTTTGACATATGCGTGATACGCGTGCTGATTTGGTTTTCGTATGCCGTTTCGATTTCGAATTGGGTTTTTATGCGATACGATACGTTGTGACATGTAGGTACCCCCATGTGGACTTCGAGACGACAAGCAAGCGCGTGGCGACGTCGGCACCGGTGAACGAGGACCAGGTGAGTAGATTATATCTACGGGGGAAGTCGGGTGGATGGCGTATAGCACCCCCGCAGTTCGTAGTATAGTTATGATATATATATATATATATATATATATGTTTATATATGTGATTCATGATACTTGGATGTTTATCAAGAGATGATTATTGTGTTCATGGTTTAGTTTAGGGTAATTAGAGGTAAACTAGCATAGCTTCTTAGTCGCGAACCCTAGAATAGGTTCACACCCACACGCACACACGCATTTGCATACATCTATTTTACATGTGCATATATGGGGATATATATATACACACATACATGGGTATGGGACTATGTATATATATATACGTATACATATACACGGATTATGAGGATAGTACTTGAGATTTGAGATGAGTCGATAGGATTGGGCTTGAGGTCGTGAGATCGGTGATGTGACAGGGTTCGTATTTGAGTTACGACGTGATATGTTTAGCGGGTCCTTTAGGCGTGGTGTTTTCATACACACACAGGCATACGTAGATGGTATCAGTTTTGTACTAGACGTAGATCAGTACCCCGATCATGATATTTGATAAAGAGGATACCAGATGAATAATGAGATAAATGTGATATTTGACCCGTACCCAGATTTGGGAGGCCGTATGACGGATTTACCGTACGAGCTATATATTGATGATAGATCCGCACTCTTGACTAGAGGATGTCATATTATATAGGGTATCGTATGGGATATTATTGAGGCGGGATCACCGACTATTATATATATGTATATATATATCGACTCAGATTTAGGTGGTTTCCATACCCCTTTAGATTGGTTGTTAGTTAGACCTTTAGCTTACCTAGTAGATGTTAGACTGGACCCGAGTCATACCTATTTCCAAAACTAACGAATCATGAGGATTTCAAAGACATGTCAAGGGATACTACGGATATTTCAAAAGACGTACATTTTCTCAAAAACACCGTAGCCCTTATTTTCAAAACACCACGATTCATACTATTTCAAACGGCAAAACAGTATAAAACAGGTGTAGCGATGTAGATTCTTATTGTTACGTTATCATTCATGTTCCGCTTATTATTGTTGCAAGTACTATTTATTGTCATTTATCATGTTGTTATCGTCTCATTGCATATTTATTGTGTACTTAGTGATTATGAATCATGCTGTCAGGACACCAGCACCATTACCGATGATGCGTATGTTTCACATACACTTACTTGCTGGCTCACACACATCATCATCGGTAATTGCCATGTCACGTACACTTTAGAAAATACCTTTTCACTGACATAGCTTGATAGCTGATAGTCGTAATATGTTATAGCTTCCATATGCTAGTTTAAATATTGCATTCATTGCATGATATTAGGTGCATTCATATATTCATTGGTTATGCACTATTATGGAGATTTATGCCAGTATCATGATTTTGATGATTTCGGATTTACATGAGATTTATAGTTTTGGGGGAAAATCGCAAGAATTTATTAAAAGCTTAGTATCATCATTTTAAAATGCAAATTGCGGTTTTCTCATAATGTATAAGTCGTCCACCATGAGTTTTCATGATTGCTGTTGGATTTCGAGACCCGATTCGAAGAGTTGGATGAACCGCCTCGGGTACATGGTGGGCCCGGTATGGTACCCCGGGGCAAGAAGCTCGAGTTGTATTTGATGAGCCTGGCAGGAGAGCACTACCTACCGGTGATATTATTCGGACTCGTTGGTTATCCGGAGGATACCGATCGGAATCATGAGATGGTTATAGGCTGATCCGTTCTGCCGGAGCCCGTGGGCCGATCCCGCAGATGATACGGATGCCTGAGATATTGATATTTGAGATTTTGAGATTTGAGATTTCAGACACCGAGCTATTGATATTTGATGATACAGGTCAGTCCGGGCAGCCGGAGCCTGAGATATTGAGATATTGGGGTTTATGTTTTGTGTCAATGCTTGACACGGATTTCTCAGTTGATTTCATTGATGTTACTCGATTTATATACATACCGATATCTCATTAAAAATAGAAAATAGTTGTCTCACTCATTTCATTACCTCACATTCATACCTCGTACATATGATATATTGCTACCTGAGGCACTGACACGAGCACTGGGATTACACTTATGTATAGACGTTTACCCTTGCCACATTTTTATGCTTCAGGCTTATCATTTTGAGGTTATATATATATATTGATCGTATGACCTAGGATTGCATCATACATACGATTTCTACTATGTGATGTTTTCTACTCACGAGTTGGCAACTCACCCCCATTGTGCCACAGTTTCTTGCAGGTTTTGCCGTATAGGTTTCGTTACGGCTTGCTGGCACACTGCTCCCTTTCCGGGTGATTTGCTTGGTAGGTGGGTTCAATTGCCACCATTGTGCTTTATTTATTCATTGTATCTAGTAAACTCCATCAACCAGACGTGTATTTATTCCAGACTTAGAGACTAGACTTGTTATTATTTCGACCTTAGAGTCGCGCGTTGTATTGGTTTTCATGCTGCTTTTGGGTTTTCTTTTGAGTTTTGATTCTCGCCCTTCGGTGTTGTATATTATATTGCATGTGTGGTTGTGACCGTCGATTGATGAAGAGCTAGCTCCCGCTTGGGGATGCTTTTTTACTTATTTCGTATACTATTCATGTTGTATCCTGTTTGGGGCCAGTATTTACAAAGGAAACTCTGCCGAAATTTTCAGAAAATACTTGAGATTTTAAAATTTTATACTTAGGCCTATGTTGTTAAAACTACTTGCTTTAAATTGGTTTTTCCTTCACTCTACTGCTTTTTTGGTTTTGATTTCTGGGTTTTGGCTTACTTAGATTACGTACGCCTCGAGACGTTTCGTAATTTAAGTGCCAGTCATGTTCCATACTTTTCGGCTCGTGACAGTTACTCCTGGGAGAGTTTTACACATCACAATTAGCCGATCAAGTAGGTGTCTAGAAAGGTGTTAACGGGGTTACGCCCTTGGGAAAATGAGATTTATTTTAGTTAGGTCCGTGCGAAAGCACGGGGAACCTCCCTCAAAATACCAACACTGGCCTGGCCGAAATATTGGCAAACTTGTAAGGTGTAATTAATCCCGATCAATCTTACCTTTTAGGGTTTGAAGAAAGATTTGATAAAAACGGTGGGAGCCATCATGATTAGATAAGATAATAATCCAATCTAATCTTGCAAGAGCATACGCTAAAGTGTTTTCTTCTCTCTCTCTCCAGGTAGCGACCATATCAGGCCTTAATCAAGATAATAATATGAATGTATTGACTGAACCCGCTTGTTATGCTGAGCTGGGAAACGTTGGTTCCGCTCCAACTTATAATTGTTATAAGTCCGAGCAGGAAATAGGAAAATATCCGGATTTCCACGCCACCCAAACGAAGAATGAGCATGTTGATGCATCTTCTTCGGGTGTGTTAGTCACCCAAAACTGTTTCTCAGTGCACTCTACATCCTGGGTATTAGATACTGTATCGGGATCCCACATATGTAATATATTACATGGGCTAAGGAAAGGTAGAGAACTGGGAGTAGGTGATCATTCCGTAGTAGTAGGGAATGGTGCAAATGTTGCAGCCAAAGCAGTTAGCGAATATCACCTTGTATTACCAAATAGTAATACATTAATTCTGAACGAATGCTATTACATACCGACCCTGATATGCAATCTTATATCAGTTTCTTTATTAAGTAAAGAAGGATATAATTTTGTAGTACAGGATACTGTTATGAACATTTTTCTGAATCAAAAGTTGATTGGATCAGGCTCGTTAAATAATGGCATATACATTCTAAATCAAACCACAGTTCTTAATGTACAAAACACACACAAGAGGAAGAGTTCAGAAATGAACAAATCTTTCTTGTGGCATTGTAGACTAAGTCATATCAATGCGACACGACTAGCTAAGTTACATAAAGATGGATATTTGAATCCATTTGAATTATCATCTTATGAAACTTGACATTCATGTCTCAAAGGAAAGATGAGCAAAACTCCGTTTACTAGACACGGAGAAAGAGTTACGGAACTCTTGGGACTGATACATAGTGATGTATACGGTCCCATGTCTACACATGCCAGAAATGGTTCCTCCTACTCATTACATTCACTGACGATCTCTCAAGATACGGACATGTGTTCCTGATGAAACACAAGTCTGAAGCTTTTGAGAAATTCAAAGAATATAAGCATGATGTCGAGAACCAGACAGGTAAAAGTATTAAAATCCTACGATCCGATCGGGAAGGTGAATACTTGAGCACGGAATTCCATGACTATTTAAAAGAGAATGGGATTCTCTCTCAGCTTACTCCTCTGTATACACCACAGCATAACGGTGTATCGGAGCGGAGGAATCACACCCTATTGGATATGGTGCGCTTTATGATGAGCACCGCTGAGTTACCTATTTTATTTTGGGGTTATGCGTTTGAAACAGCCATATACCTACTGAATATGGTCCCCACCAAATCTGTGCGTACCACTCCATATGAGATATGGAAAGAGAAGAGACCATGTCTTAATTATGTTAAGATATGGGGTTGTCCGGCCTATGTCAAAAGGAATAATCCAGACAAACTCGAGGCAAGGCCTGTTCTGTGTAAGTTTGTAGGATATCCTAAAAACTCATAAGGGTACATCTTCTACCACATCGAGAAACAAAAGGTGTTTATTTCTCGGCATGCCACCTTTTTAGAAAAGGAATTTCTTGCGAAAGAAATTAGTGGCCTTGAGGTAGAACTGGAAGAAGTTCCTGTTAGGTTAGCTTAGCACCTTAGCAAGGTTTTGGAAAGCATCAATCACGCCACTTTAAAAATTTTTGGGTGCTAAACAAACCCTAACCAAGATCTTAACTAGAGACTTAAGGTAAACATGCATGTAAACAACTTTACCTCTAAGAGAGAAGGATTACAACTTTTGTAGTCTGTTCCTTCGCTTCATAAGCTCCGTGTTGAGGTCCTTTCACTGCGATCATCAAGTACCCGGACTTTAGAGAGGCTCAATGAAAAGAAAAATGCAAGCTTGCTTCCAATCTTTAAAACTAAGATGATCTACCTTGAAGAATCTCAAACTCAAGCTCTTGCTTTACTAATCAAGTATTAGTAAAGAAAACACCCTAATCTAAGTGGCTAGAATAGATGAGGATGATGCAGTAGGAATTTAGCTCTCTTTTGTTTTCAATTTCTCACTTTATTTCATCACAACACAAAAAGCTAGAAAGCTTTTTTTTTTCAAGAGGAAGAAGAAAATGAATTTCTTTTGTGTTGAATAATGAATTATTGTATGAGGTTAGAATTGCAACCATGGGTTAAAGATCACATCATTAACTCTTGTAGAGAATAAACCATAGGTTGAGCTTTGGGTTGGGTTAACAAATATCTTCACAAAATATCAAAGAATAAAGTCAAAGTCAAAGCTTTATGAAGCTTCATGGAAGCTTCATCTAAGCTTAACCCTAATCCAAACCCTAACCATGTTTAAACACCACAAAACATGTTTCATTTGTAACCCTAATTTGTTACAATATTATATATCACATATATAATATATTTTGCAACAAAAGAAAATAATACAATTAACATATATCGCATATATATCAATGTATTATCCCGTGAGAAAATGAATCAATAAAGCGAGCTTATATTAGTTAACGTAAAGTAATATATCTCATATATAATTATACATTAAATTATCGAATCAACACTTGATCCGATAACCCGGCTATATATATATATATATATATATATATATATATATATATATATATATATATATATATATATATATATATATATATAACCGACTAATATAACATGTACCAATTCATCGAATCAACACTTGACCCGATGACCCAGCTATATCACATACACCCTGCCGATATCTCATATCGCGAGAATAGAATACAGTATCTCATATCGTATCATTCTCGTTCCCGCACATATCACATATGTGCTCCTACTCCGTTTTTCCTGAACCAGGAAACCTCTGTGTAGGACTCTAAAGAATCGTCAATATGCCGGCAGTAGGTGATGATCATATCAAACACTCACAAGCTGCAAGCGGTCAGCTAAACGTAACAGCTGCCCAGGTATTGAACAATCAGAAGATCAACAAGCAAGCCTGTACATTCTCCTGCGAATCCAATCAGTAACACGCCCGTACAGTCCGGTCTCTTCGTCTGATATGTCGCATATCTAGTTTAGGGGTGGTAAACGTCATACCCCAGTAACCGATAAGTCATGTCGATATGAGGTCCATAACACTTCGAGAAACTACTGATAACACTTACCAGTAAATCTCAGCAACCCTGGCCAGGGATTTCCAGTTATGGCCAATCGAACACAGCGCAACATCAACTCCCAATACCGGGAGAGACGAAACCCCTCCTATCGCTCATTACCTCCATGTGATTCTGGAATGTACCCAAATGCCACCGTTTTGCACACCCTCTTGGACGTGGTAAGGTAGAAATCAAAGCACAATGGGAATCACACAAGACTCTATGACGATCTCGGGTCTACAGACTAACCTGTACCAGTGTCACTAGAGAACTGCCATCTGACGTGAGGTATAATACCATCTGGGAGTTCTCGGCGAGTCCGTCCAGTGTACCCAGTCTCCACTGAGCACCCGTATACTGTCTCTGATGTCAAACACCAATGGATATGAGATCATCCATCGCCCATCTACATGGGTCGAGAAGCATACGCTAGTCTACTATGGTATATCGATGCCGTGTCTCGATACACCTACGACGAGGAACATTTGAAGGATGTACTTAGCGACTACTCTGTCCCCACTAGTATGATCTACATCATAGTCCTGGTAGTCAAGTACTCATCCTAAGGGTTTTATCAACATGTAATATAGAGAAAATCAGAGTACATGTTAAGATAAAGAGCAACCAGATAGCATACTATCATGTCGAGCAAGAAAGTCATCCCTATATATGTCCAAGCATCCACTACAATATACATCATATGTACGGTAATGGCCTCTAGGGCATACATATAACTAACAATCTCCCACTTGCACTAGGGCCATCTGTTGCAGTATCTCATACCCAACAATCAGCTGTAGTTGAAGTATCTCATACTCAACCATCCCATAAAAGTCTCTACTGAGAAATAGGCCTTTGTGAGTGGATCCGCGTTGTTGTCCTCTGTATCTACTCTCTTATCCCCGATCTCCCTGGAGATCAACCATCTCCATGATCAGGTGATACTGCCTAAGAATATGTTTGGATCACAGATGGGACGGGGGTTCCTAGGCGTAAGCCACAACTCCATTGTCATACAATGGTAGGAACGAAGTTCATCTCATGAACTTATATATATCCAGACTGTCTCTTTGGTAGCATCCTTGGTAACAATGTATCTTGCATTTAATCGTCTAGTGTGTCACGGTATCTAGCTTGGAACTCTTCCAACATACCGTCCCTCCACTGAGGGTAAAGACAATGCCTGTGACTGACATTCAGTCATCCCTATCATCCTGGAACCTTTCCAGTGATTCTCCCCAGGATTGATTGATACCATCTCACTACACCTAGTGAGAATCCTAACATCCAATTAGATCTATCTCATAGATCAAAAACCCAGGATTTAGGAGGTATCTTCTTGATCCTATATGGAGAATCCTTGTGATAAGAGGAGATTGACCGAGCGTAGCATAGGAAACTTCTTCCCTATCAAGAGTATGTCATCCACGTGCTATACGAGGATCATCACCATACTCCCTACTACCTTTTTGTATATACAAGGTTTATCTGCAATTTTGATGAAGTCAAACTCTTTGACTTCCACATCAAAACAGATGTTCCAACTCCGCGATTCCTGATTTATGCCATAAAACAACTTGCACACGTTTCCGCTACTCCAACTGTCTACGAAGCCCTCTGGCTGTGTACATATAGACGCTCTCTTCTAAATCACTATTTAGAAAAGCAGTCCTGACACCCAACCGCCAGATATCGTAGTCATGGAATGTAGCAATGGCAAGTAGGATCCGGATGGACTTACGTATTGCTTTGAAAGTCTCAACTTTTCTATATACACCAAGTAATCTTTTCAAGATATACTTGCTCCTAATGGGGATTTAACCCTTCAGATAAACCTACTAAAGTCCATATTTTGTTGGTGTACATAGATTCCATCTCAGATCGCTTAGCATCCAGCCATTCTCACAGAGTCCCCACTCCTGATGGCCTGCTCCAAACTAGTTGGGTCATCATCTCATGATGCAATTCTCGCTTCCACTGTCATAGAGAAAACCGAAGTATCTTTCAGGTGGGTGAGGATCCCTACTAGATCGGCGGAGGGGCTAAGGTTCGTTGGAAACTATTGAATCCTCCGGATTTACCAAATCATCAGCTGCAGTTTGTATAGCTGGAACTCCTTCCAGTTCTACCTCATAGCCACCAATTTATTCACAAGAAATTCCCTTTTTCTCAAAAAGGTGGCATGCCGAGAAATAAAACACTTTTTATTCCTCAGTGGGGTAGAAGATATTCCCTTGCGAATGCTTGGAATATCCAACAAACTTCCACAGAACTGACATTGCCTCGAGTTTTTCCGGATCATGCTTTTGACATAGGCCGGACAACCCTAAATCTTAACATTCTTAAGAGATGGGCTCTTCCCATACCATATCACATACAGAGTGGTAGGCACCTAATTTGATTGGAACCCTATTCAATAGGTATGCAGCTTCACAAGTGCATAACCCCAAAAGGGAAATAAGCAACTCAGTAGTAGAGCACACCATATCACATAGGGTGTGATTGCTCCGCCCCGATGCACCGACGTGCTGTGGTGTATACGGAGGAGTAATGCTGAGAGAGAATCTCATTCTCCTTTAGAATAGTCCAGGAATTCCATGCTTAAGTATTCTCCTCCCTGATCTCATCAAAGGACATAATACTTATACCTGTTTTGGTTCTCTACTTCTACCTTATATTCTTTGAATATCTCAAAAGCTTCAGACTTGTGTTTCCACAGGAACACATGTGCGAATCTTGAGAGATCATCAGTGAATGTAATGAAGTACAAAGAACCAGTCCTGGCATGTGTAGACAGGGGACCTACATACATCATCATGTATCAATCCCAAGAGTTCACTAAACTCTTTCTCTGTTTCCCATAAACGGAGATATGGTCATCTTATCTTTGTGACATGACTAGCAACTTTCACAAGATGTAAATTCAAACTGATTTAAATATGCATCTAAATGTAACTTAGCTAGTCGGGTCGCATTGATATGACCTAGTCTACAATGCCTCAAGAAGGATTCGTTCATTTCTGAACTCTTCCTCTTGTGTGTGTTCTGTACGTTAAGAACTGTAGTTTGATTTAAAACGTCTATACTTTTAGATAATGTGCCTGAACCGATCAAATCTTGATATAGGAAATGTTCAAAACATTATCCAACATTACAAAATTATATCCTTCTTTATTAAAATAAAGAGATTGATATGATGTTGTATATCAGGTTCGGTATCTAATAACATTCATTCAGAATCAATGTATTCTGTAATACAGGGTGATAACTGCCAACATTCTTGGCTGCAACACTTGCACCATTTCCAACTCTTAAAACTTATTACCCGTTCTCAGTTCTCTACCTATCTGTAGCCCATGTAACAGATTACATATGTGGGATCCTGATCTGGTATCTCATACCCAGAACGTAAAGGTAACTGAGAAACAGTTCTCGGTAATGAACACACCCGAAGAAGATGCATCAGCATGCACTTTCTTCGTTTGGGCGGCACGGGAATTCTGGTAATCCCTTTATTTCCTGCTCGGTCTTATAACAATTATAAGTTGGAGCGGGACCAACGTTCCTTAGCACAGTATAACAAAGCGGGTTCGGTCAATATATCCGTATTATTATCTTGATTAAGGCGTGACATGGTCGCTACCTGGAGAGAGACAGAAGAAAATACTCAGCATATGCTCTTGCAAGATTAGATTGGTTATTAATATATCTAATTAGGATGGCTCCCCCTGTTTTAATCAAATCTTCCTTCAAACCCTAAAAGGAAATACTAGTCGGGATTAATTACATCCTACAAATTCGCCAATCTTTCAGCTAGGCCAGTGCCAGTATTTTGAGGGAGGTTCCCCGTGCTTTCGCATGGACCTAATTAAAATAAACCTCTTTTTCCCAGGGGCGTAACCCCGTTGACATCTTTCTAGACACCTACTTGATCGGCTAATTGTAATGTGTAAAACTCTCCCAGGAGTAACTCTTACTCGCGGTGGGTATCGGGATCCAACTATCTCATAGGAGGTATGCAATCTCATTGCAAATTTCAACACTTGAAATTCCCGATAATATTTTACCCCTAGTGTCCTATGACCTTGACGGAGGCCAACAAATCATAGTCTACTAGTCATGTTCAACACGTACATTTCCTGATTGAATTAAACCCACCCGCATAAACCCTTGACGGAGGCCAAACTACGCCGTACGAATACCCTAATCCAATCGTAATCGTATGCTAACAGATAAGCACTAGTTAGCTACCGTACACTACGCCTTCACGGAGGCCAAACTACCGCAGCACGAATACTAAGTAGTACTTATCTGAAATGACGGAGGGTTACGACAGTTTTTAAGAAAACCATGAGCGTAATGAACTTGATATCGTTTTAGAAACAAGTGATTTTGAAAAAGAGTGTTTTTGAGGCTTTTTACTAGTTTTGCTAAAGAGGTCACTCCCGGTGAAGGGATCTCGGCTCTTTCCTTATCGAATAAGGTGCAGGATATTTCACAAATACCACTATGCAAAGGAAGAACTAGAAAAGCAATCAAAAAGACAAACCGAGGGTTATAGCATCTGCCAGTTATTGCTAAAGAGGTCACTCCCGGCTGAAGAGATCTCGGCTCTTTCCTTATCGAATAAGGTGCTGGATGTTCTACAAGGAACACCGCTATGCAAAGCAACAACTAGAGCTACCTGTTTGAAAATTTGATTCTACAACATCTTTTAGGTTTCTTTTATTTCATTAATCTCATTAATGAAGTCCCATTTTATTATTATGCTTCACAAGCATTAGATATGAAACGAAATCAACAATATATAATATATATCTCATATATATAATATAAACATCTCAGGTAGTAATACGATCTCATCACAGAACATTGCAGCAGAAGAACATATATGAAATATTGGATATCCTAGGAGGTCTGTGTTTTAATACGAGCCTGTATAAAACACGGATTCCACGGTCGCGATGAATAGCCAATCCACACCTCTAGACCCCTACGAGAGCGGCAAGCAACCCTGCCAATTCTAGAGTTTAGGACACCCGGTCTCGACTC